>OX387188.1:2240506-2968076 GCA_947561395.2 Buxus sempervirens
ATGGGATAGAGGGCTCCGATACAATTCTAGCGCAACTGAGTTTGCCCAGATCAGAGCCCGAATGAAGAAAATATGAGCTGACAAAATTCCCGAGCAGCAAAACCGGCAAACTGCGCACGTGGCAAAAAGCTGCACACGAGGCGAGTTGCGCAGGAAAATATCTCGGGGATCAAATCCGTAAATATCCAAACATTCAAAAGATCCCAGGGACCAATCTGAAAATATTTGAAAATATCTGAATAAAATAATATTAAATCCAAATATCCCAGGGACTATATCTTAATTTCCGGATTTTTTAGACAAACGAGCGGCCGCATTAAATGTTTTTTCATCATTTGGTCTCTCGCGCAAAGGTGGCAAATGGGTATGCACTCAGCTCAAGCTGAGCTGATCCCATTTTTTAGGTGAGCGGATCCCCTTTTTCCTCGCCTATTTAAACCGCGCGAAGCTTCATTACCGAGGGTTGGAAAATTTTGGTTGGAGGTTTTCGAGCTTGGTTCTTTCTAGGTTGGCACGACTCTGCCGGATTTCATTTCCCTCTTCCCCACTCTACCTGGTTCGAGACCCCGCCCCTTCTCTTCCTCTTCTTCCTCATCAAACCCGAAGAAGAGCTTGCTACGGGCGTGGAGAGGTGTTGTTCCGGCGGCTGCTCGCGTGCTCCAAGGAGGCTTCACCCACTTCGGAGAGGTGTTGAAACACCCAGGTGATGTTCCCGATGGCCTCTGGTCCAAAATAAATAAGTTCATTGCTATGTTTTCTTTTCTGTTATTTCGTTTAGTAATAGTGCTTGTGTGATTCGAAGGGGGAGCATGTTCTCCTTGATGTTTGCATCTCTTGTACCCCGATAAACCCCCCTGTTCCCTTCTTCATTATTCATGTCCTGAGTGGTTGGTTTTCGGATTAGGGTTGTGTGCGAGGGGATCTCGGTTGTGATGTTTCGGATTAGGGTTGTGTGCGAGGGGATCTCGGTTGTGATGTTAGAGAAGCTTAGATTAATTTCCAAGTGTGCTTAGAGGCCTTCTGGGGTTCGAAGGATCCCCAGAGAGTGATTACAGAGCATAAAAACCATTAAAAATGGATTACAGAGATTAAAAACCATTAAAAATGGAGTTCGGGCAAAAAACATAGAATCAGGGTATATGCGCTCACTTCATTTTTGGGTGCGCTCAGCTCGCGCCCACTTCATTTTTGGATGCGCTCAGCTCGCGCTCACTTAATTTTGGATGCGCTCAGCTCGCGCTCACTTAATTTTGGATGCTCTCAGCTCGCGCTCACTTAGTTTTGGATGTGCTCAGCTCGCGCTCACTTGATTTTTGGGTGCGCTCAGCTCGCGCCCACTTCATTTTTGGGTGTGCTCAGCTCGCGCCCACTTCATTTTGGGTGTGTTCACTTCGCGCCCACTTCATTTTTGGGTGCTTTTTCGCTGTTTTCGGTCCGCCCACTTTGCGCTGACCTCGCGCCTAGCGCCCGGAGGTCGGCGCATACCCTTTTAAGGCCAAATGGCCTATATTTTTGAAATTCCGAAAATACCCCTTGGACCCAGTGTATGTGATTTTCGTATATTTTGGGTATTTCATGATTTCTGCATATTCTGTAATCTTTGTTGACTTGTGGGGTGACATTCTCAAACCGAACCAAATATGCCAATAGGGTTTCCGGGTCACCCGGAAACCCAACATGGGACTTGGACCCTCGGTCCAACTTGATTTCCAGTGGGCCTTCCAACGGGGCCCACCCGACCCAATAAACACAATGAAAGGTATGCATGCAACTTAATCAAGATAAGTAAAATTAATTGATTAAACCGGGCGGGCCAAACCTAAGGCGGTCCACCCGAACCAGATTAATGAATTGATGCATGAAATGCGTGGTTTGGCCGAGACCAAGGGCAAGGGCCTACCGGGCCCGCCAAAGCCCACCAACCGAACCAAGGAAGGGTGCAAACCCTAACTTCTGGTAACTTGGGCTTACAAGCCCAGATTTGGACTACGAGCCCCAAGCCCAGTGTCCAACTCACTTTGGCAGATTAAAAAGATAAATCCAATAAAATTACTCGGCCACCATGTGGGCCCACCTAAGGGGCCCACAAACCAATCCAGCCCACCTTTGCATGGAAAACACTTAAACTTCAAATCAGAACCTAAAGTAAAATCAATTGAACTAACCAAAGCCCAAAGGGACTCTCAGGCTAGACTGAGGCCCACAAGGGTACATGGGCTTGGCTAAGCCCACCAAAGACACCATGGGCCTTCCAACGGGGCCCACCCAACCAGACTTAGATCACTTAATTAATCAAGATAAAAGCAATTAAAGGGACCCACACCACTCAGGTGGTCCCACCAGACTCAACGAAGCTGCATATCGATTTAGGAAACGGGTGAGACCAAAGTAAGCTGACTTAAACCAGGATAAACCTAAGGGACCCGTCATCCGACGGGGTGGACCGAGGTGTCTACGGACTTCCCCGGACCACAACCGAGACCCTACTTAGAATCTCAAAGCCGCAGACCAAAAGCCCTAATAGACAAGGTGAGGCACCCAGGTGTCCGCCTACACCCCATCAGGTGGTGGCGACTCCGAATTTTCCCGTGCCGCGTTTCCGACGCGCACACACTGAAGGAAGCCTCGCTTGATAGATTGGGATTCTTCCCCAATTTGCAACTACTGCCCAAGTTCAAATGTCCTGACTTCGTGAAGTTCGATGGAAGTGGCTGTCCACTGTCACACCTGAGGGCATACTACAGGGATATGTGCCAGTACGCGTACGATGAAAGAATCATGATCCAGTTCTTTCAATGCTCGTTGATAGGCTCAGCGCAAAAGTGGTTTGCCAATCTGGACCGGAACCAGATCAGGACTTGGGATGACCTAGCAAGCACGTTCCTAGAACACTTCAATTTCAACACGGAGGTCTTGCCCACTCGAATGGAATTGCAAAAAATGACAAACAAGAGCACTGAATCCATTCATGAATATGCAAAGAGATGGCGAGAAATGGCCGGTATGGTTCAACCACCCATGTTAGAGAAGGAGATGGTGACACTATTCATCTCGACACTGGGGCAGCTGTACTATACACTTCTATTGGGGCAGTTTGCCGCCAGTTTTGCTGATCTGGTGGTGGTAGCGAACAGAAAAGAAGATGGGGTGAAGTCTGGCAGAGTGGCTAGCTTTGCGACTGAACAGAGAAGGACCCCTGTAAGGTGCATGGATAGAAAAAGAGAGGACGAGGCCATCAACTATGTCCAGCAGAATAGGCCCTTCCACTTTTCGGCACCTGACAGAAGAGAAAATCAGAATAGTGGTCAAGGGGCACAACCCGCATGGCAACTGAGATGGGTTAAAGAGGAATATCAAGCACGGATGAACAGGGTGTTCACGGCCCTACCTTATCCACTGTCAGAACTATTGCCAACTCTGCTAAAGAAAGGGTACTTGCAAAAGAAGCAGCCCACTCAACAGCCATCCAACGGTCGCTCCTACAACCCCAACGAGTGCTGCGAGTATCATATGGGAGCTCCTGGACACCACACCAACCGTTGCTGGGATTTAAAGCACGACGTCCAGGACCTAATCGACAACAAGTGAATTTCAGTCGATCCACCAGTGACCACTCCTGCAGTAGGGATTCAGACTAATCCACTCCCGGACCACTCCAAGGCCTCAACCAGTAACTCGGTGAATCAGGTGGACGGTTGCAAGAACGGCAGAAAGTGGTTGGACCCATCGGTGCTAATTGGACAACCAGGGCAAACAATAAGGGTGCACCTTCACATGGAGCAAGGACTGTTGATGGAAAAGGAGATAAAGAAAATACCCCGCTCACTCCACTTGAAGAAGTCGAGACTGAAGAGAACACGAGCACCTACATCTGTGCAATCGGAGATGAACCAACAGAGGCAGCAGGAATCAACAAGGAAAATGAGCCATTGCTAAGGAACGGAAGCTCGGTGCCCTTCGCAACCCGCAAGGCCAGCTGTTAAAAGGGGGTGTCCTTAACTCCCGATACCTTTTGTAGTAACTATTAAGTGAACCTTTTTAATTCTGATATCTACATATGTAAGGAAAAAAAACTTTTTTCGAAAAAAAACTTTTTTGGAAAAAAAAAATACAAGTGAGTGGTCGATGATGACATCGCTCTGAGACCACATCTTTTTTGGCACGACCATGGTCACGGAAAAATGCCGAGTTGCTCAAAGGTGTCTTCAGCTGGGTGCAGTACACTGTCCCATGAGAACCTTGACTGAGCCAAAGGCAATCTTTCCCAATTCAGACCATAATTTTCCTCCCAAAACCTATCCTTACACTGGGTAGAGCAATCCTTGAGAAAAAAGAAAGGAAAAGAAAAAGCAAAAGTGCGAGAACCAGTTGAGGGCCAAGGCCAGCTTTAACATCATGTCTCTAATAAAGGATGAGAAGCCATCCTTCATGCATCTTAAATTTTAAGATCCGCTAGTCAAAATACTTTGGGCTTGATCGTATTATTCAAATACCTGTGTTGTGTCTAGTCACCCCACACTAGGGCAAAGCTGAAAAAGAAAATAAAAAGGATGAATAGATTCTTGAATTAATTTGCATAAATAATTCAACAAATTTGTCACAACTTCTGCAAAAGGATTAAAGGCCATCCTTGCTTTATTTCCCCAGTTTTCAAAGCTATATCTCTAGTCAAACCCTTTGAGCTTAACTTTCTTTCTTCTAACTCACTGAGTCATGAGCCCTAAATTTGGTGCAGGGAAAAGAAGAGAAGACATGAATAAGCAGAAATAAATAAGAGGAAAAGAAAGCAGAAAAATACACTGGGACTTGCTAATCAAAGCAAAAAGCTAATCCCAGAGCAAAGGAAAGGAAAAGCAAAAGGAAATAAGCGAAGGCTGCAAAAGGCCCCAAAAAAGGAAAATAAAGGAAAGCAAAAAAGGTATTGGTAAAGCCCAAGCAGCCAAGAAAAGGGGTAGAACATGACTCAGCCCATTTACAAAGAAACTTTGAGCCATATTCCTTTTCTTTCATAAACTAAAAACCTCAGCCTTCGTTTCGTCCCAGTAAAAAGTCCTTTCAGATTGCAGAAAATGTGACAATGGAATTCATGCAGATTAATGATGAAGGAATCTAAGAAGAAGAACAAACTTCGGCAAGACACAAAGTAAAACCTGAAAATGAAAAGATAATAATTTGAGCCTTATATCCCTTTATTTCTCAGATTTAAAACCAAGCCGATGTTTCGTCCTAATGTGAAATCCTCTCTGATCTATGGGACATGATGCACAAGAGTCGGCCAAAGACCCTCAAGCTGGGGCAGGCACTAACCCAAGGGAAAAGAAAAAGGGAACAACCTTCAATTACAAAATCCTGAAACCACCCTGAAAAATTGGGTCAAGGTAAGGAGAAACCAAAACCGAGAAAGGGGGGAGCACTCCTTGAAACACCCCTCATCTTTTAAACCCATGCCAGCACAAATCAGGAATTTCATGGGAATGCGTGTCAAGCACACAGTCCCAAAACACTTTGGGTTACAAGGCAATTTACCATGATCATCGGTCCCGCCATTTCTCTTAAAAAAGTCACTTGTATAGATTTCAAAAAAAAACTTTTGGAAGGATACTTCATTCATGTGCACTTGCGCACACAGTAAGCTACAAGTGCTTACCCCTCCTTAAATCTCAGATACCTCACTAATCTGTAAGAATTTTGTAGGCCCAGGCAGGGCAAGAGAGCCAGAAGAAATCAAGAAGCGTCATGAAGCCAAGAGCAGAAAAAAGGCAAGACAGAATGAAGCCAATGCAGTAATATACTGACAGGGAAATGGCAAAGACTTCCTTTCCTTTCCCCAGCAGAGCTTTCAAGAAATCTAAAACGACATGTTGAGACTATGCCCAGTCCGAAGAGGTTATATCAAATACAAGAAGGCAAAATGGTAAGGACTTCAACCAATCCCCAGTGGAGTTATATCAAACCGGGAAGCCCTTACCTCACAAGAAAAGGGAACTGGCAGACCCTTCCCCTTGGAAAAGAAGACCATGAAAAAGAAAGAAATGAAGACCCTCTCATGAAGGAGAAGACAAGAAGAAGAAATCTCCAGGCAAGATGGTCCCTTTTGTAAATTTTTGATTCCCCACTTTTGTAAATAGAATAGGACAAGTGTGCAAGCTCCCTTGAGGCACCAAACAGCACTAAGAGCACCTCCTCACCAAGGGCACCTCCTCCTTCTTTCCATCCAATCCCTAATCAAAACCCTAAAAAAAAATGTCCCCAAAAGTCCCAAATTTGGAAAAAGGGTAAAAGAAATCAAATCTGAAATCACTTAAAAGCTTTAATGGAACTAATGAAGGAAAAGAAAATTGTTGAGCGCTTTGCATCAACGTTGAAACAGGTTGGCGAGCTCAAGTCCCACCTAATCCCTTTTAAACTCAAAATTAAATGCCAAGAAGATGCTCCAGAAAACCCGAGACTGAAGGGTAAGCAAGCTTCGCAGCCTAGTAGAAACCATTTTGTGTTTCTACTAATTCAGAGATCAACGCTTTGTGTCTCCAACCGCAATGAAAAGATCAAAAGGACTAAGCTCGTCCATCATGTCGACAGAAATGCAAGGCGCAAAAACGAGGTTCTTCTTTTTCTTTGCCATTCATCCCCAAGGTGACTCCGGGAAAGAGGGACTGTTGTAAGAACCTCATTTTTGCACCCCCGGAAGTGCCGGAAATGCAAACCCTAGCTAAAAAGTCAAACCCTAAGTGGACCAAAAGTTGACTTTTTGATCAAGTGATAATTGACCACCTTATTTTATCTCAATGGATAGAGAATCCCGACACGGTTCCAACGCAACTGAGTTTGTAGGAATCGGAGTCCGGATGAAGGTTCTGCAGGCCGGTCAAACTTGAGGGGAGCCGAAAGTTGACTTTTTGCTAAACCCCAAATCAGGTGCTTACCCCTATGCCATTGGATAGAGGACTCCGACACGGTTCTAACGCAACTGAGATTGCCCAAATCGGAGTCCGGATGAAGAAGATATGATCTGTTAAAGTTTCCGAGCAGCAAAAGCCGGCAACTACACACATGGCAAGAAACGCAGGAAAATATCTCGAGTGAGATATAAATCTCAACAAGTAGCAAGATGCATAAAATAAAACAGTCCAATTTGTCTATAAAAATAAAATCATGAGGTATAACGATAAAACCGAGTCACGGTAATAATAATCAAAGCATACTGTAAGTGTGAAAACTCACACTCCTTATATGGCAAATGTTTGACAAATTATATCTTCTAATAATCTTCAAGATGTGCAGAATCAAAATGTAAGTTCTATGAATTTAATAAAGAAGAAGGTAAAGCTGCCACACAGCTACCACTTCGCTGGTAGCTCAAGGAAATATAAGGTTTTCTAAATAAAGAACATTTCGTAAAGGCACTTGCGAGGAACAACGCCGCTACCACTCCGCTGGCAGCGCATAAGTGAAATAGCGCTTTGAAAGTAAAGAATGCGCACCTGCGTCGTAAGGCAACGCCGACACGCCGCTGGTAGCACAGAGCAAGATTGAAGAATCTAAAAAATCAGTTGTGCACATGCCGCGTTCCCTCCCGCTAGCAGCGCGCTGGCAGCGCGCCCTTAACTGGGTCAATTTGGATTTGAGCGGGACTTGAGTTCGCTTCCAGCTGTCTATCCCGATCGTAAGGCGACGCCACCAGCGCTCGATGCGATCTGAGTTTTCTTCTTTAAATAGACGAGCTGTATTTTTTAGAGATGACTTTTTCTTTTGATTAATTCGATTTGGATCTTGAGGTGTTCGAGATTCAATCAATTCATCTTTAGAGAGTCGGTGATCGAGTGAAGGGGAGATCTGAAAGAGATCTCCTGGAATTGAAGTTTGAGGATTCTTCTTCATTTCGGAACTTCACATGATCGTATGATCTCCTGGATTGGTGATCGAGCTTGATGGATGCATAGGTGGATTCCTATTGCATTGGATCATCTCAGTGGGCTCTGAGGTGATTGTTACGATCTGCATTGATCGTGAATTGCAGCTTGTGGATTCAAGTTGTGTTACAGTTCGTGGATTCGAGCTGTGGATCTGGATTGATCGTGCATTGCAACTTGTGGATTCAAGTTGTGTTACAGTTCGTGGATTCAAGCTGTAGATCTGGATTGATCGTGAATTGCAGCTTGTGGATTCAAGTTGTGTTACAGTTCGTGGATTCGAGCTGTGGATCTGGATTGATCGTGCATTGCAACTTATGGATTCAAGTTGTGTCACAGTTCGTGGATTCGAGCTGTGGATCTGGATTGATCATGAATTGCAGCTTGTGGATTCAAGTTGTGTTACAGTTCGTGGATTCGAGCTGTGGATTGCTGTTGAGTGAGTTCAATTGTAAAGGTTAAGTGTGTTTTCCTTTGTAATTGCTTTTCATTTAATAGTGGAGATTCTAAGGGTTAGTCGCCTCATATAGACTCGAGGTTTTTCCTGGATCTGGATTCAGGTTTCCTCGTATAAATTCTGTGTGTATGTTTCCGCATTGTTAAGATCAAAATTGTTGTAGATCGAGGACCTGTAGAGTAGTCTCCTACTCTTTCACATACATCAAACCAAACCATGCATGTGTGACATCAAAGGAATCATGAACTGAAACTACTTTGAAAAGCTACTCCATGTTCCCAAGTTCGCCACCTCACGAGCTTACATGATATGGAGCCGAGATACACGGTCACCATTCCCTCCACCTACGATCAATGCAGATTACCCAACTGAGATACACGAAGGGCTGGTGCGTACAATCCAATCAACTGCAACTATCCAACAAATGGGAATACCAATCCGATCAAATATATACATTGGACAATACACGGCTAATACCGACCCATGTGCGAGCTACAAGTGAACTACTAGCACGGCCAAAATATAGCTCTCATGTGCGAGTCACAAATAAACTTCAAGCATGACCAATATAAAGCGCATGTATACCAATTTTCCATTAAAGCGCATGGTGTTAATATGACCGAAATTAAATTTCAGTCATATTAACATCAAATCAACATGATTTTTGTCAGAAATTCGTGCAGAGCAGCCTAACAAAAAAATATAGGAAAAAAAATCTATGAACTGAAATTATATTTCGGTCATACATGTTTTTATTTATATCTGAAATATAATTTCGGTTCATATCAAATCTTCAAAAATCTGAATTTTCTCTCTTCAATTTGTTTGAGATGATGTTAGATTTTTCATGATTCCTCATAAATGAGAGAATTCGACTTTTTTATTTTATTAATTAATTAATTAAAGTAAGATATTTTAGAAAATAATATTATTTTAATCAAGATATTTTCTTTTTGTGTTTTGTCTTTTCTCTATTTTGTCCTTTTGTCCTTTAATTTGCCACTTGGCAAATGTGTTTGTACATTTGCTATGTGGACAGGATTTTTGCACGTATTTACAGTTCTGCCCTTAGGGTTGTTCTGCTAATATCTTCTTCATCTGGACTCTGATTTTGGCAAACTCAGTTGTGTTAGAACCGTGTCGGAATTTCCTATCCATTGGAATAGGGTATGGTAGTCGATTAAAGCTTGATCAGAAAGTCAATTTCTGCTCCCTAGGGTTTGACCTGTCTCTTAGAGTTTTCATTTCTAGCTTTCCGAGGGTTGCAAAAAAGAGGTGCTTACAGCTACCATTCTTTGCCCAAGTCACCTTGCAAATGAACAACAAAGAACAAAAGAACCTTGTTTTTGCAGCTTTCATTTATGTCGACATGATTGATGAGCCAAGTCCTTTGATGTTTTCAGAGAAAGGGGAAGCGCCAATCGATATGGCTCCATTTCTCGGCTTTGGAGTTTCCTTACCCTTGATTCTCGGGTGTTTGGAATGACTCATTTTCCTTTAAGTTAAAAATATGGGGTTAGACTTAAGCTTGCCAACCTGTTTCAGGTTGATGCAAGATGTTCAACAATATTCTTCTTGTTTGTTCCGTTAAAGCTTTTAGGTGCTTTCAAATTTGATTTCTTTTACCCTTTTAGGACTTTGGACTAAGGGAGTTTTTTTTTTTTTTTTTGGGCTTGGAAGGCAGAAGGAAGGAGGAAGGAGGTGCTCTTGCTGCTGTTCGACACTTCAAGGGAGCTCGCAAAGATAGATAAACCTTTTGAGATGACTCTCGACCAATCGCTATACCACCGTGCGGCTTAGGAGCAATGCTACTAATGATACTCAAGTCCCATGCAGCACAGCTTAGACAAGAGCCGTAGTCACTGACTTATTGCACACGTACCCATCAGAGTTGGCATGTACCACCAGCATGCAGCACCAGAATCAATACATGGAGATGGTCGCTTATCCACATGTACAGGGAATCACCAGCGGTTCACCGGGGTGTCCCTCCAGACATAAGACCTTCCCAGACAAACTAACTTACAAAGGAAGCGCATCGCACAAAGGAGAAACTCAACCCAAATGACATATCCCTCAGCTATCTAGCAACAACTATGGATCCATAACCAGCTATGCCCACTAGACTCCAAAATTCCCTAAAATATAATATTTCTATAAGGGTTGGTGCTTAGCGGCATATAAAGTTTAAATCTGTCAATTACTTCAATATTCGGGTCATCTGAGTTCTGAATTCTCTTTATGTAATTTTCTGGTTTATAATGTAATTTAAAGTTGTTCTGGTAATTAAATAATAGTTAAGTTTTCCAAAAACTAGATTTCTCAATTACGTTCAAAGTTTGGCAACAAATGTCCTAAATATCTTCCTAATTTATTTTTCTGTAAAACAGGGAATTAGATAATTTATTTTGGTCTTAAAACATCTTAATTAATCATTAAAATTGTTTAAAAATAGTTTGGAATTGAATCCGGTTCGAAATTACGAAAATCTGCAAATTCTGCACAGAGTACCTAGGATCGCCCCAGAGGTCTAAGGTCAGCGGTAGTGCAAAACAAATCGCCGACGATAAGTCTTCCAGCGATCATCAGCGGTCTCAAAATTTTAACTAGCGCCGAGAATCGCCAAGCACAGTCGAGGTCGGCGGTCCCCCAAAAACGAACAGAAACAGTTTCAAAACGTGATTTTTCTCGTCCACTATCATTCTAACATACATATAACATTGATATCAAACTAAATACATCAATATATCATATAAAAACATGCTTTGGCGATTAAACGAACGTAAAACAGTGTCACCTACCTCTATTCGTGCGTCGTTTCTCCTTCTCTCTCTAAGCAGCAATTCTCACAGACGTGAGATACTCCCTGGACAATGAAGAACACAAACTAGGCGTCCTCCCTTCTTCCTCTTCTTCTCTTCTTCCTTAGTTGTTCTCGATCAAGCGACTATCTCTTGCGGCTGTAGTACACGAACGAGAATACCAATCGTATGAGTTTAGGTTATTAAACTATTATATATACTCCTTGATCCCATGTATCTCACATACAAAAGACTCCATACACACGCCCAATCATAGCTCTTAAAATTAAAGTGTTAATCATACCTCGATATCTCATGATTGGATGGTCGGATCTGCATCCAACTCTGGATCTCCACTAATTATATCATCCCCTACATTAATAAAATATTTCCATTAATTATAACTCTCAAGAATATTATTTATTAATTTATTTTATTATTTAAATAAAATTCGGGGTTTTACATTCATCACTATTATGAACTTTATAAGCTAAGGTTAGTAGCACAAATGAGTTAACTTAAAAGTAGTTAAGCAGAATAATTATATTAAAAACAGACGTGTCAGTGTGTGACAGTGTTTGCACTATCAAAATTTGGTCCCAAGGTTAGACGGGACTTGGTGTGCTTGGTATTTTCAGTAGTATTGTCATCATGGGCTAGTGTGAAGTTTCGACTCAGACGCAATCTGTCCGATTCCCTCAGCTCAATGCTCAATTTCATTTTTTCTCATTCTGTTTTATGCTCTACTCAGTCCAGGTTTGACCATCCTAATGTCCTTTTTTTTTCCACGACTGATCCTTTTTGCACACGACGCCCTTTGTTTTTGGGTTTTCACTGTGTCTGGTCTTTCTGGAAGCCCTAGGTTTCGTCATTACCAACCAATGCGGACCTAACTCTTGCCAAGATTATTCTTTTTGAGTTTTGAGAGGTCTTAAGGATAGGACGAAACATAGGCCTAGTTTCAAGTTACGAAAGGAAGGTAAGTGGCTCAAAAAAGGCTCAATTCATTTGGGTTCATATGGTGATCTACCTTTTATTTCTTTTGGGGCTTATATCCTAGCTCATTTTTGTCCCTATTTTTGTTGGGTAGACATTTCCCCAACTTTGCTTTGTTTTTCTCTTTTCTTTTTTCTTTCGTATTATCTTTTCGTTTTTTTTTTTTTTGGGTTTTTCTTCTCCAAGAATGCCAGGTTTATTGGGTAGAACACACGCATTGGGTTCAAAGAATTTTATTGAGGCTCAAAAGTGTCTAACCAGGGTTAAAGAATCTAGGGTGATTGAAGGGATTTATGGTCTAAAGGAAATTCAATGATGGCCTCTCTTCATTTCCTAATTAGAATGATCCTAAGCATAGTACAATTTGACTGCGTCTGCATTTATCACCTTAGGAAAAATGGCTCCGTCCATCTCTTTTAGGATTAATGCACCTCTGGATAAAACCTTGTGAACTGTGAATGGCCCTTCGTAGTTTGGCTTGAATTTTCCTCTGTTGTCTTCTTCATGAGGAAGGATTCGTTTCAGCACAAGGTCTCCCACCTTGAAGTGTCGTGGCTTTACTTTCTTGTTGTAGGTTCATGCCACTCTCTATTGGTAGAGTTGGCCGTGACACAATGCCTTTATTCTTTTCTCATCTAACAGTTGCAACTGGTCAAATCTGGATTGCTCCCACTCAATGTCACTTATCTCGGCTTCCTTCAAGATTCTGAGTGAATGGATTTGCACCTTCACAGGGAGAACTGCTTCCATTCTATACACAAGGGAGAAGGGGGTCGCCCCGGTTGATATTTTGATCGATATCCGATATGCATGTAATGCATAGGGTAACTTCTCATGCCAGTCTCTATAGGTGATTACTGTAAGCACCAAAATTTTGATCAAACCAAAAAATGTGCTAAAAACAGCAAAACCCCGAAACAGGTTTAAACCTTAAGGAGCAAGAAATGTCTTTTTTGTCTGAGCTTGAATTGAGCACCATAACCTATTCCAATGAGTAGGAAATCCTGATACGGTTCCAACACAACTGAGTTTGCGTGAATCGGAGTCCGAATAAAGAAGTTATGGTCAAAACACTCTCGAGGGCAAAACTGTAATTAAATGCATAAAACTGGCCACGTGGCAAATGTGCAAACCACGTTTGCCAAGTGGCAAATTAAAGGACAAAACACAAATATCAATGAGATTTCTCTCATTAATGAGAGATCATGATTGAGATTTCTCTCATTAATGAGAGTTCCCCTAACTTCACTTATAAATAGGACCCTCCTCTTCACCTCCCAACACACACATAGGCCCCCTCTCCAAGACCCCTCTCCCCCAACCTCTCTCAAGACACTCTCCAAGACGTCTCTCCCTAACCCTTCTCCACCATCTTTAACCGCCTCAAAGTACCACCAAACTCCTCCTATCAGCGTCCTAACCTCTTCCAAACACTCTCAAATTACCATTAAATCACACCTCTTCTTCATCCTAACCAAGAAGGAAGCCAAAGAAGATCACTTGGGAGCTGAAGGGAGGTGTTCCAAGCTATTGTCTACACTTCAAGAGACCCTCAAGTGATACCAAGAGGACTTTCCCCTCCAAGGTTGTGATATCCTCGATCCCACATTGGAAACGGATGAATACTCGATATGGTATAAGAGTCAGAGAGAACAGTTAACCAAGCGAGGCACCTTTTGAGGACAAAATCATGCGAGCTTAGGCCCAAAGCGGACAATACCTCACTAGGTTGGGTCATTACAAATGGTATCAGAGCTAGATCCGGGTCCAGTAGTTTGTGGCTGATGTGGGTCTTGCCGTTGCCCATAGGAGGTGGTTAGACCTACGAGGGCAGGCCCATGAGGGGCTGGCAGGCTTCTAGGTCACCACTGTACAGGGATGTGCAGCTCTAAAGGAGGGGAGATTGTGATATCCCAATCCCACATTGGAAACGGATGAATACCCGGTATGGTATAAAAGTCAGGGAGAACACTTAACCAAGCAAGGCGCCTTTTGAGGACAAAACCGTGCAGGCTTTGGCTCAAAGCAGACAATACCTCGCTGGTTGGGTTGTTACAAAGGTGAGCCTCCTCTACACTTTTTATGTAACACATGTTGATTTTATGGTAATATGAGCATGTTTAGAAGTTTGTGCCGTGAGACTCATGCCTCCTTTGATGCTTCCCTTCTCTTCTTCTCTTCTTTTCATGTTCTACCACTTTTTCCTTAAGGAAGAACTCCCATGGTAAGGGGAAGTGTTCGAAATCAAGAGGGGGAGGAGGAGAGACCATGGAAGTTTACTTAGGGTCTCACCTTAATGCCACTTCACATGTTTATTTTCATTATTTAAAGGAGAGCATGTTCTCCTCCCTCCCTATGTCTAATGTATCCTTTTAAACCCCCATTACCTTTCTTTTATTTGCTTATATTCTTAGTTTGCATTCTAACATTATTTATTTCATGTGATGTGATTATATGAGTTTATTGTCTTGCATGTGCACGAAGGCATGATTCACACCACACCATAAGGGTTGCATGCTTATTTCCTTTTCTTGCTTTTTAATGACTCTTCATAATCCATAGAAACATGCTAAGCACATTACCTCCACATGAAGTCTCATTTACAATCATGATAAGTTCCCTTCTTCTCCCTTTTAATCATCTTAACCACATCCATGTACACTCCATGCTAAGCACCTACTCACGAGTTTTAGGTTTAAACAAGAAGGACACCTATGGACGCTAACATCAGCCTCCTCAACGTCCTACATGGTGCGGCTAATCCAAGAGTACGCAGGGTGTTTTTCTCACTTTCAAACGATTCTTATACGTATAAACAACAATAATCTAATGTAACATACACATATATTTCGATTAAATATGCGATTGCAATCAAACACGAAGAAAACACAAATCCACGACAAAAACAGGGTGTTACCTACCTCTGATCGCGCAAGATCACCTCTTTCTCCTCTTTCTTCTTCGTGTGGCTTTGATCCTTCTTTCGTAGCAATCCAATCCCTTCCGAGATATTCCCAGCTTCTCCTCTCAGTCTCCCTTTCTCTCTCTCGTTCCTCTACTCTTCTCTTCAGCCGTCAAACACCCGAAACAAAAACTCCCATACGATCAGCCCCAAATAAAATATAAAAACCCTATTTTATTCTCTACTATCCCACGCATCGCACTATTATCAAGTTCCATACCTATTCACTAATGACCTTTAATCCACACTAACCTTAATATCTCGTGATCCGAAGATCAGATCTGCATCCAACTCTTGATCTCCTCTATCAATGGGATCATCTATAAAATAAATTCCTCATCTCATCAACTTAAGGCTCTAAATCAAACATAATTACCATTGTGCGCACCTAAAACCTGGCCTGGATCCTAGATCTCACACCGGGCGCACGTTTCGTGCGTGCCACGGGACATTCGGAGTCGCCACTGCCTGAGAGTGCAGGCAGACACGATTTTGCCCTAACCGGGTCTAAGTCTGGTCTGCGGCTTTTCAGAGTTCTAGCTAAGTCCTCGGTTACGATCCGGGGAAGTCCTAAAGACACCCCGGTCCGCCCCGTCGGTTTGACGGGTCCCTCGGGTCTCCCTGGTTTTTGAGTCAATTTCACCCTTCCTAGACCAGCATGCTGCCTTGTTAGGTCTGGCGGGGCTCTTTGGAAGTGTGGGTCCATTTTGGTTTGATTTTATCTTTTTTATTTATCTAAGTGAAATGGGTCGGATCTGGGACCTGTTGGAAGACCCATGGGCTGCCATGGTTGGGCCTAGGGCCCAATAGGGTTATTGGGTAACCCTTCTTTGGTTATTTAAATTTTATTCATTTACATTCTTTATTTGGGCTTGATGGGCTTGGATTTGGCCCATTAGCCAAGGGTCAAGTGGCCTTGGACCCGTTTATTGAAAACGGGCCCGGTTTGGGCCGGTCAACAGTGGACCCCACAAGTGGGCCCAAGGTGATCTTGGTGGGCCCATCTAGGCCCAAAGTCCTTAATGGGCTAAAAAATAGCCCAAAATGTATATGAGATCGGTTCAAGCCGATTCAGGCCGGATCAAGTCCAACCGGACCGAAAATTAAGTTTTTTTTACATTATTTTTATATCTGCCCGTATGTGTTATACGGGCTGCCGCTACCCGTAAATGAAATCCGGTTCCGCCTTGCCCGTGAAGCAAACACGGTCCAGCCCGGACCGCTCTGAGTTTACGGGCACCTCTAGTTTTGCATTTTTGGCGCCGATTCTTCTCGGAATCCGTTCCATGGCCTTCTCGGGTATTCTGGTAGCTTCAGAAAGGATTGCAGGTTCTTCCAGGGGCTTCATTTGCCTCATTTGGCTAAAATGACCATTCTTTTCTTTTCTTTTTAGTTCTTGGAGGAGATCACCTTTCCCTTTGATTGTTCATAGCCGGTTTCCAGGGGAAAAGAGAGGAATTTACAGGGCTTAGGAATCTTCTTTAAAGAAGTCCACTCCTTCCATGCTAAAAACATATATCTCAAGTCAATAAAAGTGTTCTTAGAACACTTCCTTTTTTTTTTCTTTCCTTTTTGGCTTATGACCACCTTTTTAGAACTTGACTTAATGCTATCAACAACAACCAGGTTAGTGATATCAAAATGAAATAATCAAAGGAAGGTGGAGAAAGCTTGGAATGATAACTTTGATCATATTAGAAAATGTAATATACTTACAATGCTAGTGATGATTTCTCCGACAAATCCGGCAGCACTTCCGCGTCCTCCGGGAATTCTTAAAATGGTATGGAAAGGGTTTGGTTAGGTTCTTCAATCCAAGAAGATGAAAGGTCAAAATTTAGGCAAGGTTTTGGGTGTTTGGGCATGGTTTTGGGACATAAGGGCAATTTGGGCATTAAAAAGGTTTAGGGTGGTGGAGTGGTGGCATGATGGCAGGGTTCGGCCGTGGGTAGCTTCAGGAGGGCAGGGGTTATGGCCAGAGGAGAGGGCTTGTTGAAATGAGGGGGTGGCCTCTCTATTTATAGGCAAAAAGGGGCGTGCCCGTATTTAAAGTACGGGCGTGCCCGTATTTAAAGTACGGGCGTGCCTTGCCCGTACTTCAAGTACGGGCGTGCCTTGCCCGTAATTCAAATACGGGCGAAAAACGCACATTTGCAAATCTCGCGAATCGGCCATACGGGACGCGTGTCCCGCCGTACTGCGACGCGTGTCTTCTTCCAGAAGCTTGCCCGTACTTTAAATACGGGCATGCCCTGCCCGTAACTGAAATACAGTCCAGCACGTTTTTAAAATGTTTGGATTTCAAACCTTTATTCAATTTGGTTTTTTGCAAGATTTCGTCCGATTTCTTTGATTATTTTATTGAAAAGCGAGATTCCTTAAAAATATTATTAAACACATTTATCTTATTTATTTTATTGGTTTATTCCATTTTTGCTGCCTTTTTGCCACATGGGCAGTTTTTCTGAAACTTCAACTGCTCATAACTTCTTCGTCCGGTGTCCAATTTCATCAAACTTAGTGTCGTTGGAACCGGCTCGGAACCACCTATCTATTGGAATCAAGTTTGGCAGTTGAATTGGGGTCAAGCAAAAAGTCAACTTTTCGCTCCCCAAAAGTTTGACCAGCTCATATCTTTTTCATCTGGACTCCGATTCCAGCAAATCCAGTTGCGTTGGAATCGTGTCGAAATGCTCTTTTCAATGAGATGAAGTTTGATGGCCAAATTTACTTGAATCAAAAAGTCAATTTTTGACCCCCTCAGGGTTTGACTTTTAATTTTTCTTTATTTTGGGGGTGCAAAAATCAGGTGCTAACAACCATTATACCCGTATTTCACTTATTAAGCTATAAATTTCATCGTTAATAGACAATCTAGCCCCAACTTAAATCTATAAAAATACCCTTCGCTTGATATTTTTACATCTACGCACTCAATTTCTTCCAAAATTTCTAAGTTTATTCTCTAATTTATTTTGACAAATTTATTGACATACCAAATATTCATATTTAGTTATTATTTATTTATTTGCTGAAAATTCGGGGTTTTACAGAGAGAGACGACGTTGGTCTTGGATTTCTCATCATCTTAAGAGTGCTTTGCGTCTGCGGAAGGAAGGATTTGTTGCTGTTTAGAGGAAGAAGAAGAAGTTGAACAGTACAGGTAGGTAGCATACAGTTTTGTTGTTCGATTTTTGTGTTCTTGTTGTTTGATCCATATGCATGATATTGGATGTATATGTGTATATTTAGTTTGATTATAGTTGAATATATATGTTAGAATTGATCAGAAAGAAGAAAAAACTCAGATTTACGAACTCAGTTTGCCGCAATTGAATGAGTGCCTAGCACGACCGCCTAGGCGATCGTAGGCACCCATGTATAGAATTTAGCTCGCTCACCTATCGCCTAGGCGATGGGGTAGGTGTTTAAAAAGCTGTACCGGCGCCTAGAGGGACCGCCTAGGCAATCCCTGAGCGCCCGTTGAGACTAAAAATTTCAGAAAATTTAACTGACTCTCAGACAGGCCGCCTAGGCGACTAGTGCTTGGCGATCTCAACAGAAAAATGTGAATTTTCATAATTTGATTTTTAATTCAAAATAAAATGATTTTAAATGGATTTTATAAATTAAATTAGAAGATTTGAGCTAGAATTAAGTACCCAAATAACCTGTCTTCTATAAAAATATTTGAGAATTTATTTTAGGTTTATATTTGCCTAAATTTGAAAATAATATGAGATTTTGAGATTTTTTTAAAACCCCAAATTTTTTATCAGTATTATTGAGAGAATTATTTATTAAGATTAATTAAACTTTATTGGTAAAATTTCCATATAATCGAGGAGCAAGGGTAATTTCGGAATTTCACAAGCCTAAACTATGAAGTTTATAATTTAAGGTAAGTGGGATCGGTGAGGCTCTCTTGTGGGATAGAGGGCTACGGCAACCCGTCCGCCGTGTGGGATCGGCGGGGTCTTTGTGTGTGTGAGTATGCGTGTGTATGTGTGCGTGTGTGGGTTGTTTCTTGCTAGCCCATGCGTGGGTGCTCCACTCCGGGCGGAGACCCTGATCGGGCTTGGACCGTTAGTTGTGAGGTGGCAAACCGACTGAGGGTGGTTGTCTCAATTTATAGAATCACTAATCCACGAGTTTTGTAAAGACACTTTATGCCAACTGTCAGCACCTCATTTTTGCGCACCAAAAGTGCCGAAAGTGAAAACCCTAATTGGAAAGTCAAACCCAGAAGGGTCAAAATTTTGATTTTTTGATCGGGTGCAAATTGACCACCAAACTTCATACCATTGGAAAGAGGACTTTGATACGATTCTAACACAACTGAGTTTGCTCAAATCGGAGTCCGGATAAAGAAGTTATGGGCTGGTCAAATCTGGAAATAGCAGAAATCGGCTTTCTGCAAAACTCCGAATTAGCTGCTCAATTTTTACCAGCAGAAAGAGCATCTCGACATGATCCCGACGCAACTAAGTTTTCCGGAATCAGAGTCCCGGATAAGGAGATATGAGCAAAACTGGCTCCGGGATGCGACTTTGCACTTTTGCTAAAAAACCCAAATTTGCTGCTAAACTCTAGTTCAATTGATAGGGAATCTCGAGTTGATTCCAACGCCATTGAGTTTGCTGAAATCGAATACCAAATGAGAAAGATATGAGCAGTCAAAATTTTCGGAAACTCTGCACATATGGCAAAAATTAAAGAAAGGACAAAAATTAAAATCTAAGAATAAAATAATAATATTTTGTAAATATCTAATAATTAAGTTAAATAAAAAAATAAAATGGAAAATCAAAATGCATATGCGTTTTGTACAAAAAGATCAATGAATAAAATATTAATATCTAACAATTAAAATAATTAAAAAGAAAATAAAAAAATGGATTTGCTCAAAGAGGGACACATAGAGTTTCTAGAAACTCCATGTGCTGGATGGATAAGCTCAAAGAGGGACACATGTCACTCAATAAGCCATCCACTTAAAATGACCAAAACCGAAATACTTCTTTGGTTCACCTTTTCTTTTTATTTTTTTCTTCTATAAATAGGGGGTCCAGCTCCCATTCTCAATAGGAGCCGAAACCCCCCTTTCTCACCTCTCTCCCATTCACAAGCCTTCTCCACACTTTGTCCCCACCTTGTCTCCTACAAACCAGCAATCGTCCAAAACTTAGCCCTCACTCCCAATACCCCATATAGTTCCTAAAATACCCCTAGACCCTTTCTCCTTCTTCTTTCATCTATATTGTCCATCACAAGAGAACTAAGTGGAGGTTACTTGAGATCGAGAAGAGGTTCCCAAAGTGCTGTCTACGTCACTTGGAGAACCATCACAAATCCAAAAGCTAAGGTAATATCAAGGTAAACATGCTTGTTATCTTCCATTCAATATATGATCAAATGAATTTCTTTTAATTAAGCTTGTTTCTTAATATGTTATTTTAGGTTGGTTATTCATTATCTTTTTCTCACCACTTTTGTTTCTTTTGTGTATGCTATGAGATCTCCTTGGTAAGAAGGGGATCTCCATTCGAAGAATGGGAGGAGGAGAGTCTCTTTCACCATATAAAGTGTTTTGTTTAAATATAATCTTCACCCTTTTTCTCATGAATCCATTGTAAGAGGGGTTTGCATGTCCTCTTTACACTTCTCATGTACCCTAAATTTCTCTCCCTCTCTCCTTTCATATGAGCACTTGTTTTATGTGTTATTTTTAGGCCATATATTAAGGCTCTTTGCATTCATCTAAGCATACATACCTAGGCCTAGTTTAGTATACCATTCTTCTCTTTGTGAGTATCAAGGTAAAGACTACACACACACAAAAGTTTGTTTCTTTTGTAAATAATGAATTCCCTTTTGTCTATTCTTTTCTTATTTTATATATGTAGAAGCAAAGGGCAAAGTTGGGTTTAAGAGATGTTTTAAACTGATTTCAATAAAAAGTAATAGGGGATGTTGTTTATTAATATTGGCATGAGACTTTGTTTTCATTAAATATACATTTTCTAAATTGTTTCATACGATTTCAACTCACTTTTGAAAATCGAAATAAATGTTTTAAATCTCTCTTTTCTAAGTAACAGTAACTATGTATAGCTTTGTTTCCATGCATAGTTGTCACCCTTTTGCTTAGGTGTCCATGCATGATTAGAACCACATCATTTGATTTACGTATTTTTTTTATGGTTTGTTCGATCAAGTTTAGATTTATTTCTTCCCTGATTTGATTGCTTTCTTCCAAAGAATGAAGAGAAGGTTTTCCATTCAAACCAAACAAGGACTCTTAGAGTCCCTGTTTCAAGTCCCAAAGTGGCTGATCAAAAATAAAAATCTATTCATGTTTGAAAAAGCCCCATGGAATGAGTCTCTTAGTCAAGAATTGGGATTTTGAACCACTGTGTACATCTTGGAAGCCTTGCAGAAGTCAGCGAACATCCCTGGGAGACCGGCAAACAAGACCCTGTCGAAGTTTCGGCAACTCTCGATTTCTATGTTGAACCACATTGGATCTGCGGTCAAACCCAAGCCCACTTTTAGTTACCTGGGTCTACTTAGACCCATCAAAGCTTTAGTGGGCCCTCCAATGGGGCCCACCTCCAATCCGACCCACATTAGGATCCGTTTCATAAATGGGTCTAGGGTCACTTGATTAAAAACCCATGGGCCAAGTCCAAGCCCAATGGGCTTTAAAAACTTAAACCCACTCAATTAAATTTCATGTTTAATTAACTTCAAAATCAAATAACCCAGTCCAATAATAGGGTAACCCAATAACCCTAATGGGCCATGGGCTTGACTTAAAGCCCAACTTGGCAACCAATGGGCCTTCCAACGGGGCCCACATCCAACCCACTTCACTTAAATGGCTAAAAAGATTAAAAAAAATGAATAAAAGGGACTAGCACCTGCAAAGGTCCCTACCAGACTTAATCTGATATATGCTGGCCTAGGGTTAAGGTGAGACTAAGTTGACTCGAACCAGGGAGACCCGAGGGACCCGTTTGTTGACGGGGCGGACCGGGGTGTTTTCGGACTTCCCCGGACCGTAACCGAGAACCTACCCGAATCTCTAAAAAGCCGTAGACCAATTCAAATTAGACCTGTATAGGCACCCCGGTGTCTACCTACACCCCATCAAGTAGTGGCGACTCCAATACCTTACATTTTAGTGCGGCGCCTCGCGGGCATGCGCACACCGACATCGTAGTTTGGTTTAATCTGATTTTATCTGCTCATTACTAATATTGTTGAAATGATAATGAACTACTTCTTCGCATGATTGGGATAGAGATTTATCGTATGATATGTTAGCATGTTATTTCATTAGCTTAAAGTTGCATAAACTATTTTATATCATGCATTGTGCTACTTACTGGGACATTAGTCTCACACGTGTTTTGGTTTTATCGGTTTTGTTTTAGATTCTGCTGGTGAGCCGTGTACTGGGGTAGAGTGTCAGGGGGATCTGGAGTATAAGCCAAAGGATCACTATCCCAGCTAGAGATAGAGAAGGCAAATTTTTTTTTTTTGGATAGTTTTAAAATTTTTGGATATTGTTCATATTGTATATATAGAGAGGGAGAGATCGAAGTATAGTTGTTTTTGTTTAGTTGTAGTTAATGTTGATATACTGCATATCCATATAACTGTGATTATCAGGTACTAGAGACGTCATCCAACCTTGTAATTACAGCCGTTATATAGCAGTTTTTCTATTAATTTAGGATTATATTATAATTGTCTTGGTTAGTTTTTTAAGATATCGCATCATGCTTTGGGCCCTAAATTAGCGCTCGGGAGCCAGTATAAACCCTACCCAGGTGGACCTGGTTTCAGGGTGCTACAGAAATGGTATCGGAGCGAATGAAATCCAAATAACGAATTAGGAGCCATCTTCGGTTGGTTTTGGGATTGAGTGCACTATAACTAAAGCCTTTTAAGTTGTCTTTTGGATTTCTTTTCCATTATTTTGATTAAGTAATTATTAGTATTATGTTATATGATTGATATATGATGAGCCAATTGCGTTTGGTTACTAAGGTAATGTGAGGCATCGGCCAATGTTGAATATATACCTCAGTATTTAACCTTATACAAGTGGGATATTGTGATTGTGATAATAGACAAGTATTTGAGGAATATTGAAATTGTGTGTATGTGATGCGTGCCAAATGCAACAAAATAAATTACTCTTTTCACAACTAAATAGCTAGTGATGAATGAGGTCGATCCCACAGAGACTTGTGTCAATTAACTCGTCACAAGATTATAGTCAAATAGATTTAAGGGAGAAGGAAATTTTCAGATTAGTTAACTCAAGCCAAAAAGACAAAAAATAAATAAAATCTATAGAAGTAATCAATGAAAAAGAATCCGGTCAAGAGCAAACATTACCTTCGAATTACCAGCCGATCATTGACAACACTTAAAAGTACACCAATCAATAATTGCCATTCAGTCTAAGTTAATCTAAAGTATAGATTAACCCTGTTCTCCTTGATCATCAAACATAATAAGCACGATATTTGATTCCTTATTATTGAACCACCTAGAACAAGCTCTCTATGTGTAATTCAATAATAGCATTAACGAATTAGAGAGTGACCGAAACAGATAATCAACTCATAAGCTCGATTGGTTTAATCTGCACTTTATTCTTCTTAGGATTAATATGATATCAATATTAGAAATCAATAACCCTAATTGCCACTCATGATAAAACTTCATAACATATATGTATTAGAAAGTTTAATCTGGCTTTCATTCACTGATCTTAATTACAGAGATGACTTCCTATGCAACTAAGAACAAGAATGTCTTTCAATCAACAAAGAAGAACAAAAGATAGCAAACATAATCAGTATTTATAAACAATCAAAACAAAGGTCTCACGGCTGATCCTTCAAAGTATGCTCTCTTGAACCGAATGAGAAATTTAGCCTTGCATCTTCAAGATAAGAAAATAAAACCAGTCTTGTTTCTTCTTCTCCCTTTTTCTGTCTTCTATTCCACGCCCAGAAAATCCCTTTTTACCTCTCGTTCTTCTCCTCTTTCCAAAAGCTGCCCTGGATTTATTTCAAAATTCTCCTCCTCCTTAATTTTTGGAAACTAACTATTTTTCCTCCTATCACAATGGAATTAAATCTTCAAATCAAATCCCCCCAGACCTCTCCAGCAACTCACGATCTCTTCTAATGCAAATCGTCCTCTTGTGGGACCCAACCCAACAATTAAAATAGACTTCCAGATAAGTCTTTAATTAAAAACTCAAATCAAACACCAACTCAGACTTCTGGAACTTGCGGACAATTTTTGGATAGGAAATCTTCACTTATGGACATCGATCCCTTCATAGAAATTGTAGCCCTGAATGTGCAGATGAATTTAGGCTTTTGAATCACTCAATTTGGACATCAGACGCTCAAGTTATGTGCTTTTAAAGCTTCAATTCGCGAACAGAAATTCCAGTCCGACCAGAATTCAAATCAGCTTCCTTGATCTGATTTTGAAACAACATTTGGAGGCTCAAATGAACTTAGATTTTTACAAACCATACCATTCTGGAAAGCTCAAGACATCCTCTACAAAAGCTCTGAAGACCACTTTCACATTCTAGAACTCTAATGTGACCAAATCCTGCAAGAAGTCCAGAAGGTCAAAATACTAAAAAGCTTGAGTTTTTCCAATTATAACCACAATTTACTCTAACCCTTCCAAAAATGCCTTAACTACAAAAACAAGTATAAATTAACATAACAAGGCCTAAACAATTCCAAAAGACTAAATTCAAGACTAATAAATATATAAAAATATGCACTTATCAGTATGACAAGTGTATATGTTGTTATGAAGTTAATTACTATTTTGATTAAGTAATTATTATTATTAGGAGAAAGCTTCCATGATCTTTCCTCCCAACCTTCGTATAGCTACAGATATATTGAAGGGATTGGTAGTGATAGAGTCATGGTATTTTCCTTTGAATTGTTTTTGCAATTGGTATTACAGGTAAATTCTTTGTGTTGATTGCAATTATTAATATTTCAGTTAGTTATGGCAAGACAAGGTAGACCCCTTAGAGTTGCTGCTGCTACTACCCATGTGCCAGCCCATGAGCAGGCTGATATTCCTGCTGCTATTCTAGCTAATGTTCTAGCTGATGCTCCAGTGGATGCACCACCTGAGGCCCCAAATCTTGTAGTCTAGATGGACACAATATGGAGAGCTCTTGGGGAGATTTCTAACTTGTACCAGCAGCAAGTTGCTATGACCCATCAACTTAGGCAAATTCTACTTCAGCCCCACAATGAAGGAAATCGAGGGCACGAAGAAGATAGATCGTTAAGGATTTTGGTGGAGTTCTTGAAGTTGTCCCCTCCTCCCTTCCATGGTCATCCTGATCCCATGGAGGCGGAGAAGTGGATGATGAGGATTGAAATGGTATTTGAAGCCATGAGGTGTCCGGAAGAGGACAAGGTGAGATTGGTAGTCCAGGTACTTAAAGGGGAGGCGGAACATTGGTGGGCGTCGGTACTATAAGCACCCAAATTTTGATCAAACCAAAAAGAAAAAAAGAAGAAAACAAAAAAATGTGCTAAAAGACAACAAAAAAGTCAAACCCTGAGGCGACAAAAGTTGACTTTTTGATCAAGTGCAATTTGGCCACCATACTTCTTCCTAATGATTAGGAAATTCCGACACAATTCTAACGTAACTGAGTTTGCTCAGATCGGGGTCCGGATGAAAAAGATATGAGCCAGTCAAACTTGAGGGGGAGCTGAAAGTTGACTTTCTGCTAAACCCCGAATCAATTGCTTAATCCTATCCCAATGGATAGAGGACTCCGATATGGTTCTAACGCAACTGAGTTTGCCCAAATCGGAGTCCGGACGAAGAAGATATGAGCTGTCGAAATTTCCGAGCAGCAGAAACCGGAAAACTGCACACGTGGCAAAAGGCTGCACACGTGGCGAGAAGTGCAAGAAAATATCTCGGGGGGCAATCCTTGAATATCCAAACATACAAAATATCTCAGGGATTAAATCAAAAATTCGCAGAGACCAAATCTGTGAATATCCAAATATATTGGGTGAATCTGCGAATATCCAGGGACCAAATCTGTAAATATCAGATTTGTATCCGACCATATATGTCGGATACACTTTTTACTATTCATATCCGACATTAAATATCGGATACAAGAGATACGCTCACTAGATTCGCCCGGATTCGCTCAGAAAATTAAAATTTTGAAATAATTGTGTTATGTTAGATACAAAGGAAGTGCAGTGTATCCGACATAAAATGCCGGATACAAAGGAAGTGTACTGTATCCGACATTAAATGCTGGATACGAAAATTTTTCTATAAAAAGGCAACAGCAGCCCCATTTCGGGGGTTGGCTGCCATTTGCTTGTTTTCCACTCCTTCTTCCCCTTTGTTCATGCTCCGAAAGCCTCCCCTTTAGCTCCTCCTTGTCTCCCTAGTCCCTCAAACACCACCTAGAACCCATCCTACCCTTCTTGATCTTCTTCTTCTTCACTTGAGCTTGGAAGGAGAACCAAGGTTGGTGTTCTTGGCGCCAAGACTGTGTAACGCCCCGGATCCGTGTTGCTCATTAAAGATATAACACGTCTCACAGAGGGTTAGGTAAGGATCTCAATAAAGGTGATCGCTGGATAATCACACACAATTTATATCACATCAGAGTGCACAATTAAAATTCTCATCCAAGCAATCTATAGAATCTTCAAATAACATCAAATGGTTCCAATTTACTACCTTATTACAATTCCCACAAATTTAATTGAACAGAGTTTAAGACTAAATAACCTACTAGTCTAAGGATTGTATTAATAATCCTCCTCCCTATAGGTGTCAGTTTGATCTACCCCAATAGGTGCCTCACCACGAAGATCTGAAAAACAAAACAACAACGAGGGATGAGATACGAATATCTCAGCGAGTGACACATGCATGCAGAAATAGTTAACACAGTTATAAGACATGCTTCGATAAATAACCAACAATTTAAACAACAGATTTCCGATAACAACACAAAAAGGTCAATGTCATGCATATTGTTACATTGATTAATTTACATGCCAAGTAGACACTCCACACCTCCATGTACACAGTTCCGGCCTACTCAGGGTATCGGACACTCTGAAATGACGGCCTACTCAGGGTATCGTCATCCAATGCCGGCCTACTCCGGGTATCGGCACTGACAACCAGGCCTACTCAGGGTATTTGGCTGCTCTACACTGGTCGTGGCAACACACAAGGCCATGCAATTACACCAATAAACAAATACCATCACATTACTAAGCTTAACAAAGATCCAAGGGAAGCTAAACCCAAAACCGATAAATAACCAAATAAACTCCGCATTCAGTAAACCCACATTTATTTCAAAACTGTGTATCCCAATACACTCATCACAAGTGTTCCAACCAGAACGGTAACTCTTCACAAGTGTTCCAACCAGAACAGTAACTCTTCACAAGTCAAAGGTTTCCAACCTCACAACAACATTTCCATGCAATAAAAGTATCTTACTCACACCAAGAAAATAGTCTTTACAATACATTTCAGAACTTGCCAAAAGTAGAACTAGGATTTAATAAATTCTCAACCAAGTACAGTGTTTAACCAAAGAGAAACTACAATAGAAACTCCTAGTGTTAGGTACCAAACATCACCTACCAATAGCCCAAAAATTTCCTTGGAAGCTTCTAAGAATTCCCAGAATTTACACTTAATATTCTTATAGTGATTGAATAGGAAATATTGTTTCTAAAGTTCTAAACAAATGATTGGTTAAGTGCTTGAACCCTCAGATCATCAAAACCCAGCTTGGTTTAGCTAAACATGCCCTTCGGCAAAATATCGGACCATGCGCTGACCTCCTGCGCTAGGCGCGAGGTTGGCGGATAGGTCGCTGGTCAAATTTGGGGTATGCGCCCACTTAAAGTCGAGTGAGCGTGAAGTGGGGGGGAGGTTCGCGCGAGATGCGCATATCGAGTTTAAGTTCACGCGAGCTGAGCGCGAACTGGGCACAAGCTCGGTGGATAGTATAATTTGACCTTGCGCCCACTACCCGAAGTCGGCACCAGTAAGCGCCAAGTGTGCGGATAGTCGACTGAGTTTTTGAGTCTCTGTTATTTCCAGATCTACCACTCTGGCCGAACTTTTTCGGTCTGTAACTACTTCTTCAGTCTCCTAATATCCCCAGAACAAATTCAAACTAGTTTTGGAATTAATCTAACACAATTTTTATTTATCCTCATCTAGTTCTAAAGAAACAATCCCTCGGACTATCTCCATCCAGAAAACAAATGAATATCTCATTCCACAAACATATGCATTCGGATTAAAACTAAAAATAATACGAAACCCAGGTTTTCAAACAGTGCCACTCACCTTATACGCTTCCAAGTCTTGGCAACAGCAACCCCTCGAAAAGCAATCCCCAACCAACAGTTCGTTTGTCTGGTTGCTATAGTCGCCCAGATGTTCTTTTGAAGGAAAAGCCCTTCTGAACTTCTTGATCACAAACACCAACCGGAAGGAACTTCCCCAACTCTTCTCTCCCAAAGAACTTCCCCAACTCTTCTCTCCCAAAGAAACCTAAGAAAATCGCCGCAGCCACAATCGCCAATCCTCTCAGTACAAGTGTAGACACCTGATTTTTGCACCCCCGAAATGAAGAAAAATGAAAAGTCAAACCCTGAGGGAGTCAAAAAATTGACTTTTTGATTCAAGTGAATTTGGCCATCAAACTTCATCTCATTGAAAATAGCATTTTGACACGGTTCCAACGCAACTGAATTTGCTGGAATCGAAGTCCAGATGAGAAAGATATGAGCTGGTCAAACTTTTGGGGAGCTTTCAGCTGCCAAACTTAATCCCAATGGATAGGTGGTTCCGAGCCAGTTCCAACGACACTAAGTTTGCTGAAATCGGACACCGGACGAAGAAGTTATGGACAGTTGAAGTTTCAGAAAACTGCCCATGTGGCAAAAAGGCAGCAAAAAATAGAATAAATCAATAAAATAAATATTTTAATAAAGGGAATCTCGCTTTATAATAAAATAATCGGAAAAATCAAACAAAATCTTGCAAAAAATCAAATTGAATAAAGGTTTGAAATCCAAACATTTTAAAAACGTGTTGGACCATATTTGAAATACGGGCAGGGTATGCCTGTATTTGAAATACGGGCAGGCTTCTAGAAGAGGACGCTCGTCACTGTACGGCAGGACACTCGTCCCGTACGGCCGATTCTGCGAGATTTGCAAATGTGCGTTTTTCGCCCGTATTTGAAGTACGGGCAAGGCATGCCCGTATTTCAAATACGGGCACGACCCTTTTTGCCTATAAATAGAGAGGCCACCCCCCTCATTTGAACAAGCCTTCTCCTTTGGCTCTCTCCTCCTCCTCCCCCAGCATTTCCATGTCCAAGATCTGTCCAAACTCTGTCTCTCCCAATACCCAAAATCCCTAATGACCAAAGTACCCTTATACTGCCCAAATTTCATCTAAACTCTTCTTTTTTATCTTTTGAACATCAAGAACCCACCAAACCTTTGCCAAAACCGTTCTAAGAAATCCCGGAGGACGCGGAAGCACTGCCCAATTTACTCGGAGGAACCATAACCAGCAAATAATCCTATTGTAAGTATGTTAAGCTTTACAATATAACATTATCAATTTCAATATCTCTTCCGGTTTCTTTTTTATATTTTGTTCTTGTTACCACTAATCCAATTGCTGTTTTTTGAAAGTCATGAGAGGCTAATTTCAGGGAGATGATCATCATAAAAAAGGGGGGGGGGGGGGGGGGGAAAGAAAGTGTCTAAAGGACACTTTAATCAGCTAGTTTAATGATCCATTTTGTTCTTTAACATGACTCCTTTGAAGATACATGAATTTTTGTAATCTCCCCTTCTCTTTCTTGAATGAGGGTTGCGGTTGGTTGAACAAATAAAAAAGGAAAGAAGCCCATGACCCAAAGAACATGAAAAGAGAAGAAAATTGGCTTTTTAAGCCTAATGAAGCCAATGTAGCATCTTGAAGGAACCCAGGAGCCTAACAGAGGTCGCCGGAGCATCCAAAGAGAACACTGAACAGATCCCAAGCTGAATCGGCACCAAAAATGCAAAATTGGATGTGCCCGTAAACTTAGAGCGGTTCGGGCATGCCTGTATTTTCTTCACGGGCGTGCCCAAACCGAATTACATTTACGGGCAAGGGCAGCCCGTATAATAAACACGGGCCAGCGTAAATATAACTTAAAAAAATGTAATTTTCCAACCCGGTTGGATCTATTCCGACTCGAACCAACTTGACCCGATTCCATATGCTGTTTGGGCTGTCTTTAGCCCATTTGTGGACTGTGGGCCTAGAAGGGCCCACCAAGATCACCTTGGGCCCACTTGAATGGCCCACATTTTGACTGGCCTATACCAGGCCTGTTTTCAATAAATAGGCCCAGGCCCCTTGACCCTTGGCTAATGAACCTAATCCAAGCCCATTAAGCCCATTGCATGTGTAAATAGTTTAATTAAGTAACCAAATGGGTTACCCAATAACCCAACTGGGCCCCAAGCCCAACCTTGGAAACCCACGGGTCTTCCAACGGGACCCGGATCCGACCCACTTCACTAAATAAGAAGATAAAATTAAAGTAAAAGGGACCCATACCTTCAGAGGGCCCCGCCAGACCCAATAAACAGCATGCTGGTCTAGGAAGGGTGGAATTGACTCAAAAACCAGGGGGACCCGAGGGACCCGTCGAACCGACGGGGGAGGGGGGGGCGGGGTGTCTTAGGGCTTCCCCGGACGTAACCGAGGACTTATCTAGAACTCTGAAAAGCTGCAGACCAGACTTAGACCCGGATAGGGCAAACACTGTGTCTGCCTGCACCTCTCAGGCAGTGGCGACTCCGAATGTCCCGAGGTACGCACGAACCAACGTTCGCCTCGTGTGCGATCTAGGTTTAGGTGCGCACAACGAGTACACGCGTATTAAGAGCAAAACCCAAAACCTAATTTTCTTAAAGTATATATACGTTCCATAAATAAATTTGCCGCTCGACGAACTTTGAAATCTCTGATCTGGTGTGTGCTCGTCCACCGAAGTTCCTACATCCACACACCTTATTAGTTTTATTTATTATTATTATTATTTGTTTTTCCCATAAAATCATGAAAAATTATCGGGGTTTTACAAGTTGCTTCTGCCACTCCTAGGAGGCTTCACACCCATTCCCCAAGGTTTAATACCCAAGGTGAGCTCCATTAGGACATTTTCTTTGACATATGTAAATATTGATCTCTTTGAAGCATGAAGGGTTTTCTTTTTATCATATGACTTCTGTTATGCATGGTGTTCATATTTTCCCCTCTTGTTACTCTCTTTTGCACAGTTTTCTAAGAGTGAGTACCCTTCAAAGGTAAAAAATGAAGGTTCGGTCAAGTTAGGGAGAGAATGAGAGATCTTTAGCTTCGTTTGAAGTGTTCATGGTTACTGGTTTACGTAGATACTTTGCTGTTCCTTCATTATTTTAAGTAGGGGAGCATGTTCCCCTTTGCTCTCTTCCAATGTATCCCTCCAAGTAACCCCCTTTCTCTTCCCTTCTCTTGGACGCTCTTTTCTTTGGGTCGAGTGAGTCATATAAGTCAATATTAGCATGCTGAGAATCACATTTGATATTTGGTTAGTATCCATTTCGTGCATGCATAAAGTCCTCATGTTATTCACCAACATGTAAAGCATGTATGTTTTAGTCCTTTTTTATCATCTTGTGCATCTTTGTTATCATGCTTGATCACTTTTATTCACTGTTTTTGACCTCCTAAGGTCTTCCTTGCTTGGCATGGAAAAGGTCTTACTTGCATACTTGTTCCTTTATTTGTTAGAAACATGTCTAGGTATTTGTATGCATCACTACCTAGTAGGAATTTACATGTGTGGACATCAGATCCTAATTCTTAGCTGCTTCTTTTTTTATGTAGTTCAATCTTGGCTTTAAAGTGTGCTTCTGGCTTAGTATTATCTCATGCATGTGAGGCTTTGTTTCTTTTGAAAGCACAGGACTAAAGCAGGGATACACAGATCCCAACTCATTCCTTGTCTTGGTTGGGAAGGGGAAGATGCACCCTTGGTCCCCCTATTTGCCTTTGGGTTCGAAAACCCACCTTAAGGGAAGCCAGGTGGTTTCCTTTAGACCACTGTGGGCCCACACAGGGGCCCACAAAGATGCTAGAAGACCATAGGAAGCCCAAGAACCCAAGCCTATGGCAAAAATCCGGAAAAACCCTTTTCTTAGCTGATCTGACAACTCAGGTTGGATCAGCAGAGTTCCTTGTGTATCCGACGATCATGGTCGGATACAAATAGTTTTGTTTGTCGCCAACAACTAAGGTCGGCTACACGGTTGAAATGCTTGTTTCTATATTTCATGGCCTTGTGCATTTTTTATGATTTATTTGATCAAACCAACTGAACCAGAAGGGTTCCCGGGTCAACTAGAAACCCAAGATGGGCCATGGACCAACCCAATTCAATTTGATTTCCAGTGGGCCCTCCAACGGGGCCCACCAAGCCTGACCAACTCACTTTGCTTTAATTCAACAAATCAAACCAATCAAGTGGGCCAGACCCATTGAGACCCACCAAAGCCTAATTCGGAGCATGTGTGCTTAGATAATGCTGTGGTTTGGCTGAGACCCAGGGCAAGGGCCCACCAAAGCCCATCAATCAACCAAGTGAGGGTGCAGGCCCTAACTTCAAGAACATGGGCTTTCTAGTCCAAGTCTGGACTAATGAGCCCCAAGCCCAAGGTCCAATTCACTTTGGCGAACTTAAGCAAGATAACTTAAAATACTTGGCCACCACTGCGAGGCCCACCTATGGGGCCCACAAAGCAATCCCAGCCCACTTGGCATGAAAATCACTTAATTCCCAAACTGGAATTCCAAATAAAATCAATTCATTGGACTAGAATCCAAAGGGCCTCTCAGGATAGACTGAGGCCCACCAGGGAACATGTGGACAGCACCTGGCCCACCAAGGGATCCATGGGCCCTCCAACGGGGCCCACCCAATCAGACTCAGACCACTTAAATTAAGTAAGATAAAATCAATTAAAGTGACCCACACCACTCACGTGTTCCTGCCAGACTTAACCAAATTGCATGCTGGATTAGGAATCGGGTGAGAAATCAGTGAGTTGACTCAAACCAGGAAAACCATGGGACCCGTCACCGACGGGGCGGATCGGGGTGTCTACGGACTTCCCCGGACCGTAAACGAGAACTTGCTTAGAATCTCTAACCGCAGACCAAGCCTTAATAGACTAACTTAGGCACCCAGGTGTCCGCCTGCACCCCATCAGGCGGTGGCGACTCCAACATTCCCATTTTACCCTCCCAGAGGCAAGCATGAATCCGTGCGCCCTGCCGTGTGCGATCAGGCGTGCGCACAGCTACATTAGGATTTGATGGAGGGAGATATTGAGATCACCTGGGAGGAGTTTAGGGATCGGTTTTATCTCAGGTTCTTCCCTGAGGAAGAGAGGGCCTAGAAAGAATTAGAATTTACGGATATATCGCAAGGAAATATGACAGTTGCGCAATACGCGGCTAGATTCATAGAATTGTCTCGGTTTGCTCCACACCTTGTGGATACCGATAGAAAGAAGGCAAACCATTTTGAGAAAAGTCTTCCTCATGACCTTAGAGAGAAGGTGGTGGCCTTTATGGGTACAAATATTTACGAGTCGGTTCGCAGGGCTTCTATTATTGAGGGCCCCACTAGTAGTAGAGTGAAGGAGATCGGGCCAAGAGTGCCACCCAGACCCGATGCAGATCTGAGGTCTAGGGAAGATAAGCGACAGAGGATTGGGTATGATGAACAGAGGAAATATAGAGAAGTAGAACCACCCGAAGAGCAGAGTGCCAGGCCAACGAATGGTGTATGTCCTCATTGCGGCAGATTTCATGTACCTGGCCCCTGTGTAACACCCTTAGGAGCATGTTTTCGCTATGGACAGCACAGGCATCTCATACCCCAATGCCCATATCCTTCCACATATCAGACACTAAAGACCCAACGGACAAAACCTAATGCTATAACACCTCCTCGTTTCCAAAGACCACGGTGCCTGAATTAGAAAGCACCGGTAGGCCCGAGGCAGCAAGGTAGGCCGGCAAGCAAAGGTGGACCTCCAAGGCCACAGTCAGTTGCTCCACAACTTCAGCCAGAGGCTGGAGCCCTTGCCATTGTCGTTCATGAGGAGCCTGAGCTTGAGCTTGACACCCTAGTTTTAGTAGGAGGTATCACTTATAATTGTGGTCAATATGTTGTTTGTTTCTTTGCTTTCGGAACATTATGTTCTTTTACTACTCCTGCATGTGTTGGGTGTATTGGTTTGGTGCCTTCCTTATTTGAGTATATTTTATTGTTGCTATGTCTAAATTTTGGGAAGTTTGAGGAAATTCTAGGAATAAGTTGACTTTCAAAATACTTTGTGACCATAAACTATTTCTATAAGACAACCACAGTCAATATCCCAAAGTCGCCTATCCATTGTTTCCAAAGGAAGGAGTAGAATAACATGTTAGTTTGGTAATTTCATTTGAAGTGGAGGTAGGGGATGGCATGGAGTTTAGTGTTGGCAAACATCATGGATTCATAAAAATTTTGAGGCATTGCAGATTGCAGCTTTTCTATCGATTCTAACAAAGAAGGTAGTGGAATGTATGCAGGATGCTTTCCACGTCGATTAGAATTGTGGGAATGATACAGCAGGGAAGAGTGGTATCTTGTATTTTATGACGGTTGCTTCTTTTGGAAGGGAATTGATCCACTTATGATCTTGGGTCATAAGCTATAGTAGTTGCATTCCAGTTTTGGTGACATTATCTTATTGTGGTACAGTTTGAGATATTTCCAGATTACAAGAGCTGAAGATATATTTTATTTTTAATGGAATCTTAGTATGATGCAGAAGTAACTAGAAATGTTTATAACTTAATGAGGTGAATTTCGAGGAAGAAATTCTTTTGTAGGAGGGTAGGATGTAAAACCCTGGAATTTTAAGAAAATTTTAATTAAGAGTAAATAAAGATTTAAGAAGTTAATTAGATTAATTGGATAAAAATTAAAGAAAACAGATGGTTCGGTTTAGTTGGATTAATTACATGAGAAAAAAATAATAAATGAATAAATCCAATTGGGTTTAGCTTATTAAAGTGATTTAGGGATTTGATAGTTTAATTGAGTAATTAATTTAGAAGTTTAGTGGTTTAATGGGTTAAATATAGATGGTTAAGTTATTTCGGTTTAATGGGTGGGTCGGTTCAATTTCATTGAACCAATTGAGTAAGTTTTACAAAATGAAAGAACCCGTAGGTTCTTTCATTGGGGATTTGCATTAGGGTTAGAAGAGGAAAGGAGGAAAATGCTCGTTGAGGGTTAGAAGAAAGGGGAAAAGCTGCAAAGAAGAGGAAGGAGGAGGAGAAGAGGAAAGGAGAAAGAGGGAGAAGAAGGAAAGAGAGAGTGGGCGTGTGGATTGCTCGATTGCAGGTAAGTAGCATTTGTTTTTTTTTTCTGTTCGATCGATTTCTGGTTGGTTTTTTTTTAATTCTTATTTCTATTGTTCGATCGATTACTGTTGGATTCAATATATTACTGTTTGTTCGATATCTTCAATCGATTACTATCTGCAAATAAACGCCCAAACAGAGCAGTCCTGCGTCTGATTTTTTTTGTCTTCTTTCTGAAATTTCTTTCTATTTAGGTTCTCTGAATCTGACTTAGGTTCTCTTATTTTGATTGTGTTGATTTAGGTTCTGATTTTGGTTCTGTTAGAGACATCTAATTTTAGGTTCTGATTTGATTGTGAAAATTTAAATATGTCTTGTTTAATCTGTGAGTCGATTTGCTTTCAATTAAAGCAATTATAAGAGGAGGGTGCTTGATCAGATTTCATTTGTGGTTTCTTCCTTGGATTTTTGTTGCTGATCTCGTTAGTGCTTGCTTGTCGATCAGTTGTGATGCTCAGATTTCACAATTCTCAACAATGTTAAAAGCTTGGTATTACGGATTTGGATTGGTGTGGTTTGAGTGCTGGAATTTTTATTTGTTGTTTCTATTGATCAAAAACTTGCTTTGAAATAGATTGGTATAATAATGCTTTATGTTCGGAAGTTAATACTTGTGATTTGTTTTTTTTGGAGATCTTTATTGAATTGGAGCATGTATTAGATGGACAATGATAATTTCGATGGCTTACTTGATCTGAGAATTGTTTTGGTTCCATTGGCTGAATGTGGTCTCTTCCTGCTTAACTGTTAGTTGCTATTAATTACCGTTAACTGATTAGAATCTGCCAATGATCATGTTGTGGTAAAGAAGCTTATTAGAATTTACCAATGGTTATGTTGTGGTAATTTAAAAGGGAAAAGACCCATTCCTTGTTCAGAATTGATAGTTCAGACTTTGGGGTCTAGCAAAATTAAGGTGGGTTTCTTGCTTTTAAGGATTTTAAGGGGCGATTCAAAAAGGGATTTGCAAGGATTAAGAGTAATAAAAGAGGTAGGTATGTGTTGGGAAATTTTCAGGTTTCCATAGGAACAATTTGAAGTTCAAAAGCAGAACCCATTTTGTTATCTGGTTTTAAACTTATGTAAGATTTCGGTGGCTTGCGAGTGCTTGGAATCTTTGTGTAAAAATTCATATTAGTAGTCTAAAATTTAGTTTAGGGTGTTTGTAGTTGAATGGAAGTGGTTCAGGACCAATTGGAACACAGGTTAATGCAAGAAAAATCAAGAAAAGTTGATGGTTTCCGTCCATTGGGTTTCACGGCAAGTTGTAACCACCTGTAGTAAAACGGCTATAACTTTCTGTAGGAACTTCAAATTACGCACAGTTTGTTGCATTAGAAACTAGACTCATAGATCATTCCAGTGATATATAGCATATATGTCCATTAGTTATAGATTAGATCAGGTATATAATTTAATTAACAAGTTAAAACCAGATCTATAGAGGAAACGGTAACTGCAAACTAATTTTGTTTTTAATGGTAAAGCTTTTGCGTAGAAATTTATGTAAGCCTTTTTTTATCTCAAATGCTTTCTAATATTTCAGATTTGAACTCCCCAAAATGATGGATTTATTTTGTTTGGTTTAGTATTGAAATTTAACGATTAATTTATTATGCTTGGAAGCATTGGAAGGATTTCATGTTTTGGACTTGTTTGATAAAAGAGAAAGTATTTAGCCACAAGGTGGCTTTGGTAATGAATGTTATAGCAGATGGTTTCTTATGGGTTTTGGTTAGTAAAGGATTTGAATGGTTATTTAAGATTTTATATGAGTCTAGGCAGCATAGAGGGTTGTGGATCTACAGTCAATCTAGATAGTGTATTAGTGATGGTTTGTCGAGTTAACACCTAGGTCCACATTCGTGTACCACCGTGTGGGATCGGTGAGGCTCTCTTGTGGGATAGAGGGCTGTAGCAACCCGTCCGCCGTGTGGGATCGGCGGGGTCTTTGTGTGTGTTAATATGCGTGTGTATGTGTGCGTGTGTGAATGTGTGGGTTGTTTCTTGCTAGCCCATGCGTGGGTGCTCCACTCAGGGCGAAGACCCTGATTAGGCTCGAACCGTGAGTCGTGATGTGGCAAACCGACTGAGAGTGGTTGTCTCGATTTATAGAATCACTAATCCACAAATTTTGCACATACACTTTATGCCGACATCGTAGTTTGGTTTAATCTGATTTTATCTGCTCATTACTAATATTGTTGAAATGATAATGAATTGTTTCTTCGCATGATTGGGATAAAGATTTATCGTATGATATGTTAGCATGTTATTTCATTAGCTTAAAGTTGCATAAACTGTTTTATATCATGCATTGTGCTACTTACTGGGACATTAGCCTCACACGTGTTTTGGTTTTATCGGTTTTGTTTTAGATTTTGCTGGTGAGCCGCGTACAGGGGCAAAGTTTCAAGGGGATCTGGAGTATAGGCCGAAGGATCACTATCCCGACTAGAGATGGAGAAGGCAATTTTTTTTTTTTTTTGGATAGTTGTAAAATTTTTGGATATTGTTCATATTGTATATATAGAGAGGGAGAGATCGAGGTATAGTTGTTTTTGTTTAGTTGTAGTTAATGTTGATATACTTTATATCCCACGCTTTCTTAGTATTTTAATTATCGCACTCTGATGAATGAGACCCATATAATTATTCCAGGAATTATATGAGTCATGAGCCCATATCTAACACTCCGTGAGATATGTTATATCTTTAATGAATAACACGAATCCGGAGTGTTACAATTTTGTACTTTAAAACTTATTTAACTAAAATATGTAATTAAGAAATATTTATTTTACACATCATGAATCAAACTTCTACACATAGAAACTTCATATCAGAGATTCAACCCAGATAACCAAATTTTGATAAAAGCTTATAAATCAAACTTTTATATGCCACTAGGCACTATTACTTACATATAGATGAGTCCTTAGGAATGTTGGTGTCTCGTGGGCATAGCTGAATATGGATCCATAGAATAAACTAGATAACTAAGGGATATTTCTTTTGCATTGAGTTACTCTCATGTGCAAGCACGCTTCCTTTGCAAGATATTTTGCATTGGAGGGTCTCGTGTCTGTAGGGTCATTTCGAGCCTCGCTGGTGATTCCTGTACATGTGAATCAGCGGCCATATCTATGTATTGATTCAGGGGCCGCATGCTAGTGGTTCATGCCAACTCTTTGAGTATGTGTGCAATAAGTTGATGACTAAGGCTCTTATCTTAACAATAGTATTCGGGTTTGAGTGTCATAGTAGCTTCGCCAATAAGACGCATGGTGGTATAGCATTTGATGAGTGTCTTCTCAAAGTCTTATCTTTCTTTGTGAGTCCTAAAATGATACGAATAACATGATATACTTGATATTGTTACATTGACACATGTGAGATGCATGTATGTGCTATTTTATGGTTGAACATGATTACTTGGTTCATCACAGTTATATTGGAAATCGAGTAGACTGGAGTTATTTTGGATGTATGCTGTATTATTCTAGACTTCTTTCTTATCATCAATAAATCTGATACATGACCCTTAGAAATGATTAAATACTGATTTGTGTTTCTTAACTGCGATGATCGATTATATGAGACCTGCTTATCCGTATTACTTTTATCGTGCATGAAATGATTATTTTATTAAATATAAACTGTTTAGCGTGCATCTGTTACCTACAAAGATATTCGTATCTCACTCTTTTGTTTTGTTTTGGTTTTTAGCTGATATGCAAGAGGGGGATCTTTGTGGTGATACTCAGGGTGATTTCGCTGATTTCTTGCCAGAGGATTATTATTATCCAGATTGAGCTGAGGTTAATGAGAGATGACATTTTGATATTTGACAATTTATTTTGTTTATTGGACATGATGTATTTTCAAAGAGAGTGAGAGTTTTTTGGAACCCTTTTGATTACACCAGACTTGATCAGTTGACTTGATGGTCATTTATTATTTTTTATATTTATGGTGATGATAAGCATTACACTTCCACACATTATTCTTCCGCACTCTGATAATCACAAATGAATTATTTAATTTTAGTCTGGTTTAATTTGTTGATTATATATATATATATGGGCCCAGTAGCACTTGGATTCGAGTTCGGATGCCAGTTTTGCATTGACCCGAGTTCGGGGCACTACAGTTATGCTAGAGCTGCAAAGCAAAATCTCAAATATAACAACATATGGTTGAACACAGTCAACTTCAAAACTAATTCTTAAAATCAATAGCAAACCATTGGTTTGAATTTTGAAAACATGAAAAGCTGTATAATCATAAGAACTACATGTATCTTATCAACATAGTACAGTAATTACCTGGTTCTTTGATTGGGAAGTTGCATATCATACATTACTAATTCCCTTGTGTACAACATTACACAAACTAATTAACCAAAAATCCAATTTTTAGTCGTATCTTCAAAATTTTCAACTAATTGTGTCCAAAAGAATCAAAAGAACAGTAAGTAGAGTAACTCTCTATGAATTGAGACACAAAATACATCCTTCTTACATTTAGGATAAAATTCAACTGAGAGAGTATATTAACTTGATTTTCTTTGCATAAACTTATCCCATACTTTACAAGCTTCTATACAACATCTCTAAGATGGCTGTTGACTTTTGGGGTGTTGGGAATCCAACCTGATTCCTAGAAATCATGAGAAGCAAAAAAAACAAGAGAAAGAATCACACAAGAATGATAAATACATAGATTTTACGTGGTTCACCGAAAATAGGGCTACGTCCATGGCCGCCAGTTGTTTTGACTATGTTGTTGAATGAAAGAAGCTTACAAGAATAAACAACAAGAACAAGGGATATAACCCTAACAAAATGGAAATCCCCAAAGTACACTTTCACTGATTTTTTCCTTGGGGGCTCCGCCACCAAACCCCCACCTTATGGGCAAGGGGGTGCTGCCTCCTTACAACCCCCAGCCAACTTACCACAAAGTTGGATCCGCCAAAGTTGTGGCTAAATGTCCAGTACTATCAAGCTGATGCAGGGGGATCCGATACAAAGGATGCTGAGCTGTCAGATTGCACATTGATGGCACTGGAATACCATGAGTTAGTAGATCATCGCAAAGGCAAGAAGTGATCATGGTATCTTTCTAATTGGGGCAGTTTTGAGTGCGTTTTAGTATTTTGGCCATAACTTTGGCTACGGTTATCGGAATCGCACATATGACCCCAATTCGGAAAGATATTTCCGGCGCGCACACCGTGGTACATGACTAAAGTCGATGTGCACCTTTTTCAACCTCAAATTCCGCTATTTTCCCCTCCGAATCACTTTCCTTAGTTATTTGTTACTATTTCTGGTAATACTTCGTTTGTCAATTAGGAAGTGATTTTAAACCCGATTTGGGCTAGATTTTTCACAGGTTGCTTATTTTATTCTATATTTCATTTAGGCATGCTTTAGGGGATTTTGCCATTTTTAGTAACTTTCCAGTATAGACGATTTTTGGCTATAAAGTCCGGCTTGTGGACTGATTTTAGTATTACTTGATTAATTGATATTGAATTGAATCTCAGAGACTATTTCTCTGTGTTTTTGGGCAAACTGTTTGTGTTCTTCCCTGTTCATCATCTGTTCGAACTAGCCTGCAGAATAATCGCTAGTCTGTCCGGCATCGCAAGCTCCACACAACTCAATATGACGCTCTCTCCATGCTATATTCAGATTACGGAAAGTACTTATTTTATATGAATGGGTTCACTTTAAGGCTTGGAAACTCCTTGTCGTACAAGCACATATCTTGCACGTAGAAGGTTCTCCCATCACTGTTGCTTTATAGTTACATGGCAAAGAGATTTCATTAGTTCTTCTCGTGTGTAATCACTACAAAAAAATAAGGGTGTTCAACACGACAAGTGTCTGCCGAGGAATGGACCGTCGCTGAAACTTTCAGCGACGGCCTGACCGCCGCTAAAAGCTCAGTTTGCATAAAAAAAATAAAACCTAATCCCTACCTACCCTGCCCCTACCCACCCTGCCCCTGCCCATACCCGGTTGCTCGTGCTGCCCCTTTCCATTGCCTGTGCTTCCCCTCCCCATGCCCTTCCTTGATCCCCTTTTCCATTAATTGATATAAATTAATCTTTTTTGCTGGGAAACCCTTTTTGATTTGTGAAACTGAAAGCCAATGTCTTTGTTTGGCCCTCAGAAATCAGATTATACACAAATAAAAACCCTAGAATCTTGACCTAATGGCCTTACATAAAAACAAACCTCAACTTGCCAAAATCAAAATTTCTTTTACATATATTTTATAAAGCAAGAAGAGCTCTCATTTGTTGCCAGGGAATCTTCTTGAACTCTGATCTTAGATGCACCAATAACTTTGCCCAGATAATTTAGGCCTTCTCCATCTTGGCCACCACCCCAAAAGAGATCATGTGGTGAAGCTTCAACAAGACAGTTTCCTAGTTAAGTCTTATCTGCATTGGCAAAATGATACAATTGCATTGGATTAGACAAAAATGAAATCAAATTGGGAAAATGATAGTGCCAAAAATGAAATCATCAAGAAAGGTACAAGTACTCACAGAAGTGTTATCCTCCCCACTTGGGGAAGCCATTGGAGAGGAGTTATTTGAATGAGAGACCTGAGAATTATAGGATCCAGTAAGTAAAGTTAAAACAAAGTATTAACCTTCCAAAAGTAGAACTCCAATATATAGTAAATAAATAAGAATTAAATTTGATCTCTAAAACAACTCAAAAGATAAAATATAATTCGAAAAGAGCAATTTCCAAAATAAAAAATAATTCATCTATTGGAGCTCAACAGGAGCCATAGGTTGCCGCATCATTGATTCTTAACCATTGGTAAAATGTCTACTCCAAACATGAATCACAATTGAACACTCTCAATTTCTTTCAGCTTCTACTTATGATGATTAAAACCCATAAAACTAAGCTTATGAAAGGACTCATGTAGTCATGCTATGCCATTAAATAATTCTGCATAGAGCTAAAATTGTATATATATATATATATATATATATATTAATAATAAGATAACTTTGGTGGTCAAGTTGAATAAAGTTATCACCAATTAATAAAGTCACATCCCATCAAAGCAAGTACTGAAAATGTAACTTTGAAGATCCCAACACAGTTCAGGTTATTTGGTGACTCACCTGTTGGTTTTCAGTCTAGCAGCTCCAAGTCATAAAAGTACTGTACTAATCACATACTAAAGCATGCACAAGTCATAAAAGTACTGTACTAATCACCTGTTGGTTTTCACCTACCATTTACTAGCTGGAAGGAAGCATCAAGCAAAGTTTAAAAGATGAAATTATTTAATAATTGCAACAACAAAAAAGGGCAGCAAACAAATTTCACCTGCATAACACTTCAGCCATTTGACAACAAATTTCAAGGTTCAGCAAAAAGGTGCAGTAAGATTTTCTATTTTCCATTTTTTTAGCATATACAAAAGGTGCCATGGAAATTGAAAAAAATCAACAATAAAGATAGATGAACTAATGCAGCCAGATCATTACCTGCCTCCACGAATGGCCTCCGTTGGTTTGGCTTTAGACTCTATCAATCATATGGAAAAAAAATTAAAAGATGAGCTAAGTAGAGTATAAACAATTCAATGTCCTTATTACAACAACAGTATCCACCACACCAAAAGAATAAAGTGAGACTAACCCAAGCTGGTAATGTTATACTTGTTTCGTAAGTTCCACACTGTAAGTGTGAAAACTCACACTCCTGTTATGGCAAATGATTGACAAATTATGTTTCTAATGAAGCTTCAAGATGTGCAGATTAACCAATGAAAATTCAGTAAATTTAGTAAAGAAGAAGAAGTTGGTGCCACCACACTGCTACCACGCCGCTGCCACCCCCGCTGGCAGCGCATAAGGGAATTCGTGTGTCGAAAGAAAGGTTCGTGCACCTGCCGCGTACTCTCCCGCTAGCAGCGCGCTTTTAACTAATTCAACTTACTCTGAGCGGGACTTGAGTTCGCTACCAGCCGTCTACATCGATCGCTTCACGACGCTACCAGCGCTCGACGCGATCTGAGATTTATTCTTTAAATAGACGAGTTGTAATTTTTAATTGTGACTTTTCCTTTGGATCATTTGTTTTTCGAATCTTGAGGTGTTTGAGATTCGATCAAATCTTCTTTAGAGAGTCGGCGATCGAGTGAGGGGGAGATCTGAGATAGATCGCCTGGAATTGAAGACAGTGGATTCTTCTTCAATTCAGAACTTCATCTGATCGTGTGATCGCCTGGACTGGTGATCGGCCTTGATTGATGCGTAGGTGGATTCCTACTGCATTGGATCGTCTCAGTGGATTCTGAGAGGATTGCTGCGATCTGGATTGATCGTGTTCTGCAGCTTGTGGATTCAAGCTGTGTTGCAGTTCGTGGATTCGAACTGTGGATCACTGGTGAGTGATTGTTTGCGATCTGGACGGATCGTGTTCTGCAGCTTGTGGATTCAAGCTGTGTAGCAGTTCGTGGATTCGAACTGTGGATTGCTGTTGAGTGAGTCAAATTGTAAAGGTTAAGTATGTACTCCTTTGTAATTGTCTTTTCATTCAATAGTGGATTTTGAAGGGTTAGTCGCCTCATATAGACTCGAGGTTTTTCCTGGATCTGGATCCAGGTTTCCTCGTATAATTCTTTGTGTACTGTTTCCGCATTGTTCAATTCTGAATTGTTATAGATCGTGGACCTTAAGAGTAGTCCTCTACTCTTTCACACACTCTAAAATACAGCATTTTTCTATGTCATCATTGGGGAGAATCCCAAAAAGGTGCATTTATATGCAATTAAACAGAAAAAAGTGATTGAAGAATCCTACTGAATAAGAAATAAGGTAAATAAGCAAGGTAAGCAATTCAACTTGTTCTGTTACTAGAAAAAAACATAGTAATGAAATACTGAAATTAACAATCAAAGTACACAAAATTACCTTCAGACGGTAAACTACACCTTGGCCAAAAGGAGGAGACCCTACATCTGCCTTATTTGGTTTCAAAACAACCACATCATGAGTCCCAAACTGCATGAAAGAAATGAACCCCCAAATTAAGAGCTATCTCAGAAACAATCCAAACTCAAGAGCAGAAGAGAAGTGTTCCTAAAATTAAAAAACGACAATAACTATTTATGACAATATTATGATTCACGAACCCAAAATGACATTCAATTAGCAGCATCATCAATGTAAACAAAAGGCTAATGTAGCAAATACAGCTAAATAGAATCAATAAAGGAAATTTCAAGAGAGATTATACAGAATAAGGATGTAAGGAGATAATGTAAATGAATTTTAACTGCTCGTATAATGCAATGAGCGACCTTATGAGCAGGAAGAACATCTCCCTTGGTAGATTGAAATTCCAATGTCCTGTCTATGTCATAAACAAAATGACAAGCAATCAACAATAAATAATTCAAAGAATAACTTTTTTAAAATTTTTTTGAAGCAGGCATCAAAGCTGAAAGTTAAGCTAGAAATCCAAGTGGAACATACCTGAACATCAATGCACTTCAGATTAAGAATGGTGGAACCCCGCTCTTGAGTAGTATCAAGGCTCCTTGAAGATCTTGTACTAATGGAAGCCGCTATCTCGTCTTCCTGGCAGCAATCAAAGACCATTGAACAGTGTGTATCAGCATTAATCCATCCATAAAAAACAACCAAAACTGATCCATACAAAGAATGTCAAACCGAAATCCGAGCAAAATACAAAGAAGACATTGATTAATCGTGAAGAAGTTCACAAAAAATTCTGACCGACGAAATGAAACAAACCTGAACTTGAGGCTAAATCAATTCCACCTAATTAAAAGTCTCTCTAATGATGAAAAGGCCTCCAATTGCTCCGAAGTGCCACTCCTAAACCCTAGGACAGATGAAGATAAGTGAGAAGCACAAAGAGAGAGAGAGAGAGAGAGAGAGAGAGAGAGAGAGAGAGAGATAGTGAGAAACCGGCATTCTGAACTTGCTTTGACTTAGAAACCTTCACATCGCACACTTAAACCTCCATGGAGAGAAATGGCTTTCGGGAGATAGAAAACAGGATGGAATAGATAGATTAGGGTGAGAGAGATGGAGAGGAGAGTGTAACAGATCCGCGAGAGAGAAGACAGGAGAGGGTTTCGCAGATCCGTGAGAGAGAAGAGAGGAGAGGGTTTCGCATGACAGAGAACAGATCCGCAAGAGAGAAGAGAGGAGAGGGTTTCGCGTGTCGCGTGACAAAGAATAGATCCGAGAGAGAGAAGAGAGGAGACGAGACAAGAGGGTCTGCGAGAGAGAAGAGAGGAGAGGGTTTCGCAGATCCGCGAGAGAGGAGAGGAGAGGGTTTCGCAGATCCGCGAGAGAGGAGAGAGGAGAGGGTTTTGCTTGTCGCATGACAGAGAACAGATCCGCGAGAGAGAAGAGAGGAGAGGGTTTCGCGAGAGAGAAGAGAGGAGAGGGTTTCGCTTGTCGCGTGACAGAAACAGATCCGCGAGAGAGAAGAGAGGAGAGGGTTTCGCGTGACAGAGAACAGATTGGGAATAGGGAAGATCGGGGAAGGAGTGAATTTGCATGACTTTTAGCGGCGATCATTAAAAGACCGCTGCTAAAGCTCTACCAACCCCCGCCGCTGAAGCCGTGTTTTTTTGTAGTGAATGCCTCATTGGAACAAAGTTGGTTTCTGTAGATCATCAAGCGTTGAGAGAATGCATGATCTAAAAGTCAAGCTGAAATGTATAGAAGAACCACTTCATAGACAAGCAAACTGTTTTACTTGCCGAACTCCAATATATCTATGATCTCTCCCTGTCACTATCTACAAATAAGGGGGACAAATAAAAGGATGATTTTGTTTGTAAATATATATGTATAGCAACTCCATTCCACTTGTAAGAAATTGGATCCAAAGTGCAATAAAATACAAATGGAGATCAAATCAGCAACTCCATTCCACTTGTAAGAAATAGCAAGTCACCTAAAAAATTCACCTTACCAATATGTAATATTTTTCCTTGAAAGATGTGACTTTTGATTCTTTTGGGCAAAAGAATCCATTTGCGGTAGAGAGATCGTTGATGGACAGATCTTCACCTAAAAGGAAATCCCCATGAAAGTGGAAGAAGAATTTGATCATAGCGAAAATTGATATTGATACGTTTCCTGAAGACATATATAGAACTCTTTCCTATCAAATGGATTTGCTTAACTTAGGAAGATAAATGCTGAGCGAGTAACGAACGGGTTATGGCAACTGAGTCAGTACGTTTGCTATCGGATTAGATATAGATTGATCAAGGCGAGTACTACTATAACCCTTGTATATTTTTTATTTTTCTTGGTAAGAAATAATTAGAGTGTTGCTAAAAGAGCGTAATCAAAAGGACCGGACCAGTTGGTTAAACCAACGACCAGAAACGTCAAAAAGTCAGTTTGATCCTCTCTTTGGTTTGATTATAAAACCGGTGTGTTCTGGATCAAACTGGAATTGGAGGTACCTCACTTCTTTATGCGAATGGAGTATTAGTATTTCAACCCTTTGGCCTTCACCACTCTCATTACCTATTTTGACCCTGATATTTGTTTTCGGGTAAGATTGGAAACAAAACCACACTTAGAAAGGACTCCCATCTAGAAGAAGCAAACCAGTGATAGCCCTGGTTTACGGATATATATCATTAAGCCACTTGCATTAAGTGATTTACGCGTGGGCTAAAAGCCATAGACCTGTGACCACAAACAAATTGATTGGCAAATAAAAAACAGACTGCTATTGATGGTCGTCCAATTGGATGGGTATTAGGTGAGGTTACCAAAAAAAAAATTGGATGGGTATTAGGTGCTGATAGGAATTATGCCAGACCAATATTTTATGCGTTAAAGGACACAAAAGCCACTGTGAGCTTTGCTGTCGCTTGTTTTTTACTGATAAAGTCTCAACCCACGATGAGAAGTTAGAAAAAGACAACCATTAGAGACCATTTATACACAAAATTTGACAAATATGCAAGGCTGCCCATTCTCCTTCCTTTTGCAACATTTGTCATTAATAGGGATGGCAATGGTTCGGTTAAAAACTCTAAACCAACCTGAATTGAACCCATTAGGGTTGGTTTTGGGTGTATATTAAACGGTTTTGGTTCGGTTTCAGTTTTATATTAGAAAAACCATTTTGGTTTTTGTTCGGTTATGGTTTTCAGGTCAAACTGAACCAAAACTGAACCTACTATTAAGCTTGTGTGCATTCAATTATGCGTTTTGCAAAATAGTTTCGTTGTTACTTTGAATATGAAAAACCATTGAAATGACGTTTATAACATTTATAATAGGTTTAATAGGTTTATCACTATTCAATAGTTTGCAAAACACGTTTGAGCTGAACCTATTGAAAACAGTTTAATTACTTGTAAATCACAAAGTTTGGTATGTTATTGAGCCCGCAATGATGAAAACCAATTGAAAAAATCAAAAAGCAAGTGGTTCGGTTTAGATTTTAGGAAAAACTAAACTATTCGGTTTTGGTTTTTAAATTACAGAACTATAATGGTTTCGGTTCGGTTTTGGTTTTTGTTACAAACTTCACGGTTGGGTTTTGGTTCTCCTCGATAGGGATGACAATGGACTGATGGAGGGAGTTAAATATCGGTAACCTCTCCGTCTCTAATCTCCATCCATGTTTTTGGGGTTTGGTTTCCATAACTCAGATTTGAGATCATCGGCTTTCTCTGGTCGGAATTAACAAATTGTAATGGCTCTCACTCAGTGGCTCCATGAAGAACTATCCCCAAAGACCGTCCTATTTTGGTTCCTCTTTGTATGCTGCTTTCTTGTAGTAGGATTGAATTCTCTCTCAAAGAATAATCGAAGAAGTAGAAAGCTCAATCTCCCACCAAGTCCTCCAAAGCTACCTATCATTGGCAACCTTCACCAGCTAGGAAGCATGCCACACCTCTCCCTCTGGCGTTTCTCCCAGAAATATGGCCCCATCATTCACCTCCAACTGGGTGAAATCCCAACTGTCGTTGTTTCATCAGCAAGATTGGCAAAAGAAGCGCTGAAGACCAACGATCTTGCACTTGCGGGTCGACCCCTGCTCTTCGCAGCAAAGCATCTCTCCTATGGTTGTACTGGCATGACCTTCACCCCTTATGGAGCTTACTGGAGGAATATTCGAAAGATCTGCACATTAAAACTCCTAAGCGCCCAAAGGGTTCAATCATATCACTTTTTAAGAGAAGAGGCAGTTGCACGCATGGTTTGTCGCATTGCAGTCTTGTATCCAGGTACCACCGACATCTCCAAGATCGTTGGACTTTATGCAAATGATGTGCTTTGTCGAACCGCCTTTAGTAGATACTTCTCTGGAGAGGGGAATGACGATAGTAATGGATTCCAAAAGATGCTTGAGGAGACTGAAGTATTGCTTGGAGGATTCAATTTGGCGGAATTCTTCCCTTCCATGGAGTGGATACACTCTATAACAGGCATGAAGACAAGACTACAAAACAATTTTAAATGCTTCGATCGCTTCTTTGACGAGATCATACAAGAACGTCTTGATCGCAACGGAGATGATAAGGAACACAAGGACCTCTTGGATGTTCTACTCTGCTTACACAAAGAAGAAGATCCTGAAATGCCTCTCACCATGGATAATGTCAAGGCCGTCATGAAGGTTAGTGTAGTCTTTTGCTTTTGTTTTCTCATAAAGGAATCTAGTTATTGACTCCATTTGTCTGTGTTGGGTTTTTTGATAAATACCTGTGATAGATCCAAACCTCAATAGAGAGGAATTTTCTATCCAGGCTATAACACTACTTCTCTGGGCTCTGACTCCTCACGAATGGCAATGATCACACAAATAAGGGGCCTGGGGTGCTATTTATAGAGAGAGCAAGAGATAGAGTCCCACATATTTAGGATTCTTATCTATACTCCATTTCTATCTCTAATCACATAGCCCACTCATACTAGCCATCTTAAAGTGGGTCGGGTCAACCACACATGGGACCCGCACCACCCACGGGTGAGACCCACAAAAATATAACATTCTATAAACTGAAATCTATCTATACTATCTATAAAGAGAAGAGGGAGAATATTCCCTCCAGATTCTAGCCCCCTTTTTCTTTTTCCAAGCATTACCCTCCCCAAACAAAACAATCCCCTAACTATTGTAACTACCTTGGCTGTTTATCAAAATGGGCCCACGTTTTCTTCTCGCGTAGGGCGTGCAGCCTCCTAGTGGATTATAAGTCAAGCCTACCGTTTTCACTTTGCAATGACGTATATGCCAATCTTTCTGTCATTACAGGACATGTTTGCTGCAGGAACTGATACGACCTTCACAATCTTGGATTGGGGAATGACAGAGCTCCTCATGAACCCAGAAGTCATGAACAAAGCACAAGCTGAAGTAAGAAGTGTAGTTGGGGAGAAAAGATTTGTGTCAGAAAGCAACCTCCCTCAGCTGCACTACATAAGAGCCATCATCAAGGAGATTTTTCGCTTGCATCCTCCTACACCATTATTGGTCCCAAGAGAATCCTTGGAAGAGGTAACTATAGATCAATACTCCATACCAGCCAAAACAAGATTCCTTGTCAACGCGTGGGCAATAGGGAGGGACCCAGAATCTTGGGACGATCCAGAAATTTTTAAACCAGATAGATTCATGGGTAGCTCCATTAATTTCAAGGGGCAAGATTTTGAACTGATTCCATTTGGGGCTGGTAGAAGAGCTTGCCCAGGCATTACATTTGGAATTGCGAGTGTGGAACTCGCTCTTGCTCAACTTCTTCATACCTTTGACTGGGAGCTTCCACCTGGTACCAAAACTACGGATATAGACAATACGGAACTATTTGGACTCACAATGCACAGGATATATGGTTTGACTGTTGTCGCCAAACCGCGCTTTCCCTACGATTAAGTTGTGTTATAGAAATGATCACAGCTCCTTACTGCTGTGGAATGAGGAGTCCCACCCTCTTCTCCCACCAACAATTTCATGCTTCCGGTACCGAGGCATTTTCCTTTAGGAGTTAAACCTACTAGGGTTTGAAATCTCAACTTTCCCGCAACACCAAGTTCAACAATAAATGTGATGTTCCTTTAGAGCTTTTTTATGGAAGTGTTTGTAACAATTTATTAATAGTGTTTGATAAATTACTATTCGACATGTTTTTGAAGCAGTGTTTAAAATCCCAGATAGGATTAATAAATCGTAGGTTTACCTGTCACAACCCAAACCGGGGTGTGTCTTTTTGGGCCCGAAACAAATTCTAATATCCAGACATATCAAACTTAAACTTTAATATCCTAGAAATTTTCATAAAAGTAGTTCGTAATTTCCTATTTATCCTAATTATTTAAATAAGATAATTAAATAATCATTAGACTTAAAAACTTAATTGGACTTAAGATTGAACTAAATTGAATTTATATAGCAAGATTTATGGCCCATTAAGTGGAAAAAGGACACTTTAGTAATAATACTTGGTTAGGAGTCCTAAATTGTGAAATTAGAAAATTTATGGGGTGGTTAGTTAATATTTAAAAATAGGAATAAATAATTTGACAAAAATAGAAAATAAAATAGCTACTAAAGATTTTAGGATAAGTAACCATAGTTGAATTAGAATTGTCAAGTAAATTAGAAATACTACTTAGATTAGAAAATCATGGTGAAACCCTAGTTTATTAGGAGAGCCTAGCTTGAATTGGGTTAGACCATATTAATCTAATTGATTGGCTAACCTAACTCAAGTTCTCAACAGATTTGGGTATAATAGTAATTAATAGACAACTAAAACCCTACCATAAATACTAACTTTAAAACTAAAATTAGGATTTCTATACTTTTGATACGACTTGGGCATGTGGTGGTTTTTGGAGGAAACCCTAGAGTCCTAGACGTATTTTTTAGAGGAAGAAAAGAGAAGATATAGGGAGCAACCTCAAGAGGAATTCAATAAATCTTAACAACCAAAGATTATACAGCATTGAGGTAGGTGGATCTATAGGTTTCAAGTTGTTTGTAGAACCCTAGCTAAAGAAATTATGCCTATATCTATATCTGTATATTCTGGATGCATGAGATGATTTAAAATACTAATCTTGTGATGAATATGTAAATAATATATGATTTGCATTATGTTTTATTGATTGATAACATGTTGGTGTGAAATTCATAGGAAATTTTCATGATAGAGTGAAATTTTGATTCTATGGTTTAATCCTTGTTTTTATTCATGAGTTTTGCTTCAAACATGTTTAGAAAAATGCTACTAGGTTTGTAACGACCCTATTATGATATCTCGATCCCACATCGGAATGGATGAATGCCCAGTAAGGTATAAGAGTCAGGGAGAACACTCAACCTAATAGAGCGCCTTTCAAGGACAAAACCATGCGGGCTTAGGCCAAAAACAGACAATACCTTGCTGGGTTGGATAGTTACAAATAATATCAAATCAGCAACTCCATTCCACTTGTAAGAAATTGGATCCAACGTGCAATAAAATACAAAATGGAGATCAATTAATCATCAACTCCATTCCACTTGTAAGAAATAGCAAGTCATCTAAAAAACTCACCTTACCAATATGTAATATTTTTCCTTGAAAGCTGTGATATTTGATTCTTTTGGGCAATAGAATCCATTTGTGGTAGAGAGATTGTTGATGGACAGATCTTCACCTAAAAGGAAATCCCCATGAAAGTGGAAGAAGAATTTGATCATAGAGAAAATTGATATTGATATGTTTCCTGAAGACATATATAGAACTCTTTCCTATCAAATGCATTTGATTAACTTAGGAAGATAAATGCTGAGCAAGTAACGAACGGGTTATGGCAACTGAGTATGTACGTTTGCTAACTGAGGAGATACGTTTGCTATTGGATTAGATATAGATTGATCAAGGCGAGTACTACAATAGCCCTTGTAAATTTTTTATTTTTCTTGGTAAGAACTACTTAAAATTTTGCTAAAAGAGCGTAATCAAAAGGACCGGACCAGTTGGTTAAACCAACGACCAGAAACGTCAAAAAGTCAGTTTGATCCTCTCTTTGGTTTGATTATAAAACCGGTGTGTTCTGGATCAAACTGGAATTGGAGGAACCTCACTTCTTTATGCCAATGGAGTATTAGTATTTCAACCCTTTGACCTTCTCCATTCCCATTACCTATTTTGACCCTGGTATTTGTTTTCGGGTAAGATTGGAATCAAAACCACACTTAGAAAGGACTCCCATCTAGAAGAAGCAAACCAGTGATAGCCCTGGTTTATGGATATCATTAAACCACTTGCATTAAGTGATTTACACGTGGGCTAAGAGCCATAGACCTGGACCACAAACAAATTGATTGGCAAAATAAAAACCGACTGTTATTGATGGTCGTCCAATTGGATGGGTATTAGGCAGCGGATAGGAATTATGCCAGACCAATATTTTATGCATTAAAGGACACACAAGTAACTGTCAGCTTTGCTCTCGCTTGTTTTTTACTGATAAAATTTCAACCAACGATGAGAAATTGGTCACAGAGAAGTTAGAAAAAGACAACCATTAGGGGCCATTTATACACAAAATTTGACAAATATGCAAGGCTGCCCATTCTCCTTCCTTCCGCAACATTGTCATTGATAGGGATTGCTATGGTTCGGTTAAAAACTCTAAACCAAACCGAACTGAACCCATTAGGATTGGTTTCGGGTGTTTATTGAACGGTTTTGGTTCAGTTTTAGTTTTATATTGGAAAAACCGTTTTGGTTTTTGTTCAGTTATGGTTTTAAGGTCAAACTGTACCAAAACCGAACTACTATTAAGCTTGTGTGCATTCAATTATGTGTTTTGCAAAATAGTTTAGTTGTTACTTTGTGTATGAAAACCATTGAAATGACATTTATAATTGGTTTAATAGGTTTATCACACCATTCACTAGTTTGCAAAACAGGTTTGAGCTCAAACTATTGAAAACAGTTTAATTACTTGTAAATTACAAAGTTTGATATGTTATCGAGCCCACAACGATGAAAACAAATTAAAAAAAATCAAAAAGCAAGTGGTTTGGTTTAGGTTTTAGGAAAAACTAAACTATTCGGTTTTGGTTTTTAAATTACAGAACTATGATGGTTTCCGTTCGGTTTTGGTTTTTATTACAAACTGGACGATTGGGTTTTGGTTCTCCTCGAACCGAACCGTTGCCATCCCTTGCCATCAACAGCCTTAACGTCAACGTCCCGTGTATCGGGTCGTACATGCAACATCCTAATAGTGGAATTGGCATCAATTGTATGGACTTTCTAGGGATGACAATAGACAGATGGAGGGAGTTAAATATCGGTAACCTCTCCGTCTCTAATCTCCATCCATGGTTGGGGTCTGGTTTCCATAACTCAGATTTGAGATCATCAGCTTTCTCTGGTCGGAATTAACAAATTTTAATGGCTCTCACTCAGTGGCTCCATGAAGAACTATCCCCAAAAACCGTCCTATTTTGGTTCCTCTTTGTATGCTCCTTTCTTGTAGTAGGATTGAATTCTCTCTCAAAGAATAATCGAAGAAGTAGAAAGCTCAATCTCCCACCAAGTCCTCCAAGGCTACCTATCATTGGCAACCTTCACCAGCTAGGAAGCATGCCACACCTCTCCTTCTGGCGTCTCTCCCAGAAATACGGCCCCATCATTCACCTCGAACTGGGCGAGATCCCAACTGTCGTTGTTTCATCAGCAAGATTGGCAAAAGAAGCATTGAAGACCAACGATCTTGCACTTGCAGGCCGACCCCTTCTCTTCACAGCAAAGAACCTCATCTATGGTTGTGCTGACATGACCTTCGCCCCTTACGGAGCTTACTGGAGAAACATTCGAAAGATCTGCACACTAGAAATCCTAAGTGCCAAAAGGGTCCAATCATATAACTTATTAAGAGAAGAGGAGGTTGCACGCATGGTTCGTCGCATTGCAGTCTCGTATCCAGGCACCACCAACATCTCCAAGATGGTTGGACTTTTTGCGAATGATGTGCTTTGTCGAACTGCCTTTAGTAGATACTTCGCAAAAGAGGGGAACGATAACAGTAACGGATTCCAGAAGATGGTCGACGAGACTGAAGTATTGCTTGGAGGATTTAGTTTGGCAGATTTGTTCCCTTCCATGGAGTGGATACACTCTATGACAGGCATGAAAGCAAGAATACAGAACAACTCTCAATGCTTCGATCGCTTCTTTGACGAGATCATACAAGAACATCTCGATTCCAATAGAGATGATAAGGAACACAAGGACCTCTTGGATGTTCTGCTCTACTTACACAAAGAAGGAGATACTGACATGCCTCTCACCATGGATAATGTCAAGGGCGTCATGATGGTTAGTGTGGCCTTTTGCTTCTGTTTTCTCATCAAGGAATCTAGTTAGTGTCCATTTCTTTGTGAACTGAGATGGATTATGAGTAAGTCAAGTCTGCCGTTTTTCACTTTGCAATGACACATATGCCACTCTTTCTGTCATTACAGGACATGTTTGCTGCAGGAACTAGTACGACCTTCACAATCCTGGACTGGGGAATGACAGAGCTCCTCATGAACCCCGAAGTCATGAAGAAAGCACAAGCTGAAGTAAGAAGCGTTGTTGGGGAGAGAAGATTTGTGGCAGAGAACGACCTCCCTCAGCTACACTACATGAGAGCCATTATCAAAGAGATTTTTCGATTGCATCCTCCTACACCATTATTGGTCCCAAGAGAATCCTTGGAAGAGGTAACCATAGATCAGTACAGCATACCAGCCAGAACAAGATTCTTTGTCAATGCGTGGGCAATAGGGAGGGACCCAGAATCCTGGGACGATCCGCAAATTTTTAAACCAGAGAGATTCATGGGTAGCTCCATTAATTTCAGGGGGCAAGATTTTGAACTGATTCCATTTGGGGCTGGTAGAAGATCTTGCCCGGGCATTACATTTGGAATAGCGAGCGTGGAACTCGCTCTTGCTCAACTTCTTCATAGCTTTGACTGGGAGCTTCCACCTGGTACCAAAATTACAGATATAGATAATACAGAACAGTTTGGACTCACAATGCACAGAATATCTGGTCTGACTGTCGTCGCCAAACCGCACTTTCCATACGATTAAAAGTTGTATTTGTAAGAATTTTATTGTAAGTTTGAGAACTCGTGATTCTCATATAACAAAATAGATGATAAAATTGAGAGCCTCTGTCTATCACAATATGAGTGAGAGCTTATGTCCCACTCAATTAAAAAGCGAGAGTCAGTATCTCTTACCTGCTATATCCATCTCTCTATCATATTACAGATTACCTTTCATACCTTTTTATAGGCATTACACCTTTTTTTACTATTTAAGCTCCACTTTTGAATTTTGTTCTTTCTACCGTTTAGAATTAGTTGGCATTACACCTTTTTTTATTATTTAAGACTCCAATTTTGAATTTCGTTCTTTCCACCTTTTAATTAGTTGTTGATAGACTTTGACGAAGCTCTGCTCCATCCGTTATCTTTGACTCTATCCATTGCCTTCTACACTATTGTATAACTAAATTCCAATCACAAGTGATTGTGTCGGCTGATGTTCACCTGGAAATGCGAGACCTTCTAGATTAGCATTGATTTTATTCATCTTAGATAGAAAATATTACACAATATAATCTATACTCTCTATACCTAATATAAAGAACATACTTTGTCCTGCTTCCCTGCTTATGTTTAGGACGTCGTTAACCCTTTGTTACAGACGCTTCAACACTTTAAAATTACAAAAACTTATTGTAATTGCTTATAAATATACAATTTGCCCCCTCTAGAATTTTTACTTTACCCACAATCTTTTCAATTTCAACCAATCATTTTCCATTCTTCGTTTTAAAAATAATTTAGATTAAGTCATTTAATTTTCCATAATTAAAAATCAAGTAATTTTCTATACCTAATACCTATACCTAATATGAAAAAAAGTTTTGTCCTCCTTCACGTACTTCCCTACCAATGTGCCTACTTCAATTGACTTTCATCCCTTTTCCAAAATAATTCAAATTCAATTCTGGTTTTTCAAAATAATTCAAATTTAGTAACCCAATTCTTGTCCTACGCCCAACTATGGTTCACTATTTCAAAATAATTCAAATTCGATATTACTTAATTCAAATTCAATACTAATTTTTCAACATAATTCGAATTCAGTAGTTCCAACTTATCTGTTTCAAAATAATTCAAATTCAATAGTCCCAAGCCTTGTTATGCAACCCAACTATGGTAAGAATGCGCGTAATTTTACCGGTGATATAGATTTTTACCAATAATTAAATTACAAATATTAAATAGTATTTAGGTTTATAATCATGTAAACCCAAATACTTATACTCATTAATAGCAATTACAATATTTGTTATTCTTCTCCAAAAGTTTTGATATAATCAAGCTATTAATTCATTTTATAATTACCAAACTTATGCATTTTGTGCGCGCGTCGAAAACGTGACACGGGAAAATTCGGAGTCGCCACCGCCTGATGGGGTGCAGGCGGACACCTGGGTGCCTAATCTTGTCTATTAGGGCTTTTGGTCTGCGGCTTGAGATTCTAAGTAGGGTCTGGGTTGTGGTCCGAGGAAGTCCGTAGACACCCCGGTCCACCCCGTCGGATGACGGGTCCCGTGGGTTCCCTGGTTTGAGTCAGCTTACATTGGTCTCACCTGATTCCTAATCCGATATGCAGTTTGGTTAAGTCTGAAGGAACCACCTGAGTGGTGTGGGTCCCTTTAATTGCTTTTATCTTGATTACTTAGGTGATCTGAGTATGGTTGGGTGGGCCCCGTTGGAAGGCCCACGATATCCTTGGTGGGCTTAGTCAAGCCCGTGTACCCTTGTGGACCTCTAGCCTGAGAGGTCCTTTGGGCTTTGGTTAGTTCAATTGATTTTACTTTAAGTTCAGATTTAAAATTTAAGTGTTTTTCATGAAAAGGTGGGCCGGATAGGTTCATGGGCCCCTAAGGTGGGCCCACATGGTGGCCAAGTATTTTTATTGGATTTATCTTTTTAATCTGCCAAAGTGAGTTGGACACTGGGCTTGGGGCCCGTAGTCCAAATCTGGGCTTGTAAGCCCAAGTTACCAGAAGTTAGGGTTTGCACCCTTCCTTGGTTCGGTTGGTGGGCTTTGGCGGGCCCGGTAGGCCCTTGCCCTTGGTCTCGGCCAAACCACGCAATTCATGCATCAATTTCACATAACAAGGCTCGAGTGGGCCGCATTGGGTTTGGCCCACCCGGTTCAAATTGTTCATTTTACTTAAGTTATTTAATGGCATGCTTTGGTGTTTATTGGGCTTGGTGGGCCCGGTTGGAAGGCCCACTAAAAGTCAAGTTGGACCGGGAGTCCAAGTCCCATGTCGGGTTTCCGGGTGACCTGGAAACCCTGTTGGTTTATCCAGTTTGGTTCGGAAATGGCACTCACATTCAGTAATAATCAGAACAAGAAAATACACAAGATTAACACTCTATCAGGAAAAAAGTGGCTCACTGTGCTGGGTCCAAGGGGAGGTACCCGGGGGCCCTGTGGGCGGAGCGAAGCGGAGCCCACGGGGTGGGGTACCTCCCCGCACCAAGGAACTAGTTGGATGCGCAGCGAACAAAGGGGGTGGGGTGCGGGGGGCGAAGCCCCCGCGGTACAGTAAAGGGTATTTTCAGAATTTTTCAAAAATCTAGCAATTCGGCATGTTTTAGGGGTATGCGCTCACTTCCTGAAGTGAGCGCCAATAAGCGGATAAGAACCAGGCAAAATTCGGACCTGGCGCTCACTCGATACTAAGTGAGCGCGAGCTGGGCGGGAAATGAGCGCGAGATGGGTGCCAGAATTACACATGGTTTTAAGTGGGCGCGAGCTGAGCGCCAAGTGGGCGCGAGATGGGCGCCAGCTCGGCGGGTAGTGAAATTAAAAAGGCGCCTACTTCCTAAGTGAGCGCAAGTGAGCGCCAAGTGGGCGGCTGCTCACTGCGATTTTTAACTCTCTGTTTCTTCGAGATATCCATCTCTGGCCGATTTTTTCGGCCTGTACTTGTTCCACTAGTCTCCTAATATGCCCAGAACACCTCCCAACTAGTTTTGGATTTAATCTAACTGCTTAAAACACAACTCCATATCTCTTGAAAAAAGGAAAACCAAACCCGATTATCACAAAACAACACAGGCCTAACTACAGACAGTTAATGGGGTGATGGGAGCATGCTTACAGGGACACAACAAGGAGCAAGCAGCATACGGCAGGGAGGTTGGGGGAGCAAGTATAGCAAGCAATAAAACAACAAGAGAAAAAAAAACACTAATAAACAGAGATTGCCTATGCCACCTGGAAACCTAATTTTTTTTCACCTACGCATGTCCCTAAGCTCTGTACATGCATGCAGACATTCGGAGAGAAGGGAAGGAGAAGGGGGGTTTACAGGGGTACATTAGATGAAGGGAACTTAGGGAACATGCTCCCTTTCCGACGCGAGCAAAACATGCATCTTCCTCTTCCTTACTTGGCGGTCTTCATCAGATGGAAGTGAAAAGAAAGAAAAAAAACATGGCAAGCTTTCATGGCAGTGGTCCTATGCCACCGAATAAGACCGGCTTACGAAGAAACATCGCATACTCATATATGTGTAACCCAAAGTACAGGGATGTTTACCTGGTGGTTCTTGAGTTCTGGAGCTGAGTGGAAGAGCCTCCTCGAAGCCGGACAGCAGCTGGAGCCTCCACTTTACCGCACCAACAGTAGCAAGCTTCCACTTGCTTAGGTTGAACTGGAGGAGAACCGAAGAAGGGTGAGGCGCTTGGGGTTTTCTGGGAGGCAAGCAGGGATGAAGGGAGAGGGCTTCGGGTGAGGGAAGAAGAGAACAAAACCAAAAAACCTTGAACCCTCCAAAATCCGAACACTTAGTTTTTTTTTAGAAATCCTCCAACCCTCTGCGCGAAAAGCCGCGCGGCTTATATAAGCAAGAAAAAAGGGGGATGCGCCCACTTTGGCGCCCAGCTCCAGGTGAGCGCATGCCGCTCGCCACATCCGCGCGAGCGGCATAATGATGAAAATTCATTAAATGCCGCCGCTCGTTTGGTCGGAAAATCCGAATTTTCGGATTTAGTCCCTGGTAATTTTCAATTCAATCCGATATTCTTGGATTTTTACAGATTTAGTCCCTGAGATATTTCGTATATTTGGATATTTGCAGATTTGATCCCTGAGATATTTTCCTGCGCCACTCGCCACGTGTGCAGCTTTTTGCCACGTGCGCAGATTGCCGGTTTTACTGCTCGGGAATTTCATCAGCTCATATTTCCTTCATCCGGGCTCCGATCTAGGCAAACTTAGTTGCGTTAGAATCGCATCGGCGCCCTCTATCCAATGACATAGGGGTAGGCCTCCGGATCGGATTTTAGCAGAAAGTCAACTTTTGGCTCTGCTCAAGTTTGACCGCCCGCAGAACCTTCATCCGGACCCCGATTCCTGCAAACTCAGTTGCGTTGGAACCATGTCGAGATTCTCTATCCAATGACCTAGGTGTAGGCCTCTGGATCGGATTTTAGCAGAAAGTCAACTTTTGGCTCTGCTCAGGTTTGACCGCCTGTAGAACCTTCATCCGGACCCCGATTCCTACAAACTCAGTTGCGTTGGAACCGTGTCGAGATTCTCTATCCAATGACCTAGGGGTAGGCATCTGGATCAAATTGTAGCAGAAAGTCAACTTTTGGCTCTGCTCAAGTTTGACCGCCCGCAGAACCTTCATTCGGACCCCGATTCCTACAAACTCAGTTGCGTTGGAACCGTGTCGAGATTCTCTATCCAATGACCTTGGGGTAGGCCTCTGGATCGGATTTTAGCAGAAAGTCAACTTTTGGCTCTGCTCAAGTTTGACTGCCCGCAAAACCTTCATCCGGACCCCGATTCCTGCAAACTCAGTTGTGTTGGAACCGTGTCGAGATTCTCTATCCAATGACCTAGGGGGTAGGCCTCTGGATCGGATTTTAGCAGAAAGTCAACTTTTGGCTCTGCTCAAGTTTGACCGCCCGCAGAACCTTCATCCGGACCCCAATTCCTGCAAACCCAGTTGCGTTGGAACCGTGTCGAGATTCTCTATCCAATGATATAAAGCGAGGTGGCCAATTTTCACTTGATTAAAAGGTCAACGTTTCACCCCTTAGGGTTTGACTTTCTGTCCAGGGTTTGCATTTCTGGTTTTTCTGGGAGCGCAAAAATGAGGTGCTTACACATTTACTTGTAAAAGACTATAATACATGCATAAAGTATTAATTGATCACCAAAATCTTGGCAATTATAAACGTAATAGTTACATCAATAATTATAATGTATAAACCTTTAAAACATAATTGATGACTATAATTATTGAAGTTAATGCATAACACCGGATGTGTTATATTATGCATATTTACTTAAATATGCATTTAAGTAATTATAACATGACACTCATTTACATAATATTAATTATGCATAATATTATTTTAAGTGATAATGTAAAATTATAGTGAATTATAATTAATTGTAATTAATTTAAAATGTTAATTAAGTATATAATTATAGTGAATTATAATACAAGTAAATCCATGTTTTATAGTGATGAATTTAGAATGTGTATAATATGTTAAGTATATCACTTAAGTGAATAAGGTACCTTAAACTGGTAAATGCATTAAGGTACATTAAAATGAACTTACTTATTCACTTATTTAAAATTATAATTAATTTAAATAAGTAAAATGCATTCAATTAAGTATAAAATGCACTTAAAATTACAATAAAATAAATATGTTTTATACATATAATAATTTTGAATAAGTGAATTATACTTTAAAAAGTAAATTAATATTTAAAGTATAATTTTAATGGACGCATTTTTTAACACAATATGTTTTATATTCATTTACAAATTAAATGAATATAAAACTTGGTAGTTATAAAGCAGTAAGACATGAATAAAATGAAACTCATTCTCAATTTTTATCATAACAAATATTATATGCAATTCTTCTCCAAAATTTTGGATCCGACATATTCATAACTATAAACCTCAATGATAAGTTTTGTACTTCATTGTTTAAAAATGATATCTATGTTAGTTTGTATATAAAGACATCAAATTCTTTTAAATCTAAAATTGCAATTCAAAAAACTGTAGAATAACATGCATTTTTTTTCAATTATTAACATTTTAGTCAAATTTCTCTAGATATACATATATTATAAAATTCATATTAAAATGAATCCAGCTTTTGCATCTATAATGTGTACATGGCCCCAAAAAAACTGCAACCATTTCATTCGCTAAGTAGCATTATAAAAGTAAAAGAATTGGGTTTAAGTGATACTTTTTAGAAATAAATCCATATATGAGAAACTCGCTACATTTTGTTGAAATCTGAGTGAATTGGTTTCATTAAATCACTGAATACGTAAGTTCATGTGATGCTTACATTTTTGTTCATAGTTATGTTGTGTCATTTACAACTTAATCATCCTGGTAACCACATAAAATAATCAAACTGCATTACAATTTGCAACATTGTAGACACCCCAAATTGCACTAAAAATGAGAAAATAATTGAAAATATTAATTGGGATTTGAAACTGGTCATGACCGTATTTTGTTTACGGACTGGTCATACCTGCAGTTGATATACGGTCACGGCGTGCCCGTATTAATAATACGGGCAGGGCGCGCCCGTAATATATATACGGGCACGGGGGTCTTTGTGCAAATTTTACCTTTTTGATTTTTGAGCCTTATCTGCACCCAAATATCTCTCTTGGATAAGCGAATTCTCTTATTTATCTGTTTGAATTATCTCATTTATCCTTGTGGATAAAGGATTGGCATGATCTTGTGTTTAACTCAAACTGAAACTCTATCTTGCCAAACCTTGGACCAACCATACCCCTGTGTTTGCCTATAAATAGAGGGCCTTTCCTCAAGCAAAAGGCCACGAAAATTTGAAGTCTAAGAAGCTCCAAGAGAAGAAGAGGAACCCCTGCTGCCCTGCTTGCTCTTTCCAGGTAAGTCCCTTTTCCCTTTTATTTTCTGTCTTCAATTCTAGATGTAATAGGATCTTCTCTATTGCTGTAGAATAAGGCCATCTTTTGTATCTAGTATTCCTAAACTTGTCTCTAAGTACCTCAAGAGTCTCTCTAGCCGTAAAACGTGAAGAGAGAGTTAGGGGAAAAGAGAACAGGTGGATCCCTAGAATAGAACCCCATATCTGTTTTTCTCCTTTTTTCATAGAATAATGCCTTTGATTGTGTTTGTATAACCAAACCTATCTCCAAGTAACTCAAGAATCCTCTCTAGCCGTAAAACGTGAAGAGAGAGCTAGGGGAAAAGAGAACAGGTGGATCCGTAGGGTAGACCCCCATGTACTCTAATTTGTGAGATGTGACTGCTTTGAATATCTTGATCATGTTTTAATGGTTTTTATGATGAATCTGAATGAATCACATGAATTTATGATGTTTATAGCATGAGATCCCCACTTTTTTTATAAAATTTGGATTTTCACCACTTTTGCACCTACAACACTGTTTTCGTGATTTTTGTGATTTTAGACTAAGATTCTGGATTTATCATGATCAATATGATAGATCTGAATCGAGATGCCTGAAAATAAATTCTAGGGTTTCATGATGTGGTTTTTAAATTGTTTTTCATTATTGAGAGAAGACCTTACGGTCTAAGTTCTCCCCTTTTGATGCTCTTCATCAACGTGGGTATTTTTGGTTTTGATTTTCAGATTTAATGTGAAATTTGGGCTCTACCTATATCCTGGACTGTTCAAGTTCAATTTTGAAATATTTTATAAAAATCATATTTTTCTAGATTTCTATAATTTAACTTGAAGCTAGATTTTTGGATTTTTCACTTTAAATTGATTTTATTTGATTTCATCTCAATTTTATTTTGATCATGAAACCCTAGGAATGGTATGACCATATTTGAAAGTTCTGGATCAATCAGACTATTCATATGAAAAAACCATATATTTTTGTCTTTTTTGTGATTTCTGTAATTTTTAAAGCAAGCCTTTTTCCTTTATTTTAACATGAACAATACCTGGCAACCACCTTGTGTGGATGAATAGGGGTGCCTAACACCTTCCCCTGTTCATAACCTAATCCCCTTACCCATCTCTGGTTGTTTTTTTAGGAGGGTTATTTTTACCCTAAAATTGCCTTTTGTGCTTATTTAATATTTTGGTGTCCATTCACACCTAAATTGAATGGTGGCGACTCTTTGTTTTATTCAATCCCGTGTGATGAAAGAGGAAGTCAAAAGGTTTTTTTGATTTTTTCCCATGTCTCACAAACATAAAAGCCTAAATATCAGCTCAACTTATAACAAATAAATGTTTCTTTCAAGAATGTAATTTAACATAAGAAGGTTTACATGATTTTACCAAATGTTAGTTGAGATTTGAATATGTTGACATTAACCAGCAGGACACTGATGCAATTTTGTTAAAGAAATAAAATTCAGTATTAATTGCTGTACTTATGCATAATATTATTTTAATTGAGTTTATATTTTGTGTATGTGTTAATATATGTTTATAAGAATGAGATTTGAATATTCAATGGAAGAAATTTTTATGCCTTTATGTTGTAAATTGTAATATGTAACGCCCCGAACCCGGTTTGCTACTGTAACAACCCGAATTCAGTTCATCAACCAAATCCGAGATGTTACTAGCCCATATCAATTAAACATCAAGAATATACCAGACTGAGAAATAAATGATCCATTCATTAATTAACTATCAGAGTGCAGAATATGTATGTGCGGAAGTATAGTCTAATATCCTCAAGAAACTAAGATATAATTAACCATCAAAATCCATATTAAAGTCTGGTAAAATAAAATGGTCACTAATCTCTCATCTCTTTAATACATCAAACCAAAACGAATAATAATCTGATCAAAATAACTAAATCTATATCAATCCACAACCTCAGACAAAATCTGCATAATAGTACTCCTCCGGCGAATAATTAGCTAGCTCTCCCTGGAAATCACTACTATGATCCCCCTCTCGCGTATCAGCTGAAAAATGAGATAAAGGTAGGGTGATATACGAATATCCCAGTAGGTAACACATGCATGTTTAAACAATTCATATACATAAAGATAACAGTTCATGCACGATTAAGCAATCTCGACTAAACAGGCTCGTATAACCATTCGTATCGATCATGAATACAAAACAGTAAATAAAACAGTTCTAAATCTAAATTTCAAAAAATTCTATGATATGAATCCAATATCAGAAATCAATAGCATAATCCATACGTTACTAGGATACACTAAACAGTCACATCCAACCAATATACCACTTACATACCTCCAGCATGTATGCAACAATAACAACATGTGTTTGTGATTTTAGTATCATTGTAGGACTCACAAAGATAGATAAACCTTTTGAGATGACTCTCGACCAAACGCTATACCACCGTGCGGCTTAGAAACAGTACTACTAATGATACTCAAGCCCCATGCAGCGCAGCTTAGACAAGAGCCGTGGTCACTGACTTATTGCACACGTACTCATCAGAGTTGGCATGTACCACCCGCATGTGGCACCAAAATCAATACATGGAGATGGTCGCTTATCCACATATACAAGGAATCACCAGTGGCTCACCGGGGTGTCCCTCTAGACATAGGACCTTCCCAAACAAACCAACTTGCAAAGGAAGCACGCTCGCATAAGGGAGAAACTCAACCCAAATGAAATATCCCTTAGCTATCTAGCTACAATTATGGATCCATAACCAGCTATGCCTACTAGACTCCAAAAATTCCTTAAAGTCTAATAATTCTATAAGGGTTGGTGCCTAGCGGCGTATAAAGGGTAAATCTGACATTTCCTTCAATATTCGGGTTAACTGAGTTGAACTTATGATCTGAAATCTCTTTATGTAATTATCTAATTTATATTGTAATTTAGAGATGTTCTGGTAATCAAATAATAGGTCAAGTTTTCCAAAGACTAAATTTCACAGTTTCATACAAAGTTTGGCAACTAGTGTCTTAAATATCTCCCTAATTTATTTTTCTGTAAAACAAGAAATTTGATAAATTATTTTGGTCTTAAAACATCTTAATTAATGATTAAAATTGACTAAAAATAGTTTAGAATTGAATCAGGGTTTGAAATTATGAAATTCTGCATTTTCTGCACAGAGTGCCCAGGATCGCCTAGGATCGCTCAGGCGGTCTAAGGTAGGCGGTAGTTCAATTTAGGTCACCGACAATAAGTCGTCTAGCGGTCTCGGGTGATCTCAAATTTTGTACTAGTGCCTAAGAGCGCTGAGGATCGCCGAGTATAGTAAGGTCGGCGGTCACTCAAAAACAATCAGAAAGTGTTCGAAAATGTGATTTTTCCTATTCTAAGCATTCCCACAATACATATAACGATTATATCATGCTTTATACATATATCTACATCGCAAAAACATGCTTTGGAGATTAAACATACGTAAATCCAAAAACAAACGATAAAACTGTGTCACCTACCTTGATCGTGCGTTCTCCTATAACCTTCAGCATTTACTCTTCCTCACTGATACCCGGCAATGCTCTAGACGATGAAGAGCACAAGACACGAGTCCTCTCTTCTTCCTCCTTCTTCTTCTCTTTCGGTCGCACAGTCGCTCTCAGTCTCTCTCTTGCGGCTGAGCGAATACAATACGATTAGAAACCCTCCGTATTCAACTAGGTTAATTTAACGTAGTTATATACCTCCTATTCCACGCAACTCACTTACATAAAACTCCATGCACATTGCCCAATCATATCACATCAAGTTTAAATATTAATCATACATTGATATCTCTCGATCAGACGGTCGAATCTGCGTCCAACGCTTGATCTCCACTGATATCATGCTCACCTACGTCAATAAATTATTTCCATCAATTATAATTCCCAAAGATATTATTTATTAATTTATTATATTATTTAAGGAAAATTCGGGGTCTTACATCCTCCCCTCCTAGAAGAAAATTTTCGTCTTCGAAATTTAGCTTGCGATTCTGGAAATAGGTGAGGATACTTCCTCTGCATCTTTGACTCCAACTCCCAAGTGGCCTCCTCAACTGTGTGGTTCTGCCAAAGCACTTTCACAAGTGGAATCACTTTAGTACGAAGAACTTGCTCCTTCCTGTCTAAAATGTCAACTGAATGTTCCTCATATGTCAAGTCCCCTCGCACTACCAATGGTTTATGCTGAATGATATGAGTAGGGTCATGCACGTACTTCCTCAACATAGAAACATGGAATACGTCATGAACTCCTTCCAGCTGTGCAGGCAAAGCCAATTTGTATGCCACTGGTCCCACTGTACTCTTAATCTCAAATGGACCTATATATCTTGGGGCCAACTTGCCTTTCTTTCCAAATCTCTTAATCTCACGAGATGGAGATATCTTCAGAAATACCAAATCACCAACCTCGAAATGCAAATCTCTTCTTCTAGTATCTGCATAGCTCTTCTGATGACTCTAGGCTGTAAGCATATTCTGCCTAATCTGATTTATCTTCTCAATACTATCCTGTACAATCTGCGGCCCAATAAGTTGTCTTTCTCCAACTTCCACCCAGCACACTAGGGATCTACACGCTCTACCATAAAGCGCCTCAAATGGTGCCATCTGAATACTCGCCTGATAGCTATTATTATAGGCAAACTCCACCAATGGTAGGTGCTGATTCCAACTGCCTCCCTAATCCATAACGCAACATCTCAGCATATCTTCCAACGTCTGAATGGTACGCTCAGACTGTCCATCTGTCTGAGGATGATAGCTGGTGCTGAAACTAAGCTTAGTGCCTAAGGCTGCCTGAAATGCAAGCCAAAAGCGCGACGTGAGTCGTGCATCTCTATCAAACACTATGGAAACTGGCACTCCATGAAGTCTTACTATCTCCTTGACATATAGTTCAGCTAAAGACTTCAACTGCTGTGTAGTGTTGATAGGGAAGAAATGTGCTAACTTAGTCAGTCTATCATCAACAACCCAAATAGTATATTCCTTCCTTGCTGTCAATGGTAACCCAGATACAAAATCCATAGTCACATGTTCCCACTTCCATTCTGGAATAGGAAGTGACTGAAGTAAACCAGGTGGCTTCCGATGTTCAGCCTTCACTTGCTGACATGTCAAACACTTAGCCACATACTCTGCAATCTCCCTCTTCATTCCTGACCACCAATAGATTGCTTTCAAATTCTTGTACATCTTTGTACTTCCTGGATGAACTGCATACTTCGATCTATGGCCCTCTGTTAATATCTTGTCCTTAATTTCCTCATCAACTGGAACAAAAATACGGCCTCTAAATCTCAATAGCCCATCTCTATCTGAAAAATCTGCAGCTGCCTCAGATTCTCTACTCATCATCTCCCTAATCTGAATCAACTGTGAGTCAGTCAACTGTCTCTCTCGAATCAACTGAACCAAATCCGGCTCAATCTGAACACAGGCAACCCTGATTACTCCATCCTGTGGCATGCTAAACTCTCCCTCACTGAATCAACCAATCTACACTGGCTCATCATAAAAGCTGCTAAAGTGGCTATCTAATCCTCAACTGCGCTTTTTCTACTCAAAGCATCAGCCACTACGTTTGCTTTACCAGGGTGGTATTGCAATGTAAACTTGAAATCCTTAAGCAGATCCATCCACCGACGCTGCCTCATATTCAAGTCTCTCTGTGAAAACAGATATCTCAAGCTCTTATGATCAGAAAATATCTCAAACTCTACCCCATAAAGATAATGTCTCCATAGCTTCAGTGCAAAAACTATGGCTGCCAACTCCAGATTGTGAGTAAGGTAGTTCTTCTCATGCGACCTCAACAATCTCGAAGCATACGCTACAACTCTGCCCTGCTGCATTAAAACACATCCCAAGCCGATCCTACAAGCATCACAATATACTGCAAATACCTCGTCCATGGATGGCACAATCAAAACCGAGGCAGTAGTCAACCTCTGCTTCAACTCCTAGAAACTCTGCTCACACTTCTCATCCCACTGGAATTTCACTGCCTTCTTAATTAGGTTAGACAAATGTGTAGCTATACGTGAAAATCCCGCGATGAATCTCCTATAGTACCCTGCCATATCAAGGAAACTCCTGACCTCTGTCACTGTAGTGAGTCTAGGCCATTGTGCTACTGCCTTAACCTTCTCAGGGTCTACAGATATACCTTCACCTAAGATAACATGACCTAAGAAGAAAATCTGTCTCAACCAAAACTGACAATTGCTAAATTTCCCATACAGCCCGTGGTCTCTCAAGGTGTGCAATACTGCCTTCAAATGCCCAACATGTGCCTCTCGGGTCTTAAAATATACCAGGATGTCATCAATGAACACCACTATAAAACTGTCCAAGTATGCATGAAAAATCCTATTCATGAGATCCATGAAGACAGCTGGGGCATTGGTCAGCCCAAAAGGTATATCCAAGAACTCATAATGCCCATAGCGTGTTCGGAAAGCCGTCTTCTCTATGTCCTCCTCTGCCACTCTCAACTGATGGTAGCCCGACCTCAAATTTATCTTGGAGAACCAAGATGCACCTCCTAACTGGTCAAACAGGTCATCAATCCTAAGCAGTGGATACTTGTTCTTCACAGTAACCTGATTTAGCTGCCTATAGTCAATACACATCCGCATACTGCCATCCTTCTTTTGCACAAACAAAACTGGTACGCCCCATGGCGACACACTCGACCTGATGAATCCCTTCTCCTGAAGCTCATCTAGCTGCTTCTTCAGTTCATCTTGTTCTGGTTTCGAAAGCCGATAGGGTGGCTTCGAAACTGGAGCCATACCAGGCATCAACTGGATCCTAAACTCTACTCCTCTAGCAGGTGGTAATCCAGGTAACTCCTCTGGAAACACATCCGCAAACTCCTGAACTACAGGTACATCAAAGATGACAAGGGTGTCACTCCTAGACTCCTCTGCTACCACAGATGCTACCAAACCAATCCGCGACTTCAACCCCTCACATTTGAAACAATGAGTGGTTTGATCTGACCCTCTAACTATCACAATCCCCGCATAGCAATCCAAAGTCACATGATGTCTACATAACCAGTCCATCCCCAATATTACATCGAATCCTCCAATATCTAAGGCAATCAAATCGCCAGACAACTCCAGTCTACCCAATCTAATCATGTAGTCTCTATACATATATTCCACTCTATTAGACTCTCCCAAAGGTGTGTGCACAGACAATGCAATATCTAAATCCGTGGGTGACAATCCAATCTATCGTGCACAAACAGGCGATATAAATGAATGTGAAGAACCAGAATCAAACAAAACACATGCTGATCTACCACAAATGAAAATAATACCTCAGATCAGCTCAGGTGCCTCATGGTCAGCCTCGATCTCCTCCACATGCTCAAGCTCACGCTCCTCCTCATGTGCCTCCACTGCATACACCCTAGCTGGCTGCGGCTGCTGAGCAGGTACTGCCTACCTCTGACCTCCTCTCTGAACTGATCCCCTGCCCTGAGACCTCTGTCCTACTGGCGCTCTCTGAGCTGGCTGCTAGAACTATGGCCTCTGTGGGAAAGCAAGTGCATGCTCTGACTATGGTAAAGCTGGTCATGGCACTGCTAACGACTGATAACTCGGAGAGAAACGACAGTCATTGATCCTATGACCCGCCTTTCCACATCTGTAACAAGTGACCGGAGCTGTGACACACGGACCCAGTACATGATACCTGCCACAACTGGCACAACCTCTCTGAGTTGGTCTATACATTTGACCTCCTGAAGACTCTGCCCTAGTCCAGTCTTTGGGCCTTTTGTTCCCACTAAGGAAACCTCTCTGATCTGCTAGCCTCATAGGTGGTCTAGCCCTGCTCTGGCTCACTCTGGCCTCTATATCACTCTCAGCCCTGGTGGCTCGATGTACAACGTCCTTCAACTCTGTGTATAGGAGTACCGTCAACATGTTCTTAATCTCGGGCTTTAGACCCCGCTCGAAATGTGAAGTCAACCTCCTCTCATCCTGTGTCATATGGGGTGCAAAACGAGATAAGGCTGCAAATCTAGCCTCATATTGGGCCACTATCTGACTCCCCTGGGTAATCTCCATGAATTCCCGCTCCTTCTTGAGCCAAACCTCAGAAAAATACTGGTTATAGAGTACCTCTCGGAATCTGTCCCAAGTCATATAAGTGGCATATGGGTCCTGCCTCTTCCTAGTTGTCCACCAGTGAACTGCTTCACCCTCAAACAAGAATGCTGCCAGTCTCACTCTCCTATCCATCGGGCATCCCATGGCCTCGAAAATCCACTCAACTCGCATCAGCCATCTCTCGGCCTCCATCGAATCTGGACATCCACTGAAAATAGGTGGATCCAACTTCCTGAACTGCTCTAGATCCCTGGCCGTCTGTATCTCTCTCTTATGTATAGGCGCATCCCCGTGACCATTTCCACCATTTCCGTGCTGGATCAATCTCTCCTCCCTTTCCTTAGCAAGAAGCTCTGCCAAGCTAATAACAACTGTCCACACGTCACCCCCTGGAGGTGGTGGAGGTAATGAAACATCCTGCTGCTGCTCCTCTACATCAGCTCTCTCTACAGTATCAGCTCGAGCACGTCTCCCTCTACCAGCTATCCGCAAAATACAAATTTCACTTGTTAGAATTCAATAATTCTAGGGGTTCTATCTATCATACTCACAATCCCATTCCCCTAAGGCTGGCTATCTAAGGTTAGGACCATTTGCGCTCTGATACCATCTATGTAACGCCCCGAACCCGGGTCAATGCAAAACCAACATTCGACCTGAATCCAGTTCGCTACTGTAACAACCCGAATTCAGTTCATCAACCAAATCCGAGATGTTACTAGCCCATATCAATTAAACATCAAGAATATATCAGATTAAGAAATAAATGATTCATTCATTAATTAACTATCAGAGTGCGGAACATGTATGTGCGAAAGTATAGTCTAATATCCTCAAGAAACTAAGATATAATTAACCATCAAAATCCATATTAAAAGTCTAGTAAAATAAAATGGTCACTAATATCTCATCTCTCTAGTACATCAAACCAAAACGAATAATAATCTGATCAAAATAACTAAATCCATATCAATCCACAACCTCAGACAAAATCCGGATAATAATACTCCTCCGGTGAATAATCAGCTAGCTCTCCCTGGAAATCACTACTATGATCCCCCTCTCGTATCAGCTGAAAAATGAGATAAAGGTAGGGTGAGATACGAATATCCCAGTAGGTAACACATGCATGTTTAAACAGTTCATATACATAAAGATAACAGTTCATGTACGATTAAGCAATCTCGACTAAACAGGCTCGTATAACCATTTGTATCGATCATGAATACAAAACAGTTTTAAATATAAATTTCAGCAAGTTCTATGATAGGAATCCAAAATCAGAAATCAATAGCATAATCCATACGTTACTAGGATGCACTAAACAATCACATCCAACCAATATACCAACTACATGCCTCCAGCATGTATGCAACAGTAACAACATGTGTTAGTGATTTTAGTGTTATTGTAGGACTCACAAAGATAGATAAACCTTTTGAGATGACTTTCGACCAAACGCTATACCACCTTGCGGTTTAAGAGCAGTGCTACTAATGATACTCAAGCCCCATGCAGCGCAACTTAGACAAGAGCCGTAGTCACTGACTTATTGCACACGTACTCATCAGAGTTGGCATGTACCACCAGCATGTAGCACCAGAATCAATACATGGAGATGGTCGCTTATCCACAAATACAGGGAATCACCAGCGGCTCACCGGGGTGTAATGCCCCGAACCCGGGTCAGTGCAAACCTGCACCCAACCCGAACCCGGTTTGCTACTGTAACAACTCGAATTTAGTTCAGCAACCAAATCCGAGGTGTTACTGGCTCATATCAAATACATCATCAATAATATACCAGACCAAAGAATTAAAATCCATTCACTTTATTATACTATCAGAGTTGGGGAAAAAAGTATGTGCGGAAGTGTAATCTAAAATCCTCAAATAAACCTTTAAGTTGATCATCAATCATTAATATCAAAGTCTGGTAAAATAAAATGGTTACTATCTCTCTCATCTCTATAGTACATCAAATCCAAATGAAAAATAGTCTATCAAATATGACTAAGTCTAAATCAATCATCCACGTCAAACAAGATCCGGATAAAAGTAATCCTACAGTGTATACTCAGCTACCTCTCCCTGGAAATCACTAAGATCCCCCTCTCGCGTATCAGCTGAAAAATGAAATGGAAGTAGGGTGAGGTACGAATATCCCAGTAGGTAACACATGCATGATTAAACAGTTCATGCAAGATTAAGCAATATCGACTAAGCAGGCTCGTATAATCATTCGTATCATTCATAAATACAAAACAATATGATAAACAGTTCTAAAGATGAATTTCAGCAAGTTCTATTATAAGAATCCAATATCAAAATCGATAACATAATTCATACTTTGCTAGGATGCACTAAACAGTCACATCCGATCAATATCTCAATCACATGCCTCCAGCATGTATACAATAATAATAACAAGTGTTGTGATTTCAGTATCATTGTAGGACTCACAAAGATAAATAAACCTTTTGAGATGATTTTCAACCAATTGCTATACCACCGTGCGGCTTAGGAGCAATGCTACTAATGATACTCAAGTCCCATGCAGCGCAACTTAGACAAGAGCCGTAGTCACCGACTTATTGCACACGTACCCATCAGAGTTGGCATGTACTACTAGCATGCAGCACCAGAATCAATACATATAAATGTTCGCTTATCGACATGTACAGGCAATCACTAGCGGCTCACCGGGGTGTCACTCCAGACATAGGACCTTCCCAGACAAACTAACTTGCAAAGGAAGCGCGTCGCATATGGGAATAACTCAACCCAAATGACATATCCCTTAGTTATCTAGCAACAACTATGGATCCATAACCAGCTATGCCCACTAGACTCCAAAATTCCCTAAAATATAATATTTCTATAAGGGTTGATGCCTAGCGGCATATAAAAGTTAAATCTGTCAATTACTTCAATATTCGGTCATCTGAGTTCTGAATTCTCTTTATAAAGTTTTCTGGTTTATAGTGTCATTTAGAAGATGTTCTAGTAATTAAATACTAGCTAGGTTTTCCAAAAACTAGGTTTCTCCATTTCTTTCAAAGTTTGGCAACTAATGTCCTAAATATCTTCCTAATTTATTTTTCTGTAAAACAGGGAATTAGATAATTTATTTTGGTCTTAAAACATCTTATTTAATCATTAAAATTGTCTAAAAATAGTTTGGAATTGAATCAGGGTTTGAACTTACGAAAATCTACAAAATCTAAACAGAGCGCCTAGGATCGCCCCGGCGGTCTGTGGTCGGCAGTAGTTTAAAATCGAACGCCGACGATACATCTTCCAGCAGTCTTCGACGGTCTACAGTTTATAACTAGCACCGATGATCGCCGAGCACAGTCGAGGTCGGCGGTCGTTCAAAAACGAACAGAATCATTTCCAAAACGTGATTTTTCTCGTCTAAACTCATTCTAACATATTTATAATATGATTATATAACTAAATACATCATTACATATCATAAAAACATGCTTTTGCGATTAAACGAACGTAAATACAAATCAATCATTCAAAACCGTGTCACCTATCTCTTGAACGTGCGTGCTTCTCCTTCTTCTCCAAAAAACTACACTCACAGACGTGAGATAACCCCTGGACAATGAAGAACACCAAAACCCAATCCTTTCTTCCTCCTCCTTCCTCAGTCGCTCGGTCGTTCAAACTTGGTTTGTCGCTTGCGGCTGAAGCATACGAACGAAAATACAACCGTGTATGTGTTTAGGTTATTAAACTAATATTTATACTCTCCGATCCCATATATCTCACATACACAAAACTCCATACATGCGCCCAATCAGAATACATACCTCAATATCTCATGATCGGACGGTCAGATCGGCGTCTAATTCTGGATCTCCACTAATAAAATCATCCCCTACAATAATAAAATATTTCCATCAATTATAACTCTCAATAATATTATTTATTAATTTAATTTATTATTTAAGGAAAATTCGAGGTTTTACACCGGGGTGTCCCTCCAGACATAAGATCTTCCCAAACAAACCAACTTGCAAAGGAAGCACGCTCGCACAAGGGAGAAACTCAACCCAAATGAAATATCCCTTAACTATCTAGCTACAATTATGGATCCATAACCAGCTATGCCCACTAGACTCCAAAAATTCCCTAAAGTCTAATAATTCTATAAAGGTTGATGCCTAGCGGCATATAAAGGGTAAATCTGACATTTCCTTCAATATTCGGGTTAACTGAGTTGAACTTATGATCTGAAATCTCTTTATGTAATTATCTGATTTATATTGTAATTTAGAGATGTTCTGGTAATCAAATAATAGGTCAAGTTTTCCAAAGACTAAATTTCACAGTTTCATACAAAGTTTTGCAACTAATGTCATAAATATCTCCCTAATTTATTTTTCTGTAAAACAGGAAATTTGATAAATTATTTTAGTCTATCTTAATTAATGATTAAAATTGACTAAAAATAGTTTGGAATTGAATCAGGGTTTGAAATTATGAAATTCTGCATTTTCTACATAGAGCGCTCAGGATCGCCTAGGATCGCTCAGGCGGTCTAAGGTAGGCGGTAGTTCAATTTAGGTCACCGACAATAAGTCGTCTAGCGGTCTCAGTCGATCTCAAATTTTGTACTAGCGCCTAAGAGCGCTGAGGATTGCCGAGTACAGTAAGGTCGGCGGTCACTCAAAAACAATCAGAAAGTGTTCGAAAATGTGATTTTTCCTATTCTAAGCATTCCCATAATACATATAACGATTATATCATGTTTTATACATATATCTACATCGCAAAAACATGCTTTGGAGATTAAACACACATAAATCCAAAAACAAACGGTAAAACTGTGTCACCTACCTTGATCGTGCGTTCTCCTATAACCCGCAGCGTTTACTCTTCTTCACTGATACCCGGCAATGCTCTGGACGATGAAGAGCACAAGACACGAGTCCTCTCTTCTTCCTCCTTCTTCTTCTTCTCTTCCGGTCGCACAGTCGCTCTCGGTCTCTCTCTTGCGGCTGAGCGAATACAATACGATTAGAATACCCTTTGTATTCCACTAGGTTAATTTAACGTAATTATATACCTCCTATTCCACGCAACTTACTTACATAAAACTCCATGCACATCGCCCAATCATATCACATCAAGTTTAAATATTAATCTACTTTGATATCTCTCGATCAGACGATCGGATCTGCGTCCAACGCTTGATCTCCACTAATATGATGCTCACCTACGTCAATAAATTATTTCCATCAATTATAATTCCCAAAGTTATTATTTATTAATTTATTATATTATTTAAGGAAAATTTGGGGTCTTACATAATACCTTTCGATTATTTTATGTTGTTACCAGGATGATTTAGTTGTAAACGAGACAACACAATTATGAAAAAAGATGTAAGCGTCACATGAACTTGCATATTAAGTTATTTAATGAAACCAATTCACTTAGATTTCAATACAATGTGGCGAGATGAGATTCACTTAGATTTCAATACAATGTGGCGAGTTTCTCATCTGTTGATTTAATTAGTTCTAAAAATTATCACTTAAACCCAATTCTTTTCCTTTTATGATGCCACTTAGCAAATGAAATGGTTGCATTTGTTGGCCATGTATACATTATATCATTTTAATATGAATTTTATAATTTATGTATATCTAGAGAAATTTGATTAAAATGTTAATAATTGAAAAAACATGCATGTTATTCTACAGTATTTTGAATTGCAATTTCAGATTTAAAAGAATTTGATGTCTTATTTACAAAATAACATAGATATCATTTTTAAACAATGAAGTACAAAACTTATTATTGAGGTTTATAGTCATGAATACGTCGGATCCAAAACAATGAAGTACAAAACTTATCATTGAGGTTTATAATCATGAATACATCGGATCAAAACTTTTGGATCCGACGTATATTATGCACTTACTTACATATTTAAACATATATTATGCATATTTTGCATTTAAGTAATTATAAGATGACACTCATTTACATAAAATTAATTATGCATAATATTATTTTAAGTGATAATGTAAAATTATAGTGATTTATAATTAATTGACATTAATTTAAAATGTTAATTAAGTGTACAATTATAGTGAATTATAATACAAGTAGCATGTTTCTTTTATTTTTAAAGCACATCGTATCTTCACTAGTATTAATAAACGAAAGAGGGGGAATATTCCACCCACATTCTGGCTTCCCTTTTTTTTTCTCTCCAACTATTGCCCTCTACTCTTTTCACATTCCAATTTAAATCCCTACTTATATTATATGCTACAGTTAATGGTGAGGGCGTGCCAACACTGGTCTGGTATAAAAGAGATTGAAGGAATGAGTGAAAATCAATGTATATACCCCCGTATAATTTGCTGGGTTTCCTTGTAAAGGTTGTCTCTTCCCATTTCAGTTATAACTGTTGGAGAGTTGGATAATTTTCCCTGTGAAGGTGGGTCTCTTGTAGCCGTTGTGATCTCTTGGCAAAAGACAAGAGTTAGGAATAAACAAATGTTGCTTTTGCTGGTCAAGGTGGTATATGAAAAATAAAACAAAGCCCCGAAATTACAGAATTACAGAACTATATATAACAGTGGTGTATGAAAAAACCCACATTTACAGTAACTGGAATGTTGAACACCGTACACCCTCCATGCTTAGATCTTGTGTTTCACCACATGAAAGTACTTATTCAACAATCTTTTGATAGTTAACCAAGTAAATGGCAACCAGAGTCACAAATGCTCCAAAAAGTTGCAAGGGTGAAAAGGTCTCATTAAGGTATAAGAACCTGCAAATAGAGCAATATTTAAGACACAGAAAAGGAAACAGAGTAAACAAAACTGAGAATTACAGATTCAGTTGGCCCTGGGGATTTCATTATAGCTATTATATCATTCCTGATATTATTTTTTGACCTCATTCAATATAATAAAAATAAGAATTATGTTCCCATTAATTAGCAGTGGGTTCTGATTACATTACCCGAAAATTGAAGCAAACATTGGAGTCAAAAATGTCAGAGAGCTGAGCTTTGTCAAGCTACCTGCAAATCCATCAGCAGTGGATTCATCTCAAATAATTTTTTGAGTAATTTGCAAGATGCATGAACTGGATTCATTTCGGAAAAGGAAGGTATTCATTTCAGAAAAGGAAGGTATATAAACCTTTCCTGACTGATAGTAAATCTTCTGAGCTTGTATCAAGCCATAAAACAGAGTTATAAGAATGGAAAATCATGCATAACAGAAAAACAAGAAACGATTTCCCCAGCTCAAAATAAACAGGTATAGCATGATAACATTTTAAAAAGAAGAGTAAAGAAACAAATATTACCTCTTGTTGCATTATAGAAGTATACACCATAGCTGATGGCGCTTCCAAAAATGGAAGTGTAGAGAAGTGCCAAAGAATCACTCGTCGTAAGCTTCTCAATACTCCCGCTGGTAGCAGGTTCATGATAAAGTACAGAGATCAATGCAAGAGGGAAGCCACCAATAACCATATGCTGCAATAAAAATATAATCACAAAGTCTCCCAAAATAAAAATTTCAGTAAAAAGACCAACAAACTATAAAGAAATGCAATGTTCAATAGTTTTTCTTTACCAATGTAAAGCCATTACCAAATGCATTTTGACTTACAAATAACCAAGCAAGATGGTATACCCACCCATCCAGTCGCCATAACAGGGTCAGTATACTTGGAAACCCAACGAACCATGACAGTACCAACTGCCATGCTCTGAGCTGCAAGAAGCATCCACCACTCCCCACTCCCCCAAAGAGAGTAATTACTTCCCTCATCTGAAAACACAGGTAACTGCAGAGGAAACAGCACTATAAGCATAAAGTTAAGCACATGAATGTATCAAGAAATTCAAATACTGCTCATGATCATAGCAACAAGTTTACAAATTTCAGAAGTGGTCCAGGCTTACAACAAAATGACAACAACGAAATTCATCATATGCTTAATATTAGTAAAAAAAAAAAAAATTGTAACAGAATAAATTGATGATTCCACAGAAAAATTTATCATCAATGACAGGTTCATTTAATCTGCTGACATTATTCAATTATAAATAGCTTAACTCGTACAAATCATAGGACTTAACCAATAAAGACTAAAAAAAATAAAAATTATGTGGCAAAGATTTCTCAGAAGTCATGGAAAAAAATGTCAAAATTTTCTTTCTGAATTTGATATTAGGAATAAATTCAGGTTCAAAAAAAAAAAAGGAAAAAATACATTTTGTCAACCTAAACAGAATTTCTCTGTTATATATAATCACCATAAGATTACATCAAAATATACTTTTCACCAGAATAGTCATATGGTTGCTACAATAATTAGGTATCGTTGTATCTACAGAGTTTGTTTAGTCAATTAGATAGTTTTGAGAATTACAGAGATGTATACTTTTCATGGATTCACATCTTATTTTCTGCAGATTAAGAGTCTTTTCCAGGGCTTTGCGAGGGCTCGGATGCCTTAGATTATTTGTATCCTTCCATAAAGGATCTCACGATCCTTTGGCTTTGGTCTAGACTAAAACAATCTCTGCCCATTTTAGGCTTCATCTGTCACACGAAGACAGGCATGTACACATGCACACATGTATGCACATACATACATATGTACATATATGCATGTAATGGAAGACCTAATAACACATATCAATATACATTCAATAAATGTTTCAAAGCCTCAGTCTCAAAATGTGGTCAAACCTTAGATTGAGTTTTGCAAGGTGTAGCATTTGAGGAATAAATTTGGATCAGAGTTTAGTGAATGACAGTGCAAAAATTTTCAGCTCAGGTGAAAGAACGACCAACAAAACATCTTAGCCTTCCCCTAAGGGACCAATGTAGTACCCAATCTTTTTGGCAACCAATTACTCAAAACATTGACAGAGAGCTAAAAAAGGTGTGCTCTGACTGCTATAAGTTGGAAAGAGAAGAAGGTTTCAACTCGATGCCCGTGAAGTTGTTGAATTACTGTGGAAGGGAAGACTGGTGAGAAGCTGGAGAATGTCGATTGGGAGGATGTCTTCACTCTTCTTGATGATAATGAATGGCCGTTCAAAACCCCTGGATTCAAAGATTTGAAACTGGTTGGTGATTGCAAAAGGAGCAGGGTGTATCCAGGTGGCCGGAGAGACCTATTCTCAACTAAAATTTTCGTCTAATCTCCAATCTGTGTGTAAGGATCTTCAAAACGCAAGGTATAGTTTTCAGGAAATTCTCTTTTGTTCAGAATGCCTTGTATGAAGACAATAGTCCGTCTCTGTTAAAGGTCGAGCAGTTGCAAGAAGCTCGTTCTGATCCTGGTGTTCAATTTCAGTCAGCTCCCTCTGGAAATGGTGAAGTTAATTTTCCATCTCTTCAGGCTGTGTCTTCAGAAAGGAATCATCCAACCTTTGGTGAAGTTGTAGCTCGTCGAAAGCCTGTTTTGGTGCCTCCTAGTCAAAAGTCTGTCTCGGAACTTCCTGGTAACTATTTCCAGGTTGCTAGAAAACTGGTGGCGGTAGAAAAGAAATCTTTTAATTTTGAAAGGGCCTTGAGGAGATGGGTGATGCTTCGTGTGGTAGAGAGAAGTGGAAAATTCTCTTCATTGGCTCAGTTCCATGGAAGAGATATCATATGGTTCTTGAATGCTGTATAAAATGCACATAATTAAAATCACATGGTCGGTAGGATGTGCCGAACGGAATAGGTGGTTCAATTTTGTCTGCAAAAATTCTGCTGAATAGGAGAGGAAGAATGCTAGTTGTGGCTATCTCAGCCAAATCCAGTAGGGGAGGAAGTGGTATGGTCATATTTCCAATGATGAATGATAAAGATAAATGTAAGTATATTATTGATTCATGGAAGCAGTTATCTTACGACATGAAAGGGAAATTGAAGTTGAAGGTTGACGGTGATGGAAAGAAACGAATCACAATAGCTCCAGTTCTCTTGGAATTAGCCTGGGCCAAGTAGAGTGTTTAGAAGATGATAGAAATGGGTTCAGAGATCAGAAGGAGCCTGATTACTATCGTATATCAGCGTTTAACGCCTTGTGCAATGCTAATGAAACAAAGAGCAAATTTATCAGGGAAGGTCGAGATGTAACAATTGAAATTAAGCAAACAAACCCGATTGCAGGTAAAGGGTGGGACTTTTCTTTACTTTGTAAATCTTCAGTCCCCATTAATTGGGTTTCTTGTATTGGGGATTATATGAAGAAGGGAGGTATGTCAAAATTCTCATGTATTCCCTTAGGTGAGGTGGTGATCTTTTTTGCATCAGGTGGTGTCGCAGAATAGTTGGTGGTGATAGCCCTTTCAAATTTAAAGAAGTTTTTATCTCTGTTGATTGGTGGAGTAAGGGATGCAATCCAAGTGCAGGGCCTATGAACAAAGGAGGGTGGTGGATCAGGTTGATGGGGGTACCTCCGCATCTGCTGTCTACGCAAACGTTTAAGAGCACTGGGGATTGCTTGGGTGGTTTTATACAAATGGGTGGATTATCTTGTGAAGGAATGATAAAAATTAAAGTTGGAGAATCTTTGGCTAGGAGAATTCCCAGATGCATAGTAATTTGGGACGGAGAGGAGTGGTTTGAAGTTTTCTTGAACTGGAGAATGTTGAGTTTCAGTTTGTACAGGCAGAGTTGCAGAAGGAAGGGCTACATGAAGAAGAAGACAAAGAAGAAGGTAAGGGGAAAGTTTGTAATTTCATCAAAAAGAGAGGCAGAATGGGGACAAACTTTGCTTTATGTATGATCATTCTCAGGATGCAGGCTGCCGTATAGAAGAAGTTTCTCTCACAAGAATGTCAGATGGGGGTGCAGTAGATGGCAGGTTATGTAAGTCGGTTATGTGTCATGCAGATTTAAATTTGAAAGTTGATGGGCCCTCTAATATAGCCCATAAAGTGGTTTGCGGTTATTCAAGTCTGGGTGGTGGGCCTCAGACTAGCATGATGGGTATGAGTAGTAATTTTAAAGTTGTTGGGCCCAATGGAGAGGAGTCTAATAGGAAGGGGGTTAATGAGGAAAACGAGGGTTTTGTATATAAGACTGTTCGTGAAGATAGTTCTTCAAAGGAGGTGTCTTCTCGGAAGGTTTGGATTCAAGGCAACGAAGAATCCGGAGATGACGGTTGTACACAAGAAACAGTACCTGGATGAAGAGACGGCCTTGACCCAAGAAGAGAAGATGGTAAATGATTGAAGGAACACCCTGCAATGAGATTCTCAAAGATCGCAGCTTCACTTAATATTCCATTGGTTAACTTACAGCTTCTCACCTCTGCCACAGATGAAATGTTACCTGCATCACCTGAATATCTAGCCGCTGATCTGACAATTGGGAGCATTCCATCCACTTCCCTCACTAGAACCTTCTGGTTATCCTGCTTTCTTGACTCGCCTCCCATCCCCTGTGAAATCTGACTACGTCTTGCATAATGAATCAACTTAGGACTGACGCCGTCTGCTGCGACCAAGCACGATATTCCTCCTTGTACTTCTAATTTCTCATCCATGTTTTGATCTGCATCTCCCATATATTCACTTGACTCATCAGATACAGCTATCTGCCCAGAGTCACTGCCGTCATCTTCCCTTTGCAATTCTAACGGAACCCTCTTCACCAACTCTTCAATCTCAGATATTCTGGCGTCAAACCTAGAAGACACCTACTCGCTACCTTCTTCATGTTTCCAGATTTGGTGATTTATTTAAATCTAGAACTACAGAAAAGAATTCTTTCATTAGATGGCTCCGACCTCACTTTGGAATGCTCATTTTGAATGTAGATGGGGCTTCCAAAAACAATCCAGGCATTAGTGGTGGTGGAGGCTTGCTAAGATTCCCTAATAGGTCTTTTATATTTGGTTTTTCTCAGAATTTTGGGTCCGCCTCCAATACCTATGCTGAAGCTAGGGCTCTTTGTGAAGGTATTCAATATGCAGCTATGTTTAATCACCATAATATCCTTGTGGAATGTGACTCACAGGTTATAGTGACTGCTTAGAAGAGTTCTAAATGTCCCCATTGGAAGATGGGAAATATATGGAATAGATCTTAGAGTATTGCATATGATCATCAAATTAATATCACACATGTTCTCCGAGAAGCAAATTCAGCCGCTGATGGACTGGCAAAACTTGGATGCTTGATTCTGGGATCAAGTGTTAGATATTATTATGTGTTAATTATGGGTTATTACTGTAATTATGCTAATTAGCTTGTGGGTATAAAACCCATTAACTATTCACTAAATACAATTGAAATTAATCATTATTCCTAAATTCAACTTGGTATCAAAGCAAACAAACCCTAACCCTAACCTTAACTCTCACCACCACCGCCACCGCCGCTGCCGCCATAGCACCCACCACTGCCGCACAGCCTCCGGCCCCTCTAGTTGCCGAAACCCCTTCTTCTCGCTCGACTCTCCCTTGCGCGACTTCACTTTTTTGGCAACCCTAGGTTTGGCTCTATGTCATTCTGAGTAAACCTAGGGCTCTTTCCTTCATGTTGTCCTCTGTGACTTGTTGATGCCCTAAGGGTTGTTTACCTCTTCATCGGTTATTTCTTTGATTCTCCATGGTAGAATCATCTAGTGCCCGTTCAAATCTGGCACCTCCTCTGACCAATGGAAGAGTTACTAGCGTTCTGTTGAATGGACGTAATTTTGCAGCTTGGTCTCGATCCTTGAAGCTGTTTATTGGTGGCCGAGGTAATTCTGCTTGGCTTTTGGGAAAAGCTCCATGTCCAGCTAATAATGATCCTAAGGCAGATCAATGGGATATTGATAACTGCCTCATCCTGAGTTGGATATATGGCTCTATGGAGCCACATATTTTAATATGTTTATGTATCATGAGAATGCTACTAGCCTCTGGACTCAGGCTTTTAAATCTCGAACTCGGACTCGGTATCGCCCGAGGGCGATACCGAGTGGTATCGCCCGAGTTAGGGCGAGTTGCCCAATTAATTCGAGAAAATTAATTAAAAAATCTGAAAAAATGCAGAAAAATATTAAAAATTAATCTAAAACTATACATGGGTAATAGGAGTTAAAATTATCAACATAGGCTTAAGAAATGACATATAAAATACAAAACGAATCACTGATGAACTATTTAATCATTAAATGTCATATAAAAATCTAAGACTTATATTTTTAAGTTGTCAACATTTAACATAATGTTGGAAACTTAGAATAAACATGTAAACATACTAAACAACATATCCAAAAAAAGTTATGACTAACCTCATCACCATCCCCACCAACTACTGGCTGAGTCACCACCCCCTTCTCCACTTTCATCAGCATCTTTTTGTTGATATGTATAATGAACTGGATTTGACCCACTCTCTGGGAAAAAAAATGACACAAACTCCTCTCCCTGTGGATGTCCGGACTCGACTGACTCTGTATAATCATAATATCCTGAAGTGCGGACCCCGGAACTACTGCTAGAATGAGGATGATGTGACCCTGATCCATATGGATAATCTCCTCCCTGATGATCATAATATCCAACTGCACTACCACTGGAGTCTAACGATGGTTGCGGCTGCAATGGAGGATACGGTCCTGGTCCATACGGATAAAACTGTGGATAGTCATGTGCATATGGAGGATGATGTGCCGACCCTGGATAATCTCCAAAGCCCAAACTACCAAACCTATGTTGCAACTCATCATGAGGATAACTGTCAAGTGGCAAGGTCTCATCACTATCACGCCATACAGACTTCCCCTTATCCCTTTGACTCTGACTATGTGAACGAGAATCACGTCCGCATCGTTGATATGGCACGTGGTGCTGTGCCGCTCGATATGCATCTGCCTCCTCCACAGTCAAAGGTACACACTCACTAGCACCACCATCACCACCACCACCTCCATTACCATCATCAGATGGAGATGTGGATCCTCCTCCTGCACTAGCAGCACTGCCACTACTGGTACCAGAGCCTGAGTCATGCTCGTCATCTATCTGTCTAGTACGTGCTGCATCCTCATGCTCCTCAGCATCGCTATCAACTGAAATGGCATCAGATCGACGCCGATCTCTGTTTCCCTCATCATCTGACTGGATCCAATCATTTTGTACATTATCCAACAGTGCAACTTCTTGTTCCCTTGTCCACTCATCAAGCACATCATCCTCCTCAAAAATCACATTCAGGTCTACTGGATTGTAGTATGCGTCATCATGATCTCTCATCTGTAGATTTCGCACCTTCAATCTCAAATTATAGTGCACAAACACTAATTCATGTAATTTCTTCGCCTTCAACCGGTTTCGAGCTTTAGTGTGGATTGTTTGAAACGTTTTCCAATTACGCTCACATCCAGATGAAGAGCACACCGCACTTAATACTTTTAATGCAATTGATCTCAAGTGGGGTGCTTGTGAGCCGTAGTTATTCCACCAAGAACCTACAAATATCAAAATACACATATAAATTATAAATATAAGTGATAGTAAATACATTAAGATTCATTGGATTCATTAGAGTCCCCCACTCCCCGCACTTACATGGAAGGTCTCTTTCTCGTTGGTTGACAACTATGGCATCCCCAAAGCGTCCGACTGCATCTTCATAATCTCTAATCTATTAAATCAATAATTGAATGTTGTGACCATCATGCAAATTTGTAATCTTTTGATAAGATGTTAACAACAAATAATACCTCATTCTCGGCTTTTGCTGCTCAATTCATGTCTGGCTCCAATCTCTCAATCACGCGCATTAAGCCTTCCCTAATCTCTTGGTGTGCAGTCATGTCGTATTTATACTGAAAAGCCGGATTAAGGAAGTATGCTGCGTATACAAAAAATTCATATTTCATATGAATACAGTATTAGTCTATTACTATTAGACATTATAGTAATATAATGTCTTATTAAATATTGGAATAAAGTTAACAACAAATAATACCTGCAGCGTGGATATCCTGATGCAATTGATTGTCCCATCTGTTATCAATGATCTTCCAAAAAGTTTTATAATGTTTCACTGAATTTTGCAATGCCAATTTGGCTCTATCAATCGCTTCGTATAAGATGGGCATGGTTGGCTTCTTGTCTTGATCCACTAATTTCAAAACTTTTGCTAATGGCTCCATGACGTGAACTGCAAATTCAATCTTCTTCCAACTGTCCTTCTGTAAGACAATGTCAACAACTTCCTTTGCCTCAGCCCTTTTCGCCTTTGTTGGGCACACAGATTTCTCAACATCATGCCATTCATCAGATACAAATAACTGCTTCAAATTCTTTCGATACCGATAAAAAGACTCCATAGCTATGTACTCTGTACAAAATCTTGTAATCCCAGGTCTCAACAACTCTCGGCCCTCAGTGAACTTTGCTTTCATTAAATTAACCAACCTTGCACTATTGTAGATGAAGGAGGTTATCTTCTTCCCTAGCACAAGTCCTTCTGCAACCTTGTCCACTTTTGCAATGTCCTCCAACATCAAGTCAATGGTATGGGCAGCACATGGAGTCCAATACAAATGCTTCTTCTTCTCCATCAATAATTTTCCAGCTGATTTATAGGAAGATTCATTATCACTGACAACCTATTAGAAATCAGGAGCGAAATACACATTTATTATGTTATCAAAATATCAATTTAGCAATTTGTAATGAATTGTAAAGACAATTAAATGAAATATACCTGAACAACATTCTCCTCCCCTACTTCTTCAACCATGTTATCCATTAACTGAAATATAAATTCTTTTGTCTTTTTCTCGTTTGACACGTCTATACTCTTCATAAACATCATGTGTCGATCACAATACACGAGAAAATTTATTATGTTCGCTCGAGTACGTGATGACCAACCATCACACATAATCGTAACTCCCCAAGTCTTCCATTTTCTTTTCTGTTCATTTATATATTCGTTGATTTCACCAACCTCCTCCTTCAGATACTTTCCACTCATTTGTGCTGGTGTGGGCCCCCTAACACCAGGCCCTGCTTGTGCAACAACATCAAGCATACTCTGGAAATATGGAGTGCTAGCGGCATTGAAAGGAATGGCATTATATGTAAAGAACTTCGTACACGCTCTCCCAACCCTTTGTATCCATTTTGTGCTAAATACGTCTTTTAGTCTTTTTTGCTTTCCATCACGTGATGGATACAAATAAGGATCCATGCTCCTCAACTGATCTCCTCTATGTGCAGGCATAGATGGCATGGTACTCTCTCTCTGCCTCTGGGAGCCTCCCCCTCCCTCCCTCGTGCTACTACTACGTGCACGACCGAACTCAACTCCTCCTCGTTTACGTCCAGTCCCAGATCCCCCCTACATCAAACTGAGAAGGCCGTACTGATACAGAATGACGCCTCAAGTCATCCGTCTGCATAGTTTCCATACTCTGACGTCGAGCAAACTCTATCTGCTCTCTCTCCCACTGCTCCATGTCATCATCACTATCAATGTCACCACTCATACCAATACTGGACCCACGGCCGAATATAGCTTCTTCATTTAAAGTATCTAACAAATTCTCCTTATCCCTCAATGTCTTCTCCTTCTTACTTTTCCCAGTCCTCAAATGTTGTTGCATCGCCCGCATTATCTCATCTGAGACTTTTGCACACCCAGCTACGTCACCCTTTTTATGTGCTAAGTGTTCCTTCAATCTAGTCACACCTCCCCACATATCTCGTCCACAATAGTTGCACATAACATGTCTCTCATTACCTCCAATAATCGTGCCATGTTGCCACCCAACATCACGATCACGTGGCATGATTAATTGATTATACCTAATAAAAATGATACAGATTAGAATATAAAATCAATCATACAAAGTTACAAACAATATATAGTTTATAGATAATTAGACATTAATTATTAAATAAGATAATACAATAGATAACAATTAACTTAAAAATAAAATATAAAATATACTTTATCAAACAAAGTATGGATTTTTAAAAACAGAAATAACTTAAAAAATATAAATACATACTTAAGAAACAAACTATAGTTGTTTGTGAAAAATCAATAATATAATTACACAAATATGTTAAATATAAGTATAATTTATTCTTATTAAATCAATTAATATAATAAATAATATAATTTTATTTTTGTAAAATTAACGGAATGACATACAAGTTCATATGAAGTTATTTACGTGTCTATGAAGTGAATACATGTGGAGGAAAACAAAAAAAAAAGAAATTTTCAAAAATTTTCGGAATAGTAAAAACCCCCAATTTTCACCCTTTGATTTGTCACAAATCCAAGTGTTTTTCGCAAAAACTTTGAATCTAATAGTCTCTACTAGCTTCTAAGATGATTTTAAGACAAAAAGAATGAATTAAAACGAATCATAGAAGAAGAAATCACCTTTCTCGCAAATCTCTAAAAATCTGTCAACTTTCCTCCAAATCTTCAGATCTGCAACAACGAAGGCTTGATTTGCGTTTTTGTTGTTATAGGATTGTAGATGAGCTCAAAAAATGGAGGGGGGTGCAAGGATTTAGGGAATGGAGCTTTCTAGTGGAAGAAACGAGCTCGGGACTGCCAAAAATGCCGTCCCGAGTTCGTCAGGGGCTTTTTAAGCCCCTGTTACTGTTCTCGGGCGCGACGTCTCGGTCTCGCCGAGACGTCGCGCCGAGACGACTCGGTATCGCTCGAGTCGTCTCGGTCTCGGCGAGTTCTCGCCGAGACTTAAATTATTTTGTAATCGGGACTCGGTATCGACTTGCCCAGAGCCGATACCGAGTCAACTCGGCCGATACTACTCGGTATCGGCCGAGTTTTAAAACGTTGTCTGGACTACTTTGATTGTGATGTATGCTCATTCCCGGAATGAGGCTCGACACTTTGAGTTGTACCAAGAGATTGCTTGTGCCACTCAGGAGAGACTTGGATTGACTATCTCTCAATATTTTGGCTACCTACAGACTCGTTGGGATGAGATGGCCCAGTATGATCTCGTCAATGACTTTGAGACGATGGCCTCTGTGGCCGTTAAAAAGTTGGATCGTCTTCACACTTATGCCTTTCTTATGGGGTTTAAGCCCAAGTTTGAGAATCTTCGCACCCAGATTCTAAATTCTACTCTAATTCCATCTTTGATGGATGCCTTTGCAATGATCAATCAGGAGGAGCGTCGGCACCTTATTTCTACTCCTACTACTGGCGAGGTTACAGATCAGATAGCCTTTGCTACCTTAGCAGGTCCGTATAATACTCGTCCTTTTGGGAGAAAGCGACCGACCTATCGCCATTGTGGGAACCCTGGACACCTTAAGGAAACTTGCTGGAAACTTCACCCTGAGTTGAAGCTTCAATTCCAAAAGAAGAATGGCCCCCCTCCTAGAGCTACTACCGTTGCCGAGACCACAGAGCCTCTTGCCCCTTCCATCTCTGCTCAGGTGGCAGCACTTCAGGCCCAAATCGCCCAACTGTCATTACCAGGCTCCACTACTACTCTATCCTCAGGTATCCCCACTGCTTTCCATGTTCGCTCTGAGTACCCCTCTTGGGTTCTGGACTCTGGTGCAAATGATCATATGACAGGTGAGTTATCCCTTTTTTCTTCCCCATTGACTCATACTCACGGATCTGTCCGTTTGGTTGATGGGTCCGTTGCTATGATTAGTAGTGAAGGCACAGTCAAACTTTCATCGAATATTACTTTCCTCTGTTTTTCGTGTCCCAAAATTTGCTTTTAGTCTTTTATCTGTTAGTCATCTTGCAAAATCCCTTGATTGTGCTTTTATCTTCTTACATGATCATTGCTTCTTGCAGGACCAGACTTCAAAGAGGATTTTTGGCAAGGGGTATGAGCGTGATGGACTATACTTTGTTAGTCATCCTGACTATGCTCTGCGTGCTACTACTACTCATGTGTTTGATTTTCCCTTTTCTATTTCTGCCCAAAACATTCCTTTGTGGCATGCTCGTTTGGGTCATGTTAATTTTCAGTATCTTCGTTTAATGTTTCCTAGCCTGTCTGTTGCTTGCAAACAATCTCACTTTAAATGTCATATATGTGAACTTTCGAAACATTGTCGAAAGCCTTATATTTCTCGTATGCATCGCTCTCCCACTATGTTTGATTTGATTCACTCAGATGTTTGGGGGCCCTCCCCCATTACTGCTAGGTCCCGTCATCGGTATTATGTTACTTTTATTGACAATTTTTCTCAATGTACTTGGGTCTATTTACTTAAGAAAAAATCTGATGTCTTTGCTACCCTGTGCTAGTTTTTCACTATGGTTAAAACTCAGTTTTCCACTATAATTCGGGGTCTTCGGATTGATAATGGGGGGGAATACATCACCAATGATCTTGTAGCTCACTTGTCCAACTTGGGCATTCTACAACAGCTCACCTGTCCTTATACCCCTGAACAAAATGCGGTAGCTGAACGCAAAAACCGCCATCTTATGGAAGTTACCCGATGTCTTCTTCGGGGAATGTCTATCCCAGAGTCGTTCTAGCATATGGCTGTGCTTACAGCCACTTACCTTATTAACCGGGTCCCTAGCAAAGTTCTGGGAGGTTCTTCTCCATTTAGTGTTCTTCAGCTCAATAAACCCTTGTTTCTCCTTCCTCTTCGGGTTTTTGGGTGTGTCCGCTTTGTTCAAGATCGGCATCCTTCTTGGACAAAGCTTGACGATAAATCCATCCGGTGTGTCTTTATGGGCTATGCCTCCCACTCCAAAGGGTATAGATGTTTTGATCCTTCCTCTGGGCGTTTGATCAACTCCCTTGATGTCACTTTCTGGGAGTCAACTCCTTTTTTCTCTTCCCTCGATGTTCAGAGTAGCTCGCCCTCTTCCTATGGCCCATCCGTACCTTGTCCTCTTCTTGTTTTTGATACGCCTACTAGTGTTCCTGCTGACACCCCTACTAATACTAGCACTATTTCTCTGGACACTTTACCTTCTGTTGCAAGTACTCCCCTTATTCAATATAGCCGTTGTCCTCGATTCCCCTTGCCGATCTCCTCTACAAATGAAGGTACTCTCTCTCCCTTCTCTTTCTCACCCCGAAGAAACCCTATCCGGGATCATCGGCCCCCTGATCGTCTTAACTTATCTTGTAGCACTAACCATCCCATTGAACGGCATATGTCGTATAGTGCTTTATCTACCTCTTTTCAGGGATTTCTTGGGGCCGTTGATTCTGTTTCCATTCCACGATCAGTTGGGGAGGCTCTTTCCAGTCCGATCTGGACGTCTGCCATGAAGGAGTAAATGAGGGCATTACAGGCTAATCACACTTGGGACTTGGTTCCTCTTCTTCAGGGGGAGAAAACAGTAGGTTGTCGATGGGTGTTCAGTGTCAAGCACGATGCTGATGGGACTGTTAGTCGTTTTAAAGCCCGACTCATCGCTAAGGTCTTTACTCAGGTGCCTGGCAAGGATTTTACTGCTACCTTTGCTCCGGTCGCCAAACTTACCACTGTTTGACTCTTGATTTCCCTTGCTGCCTCTCACTCCTGGCCCCTCCACCAAATGGATGTTAAAAATGGCTTTCTAAATTGGGATCTCAATGATGTCATCTACATGGATCCTCCTCCGGGTTTTCGGGCTGAGGGGAAGTTTGCCGGTGGTTTGTCGTCTGAAGAAATTGCTGTATGGGTTGAAGCAGTCTCCCCGAGCTTGGTTTGCTTAGTTCAGTGATGTGGTTCTCAACGTGAGGTTTTTGAGATGTCATAATGATCAGACATGCTTTCTCTAGCGCAATCCTAAAGGAAAGTGTGTGATTTTATCTGTCTATGTTGATGATATCATCTTGACTGGAGATGATGATGTTGGGATTACTCAGGTCAAGAAGGACCTCAATTCAGCTTTTGAAATTAAGGATTTGGGTAACCTGAAGTATTTTCTGAGCATAGAAGTTGCTAGATCAAAGTGTGGTATTTCCTTCTCTCAACGGAAGTACGTCTTAGATCTCTTGAGTGATACCGGGATGACAGGATGTAGACCGGAATCTGCTCCTATGGATGCTAATATCAAGCTTTCAGCTGAGTCTGGTGATCTTTTACCCGATCCACGTATCTATCAGAGATTGGTTGGGAGGCTTATCTACCTGACCAATAGCCGGCCTGATTTAGCTTTCGCTATAAGCTCAGTGAGTCAGTTTATGCATGCACCACGGACTACTCATATGGATGCAGTTTATCATATTTTGAGGTACCTCAAGTCTTGTCCAAGCCTTGGTCTTTTTTATGACTCCATTTCCTACGATGCCTCATGCTTCTCTGATATGGACTATGCTGGATCCAAAACCGATAGGAGATCCACGTCTGGTATTTGTTCCTTTTATGGGAACCATCTTATTTCCTGGAAAAGTAAGAAGCAGTCTGCGGTTTCCCGATCTTCTGCAGAAGTTGAGTATAGAGCTATAACCCAAGGCACTTGTGAGATCATGTAGCTTCACTCTATCCTTGGAAAGCTTGGCTTTCCTACTCGGTTACCCTCACTCCTATACTATGATAACAAGTCGGCAATATTGCTTGCATCTGATTCTGTTCTACATGAGAGAACTAAACACATTGAGATAGATGTTCATTTTATTCGGGAGAAAGTTCGGTTTGGTGCTATAGTTCCTCATTTTGTGCCATCATCAGAGCAAACTGCAGACGTTCTTACCAAGCCTGTTGGTCCTTCTCTTCTAAGATCTTCTCTTTGCAAGCTGGGCATGATCGATATCTATGCTTCAGCTTAAGGGGGAGTGTTAGATATTATTATGTGTTAATTATGGGTTATTACTGTAATTATCCTAATTAGCTTGTGGGTATAAAACCCATTAACTATTCATTAAATACAATTGAGATTAATCATTATTCCTAAATTCAACTAGTTTTACCATCATCAAAAGGAGCTGCCTCATAATATTCGTGCCTGTATACGTTTGGATAAGCCAGGTTTATATTTCACTAGGAAAAAGAAATAAGATTGTTTTTGTTAGCTGGTTTCACCTATATAGAATTTTTTGAGGGGTCAAGCTATTAACATCCCCCCGGGGGCTAGGTGTAACTCATTCTTCTTATCAATCTACAGGTCAGGGTCTGCCTGAACCCCCTCCCACCAAAAAAAAAAATGTACAATCTGTAAAAGAAAAATTTTTTGTAGGAATGTGGGGGAGGAAAGAAGGATCATTTAGTCAAGTAGAAAGCTGTTTGTATGAGTAAGGAGAAGAAGGGAGGGATTGACGTAGGAAATCTCTTTGCTCAAAACTCTTCATTACTTGCAAAATGGCTTTGGCGTTTCAGCAATAAAAGGAATAGCCTTTAGCGTCAAGTGATTAGTTCTAAGTATGGTCTTACAAATAATGGTTGGGATGTTAGTGGGAGATCCCGTACTTTTGCTCTCAGTGTCTGGAAGAATGTTGCGCCCTTACATACCTTGTTCCAATCCCATGTTTGTTTGTTTGTTGGGTCTGGCACCTCTATTTCGTCTTGGCATGATATTTGGTGGGGTTCATTAGCCTATCCATTCAGTTTCCCAATCTTTTTTAGGTGGTCTCTTTCCCTGGTGCTCAGGTTTGCAATGTTCTCTCCGCTTCTTCGGTTGGTCTCAATTGGTTTCTTCCTTTTAGAAGGGAGTTTCGTGACTCTGAGTTAGTGGATTTGATATCTTTGTTGGAATCCCTGAAGGATGTGCCTCTTGATTCAACGTATCATGATAGTCGTATTTGGTGTCCTGAGGCTTCAAGTATCTTCTCTTGTCGGTCCTTTTTTGATTTATGTAGGCTTGATTCCCCTCTTTCACCTACTACCTTCCCTTGTTCATCTCTTTGGAAGCCCTTGATCCCTCCTAAGATCAAAGCGTTCGTGTGGGACCATTCTTCTTTATAAAATAAATACTACTGATCACCTCCAAAATAAACGAAAATGGTTATCTTTATCGCCTAATGTCTGCTTCTTATGTATGCGGCAAGGAGAGACCATTAATCATCTATTTCTTCATTGTGTTTTTACTAGAAGCATCTGGAGTTGCTTTATCGGGGAGATTAGTGTTTTTTGGGCTATGCCAGAAAAGGTCATCGACTTGATTTATCAGTGGAGATTCCCAAGCATTGGTAAGAGGCAAAAGATTCTGTATAAATTACTCTTTCATGCAGTATTGTGGTTCATTTGGAAGGAGCGAAATAGCAGAATTTTTAGGATAAAAAGTCCCGTAGATGGTCAGTAGTTGAAGCTATTAGACTATCAGTTGTATTATGGGCTAACAAGTACCCGAGTTCCATGGTATTTCCAGTAATGATACTATGAGGAGTTGGGCTACAGTTTGCTTTTCTTCCCCAGTGGTGGTAACACCTACTTGTGTTTGGTCACCACCTTATGAAGGGTTCATTAAGCTGAACTTCGATGGATGTTCTTTGGGTAATCCTGGATTAGCAGGTGTTGGAGGAGTTTATAGGGATCACCTAGGTCAAGTTATTTCTGCTTATCATGGCCCTATAGGTGTGGCGGATTCCACTCGGGCTGAGTTATTGGCACTTGTCACAAAGACTCACTATATTCATACTATGGGGCTTCAGGAGGTTGTAATTGAGGGGGACGCCACCAATATATTGGGATGGATGATTAGAGAGCATTCTGATCCATGGAGTTATTTGGAGCTGGTAAGAGTAGCTCGCTCTTTGGTGCAATGTTTGAACGTCTCATTCAAACATTTACCAAGAGTATCCAATGATGTTGCAGACAGATTAGCAAAGGCTGGAGCGACTAGTAGTTCTCTGGTCTTTTGAGAGATGTCTTATTGTATGGAGAGTTAGTTTATACTAGTTCTCTTGAGGGGCCTTTTGGCTTGTGGCTCATTTTGTATTCTTTTCTTCGCTTTGTATTTCCTCTCTTCTTTTAATGAAATTTCATCAATTATCAGGAAAAAACAAATACTCTAGGAAGAAATATTATTTATCCTTGGGTAGGGGATTTAAATTGGTAAAAGCCTTGCTCAGCAACATTCTCATATCTATTCCTTTTTAAAGCATGAAATATGGTGGTAAAAAGAAAATTTGATAAAATAAATAGGGACTTCTTGTCTTGTAGGAAGGACGAGGTACAAAGAAAAACTACTTGGTGAGATGGAGAATGTTCTGTAGTGACAAAATCATAGAAGTCAAGGGGATCTAAACATAGCTAACATCCATCTAAAAAACACAGCTTTTCTTGGGAAATGGCTTTGGACTTTAGGCATTGAGAGAAATGCATTATGTCAAAAGGTACTAGTAGGCAGTGTTTACATTTTCAGCGGCATGCCGCGGAGTGTCACCGAAATTTCGTTTTTTTGGCATTAGCGATGCGTTTCAGAGGTTGAAAATCACCGATTTGCATTTCTGGCGATTTTTGGCGCCATGCCAACAAAACAGGGCTGCATGCCGAGAGAAATGGGGCGATGGACAAAACAGGAAGGGGAAACGGAAATTTCTTTAATTACCATTGGCAATTTGTAGCAACGTGCCAGTGAAATTTCCCCAAAATTAAAAAAAAAATCCAATTTTGCCCAGTTTTTTGCCCTCTTTGATTTTTCCACCGTTTCGACGGCACACCGCCAGCATGCCGGCGAAATTTTGTTTCGTGCCACCCATCGACACTGAAATGGTAAACCTTGCTAATAAGCTTGGAGTACACTAAAATGAGAGAAATTTTAAGACCAGCTTTAGGGACTATATGACAAATCCCTACAAAGCTATCTTGACCTTATCTTCTATGACCATCCCAACCTTAGAGCTAGAAATTCCACTAGTTTTTGGCATGATACTTTTTTTTTATGGTTAATAATAGCATATATTAAAGTGCATAAAAAAATATAATTACACGGTACCCATGAAAAGTGGGTACCCAGAAATCAAGAAGGAAAACAACTAGACTAACAAACCAAAACTAATCCAGAACAGCAACAGTAGACCAGTCTCATATTACATCGATGGGAGAGATATTCCTATATTATTCCTTAATACATACCCAAGATGAAACCAACATCATATTATCATCAAAAATCCTTTGTTTCTTTAAAATTTCACCTTCAAAGATGCATCAATTCCGAGCTAACTAAACAGACCATATTGTGTCAAAGAAAACTGCCTGATACAACATCTTCATTTTTTCTTTTTAGCTTGGAATATCTCTATTGAAATGCCAAATCAGTATAGATTTTGGAAATACCAAATTTACTCCTATTTGTTCAATAAAGGAAAGCCAAATGGACCCAATCAGCTCACAATGTAGAAAGATATGATCCACCGATTCACCATTTTTCAGGAACAACCAAAAAACATTAGGCAAAATGGCAAGTTGTTTCCTTCTCCTTTGGAGGTTATCAAGGGTATTTATACCATTACAAAAAACCATCCACATGAAAGTAAGGACTTTGGGAGGGACGGGAGCTTTGGCATGGTATTTGATATGGGGAAGTCACTCTAGCCTCCAAATACCCCTACTTGCTTCAGTTATGTGTAGACCCAATTCCTTTAGTTTGTGATGTCTATCATGGTGCATGTATGGACAAAATTGGGACCTCTCCTTCCACCAAGATCTCCAAATAGGATAACTAGTAAGTTGGGAGAGCTGTTTCAATAGCTCAAAAATGTCGAGTTGCGTCCTAAGATAACTAATTCTTACGAATGGTCCCCTAGTTGTACAGGGCCATTCACAACAAAACAAAATTTTTTTTTTTTCAAAACATGCCTTTTTCTCAGTCCTATCCTTCACTTCCTTTCTCAACCACCTATCTTTGGAAAGCGCCAATTCCTCCAAAGGTTAAGACCTTTCTTTGGACAGCCTTTCAGGGTAAAATCAATATGATGAACAGATGAAATTTTAAAAAATAAGGTTAAAACTAAAGCACTATCACCCAACATATACATGTTGTGTCTAAAAGCAGGGGAGTCATTGGATCACCTTCTTATATACTGTGTACAGTAGCCACATTAGTAAGTATCTTTTGCAGGTGTGGAGTCGATTAGGTGCTCCCAAGAACCTTTGTAATCATCAAAAAATCATTGGAGGAATGGAAACCTTGGCAAGAACAGAAAAAATAATGTATCAGACTGTTTTTTATCCTACTTTGTGGTTTGTTTGGAAATCAAGGAACAGGTGTATATTTGAAGAAGCATATACCGGGATTTCCAGCACTCATGATACTAGATTAGTGTCAGTGGCTACATGTGTAACTGTCAAGGACGAGATTAAGGGATTAGGGGAGGATGTTGTTCTGAGAGCATGGTCAACAATATCAATGGACTTGTAATAGGGGGATGCTAATATCATCTTCCTGCTGTTATAGATTGGGTGGATGGCAGTAGGGAGATCTAAAGGTTATTCTCGTGCAGTTTTTTCTGTTCTTAATTTCTCATGGGTAGATTGTAAACTCCCGGGGGTGAATTGGTAGTAGGAGAAGTAACGGTTCACTTTCTGCAGTTTTTTTCTTTTTTCCTTCCTGGTCTTGCTACCAATCCCTCATGGGTAGATTTAATATCCCTTTTGTTCTTTATTTATCTATATAATCTCTTTTGTTAGTTATCAAATAAGAGAACAAGAGAGAGAGAGAGAGAGAGAGAGAGAGAGAGACATATTTTAATATCCCTTTTGTTCTTTATTTATCTATATAATCTCTTTTGTTAGTTATCAAATAAGAGAACAAGAGAGAGAGAGAGAGAGAGAGAGAGACATACTGTCTCATATCATAATGGCAAATTTTGACTCACAAAATATAAAGGTTTGAATCATTCTCTGCTGCAACCAAATATAATACTATGCCTCAGTTTCAGCCAAAACTCAAAAGCTCTGTTTCACATTTTCATATTGCAATACATCATGCATATTGAGGAAAAAGAACATCCAGAAGGAGATGAGGGTAAAAATTTTAATAACCCTACTAGAAGGAGATTGCCGACCATCCTCACCAATGGACCATATGCGCACAGTGCACACTCAATGGCTGGGTAACTCCAAGAGTAATAATGCAAAAGTACATGAGGTTTCATAAAAAACAATATATATATATATATATATATACATCCTCTTGATTACTGATCAAAAAAAAGTTACATGAGGTTTCTTTTTTCTTTTTCTTTTTTTTTTTGTTGCAATCATCAAAATTATATACTGTGTTTAATTGAGGTATGCATACACGTATACATGTGCACAAATGTGTGAACCAGAACTTTACCTCGAGAAGTAGAAGCCCAATCACACCAAGAACAAGACCCGCAGCCCCAACAAGTCCAATGGATTCATTGAATAACAAGGCAGCAAGTACAGCCACTGTCAGAGGTTGTGAATCGATTATGACCTGGAATTTTCAAATTCATATAAAAAAACATTGTATTACAATTCCACAACCTGCAAAACCTCTTTCTGAATTTTTTTTTAAAAAAAAGGAAAAATATTTTATGACATGGTGGGGTATTTCTCTATGTCAAACATCATTCATCAAAGAAAATTTTGATGACAAGTACGTACAACTACAGGAGCCACACCTGCAAAGACAACATTTCCTGTTTGGGATGGTATTGGGGTGCATGGTAAATATACTGTCCGGACATAAAATATATTGCCTTATTTCTTGAATAAGGACATTTAATACTCAATAAAAATCCGTGAAAATTACTAAGTTTTAACTGACTACAGCTCCTCATATCACACCTGTTAACGGCAGATCTCACATGAAATATAAAATCAAATAGCCACCAAGAAAATTTATATTACAGAAAAATTTTTAAATATCTTCTTAGATGAAGTAAAAATGAAATCTTGCAGTTGGAATATAAAAACATACGCTACCCAAACCAGCCGAAGTCTTTTGCAAACCTTCAGCAAGAAATCCCTGTACAAAGGCATTAGACAGATCAGAAAACTTGCCACAGCATTTCAACACCTTTACAATGCTTAAAGGTTTAGTGAAAAATTAGAATTCAAAATACCCAAAAGGAAAAAGAAAAATCAAAAGCAGTGATCAACAACACATAATAACGCTTACATGAAATTACTTTTCAAACGTTTTCAATTGCAATGACAATCCGTTTCTTGAGCAAAGCCCACCTGAAAACACGCAGCATCAACAACCCCAAACAGAATAATCGAAATCCATGCCTCCAACCCAGAAGGCAGTGGCCTCCCTTTTACTCCGGCAAAGCCAATCAATATCATCCCCGCCGGGATAAGACGGAAAGCGGCGATAAAGAAGGGGCCAGTCTTGGGTAGCACTTCCTTCATGGCCACCATTGCCGTTCCCCAGAAGAAGAAAGGCGAGATAAGCAGAGCCCAGTCCAAGACATCACGAGCAAAACCCAGATCGAAATCTCCAGTTTTGTCTTGGATTTCAAAGGTTGAACTCTTGTCCTGCAACAGTTGATCGGCTTCGGAGGTTTCAGAGGAGGTAACGACACATTCAACATCCAGATCCGTGCCGACGCAATCGACAGGTGAGGTGTCCATTTCGGATTCGGTCTTTCTGCAACTGATAAAGGTTCTTGGAAACCTAGCTCTGAAAGATGAAACCATAGGTGTGAGGATTTGGTGTGAGGTGATGGTTCCCTTTCTTGGGTCAACGTGAAGCTGATTTTGCGGGTAGAAGAAAGAGTTGGTGTGAAAAAGAAGAGTAGTGGATCTCATTCTGTTTCTTTCCCCTGTAACAAAGAATTCGGTGAGAAAAAAAGAGCCAAAGACAGAGGGAGGAAGACTCTTCAGTGCTCAGAGGTTCGTCTTGAACTGTTCTTCAAGTATCAGTTCGAATAAAGAAAGAATAGAAGTGAAAGAAACTGGAGTGGCAGCCGAAGCGACGTGTACAACCTCCTAGCCCTTCGTGGTTGATATTTTCACAACGGGCTGGGCAGTACTAGATCTCAAGATAGGCTGGTTTAGCACAGATCCAGGCAAATGTTGATGCGTGGCTGGCTATGAACGGGAATGAATAGAAGTTGTAGAAATATATATATATATATATATATATATATAGATAAATTTAAATATACTGGTTGGAACACATGCTACCATGTTTGTAGATGAACTATGCCTGTTATGCCAAATTTTACTTCCTCTAATTGGAAAAGCTTAAGAGAACGCCTTTAAAATTTACGATAGGACAATTTTACTTCCTTTGGATATTATCTGTAACTATTACACAAATTTTCAAATTGTAAGATGTTCCTCCCAAATTGGTTCTGGCTCGACACGTGGTGATAGGGATGACGTGTCTACGTGTGGGTGTGCCAGTATCTATTGTCACGAAATTTGGGTTGGGTCCTGACCCCGAGCATTTGTTCCTAGTCTAAACCAAAGTTGGTCTAGCCGTATTGCAAATTACCAGTAATAATTATCGATTAGACGAAAGAATGAAAACAAGGGTTCGGTCTTCGTTTGGATTCTTATTCATGTTTGAAAGAACAAATTGCAACAATGAAGCAATATATTTATATATCGGTCGCTGAAAATACAACTGCTTACTATAATAAATCTCCAAATAAAGCAAAAACAAAGAAAACCAACAATACCAACAGTACCGGCCTCCCCTTGCTCTATAACCGTATTCAGGGTATAGAGTAGGGATATAGGGGGCGTCTAGTAGCAGAGTCATTTCGGGTGTAATGCCCCTATTCTGGATCAATTATTGTAATGTCCCGGATCCGTGTTTTTCATTAAAGATATAACACGTCTCCCAGGGCTTAGGTAAGGATCTCAATAATAGTGATCGCTGGATAATCACACACATATCATATCAGAGTGCACAATTTAAAACTCTCATCCAGGCAATTCATAGCATCTTCAAATACATCAAAATGGTTCTAATTTACTACCTTATTACAATTCCTACAAGTTCAATTTAACAAAGTTTAAGACTAAGCAACCTACTAGGTGTCAGTTGGATCTACCCCCGTAGGCGCCTCACCACGAAGATCTGAAAAACAAAACAACAACGAGGGAATGAGATACGAATATCTCAGCGAGTGACACATGCATGCAGAAATAGTTAACACAGTTATAAGACATGCTTCGACAAATAACCAACAATTTAAAACAACGTACTTCCGATAACAACACAAAACAAGGTCAATGTCATGCATATGGTTACATTGATTAATTTACATGCCAAGTAGACACTCCACACCTCCATGTACACAGTTCCGGCCTACTCAGGGTATCGGACACTCTGAAATGACGGCCTACTCAGGGTATCGTCATCCAATGCCAGCCTACTCCGGGTATCGGCACTGACAACCAGGCCTACTCAGGGTATTTGGCTGCTCTACACTGGTCGTGGCAACACACAAGGCCATGCAATTACACCAATAAACACATACCATCACATTACTAAGCTTAACAAGGATCCATGGGAAGCTAAACCCAAGCCGATAAATAACCGATTAAAACTCCGCATTTAGTACACATCACAAGTTGTTCCAACCAGAACATCAACTCACACAAGTGTTCCAACCAGAACATCATCTCACAAGTGTTCCAACCAGAACAGTAAATCTCCACAAGTGTTCCAACCAGAACAGTAATTACTCTCAAGAAAACAAGTAAATAATCTTTGCAACATCATTCAAAACTTGCCATCAAGAAAACAGGGTTTAATAAAAACTAAATCAAGTCCAGTATGTAACCCAAAAAGAACTAAAATAAAAACCCAGTGTTGGGTATCCAGAACATCACCTAAAATGTTGCCGTACATTTACCTTGGAAGCTCTTAAGAAATTCCAGAATCTATCTTCAATGTTCTCATAAGTAATTTTGTCTCTAATGTCCTAAACAAGTAATTTGCTAAGTGATCGAAAACCTTCTAGCATCAAAATCCGCATTGGTTTACTCAATTATGAAATTCAGTAAGAAAAGTGGACTATGCGCTCACCTCCTGAGGTAGGCGCGAGGTGGGCGGATAGTATAATAACAAAAATCAGGATCTGCGCTCACTCGATGGTAAGTGGGCGCGAGAAGGGCGTGAAGTGGGCGCGGGATAGGCGCGGAATATTTAACTGGGCACGAGAAGGGCGCGGGATAGGCGCGAGAAAGGCGCCAAGTCTATTTTTCCATGCGCCTAATTCCCGAAGTGGGCGCCATTGGGCGCCAAGTGGGTGGATACCCACTGTGTTTTTCAAGTCTCTGTTAAATCCAAATCTTCAACTCTGACCAAAATTTTTCAGTCTGTAACCACTTCTCTGGTCTCCTAATACCCCCAGAACACATTCAAACCTATTTTGAAATTAATCTAACACACTTTTCAATTATCCCCAATTTGTTATACAAAAAACCCTTCGGACTATCTTCGCCCAGAAACCCAGTGAATAATTCATTCGACAACCATGTGCATTCATTGAAACAAAAACTACGAATAACATAAACCAGGTTTTAAAACAGTGCCACTCACCTTTTTATGCTTCCAAGTCTTGGCAATCGGCAACCCAGAAAATCCCCAATCACTTCGGCCGTCTGCTTGCTCTGGTCGAGCAGAGGTTTCCTGAAGGAAGAAAGCCCTTCCGAACTTCTTCTTAGCAAAAACTTACTGGCAGTAAGTCTTCCCTAGCTCGACTCTCCCACCAAAACCTCTCCAACTCTTTTTTTTCGAAGAACCCTAAACAAAAGCCGCAGCCGCAAACTTCTCAGTAGACTATACGCGTATTCAGGGCAAAAACCCAAAACCTAATTTCTTAACTATTTATACCTTCCGCAAATACGCTTGCTGCTCGACGACCCCTTTTAACTCTGATATGGTGTGAGCTCGCCCACCAAAACCCCTACATCCACACACCCTGTTAGTTTAGATATTTATTAGTGTAATTAAATTTTTTTTTCATAAAACCTGAAAATAATCGGGGTTTTACAATTATCCAACCCCGAAGTGTTAGTGTATGTGGGCCAAAGCAATTAAAATCCAGAATAATTTAAAAACTTTTATTCATGTTTTTATCAGAGTTATCATGCGGAACATAAAATAAAATTCATTCACAATTAATCTTAACATTTACGATTTGCTTTTGAACTCATAATTGGTTCACATCTATTGACTACTATAAGACCCTAGATTTTTAAGTAATTTTAATTAAGAATAAATAGAAATTAAAGGATTTAATTGGATTAATTAAATCAAATTTAAAAAAAATAATTGGTTTGGTTTGTTTTGGGTTAGTTGATTTGAGTTTGGATCAATTGGATCGGTTCATTTCAAATGAACCGGTTTAAGTGATTTGAGTTCGGTTTAGTTGGTTTAGGTGTAATTGATTCAATTGAATTATTTTAGTTGGTTTAGTTGGGTTTGGTTCGATTCAAGTAAAACCGGTTTAGGGTCAATTGGTTTAAGTGGTTTAATTAAAAATTATATATATATGTTATTTGAGGGAAGAACCCGAGGGTTCTTCTTTCTGTTCGTCGAGGGTTAGGGAGAAAACGCAGAGAGGAAGAAGGAGAAGAAGAAAGAAATGGTTTTTAGCTTGGGTTTGTGCATTTCCAGGTAAGTAGCACATTTCCTACTTACTGCTTGCAAAGAAATCATAGTTTAAACGAGAAATACATGTTTGTGTGGTTTCCTACGATTTTTGGAGTTTTTGTCCATTGATTTGAGTTGAAGCATGTTTAGAGTATAAATTTTGTTTGGTTTTGATCCTAGAGTGTTTTAGGATGTTTGTTGATGTATTTGAGAGGAAATAAAACAAGTTTGGCAATTGAATTTGAGGAAAAACGAATTTTGGAAACGTTCGTTTCCATTCGTGCAGAAATTATAGGGGGGGGGGGGGCCCAGGGGACCGCCTAGGCAACCTCTAGGCGCCCATTGCAGAGAAAAAAAATGGGCGAGCGCCTAGGCGCCCACTACAGAAAATGCTTATTTTGACTGTTTTGAGCAGATTTTCAGCGTGTGATGTGTTTTTTGTGATTTTAATCAATGTATGAACAATTTTAAGGGTTTAGAGATTTCTTCCACTTGGTTTACCTTGGAGTTTGATATAATTGGATTTGTGGTAACGTTTGTACTTAGATTGGTTTGATTTGGTATTGTAAAGATATGATGCCTTGTAAAGTGAATGTATTGGTTTGTAAAACATGTTGATATGTGTGATTTGAGAGTGAAGCTGAGGCTTCCTGTTACTTTGACAAGGGGCCAATGGCCTATGGTACATGATTCTGTGGGTAGTGGATTGCCATTCACCTCAGTTTGGGGTAGTGGACTGTTGTTCACCTTAGCTAGGGGTAGTGAACCTGCATCCACCACAGACATGGATATTTGTGAGTTGTGGATTACCGTTCACCTCGGTTGGGGGTAGTGGACTGTTGTTCACCCTAGCTAGGGGTAGTGAACTTTCATCTACTACAAATATGGATTCTGAGGGCAGTGAACTATATGGCATGTTGTTTCTGTGGGTAGTGGATTGTCGTTCTCCTCGGTTAGGGGTAGTGGACTGTTGTTCACCCTAGCTCGGGGTAGTGAACCTACATCCACCACAAATATGGATTCTGAGGGCAGTGAACTATATGGCATGTTGTTTCTGTGGGTCATGAATTGCCGTTCACCTTGGTTAGGGGTAGTGGATTGTTGTTCACCCTAGCTGAGGGTAATGAACCTGAATCCACCATAGACATGGATATTTGTGGGTAGTGGATTACCGTTGTAACGACCCAAAACCAGGTCTGCCTCTCCAAGGCTCAAACCCGTCCCCGGTCATTATAGGTTGGTCTTTTGACCTAATAAAATGCAGATAATTTAAAATTTTTCTTAACACAAGTAGAAGTGATATACAGTTGATGCTTGTGCATAATAAGAATGTGCAAGAAAGTGACATTTCTGTGGTGGGCTACAAAATGAATCATATAACTATTATGGTATTACAAAATGTAGGTATCTAGTCACTCCTCTCAATCATCAAGTTTACAATCCAAAAGATACAACAAAAAGGTACAACAGAAATAAAGTCCTAGGTAGGTCTGTAAAAATCCTCCTCTCTATACCCAGGTGCCTTATCCTTTCCTTTGTCCCCAATCTGGTCCTTCACACCGGACGTCAACAACTCTGAAACAAAATGATAAAACAACTGGTGAGACGAATTTCTCAGTAAACAACACATGCATGTTCGATGAAAACACAGTTGATGCCACTATACTTTGGTAAAATCATGATATGCGACTAGTTGAAATAGTAGTTAAATCATCAACAGTATAGTGTCATACAATTGGTGTAGTTCGGTGTTTAAGTGTACAAGTCATTTCATTACTTCACAATCACACATCAATTCTTGTCACTTTATTATCTAGGTGGTTTATTATATATTGCTCATGACCTCATCTAGCTTCACCGATTCCTCATGGTAGCTAGGCATCCAACGCCGATTACCCTTGACGTTAGGCATTCATACACCGATTACCTTTGACGTATGAGCATCCATGCCGATTCCTCGTAGCAATGGGCATCGGTCACCGATGTTGCTTGGTGTCGGGATGATAAAATATGATACAACGTAACATAACAACTTGGTCATGGCATTATACATAAACACAACCCACTTAAGATCTATGGATCCATAACTTAAGATTGTTCATTATGCAAGTATTCATTTGTTCATCATACAAGATATCTCACAATTCCAAGCTTTTGTGGAGGATGCTAGTTCACTACCCCCAGCTAGGGTGAAGCGCACACACTACTCACCAATACTCACTTTTGTGGAGGATGCTAGTTCACTACCCCTAGCTAGGGTGAAGCGCACACACTACTCACCAATACTCACTTTTGTGGAGGATGCTAGTTCACTACCCCCAGCTAGGGTGAACCGCAGACACTACCCACAGATACCAATCATACCAAAGGTTATCGATTGGGCCAATGCCCTTTATATCATGCTACAAATAATTGGCCAATGCCCTTCATGTCATGCAATTCAATACGGGCCAATGCCCTTCATATCATATGCCAAATACTGGGCCAATGCCCTTCATATCATGTATTGCATGCTTACAAAAAGAAATCATTCATTTATCATATATTACTTGGGCAACCTAGGCCCCAACTCATTAGAAACATACACAACCTTAATTAGGCCTTGGTTTCCTACTTCCAAGGATCATTTGGAAGGTGTTCTAAGTGGTAGAATCAAATTATCCCACTTCTATAAGAATCTGGAACGCAAACTCTCTACGAATCCTATTTCAGTAAAATGTACCCAAAATCTTTGTTATTTGAAATTTTGAGATAATTCCGGTGTGTACAATTCCTAGACACCTAAATCCTACTTATACATTGGTTGGATTCAAATAAAAACAATCCATAGTTGGTTTTGTGCAAAAATCCAAAATTTCCTAAAATCTGCTCAGGGCACGTGAAGGCGTGCTCAAGCGCTGCTTCAGGCGCTCAGCCAAACTAAAATTTCAACTCTCGGGTTTTGATTTCTAAAAAAAATACAGGCAGGGCACTCGAGAGCCAACAGGCGGCCTTGCCTTAATTAAGTTTTTGAACGAGCGCCTGAGATCTCGCTCGATTTCTCAGGTTGCGAAAAATCCGATTTTTGCAACTTTCTAGGGTTTTTCAAATCTTGCTTATTTCTAAGGTTTTTGGTCTCTAAATTGTCTCTAGCATGTGTGGTTACCTATTTCCTACAAAACCCCCAATAAATCCCTCTCCTATTTGCGAAGATAATCAATTTCACTCTAAAACCCCAAACTGTTCACATTTCATACGAAAATGGGAAGAAAACGAAATCTAGGTTAGGGTGATGTTGCTTACCTCTTCTAAGCAAGTATGCACGCCCATTAGCTCACAAATCAACCCATAAACAACACTCTTTGGGCTTCTTGGTTGCTTTCTTCACAAATCCCACCAAGGCTCACCCAAACGAAAATCCACCCCTTTTGGGTTTCTCTTCTTCTTTTCTTGCAAGAATCTCTCCTCCCCAGTAGCTAAACAAGAGATGGAAAAAGTGAGGAGATGAAGAGAGTATAGGGAAGGAGAGGAGAGGAGAGGGGAGGGTTTGCTCACTTGAGGTTATACGTATGGAGCACCCTCTTTTGGACACTTAGTAAATTTCTTCCCCCAACTCTTCAAGTCACTTTCCCACTTTGCCCTTCTCCCCTCAAGACACCAAGAATTTCCTTCTTGCCATTCTCCCTCTACTTGGTGCATTTTGGGCAAGTCTTGGCTTAGCCACTTGGTTGGCTTCACATTTGGATTTCTCCAGCTTCAACTACACAATAAATTACACAGTTTAGAGTTTGCTAATTATCTAGGAATCTGGGGTTTCACATTCTACCCTCTTAAAAAGAAATTTCGTCCTCGAAATTTTACCTTGTGATTCGCCAAAGAGTATAGGGTATTTCTTTCTCATTTCAGCCTCGTTCTCCCACGTAGCTTCCTCTACGTTGTGATGCTATCACAAGACTTTCACCATGGAACAGTCTTGGTGCGGATAACTTGCTCTCTTCGGCTGGTCCACCTGTAAATCAGTTAGGTAGCATATTGGCACATGTCTGTAGAAAACTCTGTTTACAAATTTTATTAGTCCTGTGATGCCACAGATGTGGTGTGCTGTTTGCCGTGATTTATTTATTGTCATTTCTATTATTGTTGTTTTGGTTTACTCGTATACCTCATGACTTATTTTATATAAACATGGACTGTTTTAATGCATGAATATTGCTACTTGCTGAGATTTTTATCTCACTTTAGTTTTCCCTATTTTTCAGGTATTCTTGGCAAGGACGACGAGCATTGGGCTAGTATGTAAAAGGGGTATCTAGTTTAGCTGTAGACTAGTTTCATGCGCTTAAGGAAATTGTAACAGTTAAAGTTTAATTGTTAGTGAATATTATTTCATGTTTCCACATATAACTCTGACGATGAAAAATATAAAAGTTTTAAATTGTTCCTATTTTAGTTGCTTTGGCCACATTTAATAACTCCTTGGGTCTGGAAAAATTGACTTGGAACCGGGGCGTTACAAGGTGGTATCGGAGCATATACGATCCCTAAACCTAGGAAGTAAAACCTTAGGTGGGTATTGGGACTGTGTGCTCGCTAGTTAGAACATTTTAGGGCCATATTAGGTTGAGAGTATTTTGACCCAATTTCCTTGTTCCAATTATCAATTCCAAACATATGCTTCTAATTATTGTTAGTCATCATAGTGTTAATTTCCAAAAATTTTTCTTGATATTGGTTATGTTATGATTCAAATGCAATGATAATTGAGGATTTATATAAAAGGAAATGATTGTGAAATTTAATAATTTGAGGATTGTTGAAATATCACAATACAGTTTATCCTAATGGAAAATGATTATGATATTTGAGATATTTGGTGTCGTTATCGACATGTGTAATTGGAATATGATGATATGATGAGTATTGAGAAAACTATTGGAAGTACCTAATATGATTTGATTTACTTTAAAATGAATATTTATGATTGATTGAGATGATGATCAAACGATGGGTGGCAGATTTAGGAGTTGTTAGAGGTATGTTTCCTTCCTTGTCCATCTCTCTCTCACAGATGTTTGAGCCTTGTTTGAATTAAGAGAATTTGATATAAAAAAATTTTTTGATGTGTAGAATTTAAGTTATGCATAAGGATCTATATTACTGATCACAATTTAGTATGTAAATTGGGATGGATGATTAATTATATAGTGTGCTATTGTTTGCTTCATGATGAGCCAGTTGTATTAAGTCATGCTTAAAGTGGTGTAAAGCATCTGATCAATGCTAAGCATTTACTTGGGTATTGAACTAGTACAATATGGGTTACTGCAGTTATAAAGCATCTGATCAATGCTTAACATTTGGGTGTAAAACTATGTATCTGATGTGTATTTTGGCATAAGTTAAATTAGAAAAGAATCATATGCTTTTCACATCAACCTGCATATAGTCGTGAATGTACGCAAGGGATTGATGGAAGAAAATTTATGGAATTCTTTTCTAATATATTTGAAATTTATATAATTTTGATTGATAGTTGGTATGAAAGGGGTAAGTGCTATGTTCTTAACCTATGAATGTAATGGTAGGAAAATAAATATTTGAAACTCCCTACCTACATATTATTAAATTCTCCTAAAAATTTAATTAGAATTGAATTTTCATCTACTCGCACCTATCAACTTCCCTATATAGGTTTCATACATCTAGGGTCGCTAACAAATTTATTTTTTAATAAAGTCCCTATCCTTCAATATTTCTTTCTTCTTGTGCTAAATAAGATGTTAATGGTGCATAGGTTTATTCATGTGGAGATCAATGTTATAATTTCATGTTCTACCCTAGAAATATTTCAATAGGTGATTAAACTCATAAAAGATTTTTCATTATTATTTTGCTACAGCTTACTCTTGTGTCTAGGAAACATTATTAAGCTTATCAAAGAGAGCTCAATCCTATTCCTTTCTTCTCTCTTTAATAAACACAACTTGTAAAATAGGGAGATTTAGAAAATTTTATATATGATATTTAAAATCTAGAATGAGGGTAGAAGAAATAAAAAAATTAGAAAAATACATTTTAGATGAACCCAGATAAATCAGATTTCTGCATATAATTTCAATTAAAATGGAATTTTTCCACATTCTACGAAGAAGATTTAGGTCAATTGTTCTATATGAAAGTTGTTTAATTCTAAATGTAGTTTGGTTTAAAAATAAAATTTTACTAATATTCTATTGTTTAGTATTTTTGATATAATTTTTATTAGTTATTAGTATGCACAGGTTTTTAATAAAAGTTAACTGTTAAATACTATAATTAATTAACCACATAGAATTTCGAAAATCTGCTATAGGTTATTTTAGTGCCATGAGTCAAGATTCCAATGAGCCAAATTTTAGGTGATTTGGTTAAGAAATGGCCAAGTTATGAGATTTAAAACATTACTTGTTCATGAATTCCAAATTTGATATATACATGATTAAAATTCTTTAATAATTTATTAAAATCTATTTTATGTTCTGATATGATATTTTAAATACCCTAATAGATTCAAAAAGTCTTTAAAGAAAATTTGAAGAGGTTTTTACTGAAAAGAAAAAAAATAATTCAATAAATTATACAAAAATAGATATTTAGATTGGCATCTCTTCTAAAGTACATAAGCTATGACATCCTTTGTCTCCTTTGATAGAAGTCCTTAAATTCATCTATTTCCTTTTCCTTAAACTAGTTTATTCAAGACTTTAATAAATGTGCAAAAATCTGAGAATAACTCCTTGCCTTTAATCTCTCTATCTAATTTAAATATCCCAAACTCCATAGAAATACCCAACCCTTATTACCACAAGATGTAAGTAACATGCATTCTCCCATTTCTTTCTATAAAAATGTCATATCTTTTCTATTCCATAAACTTCCTCTCTTTATAAATCAGAATTGCCCAGTGAAAGCATAAGTGGAGTAATTCTAGAGTAGAGGTTATAATTTAAATTTCAAGGACGAAATTTTTTTTGTTAGGTGGGTAGATTGTAAAACCTTGGATTTTCCTAAAATAAAATAAATAAATAAATAGATAACTAATGAATAAACTAGAGAGATTTAGAAGTGAAGATAAATTAGAAAGGAAAAGTGGAGCTAAGTGTAGAAAATCTAAATTTATATTACAAAGGAAAATGTAAAATCCTAAATTTTTGAATATAATAATAATATAATAAATAAATTAAATAAGCCTAAACATATAGAGAAGTTAAGATTTAATTTAGGTATTGGGGGATTAACATTATAATCCAAAGAGATATTAGTAATTAAATAAATAAATGAAAATTTTGAGTAATTAGGGATTTAATTAGTAACTTCAAATTAATTAGAAAAGAGGAGGATTGATTTAGATAAATTGGGAAAGCAAATTAAATATAAATTTTGGGGAAGATAGGTATTAACCCAAGTGCATTTTATGGTTAAGAATGATATGAGGAATAAAGATGAGAATTTTTGGAAAAGATCCAAAGGTTAGATATGGAATTATAAGAAAATGGTATTTTAGTCATTTCCCAATTATCCAAATTAATATATTGAGTAATTAAATAATTATTAGATTTGAAATATTTACTTAGACTTAATTTGGGGTAGGTTTGAATTTAAATAGCCAATTTATGGCTTAAAAGGAGGAAAATGGTACATTGGTGATTATGGTTAATAAGGAGCCTTAAATTTGAGGATAAGAGGAGCCTTGAGGTGCTTTAGCAATATTTTAAAATGAGGAATTAAATTACCACGGAAATTTATTTAGAAAATTCTTTAAGAGAAAAAGGTTTAAGGGAAATAATTGGGAAGAAGGGGTAAAGGAGGAAGAAATTTCAGATTAGAAGGGGAACAACCTATTAGGGTTGCTTATTAAGAGAACATATAAAAGGGGAGGTTTTAGGGAAGGTTAGGGTTTCAAAATAGACCAAAATGAGGGGAAGAAGAGAGGGGAAATTCGTGCCCAGAACTAAGGAAAAATAGGGAGGAGAATAGAGAGAAGAAAGAGGGGGTTTCATGAGAAATGGAGGAGTGATGCAGATGGCTGACCAGCCAAGTTTGAACGGAGATTTAGAAAGATCCAGCCGTTGGATCGACCTGAAATTTTGAGGTTTTGATCTTCACTTGAGGAACTTCACTCTGAATAGTGGAGATTGGATTTAGAGAAGTCTAAAAGGGTGCGATCGATCTCAGAAAATTAGTGGACAGTCAGGGATTTCGGCAGATTTATTTCATCTATTGAGGCAAGTAGCAAACCCCTTTGAAAACTGGAGGATCTGCATATTTTACGTATGTTTTTGATGTTTGATCGTGGGTTATTCGATTTCAGATTTTGTTTGGTTTAGTTGGTGATTTATATGTTGGTTTATGTTATCATGCCCATTTAAGAATTTAGAAAAGTGTTGCTTATAGGAGATTTAGTTCGGTTGGAAAGACTTGAATGGAGATTTAGTTCGGTTGGAAAGACTTGAATTCACTTTTAATCATTGAAATTAGGTTAGGATTGTCTTAGAAGAAATTTATAATGAGAACAAGGAAATTAGAAACAATTTAAACCCATAGACATTTGTAAAAATTTCGGAAATCTGACAAACCCAGAAAAACAGTGAAATTGGCCGAGCGCCATTGTATTTTGAAACAACACTTGAAAACCCAACGCTCGAGCGCCATTGCGTGTGGTTAAAAAGAATTTACCCAGTAACCAACGCCCAACAGGCCGCTCGAACGCTCAGTCGAGCGACCTCTGTCAGAATCTCCAGATTTTTGAGATTCAAGCCCAAATCCATTTTTAATGATTTTTTTAGAAATTTTAAAGTTGTAACACCTGTAATTAGAATAATTTGAGATGTAGGAAGTGGCGGAATTAAATTTGGATTAAAGGATAGTAATTTGGGACGATGATTGTAAAGATGAAATTTTTGGAGATGTTTTGAGTAGAAAGAGGACACAACCTATTTAGATATGATTTTGGGTAACTTAACCTATTCTTAACTATCAATACAGACCTAAGTTACCTTTCGGATGAACTAAATAACAGAGTTACTAAGTTTTGACACCTTAAGCTTTAAATAAGGGAAAATTTGGATATTATTAGAACATAGAAATAAGGAGGCTTTAGACAAGAATCAGAAACATTGTTAGTGTTTAGGAATGTGAACTAAAACATGACCAAAACTTAAATAATAATGACTCATGCACAACAACAATTGTAACATTTGATTTAAGGATTTACTTGCGGATTTGGGGGTGTTTTCTTAAAAGAACTTTACCTTGGGGTGTATTTAATGTCTTGATTTATTCTCCACTCTTTTAAGATTGTGCTATATTGTTTATTCCGCAATTGCAGATGAGATTAGGCTATTTCCTCTATTGATTTATTCCGCTATTGCGGATGGGATTTGGCTATTGCCATACTGTTTATTCCGCTATTGCGGATGGGTTACTGGCACGATTGTGTCTCTGCTATTGCGGTTATCTCATGGCGTATGCTTTTATTTATAGTGTTGTTTGATATGTTATTAAGTTATTTAGAGTTTTTGATTGTGAGTTGTGTCCAGCAGGCTTAGCTCGTACATGGATCTATAGAGTAGCTAGTAAATGAAATTGTTTTTTGGAGTTTCTTATTTTGTGTCATAGGCATTCCATCATCTCGAGGATGGTACCGCTCCTGGATTGGTCTATTGCTACGTTACATACTTCTGGATTGGTTGTGCCGTACATGCTAACTCACTCAGGTATCGGTTGAGTACTTCCGTTGTGTAGCGCCCCAGATCCTGGTCTGCCCTATCACGGCACCAACCTGTCCTCGAGAGCTACTTATGGGCTCAATAGAACCTGATTAACACAATTAACATGGACAATTACATTGTAATCATCAGAGTTCATAAGCTAAAGAAGCATGGAATAAAAATTTTCCATCCAACAAAATAATCACCTGTATTATAATCTTTAAAACATGATATCTGTGTATACAAAAAGACAACTAAGATCCCACCATCTCCTACATGAGCATTCATATACAAAAGTGATAATCTACAAATAATTCTCTGGCCTGCACTCAAGCTCACCCTCAATATTTGCCCTGGTACATGGCTCACCAAGTGGCTCTGAAAACAAATCTGGTAAAACAAAACACGTGTGAGACTTAAAGTCCCAGTAAGCAGCAAACATGCATGTATAGAAACAGTTTATGCAGTTTTACAACATCATGATAATATTCACAAATATAAGGTACCAAATATAAACCAAAACAACTTAATCGAATCTAAATGGTAATTCCAAGTCAAGTGTCTCAATCGGGTCACTCGTGAAATCAAATCAACAAATACAATCGAATACTACAAACATGTCTTGTTAGGACTCATGGTTAGTGTGCCTCTAAATTAGATTAATGACCACTATCCATTTGCCACCTACACGACTTACAGAGAGAAGCCTAGCTAGGGACATCTCTGTAAAACCCCGAATTTTCCTTAAATAATAAATTAAGTTAGCAAACAATATTACCGAGAGTTATGATTGATAGAAACATTTTAATATTGTAGGGGGTGATCAACTTAGCGGAGATCCAGAATTAGACGCAGATCTGACCGTCCGATCGTGAGATATCGAGGTATGTATTCTAATTGGGCGAGGTGTATAGAAGAGTTGCATGGGAGATGCATAGGATCAGGGGGTATATATAGGTATAAAGAATTAACCTAATTCTTATACGTGTATTCTCGCTCGTATTGAAGCCGCAAGCGACGAACTGTTCGAACGACCAAGAGAAGAAGAAGAAGAAGAAGAAGGAAGGGCTGGGCGTGCGTTCATCATCCAGGGAGTTCCTCAGTGCAAGAGTTTCGCCATTGTTCAGAATAGAGAGGAGAAATCAGCGTATAGAGGTAGGTGACATCGTTTTGGTTTAAAATTGGATTTTCCCTTGTTTAATCGCAAATGCATGTTTCTATGATATGTAATGTTGTATTTAGTTAGCTAAGCATGTTAGAAATACATTAGAATGAGTTTAGACGAGAAAAATCACGATTTAGAACTGTTTCTGCTCGATTTGGTGAGACCGCCGACCTCGACTGTGCTAGGCGCTCATCGGCGATCCTAGGCGTTGGTTAAAAATTTGAGGACGCCGTGGACCACGGGACGACGGACCGTGGGCGCTCGAATTTGCACTACCGCCGACTGATGACCGCCCGGAGCGATCCTGAGCGATCCCAGGCGCTCTCAGCAGAATTTCCAATTTTTCATATTTTCGAACCTAATTCAACTCTAAACTATTTTTAGACAATTTTAATGATTAACTAAGGTCTTTTAAGACCAAAATAAACTATCTAATTCCCCATTTTACAGAAAAACAAATTAGGGAGTTATTTAGGACATTAGTTGCCAAGTTTTGAAGGTAAATGAGAAATGTGATTTTGGAAAAGCCTAACTACCATTTGATTATCTAAACACTTCTAAATGGCATTATAAATCATAAGACATTATAAAGAGAATTCAGAATCCGAATGACTGAATAATGAAGTGAATGTATAGATATAACCATTATATGCCGCTAGGCACCAACCCTTATAGAAATATGATACTTTAGGGAATTTTGGAGTCTAGTGGGCATAGCTGGTTATGGATCCATAGTCGTAGCTAGGTAGCTGAGGGATATGTCATTTGGGTTGAGTTACTCCTATATGCGACGCGCTTCCTTTGCAAGTTAGTTTGTCTGGGAAGGTCCTATGTCTGGAGGGACACCCCGGTGAGCCGCTGGTGATTCCCTGTACATGTGGATAAGCAACCACCTCCATGTATTGATTCTGGTGCTGCATGCTGGTGGTACATGCCAACTCTGATGGGTACGTGTGCAATAAGTCGGTGACTACGGCTCTTGTCTAAGCTGCGCTGCATGGGGCTTGAGTATCATTAGTAGCATCGCTCTTAAGTCGCACGGTGGTATAGCAATTGGTTGAGAATCATCTCAAAAGGTTTATCTTACTTTGTGAGTCCTACAATGACACTAAAAACACAACACTTGATATGATTATTATTATTATTGTGCACGTGCGGGATGCATGTGATCGGGATATTGGTTGGATGTGACTGCTTAGTACATCCTGGCAATGCATGGATTATGCTATTGATTTGGCTATTTAGTTCTTATATTAAAACTTGCTGAAAATCATTTGTAGAACTGTTTATCAAACTGTTTTGTGTTCATGAATGGTATAAATGATTATGCGAGCCTGATTTATCGATGTTGCTTAATCGTGCATGAAATGTTAATTTGCTTATATTAACTGTTTAATCATGCATGTGTTACCTACTGAGATATTCGTATCTCACCCTACTTCTATTCCATTTTTTCAGCTGATACGCGAGAGGGGGATCTCTTAGACTTCCAGGGAGAGATAGCCGAGTATTCGCCGGAGGATTATTATTATCCAGATCTCATCTGAGGTGGATTGATGTTATAGATTTAGCATTTTGATTGGTTTATTATCATTTATATGGATTGATGTATGAGAGAGATGAGAGAGAGAGATAGTGACCCGTTCATTTTACCAGACTTTGATATTACTGACTGATGGTCAAGCTTTATGCTTAGTTGAGGATTTTGATCTACACTTCCGCACATACTTGTTTCCGCAACTCTGATAGTTTAATATATGGATTGGATTTGCTTTCTTTGGTCTGGTATGTTATTGATGTTGTAATTGATATGGGCCAGTAACACCTCGGATTTGGTTGTTGAACTAAATTCGGGTTGTTACAGTAGCGAACCGGGTTCGGGTCGGGTGCCGGTTTGCACTGACCCGGGTTCGGGGCGTTACAATCTCAGCAAGCAGAGCACCCACGTATGGGCTGGCAAGTGATAACCTAACCAAGGATTCAAGGCAAAGTCGGATTCCCCACCCACTGCTCGATGAATCACTAGGACTCCAGCCGGTTCCCTGTGACGGGGGGTTACCGCAGCCCTCTATTCCTTGAGAAGGCCTCACTGATTCCCCTCAATGGAATGCTATATGGATAAGGAAATTAACGCTAGCAAGCCAATACTAACACACAAACTAGACTCACTGTGGATCCACACTAAGAACAATGTCCAATTAAACGACTCATAAATCAAAACAAACCATTCAAATCCGTGAGTAAAACCAGTGCTTAAACCAAGGCTAAGTGGTGTGCCCCTCAACACTGCCTGATGAATCAAGGCCCAGCGGAGTTCCCCTCAACACTGCCTGATCATAGCACATGCCAAGTGGAATTCCCCATCCACTACCAAATCAACCGAGGCTTAGTGGAATTCCTCATCCACTACCAAATCAACCGAGGCTTAGTGGAATTCCCCATCCACCGCCAAACCAACCGAGGCCAAGTGGAATTCCCCATCCACCGCTAATAAAACCATAGGCCAAAAGCCTTTGTCAAATCATATAAGAGTTTTTCACATCACTTTCATAAATCCAAGCCAATCAAAACGGAGGTCATAAAATCCTCAAAATACATTTTAGGTGAGTGGGATGATCTTAGGAATCCCAAATAAGTCACCATACCAAAAATCAATGGATTCCGAGATAAAAAGTTTTGGACCTCAAAAAATATTCTAAGTCTAGTTAAAAACATTGACTTTTCGGTATATGATTTTTCAAAACAAATCTACAAGGAGTTTCGGGCTCAAATTTTGGTTGTAGTCTAATAAAGGGTAAAAAAATATTCTGGAACTTTGTGGGCTTTTGAATCACTCATTTGGGTATCAAACTCAAAACGTGGTTTTTGATAAAAATCGGGAAAACTGGAAATTTAGGCATGAACTGGAAAGTTGACTTTTTATTGGTTGCAAATTGGCTCTTGGGAGTTGTCAGCACCCCATTTTTGCACTATAAAATTGCCTAAGAAGCATATCTTAAACTGGCATATATGTGGGAACGTAAATCGAGGTTTTTATAGTGGACCCGTCTTTTTGAAATAATAAGCCCATATTAAAGAGAATTTTGAGACGATTTCGATGCACCAAACCGTGCTCAAATCGGATCTCAAAAGACTAAGTTATGGATAAAAGAAGTAAAGGGTAGTTTGGGGATTTTTATAAAACTGAAATTGGATGCCACATGGCAGCCACGTGTACGCCATGGTGGCTAACATGTGACCAATGATAAATTAAAAATTTTGGGGTTCTTTTACTAAATAAGATAAGTTTTCTAATGGGTTTGTCATGCAAATAAATAAAAAATTTAATAAAAGTTTTAAGATTAAAAGAAAATAAAAAAAAAATATAAACAAAGAGAAATAAGTTGGACGAATTGGTCCAACTCATGTTCTCTTGAGATATTAAGACTAAGCTTAAAAAAAATATAAGCATAAAAAATATGGGACAAAATAGACTTTGACCAAACTTGAATAAATGATAATTTTTAAGAGAGGAAGATGAGAAGTTAGGGAGAGGAGAGGTTTAGGAGAGGAAGAGGAAAGATTAGAGGTTAAAAAGTTGAAGGGGTGAAAATTCTCTATAAAAAGGATAGAAGTTGGGAGCAAAAGGGGGGAGAAGAAAGAAGAGAGTTCTTTGAAAAAAAATTAAAGAGGGAAGCGAGAAAAAGAGGTGGAAGGAGTTTGTGCAATAAAAAGGGGGGAAACATCCGAAGTTGTGCTCACCAGTTTCTTGGAAATCGACTCCATACCAGGTTTTTTTTTTATTTGTTGATTCTTTAATCAAGTATTTTTTAGTATTGTTAAATTGTCAAAGTGAAAATAATACAAAGCATGTTATTGTTATGGCTGAATGTGTTATTTCATGTTAGTGTTGTTAAATAAAACATGTCACTGTTATGGCCATGGCCGAAATTTTTTATTTGTAACTTTAATTTTATTGAACGAATGGTTTTGGGGGTTGATTTTTGGGAATTTGATAAACTATTATGCCTAATTTGTTATTCTATAAAGTTGAAGGATTTAAAAAGAACTTATTTTATTTCATGTTTTACCTCTTCTTTAAAACCTTTTTTAAATAAGCCCTAGGCCTTCATTTGTTCTTTCTTTTTAAACAAATAACAACATACTTAACTATAACAATCAGAATTTTTTAATTCTTCTCTTAATTCTTTAGATGATAGGCTTAACTAATATATTTAATTTTTTATTTCTTAATTATTTTTTTAGATCATAGGCTTAAACATTTGTAACTTTAATCAATTTCTTATAACACTTCTCCTTTTCTCCAAATTCTTAGAAATAAGAATAAAAAAATATGGAAAATAAAGTGTAATCTTCAATGATCAAATATGATTGAGTTTTTTTTTTGACACATGCTTTGTGCAAGTAAATTATCATAAAAAAAGGCATAAGAAAGCAATAAAAAATAAAATGATGTGGATAGGTTAAATAAAAAAATAAAAAAATATTTTTATTTTTTTAAGAAACCAAGTACATTGCTCCATGTTGGAATATTTGATTTGGATTTTTTTTTCACATATGTATTATATTTGGTATAGGATGTAGTACAGCAACTCCCATTCCTCAGATGTTTGTACACATGTGATCATAAAAAAATAAATATATATATATATATAAAAGATAAAAGATAAAAAAATTAAGTAATAATAAATTAGCCCAAATATGATCCAATTGATTTAAGGGAACTCACTTCGGTGGGGCAACCCAGGGTGTTCAAGGACTTCCCTGGGTTGTAATCGGGTCACTTATCCGGAATCACTGGTGCAGACCAAAAATCAACAAGGTATTTAACTGCACCATTTTAGGTAGTGGCAACTCCATAACAGATTGTAACACGCTTTTTTCGCGCACACGAGATGCGCACAACTTGGTGACTTCGCTGGGGATCGAACCCACAATCTCTGGTTTGATCGAACCCGAAATCGCTGGGGGCTGACCCAACCCGGTTTGATTAGTTTGATTATAATGGGCTTATTCTTTGCACATGTGCACACACTTGCACATGCACACAAACTCTCTTTGTACGTATGCACACACTTGCACAAATTGGTCAAGGAAGATTTGCTGTCTTACTTAGTAAGTGTTGAATATACGCAGAAACATATTCTGGGGAGTTCTGTCATAAAGGACGAGATAATTGCCTAAGGAAATTGGATTTTAAGCGGGACCACTATGACCCCTCCAATTACCTGGGAACTCTCCCAAAACATCATTTTGTGTACCAATTCATCACTTTACTATATGAGGCAGTGAAAATTCCTTCCCATACACACATGTGCACTCACGCACACTGTGGTTTGTTTACATGCTTTGATATAAATTGCGTGGGGTGACGTGCGAAGGAGCCCGCGTGGGTGACCCGATTGAATGATATGGCATTTCTTTTTTACCAAAACCTAGATCTCTCTAGCAGCCACCCTTCTTTATCGTATAAAAAATTTTTTGGATGGTATTAGCCTCACGCTCCCGTGGCTTGCCGAGGAAAGCAGGGTAAACCCATCTCCCCAGGTTTCTGGATTCCTATAGCGCTATTGGTTTTTTGCCGTAGTACGCGAGGGTCTAGTACTTGGCTCAGACCCTTGTAGGCAAATGTCTCGGGCTGGGTATCCTTCCCCACCCATTACTTCTGGATAAACAACGATTTTTTGAATGTGCTTGAATGATAGAAATAAGAAGAATAAAATCAATTTAAAACCCAAGAGTCCATCAGGGGCAATAACCTCCATATTTTTGCATCAAACTGAGTAAACCCTAGATCATGGGCTACCTCAGCCCTAATTTAGGAAGCCAACCAAACTTTGATCAGAGGAGCAGCCTCAGATCCATGCATAGAGTCCTGTGAGCTGTGGGCCTCTACCCATTGAGTCCGCTGGAAGCAGCCTGAGTCCAAATTGGCCTTTTTGAGCAGATGAAAGCCGGCCAAATCAGACAAACAGATGAAAGCAAGCCAGATCAGAATAGGGGCACAAAACCCTAGATCTAAGAATTCAGCGCTTTTGAAGCAATTTGTACCCTTCTTTTGGGGCTCCCAACAGTCCTAAAGATGAATTCTTTGCAGATTTTTGTAAATAACATGTAAATTTTGCCCTCGATGGCAAGTTGTAAGTTTTTGCTAAGGTTCGACGCCAAGAGCAGACGAAAGAACAGATGAAAAACAAAGGCTGATTAGGACTTGGACGTGCTTCCTTACACAAGTATGTCTAGGAGTCGTGCCTTGATAGGTACCAACCTTTTTTTAGGATTGTGCACACACTTTTGGGTGTGTTTTTGATATTTGTCTATTAACATAGACTTTCAGGATGGTAATAGTACTTAACTTTCACTTTACTTGTGTATGCTTGTTCACGCGTTAAGTGCACGCACTTCGAGATCATTTACACAAGCCTGTTTGGTCAAATCGTTTTCAAAAATGCATAAAAGAATTTCCAAAACCAAAATCGCCTCTGGGCATACATCAAATCGCCTGCGGGCATGCATCAAGCCACCTTCGGGCGTACATCAAGCCGCCTTCCGAGGTGCACATCAAAGTTGATTTTCAAAGCACACAATAAAGTGGCCTTCGGGCCTACATTGAATCGTCTTCCACGACGTACATTCATGCCGTCTCTTGCTACGCGCAATAAACTATCATTTATGGTTATATTGAGCTAGCCATATAGACATAAATCAAATCGCCCATCTTGTGGTGTACATTCTACATGCCATTCATGGCACGATACGAGCTGTCCAAGACGTGTTTTCTATAATTCGCTTACCACTGCATGATTTCAAAGGAATTTACAATCATTGCCAATCAAGGCGTTGGATTTCGAGGTTTAATCCTTGCAACATGTTTTCAAGGATTTCCACTCATAAAACATGTGTTGCACAATTTTTGAAAACTATCAAACACGGCACGGTCTCCCGAGCTTCAGACCTCTGAAAGATCAAATTGTAAAGTTCTAAACTGCACAATTCTCAAAAGGAATTTCTGATTGGCTGGGGCACCTTCACATACTCTTCACAGTGTTGTTTTGTCAAGTTATGACTTTCATGCATGAACCTCGTTGTATTTGTTTTGCAACCACGGCACAAGAGCATCACTCACAGTGTAATGATCTCGTCACACACGACACCTTATTCATAGTTAGAGAATGAACTAATCAAGATTCCTGGTAAACAGCTACGATTCATATATTTCACATTGAGAGTACCACTCAGAACGCTGCACTTGCAGTGAGAAAGGACTACAATGAATTCTTCTGAGGCTCCAACTCCATCACAGCAAAGGGCCGAAGAGCAGCCAGTCATAATAGATATAAGCCAACGAGTGGCCATGATGCATGCCACGGGGATTCGAATGCCAGAAATCCAGCAGGGGCAACCACCTCAGCCAGCACCCATGGCAATACATCCGCCGCCACAGGACACTCCATTCCCACACCCGGCAGCGGTTCCCATCCATCTTCCACAACAAGAACCATTTGTGCCTATCCGACTGGGGCAGGAAGAGCAAAACTGAAATAGGGCACGGGAGGTCCAGCTTGAGGAAATTTTGGCAGCAATAAAGGAAGACAATGAGGCCCAAATGGCCGCAATGAAAAAAGACCTCTTGAAGCAACTCCAGCCCAACCCGGTGCAGGATGAAACCACTCTAGAGAGCCTGTGTTTCTTCCCAGACATCCAATTGCCAGCAAAATTCCGATGTCCCGAATTGCATAGTTTTGATGGCACTGGCTATCCCTTGATACACCTGCAATCGTATGTTGGTGACATGTGCTAATACGCGAAAGATGAGAAAATTATGGTTCAGTTCTTCCAAAGATCTCTAACTGGGGCAGTATAATCTTGGTTTCTAAGTCTAAACAAGCAGAGGGTTAAGACGTGGAACGACCTCGCCGCCGTGTTCACCCAACAGTACCATTTAAAAAGCCAAATGGTTCAAACCAGAACAGAATTTCAGAAGTTGTCAAAGAGGAATAGCGAGTCTGTGAGAGACTACGCCAAAAGGTGGATGGAGCTAGCCAACGTGGTACACCCCCTCTTCTTGAACAAGAGCGGACTTCTTTGTTCATATCATCACTGGGGCAACCCTACTTCACAATGTTGTTGGGACAGTGCACTGTAAGCTTCACCGACCTAATCATGGCGGCAGATAGAATTGAGGATGCCGTTAAAATGGAGAAGCTCGGAGGCTCCATGTCGAGCTTGTTGCATGGAACAATCTCAAGTGGCAAGGAGCAAGAGAATGACGACGGCACAAGTATGGTTAACCATGTACAACCTTCCGCGCCATTTCTCATCCCTTCCACAAGAAGCACGAGCTTTCCACCCATAAGCAATATTGCATCTCAACTCAAGAGGCATCTCACCAAGGAGGAAAGAAAGAACCGCGAGTTCACTTCACTTCCATATACGCTGGCTAAATTGTTACCAACGCTATTGAGAGAGGGACACCTGCAATTGGCAACGCCAAATCCCAAGGCGTAAAAAAATGAAGGACTATGATCCAAACAAAAACTGTGGGTACCACACGGGTGCACAAGGCCATGATACTAATGGATGTTGGGGCCTTCGGCATGTAGTCCAAGACCTCCTTGAAGCTGGAGAACTCAAAATCAATCCTCCACCAAATTGAAAAAAAAAAAAGAAGAAAAAAAAAGAAGAGGAAAGGAAAAAAGAGAAGAAAAAAAAAAGAAGAAAAGAAAAAAAGAGAAAAAAAAAGGAGAAAAGAACCACCATCATCATCATCTTGCATCTTAGTATTTCACATCATGAACTCTGCTTTCTAACATTTAGTTCTCCTGGCAGGAACCCCGTCAACAATCAGACATGGACCACACCTTAGGAACAAGTCTTGATGCAGCCCAGCAAATAACCAGCATAGTGGCTTCTCTAAAAAGCCTACTGTGGACAATAACAATCAAGGAAGAAACATGGAACAAGTGCTAGGAAGCATTAGGAGAAGAAAATTTCGAGTTGCGATCCCGAGTAAGGGTTCTCGAAGAAGTGATTAAAAGCATGAAGGGAGAGACACCCCGGAGCAACCAAGAAGTGAGCCTTCCACCCGCCTTAACAGATGGTCGAATGCAAAGAGAGAAAGGAAAAATTGTAGCAGTAGAGGCTCCCCAACTCATGCAGAAGCTGAATCATTCGAAGTATCTCCCAAGGAGGACCCCAAAAGAAATGAAGGCCATGCTTAAAAGGCAGTTCACCCCTTTGAATATCCAACCAGTCCAGATCCTAACTGGTTTACTAAAGAAGGGCCTCTTGCAGCCTAAGCGGCCTAGCCCGCGAGCATCAACTAGTCGCAAATACAATCCAAATGTATTTTGTGCTTACCACACAGGATCCCCAGGACACAACACAGAGCAATGTTGGGATCTGCGGCACGACATACGTGATTTGATTGATCAAGGGTTCCTAAAGGAACTTGTCAAGCAACCAAGATCTGTTGAAGGCTAAGACATTGCTGACAAGTTAGCCCGGATCCCGTTATCTGAACTGACTATCTCCCTACTGGAGGAAGGAGATAATGAAGAAGAAAGTGGCAAGAAGAGCACTTAAAGGCTTCCTCCCATGGCAGGCAGTTGAATTCCAAGAATGCCGATTTGCATGGGCCATTCCTTGCATAGTCTGCTGCTTTTGTTTTTTTTATCTTTTCTTTTCATTTCAATTCTGAACTTGACAACCTGTTTCTTTTTGCCAACTTATGAAATCTTTTGGGAAATCACTAGAGTGTTGGACCACACCAAAGCATGACGGTGATCTCAGGATAAACCTGGCCAATCAAATTTGACAGATGGAATGTGCCAAACAGCACGAACTGTGCTGGTCTCGACCTAGCCAAGGGATCCCTTGCACATTTGTAACCTACCTTGCCAAACACTGGGGCAAGCTGTGATTGGAGATAGAAAAAGGAAAAGGGCAAGGTGCCCATACCAGTCGGGGGTCACTGATATGATCCAGATCAATGATCCCGATGAAATGATCAGAGGCCATTTTTGGCTAAGATACTTCAAATAAATTCCGCTAGTCAAACATGTTGAGCTTGATCGTCTCATTTCTAACCCACGTTATGTCTAGTCACCCCAAATTGGGGCAAAGTCAAAAAGCAAAGAAGAAAAGACAAAATGAATAAATATGAGAATGGTTCTTAAGCCAGTTAATCATGCAAAGACAAGTAAGTGTTACATTCTCTGTGAAGGGATGAAAGGCCATCCTTGGTTTTGTCCAAAAATCATCTAACAAAAGATGAAACCCTAGCAAGACACTTTGGGCCTAATAATTTCTTCTTCAATCCTATCATGTTCTATCCTCGAACTGGGCATGAAGCTTCATGAAATTGGAGACACGAGAAAGACAAAGGTGAAGATAGGGCGAAGTGAAAAGCACCCTAAAAACAATGGGGCAAAAAGGGGGGGGGGGAAACTGGGTGAACCCCAGGAAACGAGAATGAGAAAAAGGAACTGGGACAATCCCTTGAAAAAAGGCAAAAACAAGAACTGGGGCAAAGCCCCAAAAGAAAAGTCAAAGATTGGGATAAAGAACCCAAGAAAGAAAGAAGAAGAGAAAAAAACAAAGATGGAAAAGAAGAAAAAACTACCAAGCAAAGTTGGGCACAAAGTTGAGGAGACAAAAGATGAAGCAAGTCCTAACAAGAAAAATGGACAGAACATGGCCCTTACCCCACTCATCAATTTTGAGCCTCTATACCATTTCTTCTGGACCCTTGAACCCAGTCTACGTTTCGTCCTATTATGAAGTCCTTTCTGATTACAGAGAATGTAACACTGAATCTTAGAAGAACTGGCAATGACGGAATCAAAAGGACAAAAGAACTTTGGCTAAACATAATGGTTATCCATAGAATGAAGCTATATAGGGTTTGAGCCCGTTTATCCTTCATTTCTGAACACTGGAACCAAAGCCTACATTTTGTCCTACTGATAAGTCCTCTCTGATCGTTGGATCATGATTCGTGGAAATTGACAGGACCCTCAGGTTGGGGCAAGACACCTAACCTGAGAGAAGGAACCAATTGAGAGAAAGTCAAACCCTAAGGGGTGAAAAGTTGTAACGCCTCGGATCCGTGTTGTTCAATAAAGATATAACACGTCTCACGGAGGTTAGGTAAGGATCGTTAATGGTTTATGATCGCTGGATAATCATCTAACTATAACCTGTCAGAGTGCACAATTTCATTAATCCATAATGTAACATTTAGAACTTAACTAGAAATCATATGGTTCAATCCCAATAGACTTTAATACACCTCAACATTCAAATTTCTCAAATTCGAAACAAGATAACCTACAAGTCTAAGGAAGGTAATAGTAGTATTCCTCCCTATAAGCCTCAGACGGATCTACCCCAATAGTCGCCTCACCACGAGTATCTGAAAACAAAACAAAAACAACAGAGTGAGATACGAATATCTCAGCGAGTAGCACATGCATGCAGAAATAGTTAACCACAGTTCAAAACTATGCATCGATAAACATTCTGTACGATTAAACAATTAACATCAATTTCAAGTTCAAACCAAAACCAATTTCATCAGTCAAATCACATCTCAGTTAAGTATGGCAACACATCGATTGGTCAATGTCATGACTATTGTTTTGTTGATAAATTAAACATGCCAAGTAGACACTCCACACCTTCATGTACACAGTTCCGGCCTACTCAGGGTTTCGGAAACTCTGAAATGACGGCCTACTCAGGGTTTCGTCATCCAATGCAGGCCTACTCCCCGGGTTTCTGCATTGACAACCAGGCCTACTCAGGGTTTCTAGCTGCTCTACACCGGTCGTGGCAACACACAAGGCCATGAAATTCCAACAACCAACAATAACATTACATTACTAAGCTTAAGCATCTGGATCCAGGACAAGCTAAACCAAAACAGTAAATCATCGTATAATCGCAATTCCGACATCAAAATAAAGTCATTCATTCCACATCGTATATAACTCATTACAGTTCATCACCTGTCCCTCTGGACCAAGCAGTATCTCAAATACTTTCAGTATTTTCTCATTTCCGCAACACATGCCATTTGAATACAAAACACAGTTATTCATGCCAAGAAAACCTTACAATACATTCAAAATTTTCCAAACAAGTGAAACCAGAAGTTAATAATTTCTCAATCAAAACATTGTATAAATTCAAGGGAAAACTAATTAGGAACTCCCATTGTTTTGGTATCCAGCACAACACATACAAATAACCTAAACTCAACCTTAGATGCCTTTAAGAATTTGCCACTAGAATTTCCTCTAGGAATTTAATAGGTAATGCAGGTTCCAAGGTTCCCAAACAAGTGATTGGTTAAGTGGTATAAACCTCAAGACATGAAAATCCCCCTTGGTTCAGTCAAGAATCAATTTCGGTAAGTAAAATTGGGTATGCGCTCACTTCCTAAAGTGAGCGCCAGTCGGCGGATAGGAATCAGGCCAAATTTGGACTATGCGCTCACTCGACACTAAGTGAGAGCGAGCTGAGCGGGAAATGGGCGCGAGATGGGCGCCGGCTTCGCGCGAGGTTCGCGCATACTATTTAGTGAGCGCGAGCTGAGTGCCAAGTGGGCGCCAGCTCGGCGGATAGGGTGATTTTAACGGGACGCCTACTTCCTAAGTGAGCGCGAGTGGGCGCCAGCTCGGCGGATACCCACTGCGATTTTTGAATCTCTGTTATTTCGAGATCTCTATCTCTGGCCGATCTGTTTCGGTCTGTAATTGTTCCAATACACTCCCAATGTTCCCAGAATACTTCCCAACCAGTTTTGGATTTAATCTAAACACATTTAATTTCAAGTTGTAATTCAATCTCATGCTCGGACTCATGATATTCCAGAAAACCCAGAAAACTCAGAATACAACCATGCAATCAGAATACCATCACGAATAAACTAAAACCTTAGTTGTAAATCAATGCTACTCACTCTTATACGGTTATCCCAGAATAACAGCTTATTCCACAACCACGGTCGATCACGATTTCCGGCTGCGCGCGTGGATGCGAAGGTAGCCGAACTATCCCCTGTTCGCGAGAGTAAATAACCCACTGAATCTGTATCTCCGACTCCACCTATCCGATCGCAGCTATTGCAGTTCTCATTCTTCTCAGCAAAACCCTAATCGCCACACCAGTTGTAAAACCCCGAATTTTCAGTAAATAAATAAATAATAATTACTTATGAATATCTTGAATGTCAATATATTTGTCAAAATAACTTAGAGAATAAACTTGGAAGTTTCGGAAGAAATTGAATGGGTAGATGTGAAAATATTAAGAGAAGGGTATTTCGGTCAATTCACATTAATTATCGGTAAATAATTAAATACATTAATTAAAATTTGTTATTAGACTTGAGAAATAATAATAGATTTAAATTGGGGTTTAGATTGTCTATTAGCCATGATATTTAAAGCTTAGTAATTGGAATAATGGCGTATTGGTAGTTATACTTGATTTGAAACCTGAAGTTGAGGCGAAGAGAATTTTGTTGAAGGATATTAATTATAATTGTAGATGATCACACTGATAGACGAGATCCAGAGTTTGACGCAGATCTGACCGTTGGATCGTGAGATATCAAGGAAATAGTGGATTAACGGTCCTTATTAAGTCTAATGGATGGGTACGTATGGAACCTGACCCTAGGGAGATGCGTGGGATCAGGGAAGAATAAAATAGGGTTTAATGTTTTTAGTTTCATTCGTAGGGTGTCTTGGGCGTTGAAGTTTGGGGTTGCGGCGGAAGAGAAGAAGAACGAGAGAGAGAAAGGGAGACCGAGAAGAAGGAGGAAGAGGCATATCTCTGGTTTCTCATCGTTCCTGGAACGTCTCTTGCCTGCGATGAGAAGAGGAAGTCTCTGGTTGGAAGAAGAAAGGATTTGAGCGGACGGAGGTAGGTGGCACTCCGTTTTAACGATTATTTTGTGTTTATGTGATTATTTGATTCGATTGCATGATCTCCTACGTTGTAAATATGTGTATACTGGTTGATATTAATTTATATGAATTTTAGAATCGATTAGAGCACAAAAATTTGATGTTTAGAAACTCGGTTCGTCGTTTTGGTTAGAGCGCCGAGCTCGCCTGCGCTCAGCGCTCCTGGGCGATGTTCGGCGTTAGTTAAAAATTTGGAGCGCCCGAGACCGCCGAGTGACGGACGATCGGCGCTCGTGTTAGAAGAAAATCACAATTAAAATAAAAGAACCGCTCACCTAGGTCGCCTAACTTTGCCTAGGCGACCAAATAGTCCAAATACACAAAAAGGGCTTGTAATCATTACAAGCCTAATTGTTAATAATTTTTATTAAAATTTAGTTAATAACACTCATTTGTAATAACTCCCTTTTTACTTTATTTGACTTAAACTAAAACATAAATACTCCTATTTGTCTCTTATTTGACTTAAACTAAAACCTAAATACTTCTATTTATCCTTTTTGACCATGACTAAACCTTAATAACTTTAAAAACACAAACCAATTTAAAATCATGCTATGTACGTAAATTCCTCCCACTATATCCTGAATAATTTTTATATTATAACCGAATCTTAATTAAATTCTATTACCTTAAAAACCACTCACCTATACTATTAAACAATTGAGTATTAATGTAATTAATACATGATTAGAACCGCACTCTAGCGTGCGTGTTACGCGTCCCATTTCCTCTGAAATTAAATATCTGTCTAACACTAAATCTGGTTATTACATTAAACATATTTTTATATACTAAACAAAATATTATGATTAATAAACTGGGGAACTATTTAGAACTGGACTTTGAACATGAACCTAATATGTTATAAATAATAATGGAATTGAGAATTATCTGTGATGGCTTGGTGGCCAGTTTTATAAATAACCTGCTTGGTGGCAGAGATACCCGCTTGGTGGTGGAGACCCTAACCCGTTTGGTGACGGAGACCCTAACCTGCTTGGTGGCAGAGATACCCGCTTGGTGGCGGAGACCCTAACCTGCTTGGTGGCAGAGATACCCGCTTGGTGGCGGAGACCCTAACCCGCTTGGTGGCGGAGACCCTAACCTGCTTGGTGGCAGAGATACCCGCTTGGTGGCGGAGACCCTAACCCGCTTGGTGGCGGAGACCCTAACCTGCTTGGTGGCAGAGATACCCGCTTGGTGGCGGAGACCCTAACCCGCTTGGTGGCGGAGATACCCGCTTGGTGGCGGAGGCCTTACCTCCTACGGGAGAGATTCATTACCTCCTGTGGGGCAGATGTATTTCCGATGGATTGCATCCTACAGGAGAGATACCTCATGTGGGGGAGATGTGATTATGCGTGATTGCATCCCACATGGAGGATGGGTGTGTGAGTTACCACTGGAAGGTGAGGAAGCTATCTCCTACGGTAGAGGTAGATGCTAGGTGTTCACATCCTGCGGTAGAGTTATGCTGTCTCCTGCAGGGGGTACCTGTAATCTTAGAGATGTGCATTCTCCTGCGGAGCTTGTGTGGATACTACGTGTTTGCGTTCTATGGTAGAGATAGGCCACTACCTGAAGGTTGGCTTTTATTACTGATATGATGATTGATTCTCAGGATGATGGATTGTTTATTTAAAAAGGAAATATTGAAATGTCATAACTGAATAGAATTGCTATGATTTAATGAGAACTGTTAAAATGGAATATTATGGAATCATGAATAAAAGGTGGAACTGCTCTTAAGAAGACATTACAGAAAATAAACCAGAAACCATGGGAATGTGAAATATAATACATTGTCCTTTAAATTGAAATGAAACACACATGATTAACTTCTTTTAATTTGGGCACTAATTAAATGTTTGTTTTATCGTGATTATTCGTTTATCTCACTAACTGTGATTACTCGCCTATTTTACCGATCATGAAATCACTGTTAATTTCCATATCTATATAAATTGTTTTCTACATGCATAGTGTTGCCTACTGAGATAGTTGTATCTCACCCCTACTTCATATTCTACTTTTCAGGTTATCTTGGAGAGGACGCCACGGGTTAGACAGATAGTGGGTTGAAGTCTAGAAATTCCATATGAAAAGAGTAGGGTGATTTCATATAGCTGTATTTATTTTAGTGGAATCGTAATAGATGATTTTGTAGGATATTAAGAGTTAGTTAAATTTGTAGTTGCCTTTCATTTGATTAATTAATGTAATCGGATGACTCAGCTTCTAATAAATGATTTAAGCTTCCTAGTACTCTGATAAATCTTAGTTCTTTATTTCCTTATATTTGAACTGATTGTAATGTACCACAAGTTAATGCCTTGATCCGAGTCAAAATGAGAAAAAAAAAGAGACCCGGATTCGGGGCGTTACACCAGTAGCCGCGAATCGCCAAGTCACCCAACTTCTTCAGCTAACGAAAGTATTGCCAAAAGTATTCATACGAGTATTCTATAAACCAAGACCTAAATTTCCCTTTTTGTATATTTACATTGTACGCGCCCATACGTATTGCCGCTCGACAACCTCTTTAAAGTACTTGATCCTGTGCATGCTCGCCCACCGGAAACCCTACATATTCCTGCATCCACTTAAGTTAACAAGCACACAAACTTTATTTTAATAATAAAAGAAAAACCTTACCAAAACAAATCAGGGTCTTACAAAAGTTGACTTTTTGATCGAGTGATAATTGGCCACCTTGCTTTATCTCAATGGATAGAGAATCTCGACACGGTTCCAACGCAACCGAGTTTGCAGGAATCGGAGCCCGGATGAAGGATTTACGGGCCGGTCAAACTTGAGGTGGAGCCGAAAGTTGACTTTCTGCTAACCCCGAGCCAGGTGCTTAGCCCTATGTCATTGGGTAGAGGACTTCGATACGGTTCTAATGCAACTGAGTTTGCCCAAATCGGAATCCGGATGAAGAAGATATGAGCTGTCGAAGTTTCCGAGCAACAATGCTGAAAATTGCCCACGTTGCAAAGAAACTGCACATGTGGCGAGAGAAACGCAGCGAAATATCTTAGGGGGCAATCTTTAAATATCAAAAATCTGCCAAATATCTTAAGGATTAAACCAAAATTGCTCAAGGGGCTATCTGCGAATATCTCAGTGTCAAATCAGGTCAAATCGGTCAAATCCAGGGGGTAATCCGCAAATATCAAAAATATTGGCAGAATGACCGAAAATAAATTTCGGTTATACACAAACTGTGTATAATCGAAATATATTTTTGGTTCATAAAGTGAAATCGAATATCGCCCGACAGATTGTCTGAATCCATACCTGACAGAAATTAACTGTCAATCAAGTGCGAAAGTAACCGAAATGTTATTTCAGTCACAAGCAAGTCCTATATAACCGAAATCCAATTTCGGTTATACTGGGAAATCTGTGTAACCGAAAATTAATTTCGGTTATTCTTTTTCTGGCTATAAATAGGGACCCTAGCCATTTGGCTGGGGGTTGGCTGCTACCCAAATTGTTCCCCCACCCCTCCCTGCTCGAGTCTCCCTTCCCCACCCTCTCCCACCTCTCTTAACACCCAAAAACCTAATCTAACCCCTCCCAAGTCCCTTCCACCCTTTCCCACTTCACTTCTACTACTTGGAGAGGAGCTTGGAGATCATTTGGAGGAGAGGAGGTGCTGTCCTGGAGCTGTGGAGGCTTCAAGTGGATTCAATCACTTTCCAAGGAGGCTTTCAACCTTAAGTTATGCCTCCATATCATATTTTATTTAACATATGTAAATTTTAGCCCATTTGGGGCACATTGATCTTCTAGTATGTTGTGATACCATGTGTTGGTCCCTATGCACCAGTTTTTTTTATCATTTTTTATCATCCCCTTATGGGTGTTCGACGGGTCGTTACCCTTCCAAGGCAAGAGAGGTGAGTTACCCGTAGCATAAGGAGAGGATATAGGGTATTTTGGTCGGTTTAAAGTCGTCATTTAACCCCCATTTGATCACTGTTTTGTGGTTATCGTCAAGGTTGGTTTCACATCAAAAGGAGGAGCATGTTTCCCTTGCTAGAATCCAAATGTAATCCCGGCATAAGCCCCCTCCCTCTTCCTTTCTTTACATGTTATTTTGTTAGGATTTGAAGGTAATATTGGCATGATAAAATACCTGGAATGTATACCTAGTTGTTATTGCATGCATGTGTGAGATTCCCTTGTTAGTCACTAGGAGTTGAACCATGTATGCCATGATTTTAGATTTGTAGGATTGCATGCTTTTCCCACTGTTTTCATGCATGTGTTTTCAATGAGGTTTTTACCATACTTTTAGTCCCTATTTTGCAACCATGAGAAGTCCCCCCCCCCTACATGTCCTTCCATTCACTTGAAGCATGTCTAGGTTAGTCTTTTACTTGATTTTTGTTCCTAGGAAAGCATGATAATTTGGTTTGGAGCAAAAGAAACCAAACCAAGGATACCTAGATCCCTGGTTGGTCTTCATGTTGATTGAAAAGGAAGGGGATAAACCCTTTGATTCCCCCTACTGTTTTGATCCTTGAAAACCCCAAAAAGTGAGCCTAATAGCTCCATTCGGACCACTGTGGGCCCACAGAGACACCATGCATGCTCATATACCCTAGGACCAGTTCTCTATTAAAAAAGTGAAATAAATGCATCTCTGTGGTTTACCCGAAATCTTAGGTCGGCTGTGGGAAGCCCCTGGCTTAATCGAAATGTAATTTCGGTTAACCTAAAATGTTGGTACAACCGAAACTTAATTTTGGTTATACCACATTTTAGTTATAGCCGAAATTAAATTTCACTTACCCTCAAAAATTTCCAAAAGCTTGATTTCTTGATGTTTGCTGATAGGTTATATTATTTGAACTGAACCGGTTGAACCAGCCCAAAATGGTACATGGGCCTTCAAGCCCAACTTGATTCCTTCGTGGGCCTTCTAACGGGGCCCACCCGGTCCAAGATCACACTTGTAAAATTAATGCAAGATAATTAAAACAAACTGAGTGGGCCGAACCCTAGCAAGGCCCACCAAAGCCCAAAAAGGAAGCATGCTGGCTAGTGCAAGGATGGTTTGGCCGTGACCTCAGGTACGGGCCTATCGGGCCCACTAAGCCCATGAACCTAACCGGGTAGGGTACAATACCCTGACCCATTGAACTATGGACCCCCCGGTCCAAGCCTGGACTAATGGGCCCCAAGCCCATGGTCTAGCCCACTTCGAGGATTAAAAATGAGATAAAAGTCGAATAAATCATTGGCAACCGTTGTGGGCCCACCCAATGGGCCCATGAACAAATTCCGGCCCACCCTTGCATGCAAATCACTTTAAATTCAACTTGAACCCTAAAAGTAAAATCAATTGAAATCACCAAAGCCCAAAGGGCCTCCCAGGTTAGACTGAGGCCCACCAGGTGTAACGCCCCAAATCTGGGTCATTTTTTTTCTCATTTTGACTCGGATCAAGGCATTAACTTGTGGTACATTACAATCAGTTCAAATATAAGGAAATAAAGAACTAAGATTTATCAAAGTACTAGGAAGCTTAAATCATTTATTAGAAGCTGAATCATCCTATTACATTAACTAATCAAATGAAAGGAAACTACAAATTTAACTAACTCTTAATATCCTACAAAATCATCTGTTACGATTCCAATAAAATAAATACAGCTATATAAAATTATCCTACTCTTTTCATTTGGATTTTCTAGACTTCAACCCACTATCTGTCTAACCCGTGGCGTCCTCTCCAAGATGACCTGAAAAATAGAATATAAAGTAGGGGTGAGATACGAATATCTCAGTAGGTAACACATGCATGAGGAAAACAGTTTATATATAGAAAATAATAGTGCTTTCATGCAAGGTAAAATAGGCGAATAATTACGGTCAATAAGATAAACGAATAATCACGATACAAACAAACATTTAATTAGTGCCCAAATTAAAAGAAGTTAATCATGTGTGTTTCATTTCAATTTAAAGGACAATGTATTATATTTCACATTCCCATGGTTTCTGGTTTATTTTCTGTAGTGTCTTCTTAAGAGCAGTTCCACATTTTATTCATGATTCCATAATATTCCATTTTAACAGTTCACATAAATCATAGCAGTTCTGTTCAATTATGACATTTCAATATTTCCTTTTAAATAACAATCCATCAACCTGAGAATCAATCATTATATCAGTAATAAAAGCCAACCTTCAGGTAGTAGCCTATCTCTACCGCAAGACGCAAACACATAGTATCCACACAAGCTCCGCAGGAGAATGCACATCTTTAAGACTACAGGTACCCCCTGCAGGAGACAGCATAACTCTACCGCAGGATGTGAACACCTAGCATCTACCTCTACCGTAGGAGATAGCTTCCTCACCTTCCAGTGGTAACTCACATACCCATCCTCCATGTGGGATGCAATCACACATAATAACATCTCCCCCACATGAGGTATCTCTCCTGTAGGATGCAATCCATCGGAAATACATCTGCCCCACAGGAGGTAATAAATCTCTCCCGCAGGAGGTAATGTCTCCGCCACCAAGCGAGTATCTCCGCCACCAAGTGGGTAATGTCTCCGCCACCAAGCGGGTTATCTCTGCCACCAAGCAGGCTGGGTCTCCGTCACCAAACGGGTTATCTCTGCCACCAAGCAGGTTGGGTCTCCATCACCAAACGGGTTAGGGTCTCCGCCACCAAGCGGGTTATAATCTCTGCCACCAAGCAGGTAATAATCTCTGCCACCAAGCAGGTTATTTATAAAACTGGCCACCAAGCCATTGTACAATCATTCACATTCCAATAAATCATAGGTTTTTCATGTTCAATCTGTAATCCAAAGTCTTGTTCCATAACCAGTTCATTAGTGTGTACTCATATTGATTATGGGATTATCTTAATAATAGAAGACTCAAGTGGTTAAATATCTAATATGAACCTTTTAGTATAATTGGCCTTCAGAGGCACCTTAAGAATAATCTTAGAGAAGTGTTACGAGTGGTGGAAATCCAAATAACCTATTTTATAATGATTTGGGACTAAGAATGTCGTAAAGTTCTCAAAATACATTTTGGATGAGTGGAATAGTCTTAGGATTCCCAATAAGGTCACCATACCAAAAATCAATCGATTCCAAAACAAAAAGTTTCGGACCCCAAAATATTCTAAGTCTGGTTAAAAACGTTGACTTTTTGGTATATAATTTTTCTAGACAAATCTACAAGGAGTTTCGGGCTCAAATTTTGGTTGTAGTCTATTGAAGGGTAAACACATCTCCTAGAATTTTATGGGCTTCTGAATCACTCATCTGGGTATCAAACCCAAAACGGGCTTTTTGATAAAAACCGGGAAAACTGGAAATTTAGTCATGAACTGGAAAGTTGACTTTTTATTGGCTGGGAATTGGACCTTGGAAGTATTTTTATTGGTTCCAAATGGGGGGTAAAACCTTATTTACATGTAAAGACTTAAGTAAATGGAGCAATAAATACACAGGACATTTATTTAAGTAAATGGAGCAATAAATACACAGGACATTTACTTAAATGTCTTTCAGGTAAATAAGGGTGCTGTGTAGGAGGCTCAGGTTATTTGGAAAAGGGTTGGAGAAGAAAAGGGGATGAAAACTGTCAAAATGGCATTTTTTTGCTAGAGCGCCTAGGATCGCTAAGGATCGCTTAGGCGGTCAAAGGTCGGCGGTAGTGTAAAATAGAGCGCCGACGATACGTCTTCCAGCGGTCTTCGGCGGTCTGAGTTTTATAACTAGCGCCGAGGATCGCCGAGGTCGGCAGTCTCCAAAAAACGAACAGAAATACTTTAAAAACGTGATTTTTCCTATTCTAAGCAATTCCATAATACTTATAATGATTATATCATGCATCATACATATATCTACATCGTAAAAACATGGTTTGAAGATTAAACGAACGTTAAATTCAAAAACCAACGTAAAACAGTGTCACCTACTTCTGTTGATGATCGTTTCTTTTCCTCTTCTCTAAACAATGACTAGAACAATGTGAGACATTGTCTAGAAGAAAGTAATCAAGCAACACCCTCTCCCTTTTCCCTTCTTCTTCTTCTCTTCCGGTCTGGTCGTGTTTGTCACTTGCGGCTGTTCAATACGAGCAAAATATGATTGGTATTCCCACCTATAGAATTAGGTTATTTAATTGGTATTTATACTCTCCGATTCCATGTATCTCACTTACAAAAGACTCCATACACATGCCCAATCATAGCTCTTAAAATTAAAGTGTTAATCATACCTTGATATCTCATGATCGGACGGTTGGATCTGCACCAAACTCCTGATCTCCACTAATAACGATATTCTCTACAGTAATAAATTATTTCCATCCATAATAATCCTCAAGAATATTAATTATTATTTTATTTTAATATTTAAGAAAATTCGGGGTTTTACACCAGGGGCATGCGGGCTTAACCAAGCCCACCAAGGACATCGTGGGCCCTCCAACGGGGCCCACCCAATCAGACCCAGATCACTTTAAATAAGCAAGATAAAAGCGATTAAAGGGACCCACACCACTCAGGTGGTCCCGCTAGACTTAACCAAATGACACGCTGGATTAGGAATCGGGCGATAAACCAGAGTTGACTCAAACCAGGGAACCCACGGGACCCGTCATCCGACGGGGTGGACTAGGGTGTCTACGGACTTCCCCAGACCGCAACCGAGACCCTACTTAGAATCTCAAGCCGCAGACCAAGCCATAATAGACAAGACTAGGCACCCAGGTGTCCTCCTGCACCCCATCAGGCGGTGGCGACTCTGAATTTCCCCGTGCCGCGTTTCCGACGTGCGCACACCTAAGGAGCAAGGCGTCTCCCACATTTGTATGACACGAAAATGTGTCCCTAAGGAGCAAGGCATCTCCCACATCTGAATGACACGAAAAATGTGTCATTAAAGAGCAAGGCGTCTCCCAAGACTGAAAGACATGGCGTCCTTGGAGCAAAGAATCTCCAAACCACAAAAAAGTTGAGGCCAAAGCCTCCCGATTGAAGAACAATGAGCAAAGACTTGAAAAGAAGCAGAGCATCTACCAAGACTGAAGGACAAGGTGTCCCTAAGGAGCAAGGTGCCTTCGCTAAGTTGAACAAGGTGTTCCCATTCCTGAAAATGACAGAGAATCAAGACATGAAGAAGAAGACAAAATGAAGAACTACTGGGCAAATGGCCCCTTTTGTAATTTTCATTTTCCCACTTTTGTATCATAGGATTTGAACCAGGATTCGGAGCTCTTCAGTGTGATGGACAGCAGTGACTCTTAAACCCTTTAGAAGCCAAATAGAGTTAAGGGGTAGTGTACCTACATAGGGGATAAAGAACTTCAAACTTAAAAACAAAAAACAAAAAACAAAAAACAAAAAACAAAAAACAAAAAACAAAAAACAAAAAACAAAAAAAGAAAAAAAAATCGAAAAAAAAGTGAAAAGATAAAAAGAGAAGTTAAAAGTCAATGGAAAAAACAAGTGGAAAAGAACACTATTGAAGCACTTTTGCATCAACACCGAAACAAGTCGGTGAGTCTAAGTCCAACCCATATTTTTCAATTCAAACTAAAAAAAGGGAACAATTCCAAACGCTCAATGGCAAGGAAAATCCCCAGAACTTGGAAGTGAGCCAAAGCAACACGGAGCTTGCACCAGCGCTTCCGCATCTTTGAAAACATTAAAGGACTTGACTCATCGATTATGTCGACAGAAATGCAAAGTGCAAAAATAGTGTTATTTTTATTCTTTGTCATTCATCATCACGGTGACTCTGACAAAGAGGGGTAGCTGTTAGCACCCCATTTTTGCACCATAAAATTGCCCAAGAAGCATATCTTAAACTGGCATATATGTGGGTACGTAAATTGAGGTTTTTATAGTGGACCCGTCTTTTTGAAATAACAAGCCCATAATAAAGAGAATTCTCAGATGATTCCAACATACCAAACCGTGCTCAAATCGGATCTCAAAAGACTAAGTTATGGATAAAAGAAGTAAAGGGTAGTTTGGTGTAAAATCCCGAATTTTAATAACATTAAAATTTAGGATTTTATGCTTTTAAAACTTATTTAATAAATGGAGAACTTTAGAAACAGAGAAAAGGAAATTAATTAGAGTTAATTTCAAAATGTTAAATAGGATAAATTATTAAAATGGGAAAATTTGGTTATTGGACTTCCATGGATTTGGATTTTGGCAGTACGGTGTTGGAACAAGTGAGGGTAATCTCGGAAATTCCCAAGCCTAAATTATGAAGGTTTAAAATTAAGTTAAATAGGCATCAAATATTGGTTTAAATAAATCGATAATAGTGTGATTGAAATTTATTATAAATTGGAAGGTGCTAATGTAGGTTATCTGTGGAGTGGTAATTACCTGATCGCACACTCAAATGAGTTGAATAGGTAGGAATCTTGGTGGGCAAGCATTACACCAAATCAAGTGTATATAAGGTAAGTAAATACCTAGCGTATTTAACTCGTAGGGTTTTCTTTTCGTTTGCGGATACCTTGAGTTGAAGGTTTGCGGCTGCGACATTTATTAGGGTTCTTCGAGAGAAAGGAGTCGGGGAAGGTTCTGTGGGAGAGTAGAGATGGGGAAGACTTACTGCCAGTAAGTTGTTGCTGATAAGAAGTTGGAAGGGTTTCCTCCTTTCAGAAAACCCCTGCGCGACCGGAGCAAGCTTACGGCCGAAGCGATTGGGGGATTTCTGGGTTGCTGTTGCCAAGGCTTGGAAGCATATAAGGTGAGTGGCATTGTTTTACAACCGAGCTTTCGGATTAATTCGTGTATTTGGTTGAATGAATGCATTGTTTATGATTGAAGTATTCTCGGTGTGTTTTCTCGGCAAAACCAGTTTCGGAGGGTTTTGTACAGTGAAATTGGGGATAACTGGAATCATATGTAGATTAAATCCAAATTAGGTTTGGATGTGTCCTAGGAGTATTAGGAGGCTAGATAAGTGGTTACAGACTGAAAAATTTCAGCCAGAGTTGGCTTTCTGGGATTAACAGAGAACTGGAAATCGTATCGGGTTACCGCCCACTTGGCACCTACCTAGCGCCCACTTAGGAAGTGAGCGCCAAGAAAAAAGTGACCTGGCGCCGAGCTAGCGCCCACTCCGCGCTTAGCTCGCGCCCGTCTGGCGCCTGGCTCGCGCCCACTCGTCCACGAGTGAGCGCCAGCCTCATTTTAATGAAAGGAGCCACCGCCCACTTGGCGCCTACCTGGCGCCCACTTCAGGAAGTGAGCGCCTAGTCCAATACACTTAACAAATTATAGAATTTGTTGAAAATAGCCCCTTAATTACATGAAAGATATTTAAGTAAATGTCCTGTGTATTTATTGCTCCATTTACTTAAGTCTTTACATGTAAATAAGGTTTTACCCCCCATTTGGAACCAATAAAAATACTTCCAAGGTCTAATTCCCAGCCAACAAAAAGTCAACTTTCCAGTTCATGCCTAAATCCCGGTTTTAATCAAAAAGCCCGGTTTGGGTTTAATACCCAGATGAGTGATTCAGGAGCCCAGAAAATTCTAGGAGATGTGTTTACCCATCAATAGACTACAACCAAAATTTGAGCTTGAAACTCCTTGTGGATTTGTCTAGAAAAATTATATACCAAAAGTCAACGTTTTTAACCAGACTTAGAATATTTTGAGGTCCGAAACTTTTTATCTCAGAATTGATTGCTTTTTGGTATGGTGACCTTATAGGGGATCCTAAGACTATTCCACTCATCTAAAATGTGGTTTGAGGTTTTTACAACATTCGTTTTGATTGATTGGATTATGAAAGCGAAATTGAGAATATAGATGTTTTGCTGATTTATGTTTAATCGAAGATTGGATGCTGTAGTAGAATCTGTACAATGTGTTACTTCTGAATAGTCAGTTTTGAAACCATATTTGTTTTACTTAAATTTCATCTACACTATTATGCTAGTGCACCTTTGAATGCACGGTGCACTTAAGGAAGTTATTGCATGAAAATGTTGCTGTAAGATTGGGAACCTTCGAATTATATGAGTTGCTGTTCTGGTTGGAACACTTGTGATTTGATGTTCTGCTTGGAACACTTGTGAGTTGATGTTCTGGTTGGAACACTTGTGAGTTGATGTTCTGGTTGGAATACTGGTGAGTTGATGTTCTGGTTGGAACACTTGTGAGATGATGTTCTGGTTGGAACACTTGTGAGTTGATGTTCTGGTTGGAACACTTGTGAGTTGATGTTCTGGTTGGAACACTTGTGAGATGATGTTCTGGTTGGAACACTTGTGAAAAATTACTGTTCTGGTTGGAACAACTTGTGATGTGCATACTGAATGCAGTGTTTTATCGGCGATTTATCGGTTTTGGTTTAGCTTGTCCTGGATCCAGAGTCTAAGCTTAGTAATGTGATGTATTTTGTTTTATTGGTGTAATGGCATGGCCATGGAGTGTTGCCACTACCAGTGTAGAGCAGCCAGATACCCTGAGTAGTCCTGGTTGTCAGTGCCGATACCCGGAGTAGGCCGGCACTGGATGACGAAACCCTGAGTAGGCCGTCATTTCAGAGTATCCGAAACCCTGAGTGGGCCGGAACTGTGTACATGGAGGTGTGAAGGCAGCTCTGGCATGTGGATTAACCAATCAAATAATTGCATAACATTGACCAATGTTGGTATTTGTTTTTGTTCGACGTGATATGTTTTATTCGCTGATCTATTGGTGCGGAGTGGCCCATGATAAACACTCTAGTGTTTCAAAAACCTGAGTTGTTGAACTATGTTTTCTTCGATATGTTGCTACCTGGTTATACGTGACTTTACGGCTATATGCATGATTGATATCGTCTTTACTGCTTGGTTTATACGATGGTTTTCCTCACGGATGTAAATGGGATCGTTGAAGTTTTGTTGGGTTGTACGTGTTATCATCGTTGTATTTGGTTTGAAATCGTGGCATGTTTTAGAACTGAACTAAATGTATTTGTGCATGCATGTGCTGCTCACTGGGATATTCATATCTCACCCCGTTGCTTTCGTTTTTTTTTTTTGTTTTCAGATACTCTTGGAGACTCGATACTTGCGGGTAGTTACTTGGACATGTGAGTTTTATTTTAGTTTGGGAATATTCTAGCGCACTCTGTTATATAGTTATTGTTGTATTCATGTTTTTCCTTCACTCTGATATTGCGATCCTGAGTTTTAAATTAACCTCCGAGGATGAGTTACGGTGTTATTTCGTGACTCGGATCCGGGGCGTTACATTTGGGGATTTTTATAAAACTGAAATTGGATGCCACATGGCAGCCATGTGTACGCTATGGTGGCTACCATGTGACCAATGATAAATTAAAAATTTTGGGGTTCTTTTACTAAATAAGATAAGTTTTCTAATGGGTTTGTCATGCAAATAAATAAAAAATTTAATAAAAGTTTTAAGATTAAAAGAAAATAAAAAAAATATAAACAAAGAGAAATGAGTTGGACGAATTGGTCCAACTCATGTTCTCTTGAGATATTAAGACTAAGCTTAAAAAAAATATAAGCCTAAAAAATATGGGACAAAATAGATTTTGACCAAACCTGAATAAATGATGATTTTTAAGAGAGGAAGAGAAGAAGTTAGGGAGAGGAGAGATTTAGGAGAGGAAGAGGAAATGTTAGAGGTTAAGAAGTTGAAGGGGTGGGAATTCTCTATGAAAAGGATAGAAGTTGGGAGCAAAAGGGGGGAGAGGAAAGAAGAGAGTTCTTTGAAAAAAAATCAAAGAGGGAAGTGAGAAAAAGAGGTGGAAGGAGTTTGTGCAATAAAAAGGGGGGAAACATCCGAAGTTGTGCTCACCTGTTTCTGGGAAATCGACTCCATACCAGGTTTTTTTTTATTTGTTGATTCTTTAATCAAGTATTTTTTAGTATTGTTAAATTGTCAAAGTGAAAATAATACAAAGCATGTTATTGTTATGGCCGAATGTGTTATTTCATGTTAGTGTTGTTAAATAAAACATGTCACTATTATGGCCATGGCCGCAATTTTTTATTTGTAACTTTAATTTTTAACTCTTCTCTTAATTCTTCTTCTCTTGTGTTTGAGAATTACGAAGGAATTTAGAGAAGTTGGAGTGAAATAAAGGGGAGAAATAGGAAGATGGGGAAAACCAAGCAAAGGCAACAAAAAAAAAATCTATTGAACGAATGGTTTTGGGGGTTGATTTTTGAGAATTTGATAAACTATTATGCCTAATTTGTTATTCTAAAAAGTTGAAGGATTTAAAAAGAACTTATTTTATTTCATGTTTTACCTCTTCTTTAAAACCTTTTTTAAATAACCCCTAGGCCTTCATTTGTTCTTTCTTTTTAAACAAATAACAACATACTTAACTATAACAACCAGAATCTTTTAATTCTTCTCTTAATTCTTTAGATGATAGGCTTAACTAATATATTTAATTTTTTATTTCTTAATTTTTTTTTTTAGATCTTAGGCTTAAACATTTGTAACTTTAATTAATTTCTTATAACACCTCTCCTTTTCTCCAAATTCTTAGAAATAAGAATAAAAAAATATGGAAAATAAAGTGTAATCTTCAATGATCAAATATGATTGAGTTTTTTTTGACACATGTTTTGTGCAAGTAAATTATCATAAAAAAGGCATAAGAAAGCAATAAAAAAATAAAATGATGTGGATAGGTTAAATAAATATATATATATATATATATTTTAAGAGACCAAGTACATTGCTCCATGTTGGAATATTTGATTTCAATTTCCTTATTTTGGATTTTTTTTACATATGCATTATATTTGGTATAGGATGTAGTACAGAAACTCCCATTCCTCAGATTTTTGTACACATGTGATCATAAAAAAAATAAAAGAATATATATAGAAGATAAAAGATAAAAAAATTAAGTAATAATAAATTAGCCCAAATATGATCTAATTGATTTAAGGGAACTCACTTCGGTGGGGCAACTCAGGGTGTTCAAGGACTTCCCTGGGTTGTAATCGGGTCACTTATTCGGAATCACTGGTGCAAATCAAAAATCAACAAGGTGTCTACCTGCACCATTTCAGGTAGTGGTGACTCCATAATAGATTGTAACACACTTTTTCCGTGCACTCAAGGTGCGCACAGGAGTATTTTATTGGTTTCAAATAGGGGGTAAAACCTTATTTACATGTAAAGACTTAGGCAAATTGGGCAATAAATACATAGGACATTGACTTAAATGTCTTTCCTGTAATAAGGGTGCTGTGCAGGAGGCTTAGGTTGTTTGGGAAAGGGTTGGGGAAGAGAAGGGTGAAGAACTTTCAAAAACAGGGTCCACGATTAACTTCTGGATTAATCGCCCAAGGGCGATTAGCCCTGACGTTCGGGCATCCATGTTGGACGTTCTCACGTTGAAGATAAAAGTGCCTGACGTTCGTGCGTCTAGGCTCGTGATTAATCGCGGGGCTAATCCTGTCCTTAACAGAAACCTATTTTTGGGGGTTTTGGCTTAGGATTAATCGCCAGGTTGAGTTTTGAAGTATTTTTGGCTATTTCCACACAAAACTCATACAAATCATTCCTAACCTTTCTAATACCAAATGGGATGATCATAAATCATTCAAGTATACTTAAAAACACTTTCCAAAATAGGAATCCATCCCAAATCCATAAGAACGCAAATCTAATACATGAAACCTCATTCAAAACACAAAACTCAAACCTAAATCTGAAATGTGATCAATCTAGGTTGCAAACCCATAGCAAATCAATAGAAAACAAATAAAGAGTGTTATACAATCAAAACCTCCAAGTTTTAGAAGCAAATACCAACATGCAAGATCATTTCTTCAAAATAAATCAAACCCTAGAGAGAGAATACGAATTTTTGTAATACATTTTGTTTTGAAGGGTTTGCTATATACATGTTAATGGAGAAGCATAACTTCTCTTCAAGATCTTCTCTTCTTCTTCTTCTTCTTGAAGCTTTGAAGCAAGCTCCCACAACTCCTTCTCTTGTTCTATACGTCCAAGACAAGAGAAAGGGTTCTCAAAAAACTAGATATTTTAGTTAGGGCATCCTTTTATATGCCCAACTTTTGGTCTTTCAAATCTGCCCTTAAACAAAGCTTTTATTCAACTAAAACCATAAGATGTACCTAAGGCATACTAGGGGGTACTTTAATGTTAAGTGGGGGGTACCTTAGTGTTATTTGAGGGGGTACCTTGGTGTTTCAAGGGGTTTACCTTAGTTATTCTAAGTGGTATACTTTAGGTATACTTGGGGGGTGTACCTTAGTTATATTGAGGAGGGGTACCTTAGTTATAGAAGGGGTGTACCTTAATTAAGTGAGAGGGTACCTTTAGGTGATATAAGGAAGGTGTACCCTAGGTAATATAAAGGGTGTACCTTAGGTATATTGGAGGGTACTTTAGTTATACAAAGGGAGTACCTTAGCTATATAAAAGGGGTGTACCTTAGGTAAAATAAGGGGGTACCTTAGGTATACATATGAGGTACCTTGGGCAATATAAGTAGGGTAACTTGGGTAAAATAAAGGAGTACTTTAGGCAAATACATGGGGGTACCTTAGGTAAATCAAGGGGGTACTTTAGGTAAAACAAGGGGTACCTTAGGTAAAAAAATGGGGTACCTTAGGTAAAACAAAGGGGTACCTTAAGCAAACACATGGGGGTACCTTAGGTAAATCAAGAGGGTACTTTAGGTAAAACAAATGGTACCTTAGGTAAAACAATGGGGTACCTTAGGTAAATCAAGGAGGTACTTTAAGTAGTACTTGGGTGGTACATTGGGTAATACATAGGTATACTCGGGTGGTACCTTGAGTAATACTTGGGTGTACTCTGGGTATGCTTGGGGGTACCTTGAGTGATACATGGGTGTATTCTAGTGTTATTCGGGAGGGTACGTGTGGTATACTTTGGGGTACTTTGGGTATACTTTGAAGGTACTTTAGGTACTCTTAGGAGTTACTTTAGGTACTCTTAGGAGTTACTTTAGGTACTCTTAGGAGTTACCTTGGGTATACTTAGGAGTTATTTTAGGTACACTTGAGGGGTAATTTTGGTACACTTTGAAGGTACTTTAAGTGTATTTTGATTTCCAATTCACTAGGACTAATTGAAGGATATCTTAGCCAATTGAAATTGAGAAATAACATTAACCAAGCTTACCTTAATAATTTCACTAAAGTTCAATTTGATTTCCCCAAATCTTCAAGTATAATCCACATCTACCTCGTCTTCATAACACAAGTACTTAATTAGTTTAATAATCCTACTTTAGATAATAAAACTAAATAATTAAGATATAATCCGGGTCGAGGTTTTACAAAGATGGTTAAACCTGTTGAAGGATTATAGATTTGACATTCAGTACCACCCGGGGAAAGCTAACGTGGTAGCTGATGCACTGAGCCGTAGTGGACTTTCAGATGAGTCCATAGCCACCTTAGCATCATTCATGGCTAGCCAATGCAGCCTTGTGGCTACGATTAGAGATTGGCTCGGAGAGTTCCAACTCCTTGATTAGGGGGTAAGTATGGCTCATATGCAGATAGAGCCAGATCTTGTGCACAGAATCAGAGAAAGAGTTGTCAGATCGTGAATTGCAGAAAACAAGAGAGTTGATGAGCAGAGGTTTAGAGAAGGCCAAAGACTTCAGTGTTAGTGATGGCATATTGAGATTCAGGGGTAGAATCTATGTACTCAATAACGATGACATCAAGAGGGTGATTCTGGAAGAAGGACACAGGTCAAGGTATGTAGTACACCCTGGAAGCACCAAAATGTACAGAAACCTCAGAGACATCTATTGGTGGTCTTGAATGAAGAGGGAAGTTGCTGAGTTCATGTCAAAGTGTTTAGTGTGTCAGCAAGTAAAAGCTGAGCACAATAGGCACTTGGATTGTTGCAACTGCTTCCCATCCCTGAATGGAAGTGGTAACATGTGACCATGGACTTCGTTTCAGGTCTACTTAAGACAATGAAGCAGCAAAATTCTATTTGGGTCATTGTAAACAGACTGACTAAGTCTGCACACTTTCTACCTGTTCGAAAGGATCAGCCCCTGCCATCACTTGCTGAGTTGTTCGTACGTGAGATCGTCAGGTTGCATAGTGTTTCAGTGTCTATTGTATCTGACCACGAGCCACGATTCATTTCCAAGTTTTGGGAGAGTCTACATGAGGTCTTAGGAACTCAATTGAAATTCAGTACCAGTTTCCATCCACAAACTGATGGGCAGTCCAAACATACTATTCAAACCCTAGAGGACATGCTGAGATGTTGCATATTGGACTTTGGAGGTCATTTGAGTAAACACTTGGACTTGGTAGAATTTGCATACAATAACAGTTATCAAGCGAGCATCAAGATGGCTTCATTTGAAGCCCTATATGGGAGGACTTGTAGATCCCTATTGTGTTGGGAAGAAGTAGGTGAAAGACAGTATTTGAGGTCACAGATTATTCAAGACAGCGTGGACGAAATGAATTTGATTAGAAAGCGTCTTAAAACAACCCAGAATCGTCAAAAGAGCTACGCTGATGTAAGACGGCGAGACTTGAAGTTTAAAGTAGGGGATATGGTGTTTTTGAAGGTATCTTCCTACCGTGGCATAGTGAGGTTCAGTAAGCAAGGGACGCTATCACCCAAATTCATAGGTCTATTCCGTATCATTGGGACAGTTGGACTTGTTGCTTACAGGCTGGAGTTACCACCTCAGCTAGCTCATGTACATGACGTATTCCACATGTCTATGCTTCGATGATATGTACCGGATCCTACCCATATTATCGACCTTGAGCCACTAGAGGTATGTGAGGATGCGACGTTTGAAGAACGTCCCATTCAAATCCTAGACAAAAGAGAGCAAGTTCTCAGCACCAATACTGTTCCGTTGGTGAAAGTCTTGTGGCAACATCACAACATAGAAGAAGCTACATGGGAGAACGAAGCTGAGATGAGAAAGAAATACCCTACACTTTTTGGTGAATCACAAGGTAAAATTTCGAGGACGAAATTTCTTTTGTAGGAGGGTAGAATGTGAGACCCTAGATTCTTACACTTATTGCTTAAGTGCTAATCAAGGGGTACTTAGTGAATTCTAATATTTGCTATTTTGTTGTGAAGGTGAAGTTGGATAAATCCAAATTTGAAGTCAATCAAGTGGCTAAGCCAAGGCTTGTCCAAAAATGCACCTAGGTAAAGTATCCTTCATTGGAGCAATTCCTAGAATATTAAAAAAATTTATTATTGTGAGAGAGAATGGCTTAGTTGTAATTTGTTGTGTGCAATAGGAGGAGAATGGCAAGATGGTGAATATGGGTGTCTAGAAGGGAGAAGGGCAAACTTGGCATTTTGCCTTAGAGCATTTGGGGAGAAATTTCATTAAGTGTCAAAAGAAGGGTTTTACCCCATACGTATGAATCAAAAAGCTCAAACTCTCTCTTCTCCATTCCTCTCTCTCACACTCTTCTTTTCCACACACTCTTTTCTCTTCTCCCTATTCTCTCCATCTGGTTGGGCAAAGTGAGGGGAGAGACTCTTGCAAAGAAGAAGAAGAACTCAAGACTTTGTGATTTTCGTTTGGGGGTTTTCTTGGAGGATTGTGGAGAACCAACCAAGGAGGCACAAAGAGCACTGTTCGTGGCTTGCTTTAGGAGTTAGAAGACGTGCTGGTTTGCTTGCTAGGAGATAAGCAACACCCTCCCAACCCAAAACTATTGTTTTCTCGTTTTTGGAAGAAATGTGAAATTGGGGGTTTTGAAAAGTAATCTTGTTTCCTTCGCTAATAGGGGATGTAAATGTTGGGGGGTTTGATGAGTAATAGGTAACTACACATTCTAGAGAAAATTTAGAGACAAAAACCATAGAAACGAGTGAGATTGAAGAAAACCTAGAAAAATCATGAATTTCAGAAATTTGTGACTTGGGAAATCGCTAGGGCACCCGACAAAGCGCTCGAGCGCGATGTCGAGCACCCATTTTAATTTCTAGTTATAGGCTGGCCGCTCATGGGCGCTCAAACGCGATCGTGAGCACTGTGCCTGTGTTTTTTTTTTAAACTTAGAACCCGAGAGTTAACAATTTTGGCTAAGCTGGGCGCCCAACCCAGTGCTTGAGCGCGCACTCAAGCGCCCTGGACAGTTTTTGAGTATTTTGGGATTTTTAGACCAAATCCAACTACGGATTGTTTTTATTTGAATCCAACCTATGTACAAATAGGATTTAGGTGTCTAGGAAGTGCACCCATTGGAATCATCTCAAAATTCCAGATAACCAAGAGTTTGGGTATGTTCTATTGAAATAGGTTTCGTAGAGAGTTTATGTTCCAGATTGATATAGGAATGGGGTAATTTGATTCTACCACTTAGAACACCTATCAAATGATCCTTGGAAGTAGAAAACCAAAGCCAAAGCCAAGTTGTATGTAAGACCCTGATTTTTTTTTTTGGTGAGGTTATCCATTATTTATTTATTTCTGTTGATATACATAAACTGTGTTTATCAGGTGTTTAGTGTGGTTTGAGGGCTTAGCCCATGCTCGTATGTACAGGCGTTATATAGCCATTTTTTCGGAAAAATATTTAGTATTATCGTATGATTATTATTGTATAGTGTCTACGTATTAATTAATTTAATTAATATGTCGATGCCGAGTATGTGGGGTTTTAGTGGGCGAGCGCGCATCGGATAAGAGAAAAAAGGGAAATGCATCCAACGGCGTATGTCTCGCGGGGTAAAAATACCCAAGGGGGAAAGTAGGGTTTGGGTTGTAGGGATACGCGTAACTTGCGTAACTTACGGAGGAAATCTTCGTTGGAGTTAGAGCTGTGGCGACTGCGGCGGAAATGGCGATTGGGGTTATTCTCAAGAAGAGAAAGAGTCTGAGGGACTACTAGAAGCTCATTCGAGTTGGATTTAGGCGGGTTTTCTCTCTCATGAGCAGCGAACAGTTCGACTACCATTTAGGCTACCATTTCGTCTTCGCGCATTCGGGATCGTGATCGGCCGATTTCGAGGAAGGCTCTCATTCTGGGATTAATCGCACACTGGTGAGTGGCATTGTTTTACAACCGAGGTTTCGGATTATTTCGTATATTCATTGAATGATATCATGGTGTTGAATTTCATTGATATTGAGGTTTCTGGGCAACACAGTTACGGAGGGTTTTGGTTTTGCACAGTGAAATTGGGGATAACTGGGAAATCATGTAGATTAAATTCAAATTAGGTTTGGATGTATCCTGAGAATGTTAGGAGGCTATATAAGTGGTTACAGACTGAAAAATTGCAGCCAGAGATGGATTTCTGGGATTAACAGAGACCTGGAACCGAGAATGACTTACCGCCTAGCTGGCGCTTACCTAGCGCCCACCTAGGAGGTGAGCGCCAAGAAAAACAGACCCGGCGCCGAGCTAGCGCCCACCTCGCGCCTAGCTCGCGCCTACCTCCAACTCTCGCGCCTATCTCGCGCTTTTCTCTCGCCCGTCTGGCGCTTAGCTAGCGCCCACTCGTCCACGGGTGAGCGCAAGCTTCATGTTAAACAAAGGGACTTACCGCCCACCTGGCGCCCACCTGGCGCCCACCTCAGGGAAGTGAGCGCCCAGTGGTTTTCATGCAGAATCCTAAAATTTCGCAAGAACCAAGGGTGTTCTGGATAATAGGGGTTCTTCAACCACTTAACCAACAAATAGATTTCGACATTAGAGGTAATAAATCTTGCTGGTAAGAACAATGGAGATAGGTACTAGTTTTAGTACAAGCTTATGAGGTAGGTGTGGAGAAATATTTCGAGGATGCTCGGGATGTTCACATACTAGGGCTTTATTCTAGTCCTCTTGAAATATACATTGTTTGGTACCTGATTTGGTTTATTGAACCCTGTTTTGATGGCAAGTTTTGAATGAGGTTGTAATTATTATTTATTTGATTTCTTGTGTTAGTTTCTGTTCTGGTTGGAACATTTGTGAGTTTCTGTTCTGGTTGGAACACTTGAGTGAGTTTCTGTTCTGGTTGGAACACTTGTGTGAGTTGATGTTCTGGTTGGAACCACGGGTGATGTGTACTAATGCAGAGTTTTAAACAGTTAATTATCGGTTTGGGTTTAGCTTCCCATGGATCCTTGTTTAGCTTAGTAATGTGATGGTATGTGTTTGTTGGTGTAATTGCATGGCCACGTGTGTTGCCACGACCAGTGTAGAGCAGCCAGATACCCTGAGTAGGCCTGGTTGTCAGTGCCGATACCCGGAGTAGGCCGGCACTGGATGACGATACCCTGAGTAGGCCGTCATTTCAGAGTTTCCGATACCCTGAGTAGGCCGGGAACTGTGTACATGGAGGTGTGGAGTGTCTACTTGGCATGTAAATTAATCAATGTAACCATATGCATGGCATTGACCTGGTTTGAGTTGTTATCGAAATTTACGTTGTTATTATCATTGGTTATTTGTCGAAGCATGTCTTATAACTGTGTTAACTATTTTATGCATGCATGTGTCACTCGCTGGGATATTCGTATCTCATTCCCTCGTTGTTACTTGTTTTTCAGATACTCGTGGTGAGGTGCCTACAGGGGTAGATCCGGCTGATACATATAGGGAGGAGGATTATTACTACCGACCTTAGTCCAGCAGGTTGCTCGGTCTTAAACTGTTAAGTTGAATTTTGAGGATTGTAATAAGATAGTAAACTTGGGACCATTTGATGATTTCATAACTCGCCTGGATAGAAATGTTGAATTGTGCAATCTGACATGATATAAAAGGCGGGTGATTATCCAGCGATCACCATTATTGAGATCCTTAACTAACCCCTAGGAGACGTGTTATATCTTTAATGAAGAACACGGATCCGGGGCGTTACATTGTATATGTGTCCAATGAGTTGGGGCCTAAGTCGCCCAATCATTGTATGAAAGTGTATGAAATATTACCATGAGCATGATTTACTGTTGCTATTGTTTCTTCTATATCATGTGATTTATTTTAAGGGCACTGGCCGATTTGTTTTGCATGATATGAAAGGGGCATTGGCCCACTGTTGATGTTATTTATATGGAGGGCAGTGGCCCGGTTCCATGAGATAGTGAAAGAGGGCTTGGCCCAAGTTGACTCGGGTAAGGCTAGGAGCTACCCTTGAGATTGTACATGCATGAATGGCATGGTTTATTATATGAAATTGATTAAAGGAATTTTCATAATGAATAACCTTAAGTTATGGATCCATAAACCTTAAGTGGGTGTGTTTGTATATAATTCCATGACCAAGAAACTTTTGTTATGTTGTATCATCTTGTATCATCCCGGCACCAAGGAACATTGGTGGCCAATGCCCATTGCTACGGGGAAACGGCATAGATGCCCTACGTCAAGGGTAATCGGCGTATGGATGCCTAACACCAAGGGTAATCAGTGTTGGAAGCCTAGTCGACCATGAGGAATTGGTGGAGTTAGATGGGGTCATGTGCAATATGTATTAAACCACCTAGATAATAACTTCATTTGACTTAATGTGTGATATCCTTATTGATTGTCTTGTACACGTAAGCACGGAGCTACACCAATTGTATTACACTGAATTGTTGATGATTTAACTAGTATGTCAACTACCCGCATGTCATGGTTTATACCGAATGATATTAGCATGAATTGTGTTTTATCGATCATGCATGTGTTTCTTACTGAGACATTCGTCTCATAAGTTGTTTTATCGTTTTGTTTTTAGATCCATCGGCGTCCGGTGTGAAGGACCGGATTGGGGATAGAGAAAAGGAGAAAGCACCAATGTATAGAGAGGATGATTACTACCGACTTACCTAGGGTGTTATTTTCCTGTATGGTAGTTGCATCTTTTTGGATTTATAAACCTTATGACTGAGATGAGTGATTAGTTACCCGTCATTTTGTAATAGCCAAGTAGTTATGTAAATAACTTTGTAGTCCACCATAGAACTTGTCACTTTCTTATACACTCTTGATATGCATATGAATCAATTGTTCTTCCACTATCACTTGTCTAGGAAAAAGTTTTAAATGATCCGCATTTCAAATAGGTCAAAAGACCTACCTGTGACGACCAGGGACAAGTGAGTGCCTTGGATGGGCAGACCTGGTTGCGGGTTGTGACACATGGGTTGAGTGCCCTGCTAAGCACATGCTATGTTTCAATGGCCGCTAGATATGGGTTGAGCACGGGGTCAAGCGCCTATTAGTAAAGTCAAATTGAGAGGCGGCTTGACACGGAGGTTGAGTGCCCTGTCGAGTGCCCAACCCAAATTTTCTAATTTTTGGAAATTAACCTAGAATTTGATTATAAAATGATTTTTGTGCAAATCCAAGACATGTACAAATAAGATTTGAGTGTTTATGAGTTGTTTTCAGTGGTAGAATAATTTTATAAAAATTATACAAAATTTTGGGTACGTTCTACTGAAATAGCTTTTGTTTTGGTTCCAAGAGGGAAAATGACTTTAGAATTGAATTATTTTGTAAATTGTTGGTTTCCACACTTGCAAAAGTATGTTTTGAAGTTGTTCTGAGTTATGGAGTTATACAAAAGTATTTTCCTACAGATTTGGGTAGATTGAGCTTATTTCTTGAATTTTGATAGTTTTGATAAACATTAGTTTTCTCCATGAGAAATATGGTTTTAATTATTATTTTTCTCTATGATGGAGTATATTTACCATAAGGGCAATGAATAGTAAAATTTCCTCCATGAGGGAGTGGTTTTGCCAAGAGGGCACTATTGACATTGATTTGACCATGAGGGTTATGTTTATTGATATTTTGCCATGAGTGCACTATACTAATTTATACTTGTATATTGGTCATGAGGACCACATGCTTTTGTTTTTGTTTGACTTATGTCTAGCAGGCTTAGCTCACTATGGATCCATAGTTTAGCTAATAGTGAAGTCTATCTATCTTTTTTGGATTAAGTCTAGTTCCTCTATGCATTTCAACCATGATGGAGAGGCCTTCGATGAGGGATGAGCTACAGCAATTCCACTTCCACTATGATGGTGAGGTCTTTTATATTCCACTATGAGGGTGATGATATTGGTACCAGATATGTTGCAGTTTGTTCTTAGATTGGATTTTGTAAGTACCTCATTTTTGCATCTCTCTAAAAAGCCCGAAATCAAAACCCTAAAAGATAGGTCTAAACCCTAAGGAGCAAAAGATGACTTTCTGCCTAACCCAAATTGATTGCTATACCCTATCCCAATGGGTAGAGAACCTTGACACGGTTCCAACGCAATTAAATTTGTAGGAATTGGAGCCCTGATAAAAACGATATGAGCAAAACAGTCCTAAGGGCAAATAAGTCAAAACTTAAAACTTCTTAATTAAGTTAATCAAGACAAATAAAAAATAATAAAAATCAGAAGAGCCTGATTTGATCGAGTGGGCAGCTAAGTCACCTCAGCCGTCAACTCAACCAAAAAAGGGGAGAGAAGACCGCACACTATATGCAGTCGATTTTTCAGCCACCGTTTGTGCGAGCTAATTAGGGCAAGCGGTGGACGAAAAATAATAGCACTGTAAGTGCGGTCACTTTTGCGTCAGCCGCGCCTGCCCATTTTGTCCCCATATTTAATGCTAAAAAGATGCCGGCCGACCCGCACATGCTATGTGGTTTCAACCAAACTGCACATACTGTGCGGTTTCGACCAAACAGCATAGCATGTGTGGTTTTGTTTCTGTGTTCTATAAAAAGCAAATTCGAACAGTAGACAAAGGATGGTTGGTTTTTGCTGTTTCTTCTCCTTCTCCTCTACTCCCTGAACCTCTGAACTGCCTCCTCCTCTTATACCTAAGCCTTTAAACCCACCTAAGGCCCTCAAAATCACTTCAAAAGCTTGCCCCACTTCCTTCCTTCTTCATTCTTGACTCAAGGAGTTAGCTTGGTGCTACTTGGTGCTTGGAGGAAGCTGCTCCAGCCACTGTCCTTGCTTCAAAGAGGTTCAAATACACAACTCAAAGGTCATTTGACCCAAGGTAAGATCCTTCTTGATATGTTATTTTACATATGTAAGAATGAATATATTATAAGCATGTTGTGATGTTCTTCACTTTCAGCATGTTGTGCTCTTTATCTCTAACATGTTAATGTCTCCTCTTTCCACTTTTCTGCTTCACTTGGAATGAGAAAGTCCCCATGAAAAGAGAGAGGGGGGGGGGGGGGATTGTACGTGTGGTTTTAAGAGAGGATTGAGAGGTTGTTTTCACATTATTTCTAAGGCTTTTAAGGTCCTGTTTTGTCAATATCATTCTCATTCGTATAGGGGGAGCATGTTCCCCCTTTGTTGACTTATCCAATGTATCCCATATCTAATCCCCATTATCCCTTCCTTTGTTTGTTTCTTTATCTCCATGGTGGCTGATTTCTTTGTGTGTCTTAAAGTTTACAAAATGTGCATGTATATGTGTATGGACCCTATGTGTATGCACTCATTTCCCCCTTACCATTTAGTTGCTGTTTTGTATCCTTAGCATGCCATCTTTCCTTCATGGTAGCCACTATTTTCAGCATGCTCCCACACCCCTCTAACACCTTATGTGAAGCTCATGAAATATCATGTATGAGGATCATGGTAAGCCCTTTGATTGGCCTTGTTAATGTCCACTTAAGCACATATCCACACCTTTTGTTTACCACTATTTTAGCATGTTTTTTTTGTGCCTCACATGATCTGTCCAACATGTTTAGCTTGCTGTTATTGAGTGAGCATGCTTGGTTTGGCCGGAAATGGACTAAGGGATTGGCCTACCGGGCCCTTCCTTCTTCTCTCTCCATGGAGAGAGGAAGGTTGCCTTCAAAAAAGCCAAAATAGGGACACTAAGGTCCCTGTTTCATTGCTGGTTTTGGTTCAAATGGGAGAAGGCAACACCCTAAGCCTTCTCCCCTCTCCCTTGATGCCAAGGTTCCAAAAGAAACCAAAAAATGAGGTATTCCACCTTCTTCTGTACCACTATGGGCCCACGCAGGGGCCCACCCAGTAGCCATAATACCCTAAGAAGCCCAGAGTCCAAGCCTATTCGGAAAGTTGTGAAAAAAGCATTTTTTTAGGATGATCCGACAACTTAGGTCAGATCAGCATATTTTTATTTGTAGCCGACAACCCATTTCGGCTACATTCCCAAAAAATTCAGCTTTTTCCAATGCTGGCCCCTTATCATTTTCTTGCTTATTTTAATTAAACCATAGGAACCAATAGGGTTTCTGGGTCAACCAGAAACCCAATGTGGGCCTTGGACCAATCCGGTCCAATTTGATTCACTGTGGGCCTTCCAACGGGGCCCACCAAGCCCAATAAACTCACTTGAACTTAAACAAGACAATCAAACTAATTGAGTGGGCCACACCCTTCGAGGCCCACCAAAAGCCCAACTTGTACCAAGCTGGCCTAGATTAGGTGTGGTTTGGCCGAGACTGGGGGCCTGGGCCTATCAGGCCCACCAAGCCCATTGAACTAAGCAAGGGTAGGGATTCAAAACCCTAACCCAGAAAGTCTTGGGCTTTCAAGCCCAAGCCTAGGTAACGGGCCCCAAGCCTATGCCTAGCCCATTTTGGCATAATTTAATCAAGATAAATTAAATCACATAGCAACCTTTGTGAGGCCCACCCAATGGGCCCACAGACCATCCGGCCCACCAAAGATAAAACTCAACTTAATCCTTATCTTGAACCATAAATAAAATTAATCAAACTAACCAAAGCCCAAAGGGCCTCTTAGGGTTAGATTGAGGCCCAACAAGGGAGATGTGGATTAAGCTTAGCTCACCAAGGGATCCGTGGGCCTTCCAATGGGGCCCACCAAATCAGACCCAGGTCACTTAATAAAACAAGATAAAATCAAATAAAGGGACCCACACCATTCAGGTGGTCCCCACTAGACTGAACAAGTGTGCATGTTTGGCTTAGGAATAGGGTGAGTTAGAATTGAGTTGACTCGAACCAGGAAAACCCGAGGGACCCGTTAACCGACGGGGTGGACCGGGGTGTCTACGGACTTCCCCGGACCGTAACCGAGCCGTTTTCTCGGAATCTCAACGCGCAGACCACCTAATAGACAGACATAGGTATCCAAGTGTCTGCCTGCACCCCATCAGGCAGTGGTGACTCCTCACACCCACGTCCGTGTGCCTCGCAGTGCGGCGTTATGACGTGCGCACAGATTTGTTGGACTAGGTCTTGACTTTTTAAAGTAGCTATATTTCACGAGTCCTATAAAGTTACATATACTTGTGTTTGTTTTGATTCTCATGAGGAGATTACTGTTCTATTTAGAAAATAAACGTAAAATGATTGTTGCTTTGGATTGTGATTAGCTGGATTATTATTGAATTGTTATACCTCATGAACTGTATTTTATGTTAGCAACATGGGATTGTTTTTATTCATGTATGTTGTTACTTATTGGGATTTTGTATCTCACCTCGTGTTTTTAATGTTTTGTTTTTAGATCCTACTGGAGAGGACGTAACTGATAGGTAGAACAATCAAGGGATCAGGAAGACGATTACTTTTGTTTGATGTAGGATTTATATTTTGAATAGATGGATTGTAGTAGGGTTTTATTTCATATTGTTATTAGCAAAATATTATTTTGATTTGAGGATTACTATTTTGTCTACTGAGTTGATGAAAGTTAGTTGACATTTTATTTTCCAGACTTATCATCATTTGATTATGATTTAGTTGATCACGTTTCTGCAATTATTAAAGAATATTAATGAAATTGAATTTTGATGGCGTACTCCGATGTGATATAATTAATTGTGAATAAAATTTTATTTAATTCATGTCTAGATATTAGCTGCTTTGGGCCCACAGAGCTAGTACTTCGGGTTTAGATTATTCATGAAGAATATATCTGGATTTGGGGTGCTACATCATAGACCAAAAGTAAACTCAAGTTATACAAGTCCAAAATGAATCAATACATATCCCATTTACAACTCCAAAAACTAAACAAAAGAACAATAGGAGACCCCTATTATGGGCTATAGAAGTCCTTGGACCTATACTCAAGGTCACCCTCTGGCTCTGCTTTGATATCGTGCTCACACAAAGGATTTGAAAACAAAACCTGTAAAAAAAACTCGTGTGAGGCGAATGTCCCAATAAGCAACAACATGTATGCTACAAATCAGTTTATGCAACTTTTCAATAGTAAAAGAAATATGCGCACATACTATATTCAAAGATCATATCAAAACCATATAAAGATCGTAGTTCAATATAACCATACAAATCTCAGTATAATGTGCTTGTGTAAGATTCATGGATTAGTGAGTCTGTAAATCGAGATAACCACCCTCAACCAACTTTGCCATCTCACGTCTTGCATATAGAAGCCGAACATGGTCGTCACCCCAAGTGGAGCACACACGCACCGGTTGGCAAAAGACAACCCAGTAAACTGCGACCACACGCACACACTAAGAGACCTCGTCGATCCCACATGGCGGGACTGGTTGAAATGACCTAGTCAACTGTGACCATAACACACACACACACAAGGAGACCTTCAAGATCCCACATGGCAGTATAGGTTGTCGCAGCTCAACTATCCCACAAGAAGGTCTCACTGTTCCCACATGGTGTAGAGGATGTGGCCTGGGTGTTAACTCGACAAGCCATTATTAATACATTGACTAGGTTGACCATGGATCCATAACCATCTCTAAGCCCACTAGATTAACTACAAAATCATAATAAACCAATCAAAACATTTTTACTAAAACAAATCTCATAAGGCACCACTTGCCCAAAGTACAAAACCATTCAAAGTGAACCTCATGTTCACTCTCCTTTAAATCCCTAGGCCTAATTTGCTTTCAGGATACCTTTCAAATCAACAAGAAGATTTGGCTTCATTATCCAAATCACATAATTCAATATCTGCTTTCATAAGTCCTGACAAATCTCAATCATGTGTAAAAATTCCATTTGGCTTTCAAAACCATATTCAAACTCATAAATCAAAGCGAAACAAATATCAAAAATCCACAAATCACTGATATTGTGAGTGGAATAGTCAATTGAAAATAAACCTACCATACCAAAAATCAAAGGATTTCGAGACAAAAAGTTTTTAAGCTTGAAAAATATTCTAAGTATGGTTAAAGACGTTGAATTTTCAATGTATAACTTTTCTAGTAAAATCTACTTGGAGTTTCGAGCCCAAATTTTAATCGTACTCTAATGAAGTATCGAATATTGTTCTATAATTTTATGGGCTACCAATTCATCCATTTGGGCATCAAACCCAAAAAGTGGTCTTTTCGATAAATTGGGCAAATTGGATTCTTAGGCATAAATAAAAAAGTTAACTTTTTATTGGTAGGGAATTAGGTCTTGGGAGTATTTTTTGTAGAATCCTGAATTTTAGGAAAAAATAATGTAGCACCTTGGATTTTCCTAATATAAAATAAATAAATAAATAAATAATTATTGAATAAATTAGAAGAGACTTGGAAGTATAAATAAACCTAGAAAGGAAAATAGGAACTAAGTATAGGGATTTAAAATTATATTATAAGTGAGAATCTGTAGAATTAATATTTAGTATTTAAATTTCAAATTATGATAAGAAATAATAAGAAGAATAGAATTTGGAGATTTATGGAGAAATTCAATGATTAAGTGTGGAAATTAAAGAAATGACATTTTAGTCATTTTCTAACTATTCAAATCCACAAAAGAATAAAATAATTGATTATAAGATTTGGAATCTTGATTAGACTAAATTTGAGTTTAGATGGATTTAAATAATAAATCTAAGGGTGAAAAGAAGGAAAAATGGCCTAATTGTAATTATGCTTATTTAGGGGCCTTAATTTTTGTAATATGAGAGAAAATCAAGTGATGAGCTAATACTTAAAAATAGGATGATGAATAGCATGAAAATTAATAAATTAAGAGTTTATAATTCTAGAGGATTTAGGAGATAAGATTTGAAGGGAGAATTAAGGAAAGATATGCAAGTGGGAAAGTTGGGTATTATTCAAATCTAATTAGGATTTCTAATTAGGAAAATCTATAAAAGAGAGAATTATAGGAGGATTTGGGTTTCTCAATAAAGAGAGAGAGAGAGAGAGAGAGAGAGAGAGAGAGAGAGAGAGAGAGAGAGAGAGAGAGAGAAATAAGAGCTTGGACGATTATAAATATAGAAAGAGAGATAGAGAGAAGAAAAAGATACTTTATGAAGGAGTGCTGTAGAATTCCGACCAGCAGTAATCAAATTAAGATCTGGAGATTTTCAACCGTTGGATCGTTCTTAAATTTGGAGGTTATGTTCATGACTTGTAGGGCTTCAATCTGAACGGATGAGATTTAATTTGGAGATGCCTAGGGTGATGCGAAAAATTTCAGAAAGTTGGTGAACAATCGGGTTCATTGGAAAGAAAAATTCTATATGTTGAGGCAAGTAGCAAACACTTTAAAAACAGGAGGAATTGCATGTTTTCCATATGATTTAGATGTTTTATCTTGGTTTGTTTTGATTCAAAGTTTGGTTTGAAGACTTGAGAATTTTCTAAGATAGTTTTGATTTTATATACTTTAAGAGAAATCACGAAAAGTAATGATCGCAAGAGAATTAATTAAGTAGAAAATTTTAGATCAATATATAATTGATGAGAATATGTTAGGATTGTTTTAGAAGTAATTTAGAATGAAATTATGATGATTAGAAACAATTAAAACTATACAAAGTATTTTAGATTTCGGAAAATTAGAAAACCAGAAAATTTATTGAAATTTGTCTGAGCTCTCGTCAATGCTCGAGCGCAATTGCAGGCATCTCGCCTGTATAATTTTAAAACAGAACCTTAAATCCCAACACCTGGGAAACCGCTCGAGCGCCATCCCGAGCGGCTAAGAAGGAATTCAACCCAGAAAAGGACGCTTGACATGCCGCTCAAGCGTGATGCCGAGCGACCACTGTCAGAATTTTCTAAATTTTGGAATTTGAGCCCAAATCTATTTTTAATGATTTTTCTAAGATTCTAAAGTTGTAACACCTGTAATTAGGGTAATATGAGATGTAGGAAGTGACAGAATTAAATTTGGATAAAAGAATAGTAATTTGGAACGATGAATGTAAAGATGGATTTAATAGAGTTGTTTGAGGAATATGTGGACTTAACCTATTTAGATCTGGTTTTGGGTAACATTACATATTCCTATACTTCACCACAAACCTAAATTACCCTCTGGAAGGATCAAATATCAATATTAATAAGTTTTGACACCCTAGGTTCTTAAAAGAAGAAATTTGGACATTATCGAGTAAATTATTGAGAAGAACAACCAATTAGGAGATGAAATTAAGCAAAACCTAATATATTGATTTAGCAAGTCATCTAACACTTAAATATAAGTAATTTAAGAGTGTTCACATTAAAAAAACTACTGTTTAAGTATTTAATCAAGAGTTTGGGCATGTTTTACTATAAATATTGTATTTTCAAGGTTTGGATTGTGTTTCTTATTTATTTCCATATTTGAGCAATTTCTTATATTCAATATTATATTTCTGGATATTTGCATATAGTTTCATCGATAGATTGGCAGAATCATTGTTTTTCCTCCGTGTATCTCGAAGTGGTTAAATTTCACTCTCATGTACCTTGAGATGAAATGTTTATTGTGGATTAGGAACTTATTACTTTGATTAAGCATAGTTTAATTTTGAGACAAGTTATTATTAAATTTTTTTTGTTGTGAGTTGTGTCTAGTGGGCAATGCTTAGTGTGGATCCATAGTATAGCTAGAAAGTGAAATAGAATTATCTTGGTAAGTTAAACCGGTCTCCCACTTATGCTCTCATTGTGTATCTCGACAAGGCCTTCCTGTATCTGGTCGTGTTGCAGCAATCCTTTTCCTTCGTGTATCTCGACGTGGTTATTAGCTGTGTATCTCGGCATTGGATTATTTTGGATTACCACCATGCGCTTTAATGAGACATTGGCTTACATGTGATTTTTATTGGTCATGCTTGTAGTTTACTTATGACTCGCACATAAGAGCTATATTTTGGCCGTGCTTGTAGTTCACTCGTGGCTTGCACATGTACTAGTATTAGCCGTGTATTGTCTAGTGTATATATATATATTTGATCGGATCGGTATTCCCATTGTTAAATAGTTGCAGTTGGTTGGATTGCACGTGTCAGCCGGCCATGTATCTCGGTTGGATGATTCGCATTGATTGTAAGTGGAGGGAATGGTGACTGTGTATCTCGGCTCCACATCATGTAAGCTCGTGAGGTGGCGAACTTGGGTACAAGGAGGAGCTTGTCAAAGTAATTTAAGTTCATGAGTCCTGCGATGTCACACATGTGTGGTTTGGTTTGATGAATGCTTTGGTTTTTATTATCATGATTTGGTTTTATCGTTATACCTCATGACTTTATTTTTATATATAAATTGGACTGTTTTATTTCATGCATCTTGCTACTTGTTGAGATTTATATTTCACTTTGGTTTTCCCTATTTTTCAGGTACTCTTGGTGAAGTCAACAAGCATTGAGGTATTATATGAAGGGTAGCCATTAGATGTAAATTCAATTTGTATCATACAATTTTAAGTTAATTGTAAATAAATTTTATTTTATGTTTCTGCCTAATAACTCTGATAAAGACGTGAAAAAAAGGTTTAAAATTATTCTGAATTTTAGATGCTTTGGCCCATTTACACTAACACTTCGGGGTTGGACAATTGATCCATAATCGAGGCATTACAAATAATATAATTGAAAAATATAAATATTAGACGGAATAAAATAAATAAATTTCAAATATTGGAGGATAAATATTTAATCTAAGTATTCGGGAGATTGAAATTATAATCCACACTCATATTATGAAGAGAAATAATAAGGAGATTAAATTTGGAAATTTTGGAATAAATTTAATGGTTAAATATGGCATAATAATGAAAAGGGTATTTTAGTCTTTTCCCAATGGCCAATTATTAAATTAATAAAATAAATAATTATTAGAATTGAAATAATCAATTAGATTTAAATCGGATTAAATTTGGAATTAAATAGCCTAATTTATAGCTTAAAAGATGAGAGAATGACTTAATTGTAATTATACTTAATTGGGGGCCTTAAATTTGAGAATAAGATGAGTTTTGGGGTATTTTAGTAATTTTATAAAATAGGGGAAATAATTAGCACAAAAATTAATTAAATTGGGAGTTTCTTTTGTATGAGATTCTTAAAAGAAAAATTAGAAGGAGAGTGAGATGAAATAATGAAGTTTTTCCAAATACAATTAGGAATCTTAGTTGGAAAGTTTCCTAAACCAATTAGGACTTGTATTTGGGCGAGTCTATAAAAGGAAGGCATTAGGGAACATTTAGGGTTTCCATTAATTCAAACGTGTAGAGAAAATAGGGGAGAAAATTGGTGCACATGACCAGAAAAATAGAGAGAGAAAAATAGAGAGATAATAAGAGACTTAAAAAAAAAGGGGAAGTTGCAGAAAATTCCGACTAGCAACCATCAAATGGTGATGTAGAGACAATCAACTGTTAGATCGGCCTCAAATTTGGAGGTTTTGTTCTATACTGGTGGTTCTTCAATCTATATGGTGGAGATTGCATTTAAAAATCCCTAGAGTTATGCAAAATTTTCAGAAACTTGGCTTTACCTTGAGGTTTATTAGAAAAGAAGGATTTTGCGTTCTTAAGGCAAGTAGTAACCCTTACAAATCTAAAAGTTGCATGTTTTCCGTATTAGCCGTCAAATCATGTTTCATTGGATTGATTGGATGAATTTGGATGTATTTAATATAGATTAATTCATGGGTGTGATTGATTACATGCAAAGTTTGAAAAATTGTTAAGCATATTTTAAGGATTGGTTTTTGTTTGATTTCGTATAAGATTTATTGCAAAACCATGTTTTGACGTGTTTTGAATGATCTAGTATGTTTGGAGGATGATGTTACATGATTTCTAAGTGATTTGTGAAGGTAGTTTGGTGTTATTTGGATTTTAAACAAAAATTCATGAAATAGAGGAAAAACCCAGAATTTTTAGAAAATCAACTGACACTCGCAATGATGCTCGAGTGCTAGGCTAGGCGCCATATTGGCAATTTCAATGCTCGTAGCCGCTCGAGTGCCATCAAAGGCGCCCTTGTGTTGTTTTAGAAAATTGAGAACCCGAAACCTAGAAATTGTGATTAAACCAAGCGCCCGGGATGTGGCTCGAGCACCACCCCAAGCAATCAAGACACTGAATTAAAATTACTTCGAGCGCCTGACATAGCGCCCATCAGCACTCGAGCGCCCACTGACAGATTTTAAGGAAATTTGCTTTTTGACCTAGTTTTTGATTATAAACTTATTTTTATAGAATTCCAACTAATGTACCAACTAGATTATGGTATTTTAAGAGTGTTTGCTCTGTCCTAAGTGTAAGCACCTCATTTTTGTTGTTCTCTGAATGCCGAAAATGAAAACCCTAAAAGACAGGTCAAACCCTAGGGAGCAGAAATTGACTTTCTGATCAAGCTTGAATTGACACTTATAACCTATTCCAATGGATAGGAAATCCCGACACGATTCCAACACAACTGAGTTTGCTAGAATCGAAGTTCAGATGGAGGAGATATGAACTGTAAATAAATGCAGAAATTCTATCCACATGGCAAATGTGCAAACAACTGAGTTCGCAACCATATACCCTATACAGCCACCAAAAATCTTCTAATGATGAGAGATCTGTCAGAAATCCGTCTATAAATCTTCAAACTGTATACTATATATGGGCATTCCTTGACCGTATACTATATACGGACAGAAGATTCACGAATCTATCATAGAATCAAATCAAATCAAAGAAGATCAAATAAATTGTATGGGGCATACGGTTTGATAAAAATGAGTTGAAAATTGTAAGACCCCGAATTTTTGAATAATAATTAATGCATAAATAAAAAAAAGAAAATAGGAGTATGAATAAAGTGGAAATTTAGAGGATTAATAATTTAAATAAATAATAATTTTTAAAGGAGATCAATCTAGGAGGATAAAAGGGTATTTCAGTAAATTCCAAAAATGGCAAATCAATAAATTAAATCATTAGATAATTAAAAGAACTGGAAAATAGAAGATTAATTTTGATTGGGTTAGATTAGAAGTTAAATAGTAATAATTATAGCATAAAGAAGGAAAAAGGGGCAATTTGCTAATTATAATTAATTAGTGGCCTAAATTTGGAGAAAAAGTGACTTAACATAGTGTTTAGGTAAAATTTAGAAATAGGTATAAAAAATATGGACGAAAATTTGTTAAAAGTATAAGTTTATTTAGTAAGGGATTTAATAGGTAAGGTACTAAGAAGAGAATTAGAAGGAAGAGAGAGATGGAATTATTTAGAAGGTTTCCAAATCCTAATTGGACTCCTATTAGGTTAGTCTATTTAAGCAAGACATTAGAGAAGGATTAGGGTTTCTTCTAATCAAATTATATAGAGGAAAAGGAAGCTCACACGTTCGGCGAGTATAGAGAGAGAGAGAGAGAGAGAGAGAGAGAGAAAGAAGAAAATAAAAAGATTACAAGAAAAAGAGCTCTTGTAGAAACCTCCGACCAGCATCCGTCAAAGTTAGATCGGAAGCGATTCACCTGTTAGACGACATCAAATTTGGAGGTTTTGTTCATGACTAGTAGGGCTACAGTTTGAATGGTGGAGATCTTATTTGGAGAATCCTAAGATGGTACGATAAACAATAGAAATTTGGAATCAATTCCGGATTCAATATAAGATGGATTTTTGCATGTTAAGGCAAGTAGCAATCACTTGAAAACTGGAGGAACTACATGTTTTCTATGTTTTTGATTGATTTCTGATTGATTTGATTAGACGAAAATATATTTTATGGATACGCTTGTTTTTCCTCGATAGGTTTTCATGTTTTTGAAAGAAAAGTATGAAAGTATTAATGAATATAGGTTTGATCTTTGTAGATGACCAAAGATTTGTAATTAATTGATACAAATAAGTCTAGAGTATTGTAGATACGGTTTTGGTTAATAAGAAATAAATTTAGAATAATTAAAACCAAAGAAATAACCCAAAAATCAAAAAATTGTAAAATTTGGGAATTCTGCTGGAATTGTATGGACACTCAACAGGTTGCTCGAGCTACCATGTCAAGCGACCTAAGCCAGATTTAATAATTTTGGGATTTTAGGCCTAAACTTATATTTAATAATTTTCCTAGCAATTTAATTATTGTAACCCCTATATAGGAATTAAATTGAGGTGTAGGAATTGACGGAATTTAATTTGGAATTAAGACTAATAAATTGGAACGATAAATGTAAATGGGTGTCTTAAAGGGCAAGGTTGTGGAAATAGTGGATTAGATCTAGTTAAACATAAATTTGGGTATTAGAACCAACTCGTAAGCTTTAATATGGGTCTGTGTGAACTGCTTGAATTCAAAAATAACAAAAATTACAAAAGGTAATACCTTTGGTTTTAAACACAGAAGTTGGGCATTAATAGGTAATTTAATTAAAGAAGGTTTAATCAAGACTTAGGAACCTTATTATTAATTATGAATGTGAAATACAACTTGTTGAAAACTTAATAATCATGATTCACATATAATAACATTTATGAAATCTGATTTGAAGATTTTATTCATGGTTTTGATTGTGTTTTCCCAAAAGGATTGATTTCGGGTTAAGAAGATTGAGACATGAATAATACTTGAGAATGACATATGATAATTGATTTTGAATTACTATAATTGAGATCATGGGTTATGGAAATATGCACATGAAATGACAAATAAATTGTAAACAGGTTTAGCTATTATATGTGTCAGTTATGTCTAGCGGGCATAACTGTATATGGATCTATAGGCTAAGCTAGATAGTGGAGGGGTATTTCCTTTGGGTTGATTACTCCAAATTTGCGCTCGCGCTTTCTTTGCAAGTTAGTTTGCATTGGGGGTCTTTATGTCAATAGGGTCTCATTTCAGATACTAGTTGCTGGTGAGTACCCTATATGTGCGGATTAGCGGCCATCCTCATGTTCAGATTCAGGGATTGCATGCTTGGGTGTACATGCCGAACTTCGTATTTCAGATATGAGTTGTTGGTACTTGAGTTTCGTGTGCAATAAGTCGATGTCTAGGCCTCATATCTCAGATTTCATTCGGGTTTGAGGATTATTACTAACTTTGCTCATAAGTCGCATGGTGAGGTAGAGAATGAAGAGTTTCTTTTCAAAGACTTATCTTGCTTTATGAGTCCTGTGATGTCACATGTGGTGTTTGTGTATATTTTATCGTTGTGTTGAGAATTGTTTACATGAATCTGAATTTATTTATCGTTGATTGATTTATCGATATACCTCATGACTTTTTCATAAAAATAGACTGTTTAATTGCATGCACCTTGCTATTTGTTGAGATTTATATCTCACTATGGTTTTCCCTTTGTGCGTGTGTCGCGAAACGCCACACTGCGGGGCAAATGGGAGTGTGTGCCTCCTCTCGGGGTAAATTGGGAAGGTTGGAATCGCCACTTCCTGATGGGGTGTAGGCAGACACCTGGGTGCCTAGGTTTGTCTACTTAGGCGGTCTGCAGCTTGAGATTCTGTGTAAGGTCTCGGTTACAGCCTGAGGAAGTCCGAAAACACCCCGGTCTACCCCGTCGGTTGATGGGTCCCTCGGGTTTTCCTAGTTCGAGTCAACTTTTCTCTGATCTAACTCTCCCAATTCCAAAGCCAAAACATGCACACTTTATTTCAAGTCTGATGGGGACCACTTGAAAGGTGTGGGTCTCCTTTCTTTTATTTAATCTTTATCTTTTTTATTTACGTGTGAAGTAGGTCTGGTATGGGCCCCGTTGGAAGACCCATTGGAAGCCAGGTTGGGCTTAAATTGAGCCCAAGTCCCATCCAGGGTTATGTTGGGTAACCCCTTTTATTGGATTGGTTCATTTGGTTTGGAAATTAATTAAGCATACAAGATAATTAGTGGGTAGATTTTTAACGGGCCCAATGGGCTTGGAAGTGGCCCAAGAGATTATCCAAGTTGCCCTTAGAGCCCATCTTTGGAATGGCCCCGCGGTCGGGTAAGTTGGGTGTGGGCCCCGTTGGAAGGCCCACAAAGGAGTCTTATTGGGCCCAAGTGGGCCCAACTCGCAAAAGGGGGGCCGAGGTTGCCCAGGGGCCCGAAGGGTATTAACAATAGATCGATTCCCTTAGATGGAAGTGGCCTAAACCTAGAAAAATCAGCTTTTTGGGCTCCTTGTGTCCTGCCCGCCCTGTCTTTGCAGACAGTGCCCAAGGGACCAAAAAACTAACTTTTCGGGAGGGGGACCAAGAGACCCCTCCTCTAGGGCCTTCAAGCATGCTTGTGGGTCACTGTATTGACCCAAAGTGGCTTCCCATGCTTCAACTTAGTCAAAAAATTCACTTGTCATGGGGTTTTCCAAGGGGAAAGAAGGGAGGAAGCTTGGGGCTTCTCCCTCCTCCTAGAACAAAAGCACAAGCCCTAGAACAGGGGCTCTAGAGGTCCCTGTTGTGGTGTTGAGAGTGACATCCCCCTTCCCTTTATGAGAAGAAAAAAAAGGGAGGGCCCAAAAGGCCTTGGTCATGATCTCTTTGGCCAAACCATCCATGCATTCCTTCATGCCATGCAATATATACATAAATCATCAACATTCTAAACATATAAACAGCAACAAATGTGCTTGTAAGAGTGGCTTAAGACACATGAAAACGGTGGATAAATGGGAGGATCCTAGGGGGATTTAGCATGCTTTACGAAGGGGGCTTGTGTGTATATCAAACAATCCAATCCATGGGAGAGACATGCTAAGAAGATTATTATCAATGACAAAAACAATGACCCTAAGCATGCTTCTAAGAGGTGGTGTATGTGCAAGCAGTAACCACCCCTTCCACACCTCCAAAGTACATTAAAATAGTGGGTGAGAGAGGGATGAGTGCGTGTAAAGTATCACCCATCATACTTCTAAAGCCATGATAGAAAATGAGTACCTCATGAAGCAAATAAGCATGCAAATATTCAACAAAAGCCCTATTTTAGAAGGGAAAGATGGGGTTTAAGGGTACAGCAAATGTATAATGAATAGGGGAACATGCTCCCCTAAAATAAATGCACAAAACAGCCCCATAAGTATGACATTTGGACCATCCAAACGGTGCGCCTCTCCTCCCATACGAAATGGTGACTCCCCCTTACCATCGTAGTCTAAAAAAAGCAAAGGAATGAAGAAGAGGTGGTGGAGAAACAGTAGAGATGACATGCTCCAAGCAGTAAAAAAAAAGGTGCTCACAATACCACCATTTTGATATATGTTAAATAAAACATCACATAAGCACTTACCTTGGGGCTATTTTCTTTCTCAGAGGTGTAGTGGTCCCCCAGTGGACGTGAACAACTGCCAAAAGCCCCTCTTGGCTCCACCAAATGTCCTCCTTCTTGTCTTTTTCAGGTTAGAGTGGTAAAAAAGCGTAAAAGGAGGGGTATGGGGGTATTTTGGGAATTTAGAAGAGTTTGGGTGGTAGGGGAATGGCTTCAGAAGGTTACTGGTCGTAGGGGGACATGGTGGGGACGAAGGAGAGGCAACCAACCTTGAACCAAGGGGTTGTGGGCCCCTATTTATAGAAAATTGTTATGTTTGCACTTAGTGTGCAAGCAAGCTTCCCCCGCGCACTATGTGTAGATGACTCGTCCTTACGTGCAATGAATGCAAATCTGTCATGTGGCAATTCACGCAGAGGATAAGATTTTCCGTGTCCACACATATAGTGCAGTCAAGCCAAATTTGGCTCAATTTTTCTCCGTCCACACAGTATGTGCGGATTTTGAGATTCTCTGGGATTTCAGATAAGATTTTGGATAGAATTTTGTCCGCATATCATGTGTGGACAAGGCACATCCGCACATACTGTGCGGACGATCACGTACTCCATTTTGTTTGACTGACTGATGTGACCATTTAACCCCACTCTCTCTTTGACAAGAGAATTGCTTTTTCGGATTTTTTATTTATTTTAAATTAATAAAATGAAATATTTTGTGAAAAATGATTATTTTATTCGAGATATTTTATCTCTCTTGTCTTTTCGTCCTTTTGTTGCTCTTTTGCCACATAGGCAGCTTTCTGCATTTTTATCTCAGGGTTTGACAGCTTATAACTTTCTCATCTGGACCCCGATTCCAGCAAACTTAGTTGCGTTGGAACTAGGTCGGGATTTTCTATCTACTGAGACAAAGTTTTGCAGCAGTTTCCAGTTTTGAGCAGAAGGCCGAAGCTGCGTCCGGAATTTTAAACTGCTCATAACTTCCCCTCCGGGACTTCGATTCCGGCAAACTTAGTTGTGTCGGAACTGTGCCGAGATTCTCCATCTGCTGAGATAAAATTGGTTAGTTGACCTGGACTTGGGCAGAAAGCCAATTTCTACTCCCCGGGGTTTAACCAGCTCATAACTCCTTCATCTGGACCCCAATTCCTGCAAACTCAGTTGCGTCAGAACCGTGTCGGAATTTCCTATCCAATGAGAAGAAGCATGGTGGTTGATTCACACATAATCAAAAGTCAACTTTTGTCCCCTTAGGGTTTGACTTTTCTGTTAGGGTTTTCATTTTCGGCACTCCTAGGAGGTGCAAAAATGAGGTGCTTACACCTCTATTTTTCAGGTATGCTTAGAGAGATCATCAAGTTTGGGGTAGTGTACTCATGGGTAGAATTTTGGTTATGACCATAAAACAAATTCAGAATAAAGAGATTCTTATTGTAAATTAATTTGATTAAATTGAATTAAATATGCTATGCTTCCAATTGTACTATGAAATAATTAAAAATTTTAAGTTCCTCATAAATTTTAGTTTGTTCTGGCCCAATTTTTACTAACACTTCGGGTTTGGTTGTTGAACCAGATCCGGGGTGTTACAAAATGTTGTGTCCACACTTCCAATACAGTTTTGGAAGATTAGGTAGAAATTTTATCTACTACGTGAATCTGCCATGTGGACAAATGTAATCATTGCAGACAAGACAGCCAAAACCGTATAGAGTATATGGTTTTGACCAAACTGTATGCTATATACGGTTTTGACTTTTATCTATAAATACGAAAGTGCACCTCATTGCAAGGGGTTGGCAACTTATTGCAAGGAAATTAAAGGCACCAATTTGGAGTTGAAGGAAGCTCTCCTCCTATTGTCCACATTTGAAGAGGCTCCAAACACCCCCCAAAAAGTCCTCTCCTTTCAAGGTAAGCTTCCTTGTTATCTTCTATTTAACATATTATATGAATACTTGAGGATGAATGAATAGTTTGTAATATACTTGAATTATTGATTCATGCTTGTTGAGCCGGTTGTAATATGACATGCTTGAGGATTGTGAAGCAGTGCGCAATGTGGAACAATTACTTGGGTGTGAACCCTATGCAACATGGGATATGTAAAGTGTATGTATAATGTGTAAGTATGTAATGTAGATGTAATATTTTTGATACAAGTTAAAGCTAGAAGAAATTTTATAATCCTCTCCTTAAGCTTTCATATAAGCGGACGCGTTTATATGTAGAGATTGATGGAAGAAGGGTTACGAATTTCTTCTAAAGTATTTTCAAATAAAAGATATTTTGGAAGAATGAAAAGATAAGAAAAACCTTTTCTTTGGAATTGTGTGTGTAGAATTTTCATGAGGCATAATTGTTTTAAATACCAAGGACGAAATTTTTTGTTAGGTGGGTAGATTCTAGAACCCCGGAATTTTCCTAAAATAAAAGAAATAAATTAATAGATAATTAATAAATAAATTAGAGAGATTTAGAAGTGAAGATAAAATTAGAAAGGAAAAATAGGAACCAAATATAGGAATCTAATTTATACTATAAAAGAGAATTTGAAGAACTAATATTTAGGTTTTAAAATTTCAAGTTATGAAGAGAAATAATAATAATAATAATATAATTTGAGGAATTGTGAAGAAATTTAATATTAAGGAAATTAAAGAAAAGGGTATTTTGGTCATTTCTAATTAATCAAATTCATGAAAAGAATAAAATAATTAATCATTAAGTTAAGAAACCTAACTAGACCAAATTTTAGTTTAGTTGGATTTAGAATAATGAATTTAAGGTTTAAAAGAAGGAATAAGGACTCAATTGTAATTATGTATAATTAGGGTCCTTAATTTAAGTAATATAGGAGGAAACTAAGTATTTAGCTAATATTTAACAATAGGGATGAGAATTAGAACGAAAATTAATTAGAAATTTCCTTAAGAGTAAAGTTTAAAGGAAATAATTAGGAAGAGGGGTAAAGGAGGAAAGAGTTTTAAAATTAGAAGAGGGAACAAACCTATTAGGGATTACTTATTAGGGAGCCTATAAAAGGGAAGGTTTAGGGTTTCAAATAAGTGAATAATGAGGAGAAGAAAAGAGGAAATTTTCGTGCCTAGATTTGGAGAAAAGAGGAAGAGGAATAGAGAGAAGAAAGAGGGGTTTCATGAGAAAGGAGTGCTGCAGATGGTCGACTAGCCATGCTTGAATGGAGATCTAAAGAAATCCAGCCGTTGGATCGACCTCAAACTTGGTTGTTATGATCTTCACTCGTAGAACTTCAAACTGAACGGTGGAGATTGGATTTAGATAAGTCTAAAGTGGTGCGATCAAGCTCAGAAAATCGGTGCACAATTAGGGTTTTTGGAAGAATGAGTTCATATGTTGAGGCAAGTAGCAAACCCCTTTGAAACTGGAGAAATTGCATGATTTTCATATGTTCAAACTAGAAAAGTGTTGATTTTAAGAGATTTAATTAAGTAGGAAAAATCCTAGATCAACTTATAATTACTGGAAACAGGTTAGGGATGTCTTAGAAGTAATTTAGAATGAAGATGAGATGATTAGAGACAATTTAAGATTATAAAAAGTATTGAATACTTTGGAAATCAGAAAACCCAAAAAAACAGTGAGTTTTGGCCGAGCGCCCAAGTGGTCGCTCGAGCGCAATAGCAGGTGCCCCGCCTATGTATTTTGAAACAGAATTAAAATAGAACTTGAAACCTGACACTCGGTTGACCGCTCAAGCACATCACGAGCAGCTAAGTAGAAATTTACTCAGTAACGGACACCCAACAGATTGCTTGAGCGCCCATTCGAGCGATCTCTGTCAGAAATTTCCAGATTTTGTAATTCAGGCCCAGATCTAATTTTAATGATTTTCTTGGAATCCTAAAGTTGTAACACCTGTAATTAGGATAATTTGAGATGTAGGAATTGGCGGAATTAAATTTGGATGAAAGAATATTAATTTGGGACGATGAATGTAAAGATGGACTATAATGAGGTATTATGAAGTAATAGGTGGACTTAACCTATTTAGAATTGGTTTTTGTTAATATACCCTATTCCTAGACTTCATTACAGAGCTAAGTCACCCTCTGGATGGACTAAATAATGAAGTTATTAAGTTTTGACACTTTTGGTTCTTTAAAGAGGAGATTTAGGAAATTATTGAGTAAATATTAGGAATAACAACCAACTAGGGGATAAATTTCAGTAAACCTTAATATACTGATTGATAAGCTATCTAACACTTAAAAATAAGTAATTTAAAAGTGTTCACATAAATAAATAACCGTTTAGACAATAAATCAAGGAATTGGGCATAATTTGGTAAGATAACATGGTTTAAAGGTTTGGAATGGTGTTTTCAATTTATCTCCGTTTAAATTGATTTTAGTTGTTTATATCTTTTGGGATTTTAGCTGAGATTTTGTGATGATTGTGGTTATTTGATTTGACACGTAGGTGTCTCCTCGTAGGGGGGTTTATTATTGACATGTATATGTCTCCATGTATGTGGATTTGTTTTATCATGTATGTGATTTGGCGTATACCGGGATTATTGACTTCGCGTATGTGGTTATTTCATGGCGTATGCCTCTTGTTCTCGCGTATGTGGCTATCTCATGGTGTATGCCTTTTTATTCAGTATTGATTGATACGTTATTAAGTTATTAAATGTTTTCGATTGTAAGTTGTGTATAGCAGGCTTAGCTCTTACATGGATCCATAGAGTAGCTAGTAAATAAAATTGTTCTCTGGAGTTTTTATTCTGTGTCATAGGCATTTCATTATCTCAAGGATGGTACCGCTCCAGTATCGGTCGGTTGCTACGTTATCCACTCCTGTATCGGTTGGACCGTACATGCTAACTCACTTCGGTATCGGTTGAGTACTTCCATTGGGTGTCAAATAACCTGTCCGGTATCAGCTGGTCCACCTGTAAATCGGTTAGGTAGCATATCGACACATGTCTGTAGTAACTCCGTTTACAAATTCTATTAGTCCTGTGATGTCACCGGTGTGGTTTGCTGATTGATATGATTTTCTTATTATTATCATTATTAGCATTGATTTGGTTTACTCGCATACCTCATTACTTATTTTATAAAATTATGGACTGTTTATAGCATGCCTATTACTACTTGTTGAGATTTATATCTCTATAGTTTTCCCCTTTTTCAGGTATTCTTGGAGAGGTCAACAAGCTTTGGGATATTATGTAAAGGGTAGCCAAATAGATGAGAAACAGTAATTAGTTCAAATGGTGCTTGTAAATGTTAAAATTAATTGTAATTGAATATTAATTCATGTTTCTGCATTATGACTCTGATAATGAAATTAATGAAAGTTTTAAATTATTTAGGATTTTTGTTGCTTTGGCCCACATACACTAACACCTAGGTTTGGACAATTAATCCAGAACCGGGGCGTTACATAGCAAACTCTCCCTGAGAACCAACCCCCAAGTTTCCCTCATGAAGATCAGCTAAAAAACGAAACAAAACAAAACATGGTTGAGATACGAATATCCCAATAGGTAACACTACGCATGAACAAATAGTTTATATGCATAAAAATAATCATGCTTTCATGCTCAATAAAGTAAACGAATAATCATGGTACAATCATGATAAATAAAACAATATTCAATTAAAAGCAATTTATCAAATAAGAACTATCTCATCAACATGATTCTCCACACATAAGTGCAATTAGTAAAACCAAAACTCAACCATAATATAACATTGTAGGACTCATGTAGAAAAGCAAGCCTTTAACAAGAAACTTTCTATCCACTACGCCACCATGCGACTTATGAGCGAAACTAGTAATACAATCCTCATACCCGACTAAAATCTGAGAAATGAGGCCTAGACATCAACTTATTGTGCACAAAACTCACGTACCAGCAACGATATCTGAAATATGGAATTTGGCATGTACCACCCAGGCATGCAGCCCCTGATCTAAACATGGGGATGGCCACTAATCGATACATACAGGGCACCTCATTAGCAACTGGTATCTGAAATGAGACCCTATCGACATGAAGAACCCCAAATGCAAACTAACTTGCAAAGGAAGCGTGAACACAAACTATGAGTATCCAACCAAAGAAAAACCTCTTCACTCTCTAGCTTACCCTATGGATCCATATGCAGCTATGCCCACTAGATACCAATAATAATAACTCACTCAATATCAACGAAGTTTATAAATAGTGCCTAGTGGCATATAGGGTTTTCCAAAGCTTATACCAATGAACAAACACTTTTAAAATGTGTTTAATTGGAGTAAGTTTTACCCCATCTGACTCAAATCGGTTTGTCCATGAATACCCAAAGTAAGATGGGCTAGGAATGGGCTTGGGGCCCACTTCCTAGGCTTAGGCTTGAAGGCCTAACGCTTTGTTTGGTAAGGGATGTGGATCCAACCTTATTTTGGTAAGTGGTCTCTCTTTGAAAAAGATAGGGCTCAATAGGCCCAAACCCTAGTCTTAGCCACACCATCTAATTACCCCAACATGTATCCATTTGGGCTTTTAGTTGGGCCTCAAAGGCTATGGCCCTTTAGTTAAGGGAATTGTTGTTTATTTAACCACAGCATGTTAGTTGGACTAGGTGGGCCCCATTGGAAGGCCTACGGGTACTCAATCTGGGCCCAAGGCCCATCTTGGGTCGTGGGAGAGCCCAAAACCCTATTGGATTTGATTAATTTAATTAAAATAGATTAGGGTTTTTCTACATTTTAGGGTTTGTTTACATTTTAGCCCAAAACCCTATTCATTAATTAAAATAATGAAAAGAATTAAAATCTACATTTTAGGGTTTTTCTGGGTTTGACCGAAATTACATTACGGACAAACCCTAATTAGGCATGATTGAAATTAAATTTCGGTCATGCTCTATGTGCGTGCACCGTGAGAACGCCGCACACATGGGATGCACGGGAGTGCGTGCCTCCTTTTTTGGGGTGAATTGGAAAAATTGGAGTTGTCACTGCCTAATGGGGTGTAGGCAGACACCTGGGTGCCTAGGTTTGTCTATTATACTGGTCTGCGGTAGGACTGTAAACAGAGTGGATCTGCATGAATTCGAATTCGAATCCGATTACGATTTAGGATATCCATATTCGTTTAACTATCCGACGGATCTTTCGTATGTCCTACCAAGTCTGAATCCGATTATTATTGCTAAATCCGTATTCGTATCCGATTTTATTCGAATTTGACTAAATATTCGAATCCGTTAATAAATCCAACAATTCGATTAAATTTCATCTAATAAAAATGGTATACAAAGTTACAAACTAATAAAAATTAAATTACAATGAACATGCAACAGCCGTGATGTCCCCAAGTGTGCATTTTAGTGGGCACTGGGACGAGTAAGCACCAAACCGGCCCCATCCCCTAACTTTGAGTGCTACTGTTGCAATCATTGATCGGTTGACGCTTAGAGAGCTTGATAGCTCAAAGCTAACTTTGACATAAAGAATTCTGGTTTATTGTCTGATATTGCCATCTGAATGTCACCTTGTTCCGCAGCTCCACTGCCATTGAACATGTCAAGCAGGCCAATTGGTGCGAAAAAGATGGTGGGTGTGATTTCCTACATCACAAAGAGGAGAAAAACATTTATTAAGACATTCTACTTTTGCAGGATTGCAAGATGGATCCAGTTAATCAGCACTTTGTGATGCAAAAGGAGGGGGAGAGCTCACCTTGAGGGGGCAGTAGTGGAACAGTTCATACTCCAGAACATTAAGGGTCACAGGTAGTGAAGTACCCCTTGGAAGCCAAGTTACCTCTCCTGTAATGTTGAAGTGGAACATTATTAAATGGAGCGAAAATACGATTATTGATGAGAACACATATAACCTGCTACAGCAAAGAAAACATGTTTAAAGTGATCCCGAGGATCAAACTCATTATACATACTCAAAGTCATAAATGACCTCAGCCCTTTCACCTTATGAACACTTTGAACCTTGTAAGTGTGAAAACTCACACTCCTGATATGGCAAATGTTTGAAAAATTATGTCTTCTAATGAAGCTTCAAGATGTGCAGATTAAATAATGAAAATTCAGTTAATTGAGTAAAGAAGAAGAAGACGATGCTGCCACACAGCTTTAACGCCGCTGCCACCCCGCTGGCAGCGCATAAGGGAATTAGTGTTTTGAAAGAAAGGTTCGTGCACATGCCGCGTACTCTCCCGCTAGCAGCTCGCTAGCAGCGCGCTTTTAACTGATTCAACTTGTTCTGAGCGGGACTTGAGTTCGCTTCCAGCCGTCTACATCGATCGCTTCACGACGCCACCAGCGCTCGACGCGATCTGAGTTTTATTCTTTAAATAGACGTGTTGTAATTTTTAATTGTGACTTTTTTCTTTGGATCATTTTTTATTTCGAATCTTGAGGTGTTTGAGATTCGATCAAATCTTCTTTAGAGAGTCGGCGATCGAGTGAGGGGGAGATCTGAGATAGATCACCTGGAATTGAAGATAGAGGATTCTTCTTCAATTCGGAACTTCATCTGATCGTGTGATCGCCTGGACTGGTGATCGGCCTTGATTGATGCGTAGGTGGATTCCTACTGCATTGGATCGTCTCAGTGGATTCTGAGGTGATTGCTGCGATCTGGATTGATCGTGTTCTGCAGCTTGTGGATTCAAGCTGTGTTGCAGTTCGTGGATTCGAACTGTGGATCACTGGTGAGTGATTGTTTTGCGATCTGGACTGATCGTGTTCTGCAACTTGTGGATTCAAGCTGTGTTGCAGTTCGTGGATTCGAACTGTGGATTGCTGTTGAGTGAGTCAAATTGTAAAGGTTAAGTATGTACTCCTTTGTAATTGTCTTTTCATTCAATAGTGGATTTCGAAGGGTTAGTCGCCTCATATAGACTCGAGGTTTTTCCTGGATCTGGATCCAGGTTTCCTCGTATAATTCTCTATGTATTGTTTCCGCATTGTTCAATTCTGAATTGTTATAGATTGTGGACCTATAGAGTAGTCCTCTACTCTTTCAAACCTCACACCTAGCAACAAGATACATCTAATCATCAAGCTTCCCTCAATGATACCTATACGCAGTAGAAGCAGCCTCTTCTCCATAATGGCAAATGGATCCGGCTCTTCAAATGTAACCTAATTCCCATTCAAACCTCTTCCGTCAGGGCACATCACATTCTCAAACAAAGTAAATATACAGATCTTTGAAAGATCCCATAAACATGGTTCGGGAACAAGGTTATCAGTGGGAAGTAATGCTCCAATGGATGTTATGGAACATCATAACGAGAATAACGTTAAACAGTCAATCCTCAAATGATATTTTACGAATAATAGAAACAATGACAGAATAGAAACACCATCAAATTGTAACAAGAAAGAAAGCAACCCAAGAATCGGTGAAGGGGGTGCTTAACCCTCAGAGATGGGGTTGTTCGCCGAACTCTTGACCGTTGTCCGCCGAACCCTCGACCGCTGTGCAGTTTGCCGCCGCTGCTGAAGACAAGAGAGAGTTGAGAGGAAGACGAGAGATAGAGTTGAGAAGAGGAGAGGAAGATGATAGAGAGTTGGGACTTGGGACTCTGGGAGGAAGACGAGTCGATGAGAGAGAGTTGAGAGTGTTTAGGAATTAGGGCAAATGTTACTTTTATACAAAGAGGATAAATTACTTAATTATCGTCAATACGTTATATAATTTACAAGCACATTATATATAACTAATCGGATTCGGATCTTAATCGGACAGATATGGCGATATTTCGAATCAGAATCCGATTATAAACATATCCAATTTTTCGGATCCGAATCCGATCCAAAGGATAATTTAATTGGTTAAAAATCTGATTAAATCAGATAATTTAATCTAAAACGGACGATAAACGGGTCATGATCCGATCCATTTACAGCCCTAGTCTGCGGCTTGAGATTCTGTGTAAGGTCTTGGTTACAGTCCGGGGAAGTCCGTAAACACCCCGGTCTACCCCGTCGTGTGACGGGTCCCACGGTTTTCCTGGTTTGAGTCAACTCGGTCTATCTTACCCAATTCCTAAGTCAAACATGCACACATTTTGTTTAAGTTTGGTGGGAACCACCTGAGTGGTGTGGGTCCCTTTATTTGATTTTTATCTTCTTTGTTTAGGTGATCTTGGTCAGATTGGGTGGGCCCCGTTGGAAGGCTCATGGATTCCTTGGTGAGCTAAGCTTAGCCCACGTGTCCCTTTTGTGGGCCTTGATATATCCCTGAAAGGCCCGTTAGGGTTTGGTTGGCTTAATTGATTTTATTTAGGATTGAGCCAATGATTGGCTTCAGACTTACTTTGTGGGCCTGGATGGTCTGTGGGCCCATTGAGTGGGCCACATAGTGGTTGCCTTGATTGATTTATTATCTTTGTTAAGTTCTTCCAATTGGGCTAGGAATGGGCTTGGGGCCCATGTCCTAGATTTGGGCTTGAAAGCCCAAGACTTTGCAAGATAGGGTTTTGGATCCCTTTTCTTATCTGAGCAAGTGGGCTTCCCTTAAAGAAGGGAATAAGGCCCGATAGGCCCAAGCCCAAGTGGCGGCCAAACCAGACCTAATCTATCCAACATGCTGCAAATTGGGCCTTGGTTGGGCCTCATGAGGTTTGGCCCAATTTATTTGAATCATTTATCTTTTTAGAACAAAGTATGTGAATCGGGCTGGGTGGGCTCCATTGGAAGGCCCACAGGTGCTCAAGCTAGACCCATTGGGTCCAAATCCCCTGTCGGGTTAACCCAGAAACCCTGTAGGATTGATCGGTTTGACTGAAAATGGGTCAAGAAATGGGCAAATGGGCTAAAACCCTGAAATTAGGGTTTTCTGGAGTGTAACCGAAATTGACTTTCGGTTACACTGAAATATAACATGACCGAAATAAGATTTCGGTCATGTTAATTTTATACATAACCGAAATATAATTTCTATTATGTATATGTCCGTTTGCCCGACTTGTTTTTTTGGGCAAACATAGAAAATCACTTTTTTGGGGTTTTTCGAGAGGTGAAGATTTCCTGGGATCTGGGGGATGTCCAGGAGTTGTGTGGGCCCCTGTGTGGGCCTACAGTGGTACAGATTGAAGGAGGAGAGGCCTTGCTTGGCCTCCTTGGTGATCTTTGAACCAAAAGAGAAGCAAGATCCTTCCTCTTGAGTGGGAACTCAAGCCATGGAACAGGGACCTAGGGTGTCCCTGTTCTTGTGCTAAATATACCCCCTCTACTCCTTGAGGAGAGCAAGAGGGGTGGCCCGTGTGCTAATCTACGGCCAAGCCATTCACACATGCTAGCAAATCATCAACTAAAGCCTCAAGACAAACTACCAAACTGATGGAGCATGCTGTAGACAAGTGACCAACATGTGTGTGTGTGTCCATGTTTATATTCATGCTAGTGGAATGAAGCTACGGATGAAGGCCTAAGCATGCTTTTCAAACACATAAAGCATGTACATGGTGCCATGTGTGCGACATATGTGAAGAGGCAAACTAAGACAGCAAGCATACCATATTGAAGTGTATGTGTCATGATACTTGCTCACAAGTCCATGCAACCACCCTATGCTAGAAAACAGTAACAAGTCATGCTTTAAAGAGATTAAAAGGCAAGTAAAAAGAAGGGATAAAGGGGGGATTTAATGGATACAATGGACATATAGGAAGGGGGAGAACATGCTCTCCCCTTTATTTCAAAAAAAGAAAAGCAAGAGATATGAATAGACATTAAGCAAGGATTTGCATGTGACTTTTACGCTAAAAGAGGCTCTCCTCTCACCCATTTGGCCAACCTACCTCGCCTTCATCAAGGGGGTTATACTTTTATGATGCCATGAAGAGGAAAAGAAGGAGAAAAAGAAGGAAAAAGCATACTCCAAGAAGTAAAAAGAACAAGTAAAGGATATGTGCTCAAAATCTGCTTATTCTCATATATGTGCCATAAAATGTCACAAGAATACTCACCTTGGGGTTAGAAGTTCTATTTGAGTAGTATGGAGCTCCCTTGGTGCTTCCACAATGGCTAGAGCACTTTCCTTGGCTTCCCACAACACTTCCTTAGGCTCCTTCAAAGCTCAAAGGGAGGAGGAAGAGGGGAGGAAAGGATTGGAGGGGGTTTTGAAGGGGTTTGGTGGTTTAGGAAGGTAATGGAGGGGTAAAGGAGGGGGTCTCGTACAGGGGTAGGAGAGAGGGGAGAGCTCAAAATGAAAAAGTAGCTAACCTTTGAAAATGAGCTGCTGAGTAGCTTTTATAGACAAAAAGAAATAACCAAAATTATATTTCGGTTATACTATTTTTATGTGTAATTGAAATAAAATTTTGATTACACCTATTTCCGACATGCAATCATGAAAATGCAGAGATATTGTCAGGAAATATGTCAGAAAATCTGGGAAATCTTATCTTATGAACCGAAATTAAATTTCGGTTATTTTATATATAAAAATGATTTTTTCTAGATTTGCCCCTAATTTGATTGATTTGACTGGATTCTCTTTCTTAATAAGAGAATCCGAATTTATATTTTTTAATTATTTTAATTATGAAAAATGAGATATTTTGTAAAAAATATTTTTTTATTCAAGATATTTTCAAAATACTAATATTATGTTCGAGATATTTTCTTTTCTTTGTCCTTTCCGTCCTTTCTTCGTCACGTGGCAGTTTCTTGCTCCCTTGCCATGTGGGCAGCTTCTGGCAATTCTGCCCTAGAGCCTGAACTGCTCATAACTCTCTCATCCGAGCTCCGATTCTGGCAAATTCAGTTGCGCTGGAACTGGGTCGAGATCCTCTATCCACTGGGATAGGGTTTTGCAGTAAATTCAAGTTTTTAGTAGAAAGCCGAAGCCGCGTCCGAAATCTTAATCTGCTCATATCTCCTTGACTCGGACCCTGATTCTGGTAAATTCAATTGCATTGGAATCGTGTCGGAATTTCCTTTCTTTTGGGATGGAGAAAGCAATTAATCTGGGTTTCAGCAGAAAGTCAATTTCTGCTCCCCGGGACTTGATCTGCCCATAAATCCTTCATCTAGACCCCAATTCTGGCAAACTCAGTTGCATTGGAATCGTGTCGGAATTTCCCATCCATTGACATATGGCATGGCAGTTGATCTGAACCTGATCAAAAAGTCAACTTTTGTCCCCTTAGGGTTTAACTTTTCAGTTAGGGTTTTCATTTTCGGCACTTTTGGAGGGTGAAAAAATGAGGTGTTTAAATTTAAATAAACATAGCCGAAATTATATTTCAGCTATGAACAAAATATAGCTTGCCCGACCTGAGTTTTTGGGCAAGCTTAAAAAATCAAGTTTTTTAAATATTTCAATGGGGCTTGGATTCCCTGGTTTCTTGGGGTATGTAAGACCCCGAAAATTTCTTAAATAATAAAATAAATTAATAATTATTGATGAAATAAATTCATAATCGTAGGTGATCACATTGATAGTGGAGATCATGAGTTTGGTGCAATCAGACTGTTGGATTGTGAGATATCGAGGTAAGAATTAAATCTTGATGCATCTGTGTTGTGATGGTTTGATGTGTGATAGCTTATAGTGTTGTGATGCACAGGATCAGGGGTATTAGAATAGGGTTTTATACCCTAGAGAATACGATTGGTATTTCCATCGTATTGTTGTTTGGTATTGCGGCAGAAGATAGAAGACGACCGAAGGAGAAAATCGAAGAGAAGAAGAACAAGAAGGAGAGAGAGAGAGAGAGAGAGAGGACGTTGGTCTTGTATTCCTCATCATCTTAAGAGTGCTTTGCGTCTGTGGAAGGAAGGATTCGTTGCTGTTCAGAGGAAGAAAAAGAAGTCTAACAGTACATGTAGGTAGCACACAATTTTGTCGTTTGATTTTTGTGTTCTTGTTGTTTGATCCTAATGCATGATTTTCGATGTATATGTGTATATTTAGTTTGATTATAGTTTAATATATATGTTAGAATTGATCAGAACGAAGAAAAAACTCAGATTACGAACTTAGTTTGCCGCAATTAAATGGGCACCTAACACGACCGCCTAGGCGATTGTAAGCACCCGTGTGCGAGCGCGCTTCCTTTGCAAGATAGTTTTCAATGGAGGGTCCTGTGTCTGTAGGGTCATTTCGAGCCTCGCTGGTGATTCCTGTACATGTGGATTAGCGGCCATCTCCATGTATTGATTCAGGGGTTGCATGCTGGTGGTTCATGCCAACTCTTTGAGTATGTGCGCAATAAGCGATGACTACGGCTCTTATCTTAAGAATAGTATTCGAGTTTGAGTGTCATAGTAGCTTCGCCAATAAGATGCATGGTGGCATAGCATTTGATGAGTATCTTCTCAAAGAATCTTTCTTTGTGAGTCCTACAATGATACTAATAATATGATATACTTGTTACTGTTACATTGACACATGTGAGATGCATGTATGTGCTATTTTATGGGTGAACGTGATTACTTGGTTCATCACAGTTATATTGGAAATTGAGTAGACTGGAGTTGTTTTGGATTTATGCTGTATTATTCTGGACTTCATTCTTATCATAATTACATTTGATACATGACCCTTAGAAATGATTAAATGCTGATTTGTGTTTCTCGACTGCAATGATCGATTATACGAGACCTGCTTATTCATATTAGTTTTATCATGCATGAAATGATTATTTTATTAAATATAAACTGTTTAGCATGCATCATATTTCCTACTGAGATATTCGTATCTTACTCTTTTGTTTTGTTTTGGTTTTCAGCTGATACGCGAGAGGGGGATCTTTGTGGTGATACTCAGGGTGATTTCGTTGATTTCTTGCCAGAGGATTATTATTATCTAGATTGAGCTAAGGTTGATGAAAGATGACATTTTGATTTTTGACAGTTTATTTTATTTATTGGACATGATGTATTTAGAGAGAGAGAGAGAAAGTTTTTAGAACCCTTTTGATTACACCAGACTTGATTAGTTGACTTATTGGTCATTTATTATTTTTATATTTATGGTGATGATAGGCATTACACTTCCGCACATTATTCTTCCGCACTCTAATAATCACAAATGAATTATTTAATTTTAGCTTGGTTTAAATTGTTGATTATATATATGGGCCCAATAGCACTTGGATTTGGGTTCGGATGCCAGTTTTGCATTTACCCGAGTTCGAGGCGCTACAGGGTAACCAGGGACTGTGTGGGCCCCTTTGTGGGCCCATAGTGGTCTGTGGTTAGGGCAATAAGCCTTATTTGGCTAACTTGATTAACTCTAAACCAAAGGGAGGGGGGGGGGGGGGGATTAAGGCTTGGGGCCTTGTCCCCCTCCTTGAGTTGAAGCTCAAAATATGAAACAGGGACCTTTGGTGTCCTTGTTTTGGTACTCATGGCATCACTCCTCTTTCCTCCATGAGAAGAGGAAAGGTGTAAAATCCCAAATTTTTAATAACATTAAAAATATTAGATTTTTGTTGTTAATTAGTTTAATTAATGGAAAATCTTAGAAATAGAGAAAAGGGAATTATTTAGAGAAAAATACTTAAAAGAAAGTAATATATGAGAAATTATTAAAAGGGGCAAATCCGTTAATTTAGTTTCGTTAGTGGGGTTGGTGGTTTGGTATTGTAGCAAGCAAGGGTAAATTGGGGATTTGAGACAATAAGCGTGGAAACGAGATAGATTAAGGTCAGTATTGTGCTGATAATAATTAGAATTATTTTTCTGTTTGAATTCCGTCGTTTTAAATAAAATGTATGTACATGTGAGTGATTAGGTGGAGGATCAATCCAGTAGATCAAATGGCTGGGAAAGTTGCGCATGTAAGGAGATTTCGTGGGCGAGCATGCAGCGAACCATGATGTTGGGTAAGGCGAGTATAAATACCTAGCGTATTTAGGAGCGTAGGTTTTGGCACACTTTGAACTCGAGGGAAACTGCGGCTAGATTTCTAGGGCTTTGGGGAGAAGAGCAGACGTGTGGTGTTCCTGTCGATCAGCGAGTGTTCAGAAACCATCTTACGATCAGAGAAGAAACTGGGTGGAGGTCGATAATTGAACTTTCGGTTCTAGGAGTTGCAGTTGTAGGGGTTTTGAGCATATAACAGGTGAGTAGCATCGTTTTAATCTGTGTTTTGGGTTTTGACTTCTGAGATTAGCCGAACTGCATGTTTGTGAAGAATGTTAGTTTCGAACTTGAATTATTCAAAGAGTTTTGAGGCATGATATGAAACGTGTTTAGATTAATTTCGATTCGGGCTAAATCATCTATTGAGGGTAGTAGAAGCATAGAAAAATCATTGTGGAGGCTGGAATGTAGGCCAGTCATGGCTAGATGGTATTAACAGTGGGTTAAAAATTTACCGAGAAGAACATGGGGTGTCCGCTGGGCTGCCGCCAACCTTTTCTCCTCGGTGGTAGCTTGGCTCATGTAAAATTTTGGGTTCGTCGACCTGGCGCCTACTGCCTTGTAGTCAGCGCACCCTATAACGCCCCGAATCCGGGTCTCTTTTTTTTTTTCCTTAACTCAAATCAAGGCATTAACTTATGGTACATTACAATCAGCTCAAAAGATAAAGAGATAATGAACTAAGATTTATCTGAGTGCTAGGAAGCTTAAATTATTCATTGGAACTGAATCTTCCTATTACATCAATTTATCAAATGAAAGGCAACTACAAATTAACTAACTCTTAATATCCTACCAAATCATCTATTATGATTCCAATAAAATAAATACAACTATATAAAATTATCGTACTCTTTTCATATGGAATTTCTAGACTTCAACCCACTATCTGTCTAACCTGTGGCGTCCTCTCCAAGATGACCTGAAAAATAGAATATAAAGTAGGGCTGAGATAAGAATATCTCAGTAGGTAAACACATGCATGAAGAAAAACAGTTTATATATAGAAAATAACAGTGGTTTCATGCACGGTAAAATAATCGAGTAATCACAGTCAGTAAGGTAAACGAATAATCACAATACAAACAAACATTGAATCAATGCCCGAATTAAAGGAAGTTAATCATGTGCATTTCATTTCAATTTAAAGGTCAATGTATTATATTTCACATTCCCATGGTTTTTGGTTTATTTTCTTTAGTGTCTTCTTAAGAGCAGTTCCACATTTTATTCATGATTCCATAATATCCCATTTTAACAGTTCACATAAATCATAGCAGTTCTGTTCAATTATGACATTTCAATATTTCCTTTTAAATAACAATCCATCAACCTGAGAATCAATCATTATATCAGTAATAAAATCCAACCTTCAAGTAGTAGCCTATCTCTACCACAGGACGCAAACATATAGTATCCACATAAGCTCCGCAGGAGAATGCACATCTCTACGACTACAGGTACCCCCTGCAAGAGACAGCATAACTCTACCGTAGGATGTGAACACCTAGCATCTACCTCTACTGTAGGAGATAACTTCTTCATCTTCCAGTGGTAACTCACACACCCATCCTCCATGTGGGATGCAATCATGCATAATCACATCTCCCCCACATGAGGTATCTCTCCTGTAGGATGCAATCCATCGGAAATACATATGCCCCATAGGAGGTAATGAATCTCTTCCGCAGGAGGTAATGTCTCTGCCACCAAGCGGGTTATCTCTGCCACCAAGCAGGTTATCTCTGCCACCAAGCAGGTTGGGTCTCCGCCACCAAGCGGGTAATCTCTGCCACCAAGCAGGTTGGGCCTCCGCCACCAAGCGGGTAATCTCTGCCACCAATCAGGTTGGGTCTTCGTCACCAAACGGGTTAGGGTCTCCGCCACCAAGCGGGTAATAATCTCTGCCACCAAGCAGGTAATATACAATACATCTCTGCCACCAAGCAAATTATTTATAAAACTGGCCACCAAGCCATTGTACGATCATTCACATTCCAATATTGTTTATAATCCTAGTTCTTTCATGTTCAATCGGTAATCCAAAGTCTTGTTTCATAACCAGTTCATTAGTGTGTACTCATATTGATTATGGGATTATCTTAATAATGGAAGACTCAAGTGATTAAATATCTAATATGAACCCTTTTAGTATAATTGGCCTTCAGAGACACCTTAAGAATAATCTTAGAGAAGTGTTACAAGTGGTGGAAATCCAAATAACCTATTTTATAATGATTTGGGACTAAGAATGTCGTAAAGTTCTCAAAATACATTTTGGATGAGTGGAATAGTCTTAGGATTTCCAATAAGGTCACCATACCAAAAATCAATCGATTCCGAGACAAAAAGTTTCGGACCCCAAAAATATTCTAAGTCTGGTTAAAACGTTGACTTTTGGGTATATAATTTGTCTAGACAAATCTACAAGGAGTTTCGGGCTCAAATTTTGGTTGTAGTCTATTGAAGGGTAAACACATCTCCTAGAATTTTATGGGCTTCTGAATCACTCATCTGGGTATCAAACCCAAAACGGGCTTTTTGATAAAAACCGGGAAAACTGGAAATTTAGGCATGAACTGGAAAGTTGACTTTTTATTGGCTGGGAATTGGACCTTGGAAGTATTTTTATTGGTTCCAAATGGGAGGTAAAACCTTATTTACACGTAAAAACTTAAGTAAATGGAGCAATAAATACACAGGACATTTACTTAAGTAAATGGAGCAATAAATACACAGGAAATTTACTTAAATGTCTTTCAGGTAAATAAGGGTGCTGTGTCGGAGGCTCAGGTTATTTGGAAAAGGGTTGGAGAAGAAAAGGGGATGAAAAACTGTCAAAATTGCATTTTTTTGTTAGAGCGCCTAGGATCGCTCAGGATCGCCTGGGCGGTCAAAGGTTGGCGGTAGTGTAAAATAGAGCGTCGACGGTAACTCTTCTCGCGGTCTCGGGCGGTCTCAATTTTTCAATGAGCGCCAAGGATCGCCGAGCACAGTCGAGGTCGGCGGTCTCCCGAAAACGAACAAAAACACTTCCAAAACGTGATTTTTTCCTATTCTAAGCAATCCCATAATACTTATAATGATTATATCATGCATCATACATATATCTACAACATAAAAACATGGTTTGAAGATTAAACGAATGTTAAATACGAAAACGAACATAAAAAAGTGTCACCTATCTCTGTTGACGATCGTTTCTTTTCCTCTTCTCTAAACAATGACTAAAACAATGTGAGACACTGTCTAGAAGAAAGAAATCAAGCAACACCCTCTCCCTTTTCCCTTCTTCTTCTTCTCTTCCGGTCTGGTCGTGTTTGTTGCTTGCGGCTGTTCAATATGAGCAAAATACGATTGGTATTCCCACCTATAGAATTAGGTTATTTAATTGGTATTTATGCTCTCCGATTCCATGTATCTCACTTACAAAAGACTCCATACACACGCCCAATCATAGCTCTTAAAATTAAAGTGTTAATCATACCTTGATATCTCATGATCGGACAGTCGGATCTGCTCCAAACTCTTGATCTCCACTAATAATGATATTCTCTACAATAATAAATTATTTCCATCCATAATAATCCTCAAGAATATTAATTATTATTTTATTTTAATCTTTGAGAAAATTCGGGGTTTTACACACCCACCCAAATTTTAATTTGGGTGCGGCTGACCATTTTAAGCCCATTTTCTCAAACCAAACGGTCCAAACACCTACCTAGTAGCTGAACTATCATGCTGGAAATATTATTAAATGGTTGTAACCTCCTGAGATTATTCCATCAATTTTTAGTAAAATATATGAGTTCTAAAAGTCAAGTTTGAAGGGTTGGTTGATAGTCTAATTGCTGTCTTGATACCATGAGTTAGTGGTTCTGTTTTATCCATGTTCTACTATTACTTCCAGGTTGTGATGTTGTTTAACCTGAGTTTTGTCGAACTATAATGTGCTGGGCAGAATTTACAAAAGAGTTTTCCATGAGTTGTTTGTTTACACCGATGGGTTTGAATATCGTTCTTTAATTTGAATATGCATGTGGAGTTCCAGGGAGGATTGTTTTGGTCCTGAGCGACCCATGAAAATAGCAATTGCGGTTAATCGTTGTTATGTTCTATGTTGGAGTTTCATGCTATTTGATTGATTAAATTTAGATTGATGAAATTGAGCTTGTTACTGGTTTAGCTTGTCCTAGATCCAGAGTCTAAGCTTAGTAATGTGATGTATATGCTTTATTGGTGTAATGGCATGGCCATGGAGTGTTACCACGACTGGTGTAGAGCAGCCAGAAACCCTGAGTAGGCCTGGTTGTCAATGCCGATACCCGGAGTAGGCCGGCATTGGATGACGATACCCTGAGTAGGCCGTCATTTCAGAGTTTCTGATACCCTAAGTAGGCCGGAACTGTGTATATGGAGGTGTGGATGTCGCTCTGGCATGTTGATTAACCAATCTAAGCAACTACATGACATTGACCAATGTTGGTATTTGACTTTATTTGACACTATATGTTTTATTCGCTGGTTTATTGATATTGGTGGTTCATCGAATGTGGTTCATCGGTTACTTGGTATTAGTGTCCCTTCTACTAGTGTAGAGCAGCATCATGACCCTAAGTGGTTCGGTGTTGTCAATGCCGATACCCAGAGTAGGCTGACATTGGATGACGATACCCTGAGTAGGCCATCATTTCAATATCCGAAACCCTGAGTAGGCCGGTTATACATTTGGAGGCGTGGATATGGTTATGAGGTGAAATTGTTTATGTGACATTTGGTATATCTGGAAGTATATCTTGAGATGTGAAATTAGGATTATTCGCTATGTTGGTGTCAGTTATTCATTATTTTATCGCTATCTTCGTGATTTGAGACGGATGTTATTGCTTGATTTACATAATGGATTTCCGCACTGATATAAATTGGATTGTTGAAGTTTAGTCGGATTATTCGGACTATGTGTGTTATCATCATTGTATATGGTTTGTAACCATGACATGTTTTAGAATTGAACTAAATGTATTTGTGCATGCATGTGTTGCTCACTGAGATATTCGTATCTCATCCCGTTTGCTTTTGTTTTATTTTCAACGGCTCTTGGAGAGGACGATTCCTACGGGTAGTTGCTGGTCATGTGAGTTTATTTCAGTTGGGATTATTTTAGCGCACTCTGTTATATAGTTATTGTTGTATTCATGTTTTTCCTTCACTCTGATATTGCGATCTTGTGTTATATATTAACCTTCGGAGATGAGTTATGGTTTCTCTATGTAACTCGGATCCGGGGCATTACAAAAGGAGATGACCCCGGTAGGCCCATGTCTTGGTCTTTCGGCCTCACCATGCATACGTATACAAACAAACAATCAATAGCACATGAAAGACAAGCTAATGAAAACTTAAGACATGCTGTAAAACAGTGGGCTAAAGTGTGTGTTGTTCACATTAATATGCATGCAAGTGGAGTGAAGCTAAAGAAAGAAACCTAGGCATGCTTTCTAAGTGTGTCATGTATATGCATGGTGCCTTGTGCACATGAAAAGAGCATGCAAGAAGAAACCAAAACAGTAAGGAGAAAGTGAGCATGTGATCATGGCAATGTGACTTATGGAGCATGCTATTTAAGTGCATGGTAACCTATAACTTTATACAACAAATTTTATGATAAAAGAAGAACAAAAAGCAAGCTTGAAAGTACCTTGAAAGCCATTAAAGAAGGGATTTGGGGATTTAAGGGGTACAATAGACATGAGGAAAAGGGGGGAGAACATACTCTCCCTTTATTCAATGAAATGGAATGGAAAGAAACATATAAAGGACATGCTTTAAAATGAAGCCCTAAATGATACTAGCAAGACCTCTCACCTCCCATTTTTGGATCTAGACATCTCCCCTTACCATGGGAATTCCTTCTCATGAAGAAAAGAAGGGAGAGGTAAAGAGAGGAGGGAGGAAAACAAGCCCAAATGGAGAAAACATCACATAAAGAAGGCATGCTTACATTGGCTTCAAATTCATATATGTTACATAAAAAGTCCTTAGGGAGCTCACCTTGGGATTAGCAACCCTATTTGAAGTGTACTGCAACTCCTTAAAGGCTTGACAGCAGGTAGGAGCACTTCTCTTGAGCTCTGCAGCACCTCCTTGATGTCTTCTTTGGTTAAAGTAGAAGAAGAAGAGGTTGGGAGAGGATTGGAAGGTGTTTGGGAGAGGTTTGAGTGCTTGGGGGTGAGGGAGATGGGTTAGGAGAGGGGGACCTGTGTGTGTGTGTGTGTGCGTTGGGAGATGGAGAGGGAGGCCTATTTATAAGTGAGGTTAGGGGAGGGGGATATCATGAGAGAAATCTCCATTCATGATCTTAATGAGAGATCTCTCATGATCTCTCATTAATGAGAGAAATCCCACTGGTATTTGTATTTTGTCCTTTAATTTGACACTTGGCAAACATAGTTTGCACATTTGCCACGTGACCAATTCTCTCATGATCTCTCATTAATGAGAGAAATTTCATTGGTATTTGCATTTTGTCTTTTAATTTGCCACTTGGTAAACGTGGTTTGCACATTTGCCACGTGGTCAGTTTTATGCATTTAATTACAATTTTGCCCTTAAGAGTGCTTTGACCATAACTTCTTTATCCGGACTCCGATTTATGCAAACTCAGTTGCGTTGGAACCGTATCGGGATTTATTATCCATTGGAATAGGGTATGGCAGCCAATTCAAGCTTGATCAGAAAGTCAATTTTTGCTCCCTAGGGTTTGACCTGTCTCTTAGGGTTTTCATTTCTGGCTTTCAGATGGGTGCAAAAATGAAGTGCTTACACCTGGTCGCTTAGGCGATCTGTTGGGCGACTGATTATCTAGAATTTATAGGTGAGTCGCTTGATAGGATCGCTCAAGCGATCGTGTCGAGTGCTCGACCAATAGTAGCTAATTCTAAAATCCAAAACTAGTTATCTTTGCAATATACTACTTTATGTACATTATAATCAACTCTAATCATATCCAAAATCATGTATACAACACTTCAAAGCATGTTAGATGATCAAAACAGTATTAAACAATGATAACGACTAATCGGTGTGCTACCTACTTCTAATAGCTCAAGATTTCCTTCTTCCTCTTTTGTCTTCTTAGCTTAGGATCTGATCTCTTCCTTTCAGCAACCCAAAACTCCTTCTAGAATGCATAACTCTTCAAGTCCAACAAAACTTAGATTTTCTTCTCCTCTCTCGGTTCTTCCTTCTCTTCTCTTAGTTCTTCCTTCTCTTCTTTCAGCCTCTAAAGACAACTACGCAGGGTATAGGTATACGATTAGTCGTATACACAACAAGAAACTCTATTTTATTCCATGCTATCCCATGTATCTCCCCTCTACCAACCACCGTACAACTAACCAATCTGATTAAAATAACTCTTAACATTATACTTACCCCATTATCTCATGATACAACGGTTGGATTTGCATCATACTCCAGATCTCCTTAATCCATGTGATCACCTATATAATTTATTACAAATTTTAGTAAGGACCACATTAAAAATACAACATTTTATTTAATTAAAATTCTGAAATATTTTGGGGGTCTTACAATAGGTTTATTTTTCTAAAAATGGAATTAGAAAGCCATTGTGGGTCAACACAGTGACCCACAAGTGTTACCAGACTCACATGGGATGGGGAACCTTGCTGCCCCTAGAAAAATATGGTTTTTGCACATTTATGTGCAAACCACATACTCAAATTGGTTTGGTTTGAACTGTATGGAATATACTGTTTAGACCAAACTGTATGATGTATACGGTTTGGTAACAGAGAGTTGCAAAAATCCGATTTTTCTTGGTTAAACAAGATAAAAAGTAATTCCTAAAAGTAAACCAATAAACCAATAAGGCCCTAGATAACCAGGACCCACCTTGGGAATTGGGCCTAACCTTAGGCCCAAATATGCACCTTTGTGGGCCTTCCAACGAGGCCCACACCCGTCTAGCTTAATCTAAATCAACTCCAAAGTGGATTCTAAGCTATCTAGACCTCCTTGGGCCCTTACCAAGCCTAAGGGACCTCCTTTAAATCCTTAATCAACCAACCTTAATATGTTGAATCCTCAAACTATACCCAAACCAAGTAACCAAACCCTAAAGGGGGTCATCCAACGCAACCTCCAAACGGGACTTTGGCTTTCTCTAAAGCCCAAATTGGCATACCTGTGGGCCCTCCGACGGGGTACCAGACCCACATCATCTCTAAAGTAATAAGATAAAATTAAATAAATGGGATCTACACCGCATAGATGGTCCCACTATGACCAAAAATGAAGAGTGCACATTGGATTAAGATCGGGTGAGATTAATTCAAGTTGACTCATAACCAGGACGACCCGTGGGACCCATTACTCGATGGGGCGGACGAGGTGTCTACGGACTTCCCTGGACCGTAACCGAGAATTTAATCAGAATCTCAAGCTGCAGACCACCTAATAAAGAAACATTATGCACCTAGTTATCTGCCTGCACCCCATTAGGCAGTGGCGACTCCTATTTCCCCATTCCCCATTTCCCAAAGGAGGCACACACTCATGTGTGCCTCTCAAATAAGATCCTCATCGTGCGGCCCGCGGATCGACAAGCGCACACTAAGATTTATTTGGATTTTTATAAAGATTTGGGTATGTTCTATTAAAATGACTTTTATTTGAGTTTATCGTTCCCAATCCTTTTCCTTTAAACTTGGTTTGATTTTATTGGTTCCTACACTTGTATTTGACCTATCTAAAGATGTTTCCAGAGTTGTTATGACAGAATTGTGATTATTTTCCTCCGTGTACCTCGAAGGGGTTATTCTCACTCATGTAGCTTGGGTTTGAGACTTGGATTTTCTCCATGTATCTTGGAGTTGACTTGTGGATTATTGATGATTTTTTTGGTATCTAAAATAACATATTTCAGTATTTGTTTGCCTTGTGTCTAGTAGGCATAGCTTGTTATGGATCCATAGTTTAGCAAGATAGTGAAGTGGGTCTTCTTTGTTTAGTTAACCCCATGGTCCATTTATGCATTTTAGTTTGTGTATCTCGGCAATCCTCGTCTTTTATCTGTGGATCTCAGAGGAAAGTTGGAACTCGCAGCAATCATCGTCTTTGATCCGTGTATCTCGGTGGGAAGTTTGGTTGTACATTCCAACCTTTATCCCTGTATCTGGGTGGGTACTCCCCTATGTTGTAGTTCATGTATCTCAGATAACATATATCTGGAGGTGGTATTTGGAATTGAGTTTTTAGCTTCTCAAAGATGCTTTATTTCACAAGTCCTGTGATGTCACAAATTGTGTGGTGTGCTGATTGTATTATTGGTTTTACTTTGAAATTATGTGGTTTTGGATTCATGACATATTATTCTTGGATATTTGGTATTTGGATTTATTGTTAGAACCTCATGAAAAATGATTTCAAACTATATAGACTGTTTTCTTTCATGCATGTTACTGATTGTTGAGATCTTATATCTCACATTTGTTTTAAATATTTGTTTTCCAGATATTTTTGGAGAGAACGTGCAAGTCGGGGTAGATAATACAGAGGGTACAACAGAGGACCTTGAATGAGCACTTTATAGCTTAGTAGTTTCTTTTATATTTTATTAGGAGATTTGTTTAAGAGTTATTTCTTTTATGGTAGGTTTTGAAAAGTGTTTAGAATAGTTAATTTACCCTTTTGAGTTCAGATTTCATGTATTGAGCTAAAAAGTTTATTTTGAGGATTATTAGAACTTTTATATTGAATTAATAATGGATTTGTTTAAATTTTGGCATACTCTAATTTAACTTTATCACATTTATACTCTCATTCTTAATTGCCTTATTATCATTCAAGTAATGCCTTGATCCGTTAAAAAAAACTATTGGATTCGGGGCGTTACATTTTTAGTGGTTCCAAATGGGGTGTAAAACCTTATTTACATGTATAGGGAGTATAGGTTATTTGAGAAACAAAGGCTGAGAGAAATTGTGGAGATTGGGCTTACAATTAGGTGCACGATTAGGTCCACAATTAATCACCAATTGGCAATTAATCCTAAGACCCAATCGCTAGTCACGATTAGAATTTCCAGGGACCATGTTTCTGGGTTTTGGGTTTGGCTATTAATTGCCAAATTTGCAAATTAATCTCCAATTCGGGTTTTGCACATTTTCAGGTTATTTTTCAACACCAAATTGACCTATACCATTTCTATCTTTTCAAAACCAATTGGAATGATCATAAATAAATCAACAATGCTTAGAAACATCTTCCAAAAAAGAAAAATCCATCTCAAATATAATCACACACAAATCTGGATACATGAAACCTCGTTCAACATATCAAACTCAAACCCAAATCTAAAATGTAAACACTGTAGGTCGAAATACTTGTTAAATCATTAGCAAAACAAGCAACCAATGTTATACAACCAAAACTCTACGAAATGTAGAAGCTAAAATCAAGATGCAAGAGAATTCTCAGCTCAACTAAGCCCTAGAAGAGATAAAGACAAAATTTAGTAAGCTCATTTTGGTTTGAAGAGTTACTACTTACCGGTTCGCGGAGAAGCTCAATCCTCAAGATGAAATCCTCCTTCAATCTCCCTTTTTCTTCTTCTTCTAGCCTTTAGCAAACCTCACTCCTCCTTGTTCTACACGCCCAATAAAAAGTGTTCTAACATTAAACAAATTCAGCTAAGGCATGGTTTTATATGCCATTCTTTTGTTTTTCAAACTTGCCCCTCAACAAAGCCTCTATTCCAACTAACTCCTTAGGGTGTACCTAAGGCTTATTTGGGGGGGTACCTTAGTGTTATTTAGGGGGTACCTTGGTGTTTTCTTAGGGGTGTACCTTAGTTATTCAAGGGGTGTACCTTAGGTTTTTTTGGGGGGTGTACCTTAGTTACTCAAAGGGTGTACCTTAAGTAATACAAGGGCCAAGCACAACACGGCCCACCCTTAGCCATGCCGGGTGTATTGGTAAATAGGCTAGGCATGGGCTAATCGTGCCCGTGTCGGGCTGAATCGGCCCGATAAGCAACCCTACCTAAGCTACTTTTAGCTATCACTGTTTATTTCATGTTATATTGCATACTAGCTTTTGATAATATAATATTCAAGGGAATGAAAAGAAAATATATAATCCAACCAACTGTCAAATATTTTGATCAAGCAATTGTATGCATAAAATCATACCAAGGGATTTTAATTGCTAACCTAGGGGAGAAAAACATATTTGAAAGCTTATAATAAAGTTAAGGCTCAACATAAAGCCAACTAATCATGTTGTCAAACAATCACAAAATAATTGACTATAAGCATGGTAGATATGACCTATAGTGGAGGATGTTCATACATAGGATGTGTTATATATATTTCTTATGCACCAATATGACCATCACTTACAATTTTAAACACATCGTAAGTTATTATAAGTAGTAGAAACTAAAATATACTAAATAAATAGTAATGAAATCAAATTGTGTATGGACTTAGCCTTATATCATCCTTTTTGTCCCGCTTAAATTATTTTAAAAGACTTCTTATCCAACCATGAAAACATGATGTTAGGAACTCATAAAAACATGAAAACATGATGTTAGGAACTCATAAAAACATGATGTTAGGAAAACAAGCAAAAGCTTAACAAATCCCTTGGATTTAAAGAACCAACATCTCTAGCAGAACAAGAAATGCTAAGGGGTGATAGAGCAATATCATCCATGAAAGGGTGAAGCCATCATCAATGACATATACACATTAAATCTGATAGCTAATACCAATAAGACAATTGCCCAAATGAGAGCACTTAAACACAAGGGAAGCTTCATTTACCCTTTAAGCACCTTCATCAATGATGGAAGATAATGGTATTCTGATTGAGAAACAACCAAATAAATCAAAGCTAAAAAGATAAACTTTCTAGATCATTATTCAAGATAAATGTAATGCCCCGGTTCCGGGTCCATTTCCCAAAACCCGAGGTGTTATGGTAAGTAACAAAAGCAATTAAAAATCTGAAGCAATTTAAACCTTCAATTAATTTTATCGTCAGAGTTATATGCGGAAACATGAAATATATCCAATAATAAATATACTTTAACAATTACAATGTTCTTCATCTCAGGAAACTAATCTACAACTAAATCGACTACCCCTTTACATACTAGCCCAATGCTGTCGTCCTCCAAGAATACCTGAAAAATGGGAGAAACCGGAGTGAGAATATATCTCAACAAGTAGCAAAGTGCATGGATGAAATCAGTTCATGTTTATATAAAATAAGTCATGAGGTGTACGATTAAAGCAACAACAATAACATCAACAAGAAAAACGATAATATAAAGAAATCACGACAAACAACATATCACGTCTGTGACATCACAGGACTAATGAAATAGTAAACCAGAGAAAGAAAGTAGCCATGTGCCAATATGCTACCTAACCAAATTATAGGTGGATTAGCCGCACCTGCCGACTGGCTATTCCACACCCAACGGAAGAACTCAACCATGGGTTAGCATGTACAGCCCAATCCATCCAGGAGTGGGTAACATAGCGACCGACCTATCCAGGAGTGGTGCCATCCTCGAGATGATGGAATGCCTATGACCCAGAATTCAAACCCCCTCTAGGAAAACAATTCCATTTACTAGCTACTCTATGGATCCATGTAAGAGCTAAGCCTGCTAGAACACAACTCATAATCAAAAACTCTAAATATCTTAATAACACATCAATTAATAATGTAATTACAAAGCCCACACGACGGTGGAAAACCAAACCAGGGAATGGACATACTTCTCAATAACACCCACATATACAGAACTTCATCTGTATTAACAATAACCAAATCCGCCCTACGGAACCAATAAACCAGGCACCTGCCTTGTCACAACTGTGACCCAAAAACCAACACAAGATGTACCAAGTCATATGTCCAAACTCTAGGTTTCAACGGGCAAAATAAACCAAGTATATATATAAATCATTCGGAGCTCAAAGCATGCTCAGATAGTTCAAATATAGGTGTAGGAACTGTCATGACCCGGAACCAGGTCTGCCCCTCTAAGGCACAACCCATCCCAGACCGTGGCAAGTAGGCTATTCACATGCTAAAAATACGAGGGATTTAAAACTTTTTCTATACAAGTGCAAGTGCAACCAGTTCATGCTTGTGCATATCAAAAGTGTTTTCTATATATAAAAGAAATGTAATAAGACACGAGTTTGATTACAAAATGACGGGTGACTACATCACTCCTCTCAAAATACAAGGTGTACAATCCAAAATAAACTATACACGTACAAATAAGAAATAAACCTAAGGCCTACAAGCATCTGCCTCTCAACACCCAAAGGCTTTCTTTTTGCCTCTATTCCCTACCCGATCCTTCACACCGGACGACAATGGATCTGAAAAACAAGATAAGAAGCAACTGTGAGATGAATGTCTCAGTAAGCAACACATGCATGATTCGGTAAAACACAGTTTATGAAAGTATCTCTCGATAAAACCATGGCATGCGGGTAGTTAAAATATTGCGAAAACAACGGCAACGTAGTGTCATTTAACAAGTGCATGCATGTGTGTAGGTGTACAGGTCAGATATTCATAACAATCATATATCATTTGTTCATAATACTTGACCTCTTAGATTCCCAAGCTTGTGCAGGGGATGCTAGTTCATTACCCCCAGCCAGGGCAAACCATAGTCCACTACCCCCAACTGAAGTGACCGCTCACTCTAAGACTCCGTACTTACTGTTGTAGCAAGGCTAGTTCACTACCCCCAAATTGAGGTGAACAATAGTTCACTACCCCCAAATGAGGTGAACGGCACACACTACCTACCAATATTCGCTTTTGTGAAGAAGCTAGTTCACTACTCCAAAATTGAGGTGAATAATAGTTCATTACCCCCAATTGAGGTGAACCATACATACTACTTACCAATAATCACTTTTGAGAAAGAGCTAGTTCACTACCCCCAAATTGAGGTGAACAATAGTTCACTACCCCCAATTGAGGTGAACCATACATACTACTTACCAATAATCACTTTTGAGAAGGAGCTAGTTCACTACCCCAAAATTGAGGTGAGCAATAGTTCACTACCCCCAATTGAGGTGAACAGCACACACTGTCGCTTGGGCCAATGCCCTTCATGTCATACCATTCAATTCGGGCCATTGCCCTCTTCGTATCATGTTAACAATATATATATATATATATATATATAGAATGCTAAACAAATGAGCCAATGCCCTAAGTAAATCTCATGCGGTTCTGGGCCACTGCCCTCCATACAATTCATGTCATGCTCACCAGCAATGGGCCAATGCCCTTCATGTAATACGGCAATAACTAGGCCAATGCCCTACGTATCTTGCAATTTACTACGGGCTAATGCCCTTCATGTCTTGTGCCAAATTCCAGGCTGAAGCCCATCATATCAAGTGTGGTGTACTCACCATGAAGGTCAATTGAAAAGGATTGGCTTTACCGGAAATTCTACTTTTCAGGACTCATTTGGGCAACCTATGCCTCAATTCTTTGATACTTGTACAACTGGGTCTGAGTTCTTGATTTCTATCTCTAAAGATTAATTGGAAGGTACTCGAGGTGGTGGTAACATGTTATCCTAATCCTATGGTACTTTAGGACAGAAACTCTTTGTAAGACCTTCCTTGGTAACACGTACCCAAAATCCTTGTTACTTGGAATTTTGGGATAATTCCAGTTGGGATACTTCCTAGACATGTAAATCTAGCTCATACGTAGGTTGGATTTAATTAAAAACACTTGGTGGTTCGATCTGGGCAAAGATCACATTTTTGGAACTTTTCTTACATTTCATGACCCAACTTGGAAATCTATGCCTTAATTCTTTTGAAACTTATGCAACTTGGGTTTGATCCTTGTATTCTACTTTCATAGGTTATTTGGAAGGTATTTGAAGTTATGGAATCAATTTATCCCACTTCTATAGAAATTCGAGACATAACTCTCTCTATAGGACCTATTATAGCAAAACGTACCCAAAATCTTTACTATTTGGAATTTGGTGATAACTCCAGTTGGAACACCTCCTAAACACCTAACTCTCACTTATACATGGGTTGGATTTGAATGAAAACAAGTGGTAGTTCAATCTAGGTTAAAAACTCAAAATTTGGAGAATCTAGTAAGGGCGCTCGAGCCTGCTTCGAGCAGCCAAATATTTGCTCTTGGGTTCCTCTGTTACAATAAGTCGCTAGAACAGTCACTCGAGTAACCATGCCTTAAATCACTTCATAACACTACCTAAAACTACCGCCCGATGCCACGCTCGAGCGACTGCTGAGGCGGCTGGGCTTTTTGACAGTTCGCGAAATCCGAACTTTTGGGATTTAGGGTTTTTCTCAAATCTCACTCATTTTGGGTGTTTTTGGGCTCTAAATTGCTTCTAGCATGTGTAGTTATCTACTACTAACAAAACCCCTAAAATAAATCACACCTATTCGTACAATAAATCATTTCATACATCAAACCCTATATTTCACATTTATATACGAAAATGGCTAGAACTTGAAATGTGGGAGGGGTGGTGTTGCTTGCCTCTTGCAAACACTTAAGCAAGTCTTCTTGCTTCCTTTTCAAGCCACGAATAGCTCTTGATGAGCTCCAAACTTCAGCTCCTCCAAGAAATCCAAACAAAAATGGTTCCTCTTGGGTTCCTCTTCTTTCTATTCTTGCAAGTAACCTCTTCCAACGAGTTTAGAAATGAATGGGGACGAAAATGGGGGAAGATGATGAGGAAATGGGAGAGTGGGAGAAGGAGAGAAGAGGGAAAAGGGCTAGGGGAAAGGGTTGGTCGTGAATGGCCTTTCCCTTTGGCTATTTTCTTTTAAGTGGCTTTCCACCAAGGCATTAAAATTTATGAGTTTGCCACTGCTTCTTCCTACATTGCACAACACCAACACTTAGCATATTTTGTCGCTTTGATATCCTACTTATTTAACAAACTAGAGATTACTCACCTTCACAGGCTACTGACAGCCCGGAACTTAGCCACTTTGGCTGGCATCAGGCTTGAGCTTCTCCAGCTTCACCTACACATCAAGCTCATTCGTTAGGATGTGCTAGGGATATTGGAAGGAAATAAATCAAACCATTAAATACAACCCCCAAGGTCAAGTTCTTTTAAGAAAACAACCCCCAAAATCCACCAATAAATCCTTTATTCATATGATACAATTGTTGTGGTGCAGGAATCATTATTATTTAAGTTTCTATCATGTTTTAGTTCACATTCTTTTCTTTTTTTTTAAAGAAAAACCCACTAAGGCAGGAAAAACCTTAGTGGCACTCCATCAGGGGGAGGAGGGTTGAGGCAGACCCTGACCTGTATATTAATTCCAACAAATAAAGTACATCTGATGTGGGGGGGGGGGGGGGGGGACATAAAACCTAACCCCTACAAGAAACAAAAGGTACAAGCTAGAAGAATAGAATCCCAAAAGAAAACACAGCACAATCGGAAAATGGGGGGGGGGGGGGGGGGGGGGGACATACAACCATACCCCAATCCAAAACCCAGAAAGACATCTAATATCTAATAGAGAATAAACCTGATCTATCATTAAACAAACAATTTTTAACATTCTGGGGCAGATCATCAAAGGACTCATAGACAAATTTGGAAAAATGAATACAACTTTCATTGGCCAAACTATCTGCAACTGAATTAGCCTCTTTGTAAACATGACACACATCCCTGGTTGCAACTTGTAATCTATCTTTTATTTCTCTCCAATAAAGAAGAAACTTCCATGGAATGGAAGCAAGACCCACAAAAGAGGCCACAATAGTTTTTGAGTCCGATTCAATGTGCAGATTTTGAATACCATAATTGTCTGCAAGACGAAGACCATCTCTCAAAGCCAAGATTTCAGTCATAATATTAGTGTTTTGACCATAATAGTTAGAGAAGGCAGCAATGAAAAAACCAGCAGCATTATGAATTACCCCACCTCCTCCACTCATACCAGGATTACCTTTGGAAGCACCATCCACATTCAAGATAAAAGAACAAGTCCTATGCCGTTTCCATCTAACAAATTTAGGAGTAGAAAAACGAAGAGAAGGTATGAAAATGTTCAATCTCTCAACGATTGGAGTTCTGCTTGGACCACATTCTTTAAACGGTTTTGTATAATACGATACCTCCTAAAGCCATCTCTGAACATTTGACATGATCTGATTTGCAACCATTTAGTCTCCTTCAAAATGGCTCTTACATCTTGATTTCCATATTTCCCAGCAGATAAATAGAGGAGAAGCTTTCCAAAGAATTCCCAGCTGGTCATGGGCATTAGGATGAGAAAACCAGAATGAAATTCTGGTAACAAGATCATGAAGAGGATGATATTGGCAGCAAAATAAATCAGAAAAATGTGACCAAACCGATTTTGCTATATTACCGAAAGCAAATATATGGTTTATGGATTTCCTTCTTTTTCCCAAACATCAATTACATTGAGAACATATATTGATACCACATTCTTGAATTCGATCATCCGTAGCCACTGCATCCCTCATAAGCTTCCAGTTAAAAACGCTGATTTTAGAAGGCATAAAACTAGCCCATAAATTTTTACCCCATGCGAAAGGACTTCCTCTATGTCTGATTAATTCCCAAGCTATGGAAGTAGAGAATGTACCAGTGGATGAAACCATCCATAAAGGCTTATCCTTTAGACTAGTAAGCTTATAGTATAAATCCATGATTTCAGCAACAGTATTTTGAGGGAGAAACTGAGAAAACATGTGAACTTTCCATGAACCATCTTCATTGATAACATCAGCCACTTGCAAATCAAGATTTGGAGTATCATCCATCATAACGTGATCCGATAGCTTGCCAAGATGAGACCATTGATCAAGCCAAAAATTAACTCTTCCTTCTTCCAACGCCCAAGCTATATTATTCAGAATGATATCTTTAACTTTTAATATACTTCTCTAGATTTTCGAACTCCCACTTTTGTCTTGAATATTCTGAAGATGATTCAAAGAGAAATATTTGGCACTCATGAAAAGTGACCATAAACTATCTCCATGAAAGGCCCTCCAACCCATTTTAATTTAAAGACTGACCATAACATCAACCATTGACTTAGTACCCAGACCACCCTCATTCTTTAGCTTTGCAAATTTTCCCCAGCTCAACCAATGCTTTTTATGCCCATGCTCAGAGCTTTCTACCCAGAAAAAATTAGCAAACCAAACTTCAATTCTTTTAAGGACTGCTTTTGGAAAAGGGATAGCAGATAAAGAATATATAGGAATGCTTTATAATACACTTTGAATGAGAGTAAGTTTACCTCCATGAGAGAGCAGTTTTGACTTCCATCCACTAATTTTCTTTTGAATCTTCTCCAACAGATCTGCAAACATAGACAAAGTAGCCCTTCCATTAAAAAGGGGGACCCCCAAATATTTGATTGGGAAAGTGGCCTTTTTGAAACCAGAAATAGCAAGCAACATGTCTAATCTTTGTGTTGAAATTTTGGATGATACAATTAAGTAGCTTTTCTCCACATTAATAGACTGCCCAGACGCACTTTCATACATTCTGAGAAAATTAAGGAGATTAATCATTGAAGACCTTCTACCATTTGAGAAGATGAGAATATCATCAGCAAATAGCAAATGAGAAACTCTAATAGCAGTTTAGCCTGTGTGAAAATGACCCATAGAACCCCCTTGAAGCATTTTAGTAATCCCCCTACTCATCACCTCTTCAGCAAGAATGAAAAGAAGAGGAGATAAAGGATCTCCTTGCCGAAGACCTTTGGAAGATTTGAAAAAACCACATGAAGCACCATTAACCAAAATCCTAAACCAACAATTGTCCAAGCATCTTTTAATGAGGTTACACCAAAAATCTGAAAAGCCAAACCTTTTACAAACTTCAATAATGTTTTAGTTCACATTCCCAAGCACTAATAATGTTCCTAACTCTTGGTTAAAACTTCTCTTTTCTATTACCTTTTAATATCCAACTTTCCCTCATTTAGAACCCAAGGTGTCAAAATTTATTAACTTTGATACTTAACTCTTCTAGAGGTAAATTTAGGTCTGTGGTGAAGTTTAAGAATAAGTTAGGTTACCCAAAATCAGATCTAAATAGGTTGTGACCTCTTTCTACTTAAAATATCTCCAAAAGTTTCATATTTACAATCATCGTCCCAAATTAATATTCTTTAATTCAAATTTAATTCCACCACTTCCTACATCCCAAATTAACCTAGTTACAAGTGTTACAACTTTAGAATTTACAGAAAAATCATTAAAAATTAAATCTGGGCACAAATCCCAAAATCTGAAATTTCTGACATTGGTCGCTCGAAGAGGCGCTCGAGCGATTGTTTTGGTGACTAGATTTTTAGGTTTTGTTTTAGATACACAGGCAGGTCACCCGTGGTTGGGCTCGAGCGGTTTTTTGGGCGACTAATTTTCAGGTTTTGTTTTAAAGTATACAGTCATGGCGCTCGAGCGGTATTTTGGGCGCTTTGCCCAAAACTCAGTTTTCGGGGTTTTTCAGAATTTCTGAAACTTCTCAAATTTCTATGGTTTTTAAATTGTTTCCAAATGTCTAAATTTCATTCAAAAATATTTCGAAGACAATCCTAATCTAATCTTAGTGATTAAAATTTATCTAAGATTTCTTTCTAAATTAAACCACCCTTGAGCAACCTTTTTCTTGATTCTTAAAGAGAGATTAACATCACCAAATCAAAACTTTATAATCATCAATCTTTTCCAATGGAATCTAACTCGAATAATACCACAAATAAACATCTAAATCACATGAAAACATGCATTATCTCCAGTTTCAAGGGTTTGCTACTTGCCTCAATACATGAACTAAATCTGAAATCTGTCAAGAAATCTGCTCGCCTAGCCATTTTCTGAGCTTGATCGCACCACCTTAAACTCCTTTAATTCCAATCTCCACTGTTCAGATTGAAGTACCTCAAGGGAAGATCATAACCTCCAAATTTCAGCTCATTCCAACGGTTGGATCTCCGGGGATCGTCATTCAAAGTTCGCTGGTTGGCCATCTCTGCAACTCCTCTTTCTTCATAGAATCTCCTCCTTTTCTCTTCTCTCTTTTTTCCCTTATTTTTCTCCAAGCCCAAGCACGAATTCCCCTCTTCTTTCTCCTTATTTTTGACTTACTAAAAACCCTAATCCTTCCCTAGACCTTCCTTTTTATAAGCCCACTTAATTAGAAGTCCTAATAGGTTTAGGAGACCTTCTAAATAGGATTCCCAATCTTAATAGGAAATCTTCCTATCTTACCCCTCCTTCTAATTCCTCTTTTAAGCATCTCATACAAAAGGACTTAATTTAATTTATTTTCGTGCTAATTTAATTTCTTATTTTAAAATATTACTAAAACACCCCAAAGTTCCTCTTATCCCCAAATTTAAGGCTCCTTATCAACCATAATCACCAATGTACCATTTTTCCTACTTTTAAGCCATAATTTGCTATTTAAATTCAAACCTAACTCAAATTAAGTCTAGTTAAATATTTCAAGTCTAATAATTATGGGGAAATTGCTTTTTAGTGATACTTTATAAAAATAATTCATATTCAGTCACCAACTTTGTTGAAATTGACTTTCAGTGATGCTTTTTCAAAACAATTAGAAACAGGTGTTGATTTACTGTTCATGGACGAGAATGCCCTTTTAGAGTATTGAATATTCATCATTCAACTTAGAGACTTGTAAATTCCACTTAAGGACTTGTAAATGGGTTCAAAATTCCATTTAGGACTTGTAAACTATTGCAAAAGAAATATACGGACTTGTAAACCCTATTAGGAGACTTGTAAATCTCATTTAGGGACTTGTAAAGCAAGTTTATGGATTTGTAAATTCCATTTAGAGAATTGTAACCCACTTGTAAATGCCATTCAGTGACTTGTAAACCCCATTAGTGAACTTGTAAACCTCGTTTACGGACATGTGAACCAAGTTATGGACTTATAAATTCTATTTACGGATTCATAACATTCAATTCTAGACTTGTGTAATCCAATATAGAGACTTGTATACCCGATTAGTAGACTTGTAAATTCCATTTAGGGACTTGTAAACTACTTGTAAATGCCATTTAAGGACTTGTAAATCCTGTTAGTAGACTTGTAAACCTCATTTAGTTACTTGTAAACCAAGTTTATGGATTTGTAAATTCCATTTAGGGACTTATAAACCACTTGTAAATGCCATTTAGGAACTTGTAAACCTTGTTAGTAGATTTGTAAACCTCATTTACGGACATGTAAACCAAGTTTATGGACTTGTAAATTCCATTTAGGGACTTGTAAAACACTTGTAAATGCCATTTAAGGACTTGTAAAAGTAGACTTGTAAACCTCATTTAGGGACGTGTAAACCAAGTTTATGGACTTGTAAATTCCATTTAGGGACTTGTAAACCACTTGTAAATGCCATTTAGGGACTTGTAAACTCTATTAGTGGACTTGTAAACCTCATTTACGGACATGTAAACCAAGTTTTTGGACTTGTAAATTCCATTTAGGGACTTATAAACCACTTGTAAATTGCATTTATGGACTTGTAAACCAAATCTATGTTCATTCCTTATGTAATTTTCAAAATGACAATCTCTCTCTCTCTCTCTCTCTCTCTCTCTCTCTTCCTTGTGTAGGCTCTAAGTTTGATTTTTTCTTGTAACAAATTCCAGCTTTAAACCAAATTCGAATTCTAGATAATTGTTCGAATTTCGAATTTGAATTTTTATTTTTAGGATATAATTGCTAAATAGGCTAGCCCGGCACGGGCACGATTAATCTATGCCGTGTTAGCCCATCACAGACATGCTTACAGTAGATAATAAAACTATAAATGTGTAATGTTATTAAAATACCCCATTTGAATAAAACTAACAGGATTTACAAGTTCCTAAATGGCATTTACAAGTGGTTTACAAGTCCCTACATGGAATTTACAAGTGCATAAACTTGGGTTACAATAACTAAATGAGGTTTACAAGTCTACTAACAGGATTTACAAGTCCCTAAATGGCATTTACAAATGGTTTACAAGTCCCTAAATGGAATTTACAAGTCTACTAATCGGGTATACAAGTCTCTATATTGGATTACACAAGTCTAGAATTGAATGTTATGAATCCGTAAATAGAATTTATAAGTCCATAACTTGGTTCACATGTCCGTAAACGAGGTTTACAAGTTCACTAATGGGGTTTACAAGTCACTGAATGGCATTTACAAGTGGGTTACAATTCTCTAAATGGAATTTACAAGTCCCTAAATGAGATTTACAAGTCTCCTAATAGGGTTTACAAGTCCGTATATTTCTTTTGCAATAGTTTACAAGTCCTAAATGGAATTTTGAACCCATTTACAAGTCCTTAAGTGGAATTTACAAGTCTCTAAGTTGAATGATGAATATTCAATACTCTAAAAGGGCATTCTCGTCCATGAACAGTAAATCAACACCTGTTTCTAATTGTTTTGAAAAAGCATCACTAAAAGTCAATTTCGACAAAGTTGGTGACTGAATATGAATTATTTTTATAAAGTATCACTAAAAAGCAATTTCCCCTAATAATTATTTACTTACTCAATATATTAATTTGACTAATTGGAAAAAAAATACCCTTTCCTTGTAATTCCATATTTAACCTTTAGATCTTTTTCCAAAAATTCTCCCCTTTATTCCTCACATCAATCTTTACCATATATTGCACTTGGATTAATAACTATCTTCTCCAATCCTTCATATTTAATTTACTCTCTCAATTTATCTAAATCATCCTCCTTTTTTTTTCTAAGTAATTTGGAGTTACTATTTAATTTCCTAATTACTCAAAATTATTATTTATTGATTTAATTACTAATATCTCTTGGATTATATTGTTATTCCTCGAATACCTAAATTAAATCTTAACTTCTCTATATATTTAGGCTTATTTTATTTATTTTATTTTTAGGAAAATCCAAGGTTTTACAATAAACATAGAAGATGCGTAGTACCATATGATGAAAACTGAAAAGTTGTCTCAATTAAAGGTTAGCTAATCTTATTTTGTGTTACTCCAAACCTCATAAAATAGTTGCGTTCCAAAAAACACAAAATCACTAAAAGAAGAAGAGCTGGCCAAGAACCAACATGAGCAATCCAAAAACTACTCGTCAAAAATTTTTTTTCTCCAATTAGAAATTTCTTACAATCTAGCCATAAAACCAAGATGCTGACATTCAAAGTGAATTTGAAAATGGAAAAAAAAACCTGGAAAAAAAGAGAGAAATAATGAATACAAGGCTGAATACACTGCAAAGCCCAACATTGCATGCAAAATGTCCCATGAAGGGTGCATTGCTGTAATAGCCAATATATATATATATATATATATATATATATATATATATATATATATATATATATATATATATATATATATATATATATATATATATATCAGCTTGTAATTTTGACCGGAGTCAAGACATTGAGCTGTCAATGGTATTTCAATTTAAAATTTTTATTGGAACAAACGCACACCTCCTTGTTTGCACATACACCCAATCCCATCCTCCTACCCTAATATACAAGCATGTCACCTGTCTCCCCTCTTTATTCTTCTTTCTTTTCTCTTGACGCCTACCTCTCTGCACACCACTCTCTCTCTCTCTCTCTCACACACACACATCTCACCTCTTTCCCCATCTTATTCCTCTCTCTATCTCTCACATCTTACCCTCCCACTCGTCTCCTAACCCTCATCAAGGGTTCTAGTTATTTTGAAGGTTAGAATCAATTTGTGAAAGAGAAACCCTAATCTCATATTGCTCAAAGGGAGTGCGTGTGAAAGCTTTGAAAATAAAGGATTTATTTCTCTTGTTGCTTCTAAATCAAATGCCATCAACTGTAAGTGGGTTTAATATGCTTTTTATGATATGGTGCATAGATCTGCTTATCTCTATTTTATTGATTTGTGATTGCTATTCAAAGGTTTGCCATGATAGAAATCTGATAAGCATGTTTTGGTGCATATTGAACACTCTAATTTAATTGTTAAGGTTTTTATCATCGAGCATGTGTATATGATATGAATGTGTTATTATGCATAATACGGTTAGCATGGATTGGCATATTATTAAAAGATAAATTGATGTGATTTTGTTTAAGAGTGAGTTTAAGATGATTTGGTATAGTTTTGATTAAATACGGAATGAAATAGAGAACAAACAGGTGAAATACCATAAATCTAGGCTCGGTCGCTCGACACACCGCTTGAGTGTGGGTGTTAAGCGATCCAAAACCAAAACCAAATAATTGGGAGGCTGCTCAACCCAACCACTCGAGCATGTGGATCAAGCACCATCTCCCTTTTTCTCTTGACATGGCATGGGGACATTGCTAGACCTAGGGGTTGTGCGTGGGGGTTGAGTGCCCTATTTCATGTATGCTATTGAGTTACTGTTCGACACTAGGTTGGGTGATAATATGAGAATTTACAGAATATGGATTGTTTTATGGTTCAAGCAAGTAAACGTGGGCATATTTCTCTGTTATGGTTGTATAATTGTGATTACTGAAATTTGGTGAACTGTTTACAAATCATTGTATTAAAATCAGGACATGATATGTGTAGATGATTGTTTTGTATGAACATGGGCATGTGATGATAATACTGCTGGTATGAGTTGCCAGTTCAGTACCCAGTATTATGAGATGTCTGAAAGGATTGATATTGTACTGCTGGCCTTTGCTAGTTCAGTGCCCAACATTATGAGATGTCTGGGAGGACTGATGTTGTACTGCTAGTTCATTCTAGTTCAATACTCAGTGTGAGATTAACCACTAGGATGTCTATGTTGCGATTGTACTGCTAATGGTCGGGGTTCACTAATTCAGTACTAAATATGAAGACTAGCAGACACCTATATGGTAGTACTTCTAGTTGTAAGGCCACACACTAGTTAAGTAGTTTGTCAAGGACATTCTATTGGGATATGAGATTACTGCTAGTCTTTACTAGTTCAGTACCCAGTGAGGGACGCCCACTGGAAGAGGATATTGAGATGAATTATACTGTTAGCAAATACTATTGCTAATTCAGTACCCAGCGTGACCTAGATGTCTACTGGGATGTAAGGATGATGTTGGATGGTTATTCTTTCTTTACATTTGGTTATTTTTATTCCGTCATTTACATTTTTGCAAGGTATATTTATAAAATCGTAGGTAAGTATTTTTAACTCAATAGTTTAAGGTTTATTTAATTTCATAATCATGATATATTAATTGCTCCATGATTACTGCTTTATCTTAGATTGCATGAACCCTTTATGAGAAGATTATATATAGTAATATATATTCATAAATATGTTATGAACCAAAATTAGGGAAATTTTGCATGCTTATTGGTATGATACTATATACCTATTTGGAGTAAATAAATTATCTAAATAAAGGAATGAAATGCATTTTATCATATGAGGTGTATTAGCCTCACTTACTCAGTTTCGTGGAGACTCACCCTTATATTTTGCAGGAAACCAGCAATCTTAAGGTAATGAAATGAGGTGGCATGATGGTGATTGGAATGGCGAAACATGTTATTTTGTGAACCATTTGAATTCTGGATTGTGACCGTTGTATTTGGGTTAAACCATGGTTTGGGTTGGTTTAATACTGGTTTGAATTGTTTTATTTGGTTTAATTTCCGTTGTAACTCTGATATTTGAAATATTAAATGAAATTGTCAAGCATTTAGTGGAGAATAAATGTATTTTGGGATTCGCTTACGAGTAAGGTTACGCTTGGTCGTACTCATGCATAGTAAATCGTAAGGTGAGGATTCAGGGCATGACAACTGCATCTCAAAAGAATGCTAACTCAAGTTGTCACATATTGTATACTTTTTTACCCTGTTATCATCCTCGTCACTCATGCATTACTATTTCTTGTACCCACACAACATTGTAGTCGGCTGCAACAATAAAGCATCAGTATTCCCTATTCCTTTTAGCAAGATCTTATCATTGAAAATGTAGTCACCAGTGGGGTAATGATCTGCCCAACTATTTTTGCTAGATTTTCCAGAGTGATGTCGACCATGACATGCGCCTTTTGAAGTACTTCTAGCATACAATTCTAGTGATGCTCTAATTTCAACAGTAACCTTTTGAATATAAATCTGTGTCGTTGTTCTTCCTGCCCCCGCAAGTAGGAGCCGGCATCAGCGACTTCGAGCTTGGATCTCAGCAACTGGAAGCAAGCTCGTGGCAGTGCTTTAGTCGTGATGTCCGCCAATTGATCATGGGCGGAGACATGAGAAACTGTGAGGACATCTTTGTCAACATAATCACGTACAAAGTGGAGATCAATGGCTATGTGTTTCATGCGAGAGTGAAGTACGGGGTTGACACTTAGTTGTGTAGCACCCACATCATCACATAGTATGTGAGGCAGTTTGTGAAATTTGAAGCGAAGTTCATTGAGTAAGGAGGAGAGCCATGCTAATTCTGAGGTAATAGTGGCTAAGGCATGATACTCCATGAAATGGGATCGGCACCTAAAAATACCATGTAGGCAATTGTAGAGGTTCGATCATCAAGATTGCCCGCCCAATCAGCATCAGAGAAGGCAACCACATCTAAGGAAGTAGACTTGCAAACAAGCAAACCATGGTGGATAGTGCCCTTGAGATAACGCTGAAGGCACTTAACAGTGGTATAATGAGTCTGAGAAGGATGATGCATAAACTGTGCTAGACGATTCACAGGAAATGAGATATCCAAATGAGTGAGGGCAAGGTAATGGAGACTGCCAATGACTTGTCGATACTCGGCGGTGTCAACAGCGGAGCTGCCATTATCAGAAAAAGTAGTTGAGATGTGGAGAGGGGTGTGAGTGCTTCTTTTGCAGCATCTAATTTGGTGGACTACATGTAACACCCCAGATCCAGGTTTATTTAAAAACATAAACCCAAAACTTGAACGTTAGGAAAAAGGCCCAGAATAACTAATCCAGACTTAAACAAATTTCATTTTCATGATCAGAGTGCGACAATAAAAGTAATTTCTTCATAGAAGCACGGAATGAAAATAATACATATCCATCAAACTAAGTCTGGATGGGTCAACTAGAATAAAAATAATCCAAACATCCCTCAAGGTCAACTAAAATGAAATAATCTGATACAATCCATCAAATACCAAGTCAATCAATAACAAGTTCCCTGAACCTACACAGGAATAAAATAATCCTCTTCCTGATAATCAGTATAATCCCCCGGAGTGTCTACCCCTGCAGCGTCCTCACCCAGAATATTTGAAAACAAAATCAATAAAACGAATATGTGAGAAATAATACCTTAGTAAGTAGTCATGCAAATAAATTAAACAGTTAAAATATATGCAATGTTTAATCAGTCTAACTACGATAAATACATCACAATGATAAATAATTAAAATATAGTGCAACAACAAACAATTTAACCTCATGGGACTCATGAAATAGAAAACCAGAGAGAGAACGTAGACATGTGCCAATATGCTACCTAACCGATTTACAGGTGGACCAGCCGATACCAGACGTGCTATTCAATACTCAACGGAAGTACTAAACCTATACAGGAGTGAGTTAGCATGTACGGACCAACCTATACAGGAGTGAGTAATGTAGCGACCGACCTATACAGGAGCAGTACCATCCTCGAGATGATGGATTGCCTATGACATTGAATTCAAACCCCTTTAGAAGACATTTCACTTACTAGCTACTCTATGGATCCATGTAATTGCTAAGCCCACTCAACAGTGGAAAACCAAAACCAAGCGATGGACATACATCACAAAATAACCACATACACGGAGACACAATCGTGTCAGTAATATGCTCGCAATAGTGGAATAAATAAATTAGGCAATAGCCTAGTCACAATAGTGATCAAAATCCCACATACGTGGAACCAAAACATATGTCCAAAATCAAGGTTTCAACGGACAACTATGTCCTGGGTGCGTATCGAATCATTCGATGCACAAAACACATTCAAATAATCCAAATACAGGTGTAGGAACTCTTGAAATCAAGTTTCGTATAAAAGGGAATAGTTTCGTATAAAAGGGAATAGTTTGGAACAATAAAACTCGGTTAAAAACCACTTTGGTAGAACGTATCCAAAATCCTTATAAAAATTTATTTAATTATCCGCTAGTGCAAAAAATCTATAGACACTCTAATCCTAATGGTACATGGGTTGAAATTGAATAAAAACATTTTTATAGTGGAAAACTAGGCAAGTTGGAAAATATGGGAAAAATCTGTCAAGGGCGCTCGAGCGGCATCGGGTGCTCGTGCGGGCGACAATGAAAACTAGATGAAATCAGGTAGGTCGCTCAAGCAAGCGCTCGAGTGGCAGTTCGAGTGTTCGCTTTTTGGGTTTTGTTCACATTCGGCTTTTGAAATTCTAAAAAAAACACAGGCAGGGCGCCCTCGATAGCGCTCAAGTGCTATCGAGCGCCTGTGAAATACCTCTCAACGCCTACCTGGGCGCTCGAGTTGTAACTCAGGTAGACATTAAAAATTTCTGGTTTCTGCAACTTCTAAAAAGTTGCATAAATCAATAAAATTCCAAAACTCTTTAACCAACGCATCAAACCAATTCAAAATCAATTGAAAACATCGTATAAACATGCTAGGATTGATTCGGACAATTAAAACCACCTATACTGTTCAAATAAGTAAGGATTATCCACGAAACACATGATTGAATAGAAACTATAAAGTGCTGTAATCTACAAGATGCTCCTCAAAAATTGATTATATTCATGGGAAATTATCACCAAATCATCCTGAAACATTACAGATATTCGAAACAAGCATTTAAATCCCAGATCATTCACAAATAAATCTATAAATACACGTATAATCACATTCATCGAATAATCAGCGAAGATTTCTGTTTATGCACGTTTGAAGGGACTACTTACCTCTTCTGATATTTAATCCTTCTCTAACAGCATTGTAAATCACCCCACAATTGATCCACACGAACTCAACAACCCTTTTTTAATCATACAATTACATTTTCAGAACTTGAATCAACCTCAAACTAAACAGAAACATAGTCGACCATTGCTTACCTTATTTCTCACAAAAACGAATCCTTTTCCTCCTTCCGATTTGCTCCAAGAGGCTAGGAAGCTAGGGTTTGAATCATACTAATAGAAGAGCAGAAGGTTGTACTAAGGTGTGCGACTGTTCACTTTTATTTTGGACGTGAACAGTCGCATGCTAAAGGGTTTGTTTATTAATTAATTTTGTTTACTCATTTGCCCTTACCAATATTTTAACTCTAATGCTCACCCTTTTTACTATCTTACCCTTCAACTTCTTCAAACCAAACACAATTCCATAAACTAGATATGGTCTGGGTCGACCTCACCTCCTCTATGGGTTCGACCACCTTAAATTCTTCTTCTTTCTCTCTTTTTTTTTTTGAACATTTAATTAGATAAATCACAACAAAATAGTTTCATTAAAATTCTACTCAACCTCAATTTATAAACTCACCTTATATTAGCTCCCCAAGTCCTCCGGGTCACCTTGAATTTCTCCGGGTTGAACCAATCCTCATCCCTTGCATTAGTAATAATCTTGATTAATTTAATTATTTGCCACAATTATTTTATTAATAAAATCTAGGATTTTACACTGCAGCAAAGTACGCACATATTTGTGCTGTGAAAGAAGAAGACCAGAGGCAGTAGGTATTGCTTCTATGCCAAGGAAGAAGTGCAAGGGACCTAAGTCTTTGAGAGAGAAAGCTGCTCCAAGTGAAGTGATGGTTTGCTGGAGAAAGAGATCAGAATTCCTTGTGAGAAGTAGGTCATCCACGTACAGGAGAAAGTAGGCTGTGATGTCATGTGCGGCATAGAGAAATAAATAGGGATCAAATTGAGATTGTCGAAAGCCCATTTGGGTGAGATTGCAACTAAGTGCCTTATACCAAGCCCGTGGTGCTTGCTTAAGCCCATAAAGAGACTTTCAAAGTTTGCAAACATGATTGGGATGATCAATGTCTTTAAAACCTGCGGGTTGAGACATGTAAACTGTTTCAGTTAGTGAGCCATGTTAAAAATCATTATTGACATCTATTTGCCGAATTGACCATCCTCGTGAAACAGCAATATCAAGTACAGTACGAATAGTAGCCGGTTTGACCACCGAGGAAAATGTCTCCTTATAATCAATACCCAAGCGTTGATGAAAGCCTTTGGCCCTGAGACGGGCCTTGTATTGATCAATGCTGCCATCGGGCTTCCGTTTAACACGAAAACCCCATTTACAACCCTTTGGCTTTCTGTGGAAGAGAAGGGTCCGGTGAACTATAGTGGGAGTACGGATATGTGCACTCATCAAAAGTGACATGGCAACTAAGATAAACCCTGTTTGTGTCAAGATCAAGACACTTGTAGGAACTTAGATTGGTGGAGTATCCAACAAAAATACAAGGCTAGGATTTTGGCTCAAGTTTATGATCGGTGTAAGGTTTTAGCCAAGGAAAACATAAGCATCCAAACGTGCCAAGTTTGAGGTAATTAGATGGTATTTTAAAGAGATACTCAAAGGGGGACATATGGATTAAGGCCAAACTAGGGAGCCAATTTATGAGATGGGTGGCGGTTTGAAAAGCATGTGACCAAAATTTAGATGGCATTTGAGCATGGTGTAACAAGGCCATGACTATCTCTGTGATTTAACAATGCTTACGTTCAGAGAGGCCATTATGTTGAGAGGTGTGGGGTGGAGTGGTGTAGTGACCAATTCCTTGAGTGGTGAGGTAAGGTTTTAATTTTAAGTATTCACCTCCATTGTCAGAGTAAACATTTTTTTAAAGGGAGACCAAACTGGACCCTGTAATGGAGCTGTCTACTTGTAGCCATGAACAGGATCCTCATCTTCATCGTCTCCCCATCTGCCAAATGACTACAGGATCATCGGTCTACTCTACCTCAATTCACCATTAAAAACCTTATACAGAAGGTTTTTCCGTACCAGCTCCCTTTTCAAGGAGGGGTCGAAGTTGGACAAATATATTATGAACTTCAAATTTTTTGCTTATCGGGAAGAACCAACTGTAGCGTGTGTAATCATCCACAAAGATGACATAATAGCAAAATCTATCAAATGAAGGTTCATGTGTGGGACCCCAAACGTCAGTATATAAAAATTAAGGGGTGCATTGCCTTTTTTTTTTTGGTCATAAGAAACTATATTATTTATAAGAACAGTACAAGTTAAGTTACATCTCTGGTATAAATAACATCACGAGCTTCATCAAACAGTAACAAACCCAAACATACAGGAGGCTTGCTAACCCAACAACAAGAATAATTATCAATACTAAAATTAGCAAGTCTATCAGCAACAGTGTTCCCTTCTCTAAAAATATGCTGGATTGAGATCTGTTGGAATGAAGGCCATAAACAACACATTTCTGATATGAATGGAATGATGCTCCATGGTGCTTCCATAAGATCCAACCTGCCACTCTGAATCTTGGACAGACTTTTGAACCAAGAGCAAAGAGTCCCCTTCTATTACAATGTACTTTATACCCCGAGCTTTTGCCAATCGAAGTGCTTCAAGAACCGCCAATGCTTCGGCTTGAATCGAAGAAGTTGCAGAGACTATGGATGCCACAGCTGCAATAAATTTTCCTTGTCCATCTCTTGCTATCACTCCTATACCTGATGCTCCTGTGGACCGCCTAAAAGCCCCATCAAAATTCAATTTGATGAAATCTGGAGGTGGATGCTTCCACTGAACAGATACCGAATTCTTTTTCTCGTGGTGTTTGTCCTCCTCTGTTAGTAAATAAAGGACTTCATGGCATAACCGAGAAAAGTGTTTAATTACCTGAAATATGTTAGGTGTTATCTGTTCAAATAGAACTCTATTCCTATGCAACCAAATCACCCATCCAAAAATGGCAATCTTTACTATGAATATATGATAATTGGAGGTGATATTAGCTAATACAATTCGAGACAAATTCCTGAACCACTGGCAGAATGAGTCTTGGGGGCCAAATTGCTGCGAAGAACCTCCAATTGTTGCTAGCCACACCGCACGGGAGAAAGAACATTTTAACCATAGGTGCTCAACTTGATTCAACAAATGTTAGAAAAATATGACAGGCGTAGAGATAGTATTTGAGAAGTAGGAACAACACCTTGTAGACTCTTCCATAGAAAAAGCTTTATCTTCGCCAGATGCCACATTCTTAAGCATAAGTTATCTTCTTGGTGAATGGTAGAACCCAGCAACATTCTGTATTCCGAAGCTACTGAAAACTCCCCCTTTGACGTGAACCACCGAACTGGTTTATCTTGGTGGAGTAAAAGAGATATAGGAGTTTCCAAGATTTTTGCAGCCATCATAGGTGGCCAAAGGGATTGAATAAGGTCAGAGTTCCAATAATTCACAGTGCAATCAATTATTTGACTTACCCGTTGTACTTCTACATGCTCCTGTTCTTCTTCTGGTCTAGGAAGAGTCTCCCCACACCTCAGCCATTGATCATTGAACAAGTTAATAGAATCTCCATTTGCAACCAGCCATTTACAACCTTGTTTTATGTATCCTTTCAATCCCTGCAATTGTCTCCAAACCCAGGAGTGGCGAGTCGCGGATTTGGCTTCAATAAAAGAAGATCCTAGAAAATAAACATTGCGCATTAGTGCTGTCCATAAACTCTGATGATTTGTTTGAAGTTGCCAGGCAGCCTTCATCAATAAAGCCTTATTCATGAGAGTGGATCGTTTTATATTTAATCCACCATTACGCCACGGGAGAGTAATCTTGTCCCAACAGATAGTTGCAATTGTATGCTTATCTGGTCCTTTCTGCCAAAAAAAAAACCCCTGTAAATTTGATCTAGTTTATCAAGTATTCCCTGGGGGATAAATAACATTGCATATAATGATTAGGCATTGCAGATAACATAGATTGAATGAGGGTTACACGCCCCATTTGAGGCAACAAACCAGACTTCCAACAAGCTAACCGATTAGCCACTTTAGACACCAAATCCTGGCAATCCTTCTTAGTTTGTTTTTTGTATAAAGTAGGTAGCCCAAGGTATTTATCTAGCTTACCAGCAGAGGAGACTTGAAACAGGTGTTTGATTTGAAGACGTTGATTCCTTGCCGTGTTCTTACTGAAGTGGATAGTAGATTTATGAAAATTTATCTCTTGCCCCGTGTGCGCACGTGGGATTGCACACGGCGGGGCGCACATGAATCGTGCATGCCTCCGGATGGGTAAAATGGGAAGTTTGGAGTCGCCACTGCTTGATGGGGTGCAGGCAGACACCTGGGTCCCTATGTTTGCTTAATCTGATGGTCTGCAGCTTGAGATTCTGAGAAAGTTCTCGGTTGCTGTCTGGGTTAGTCCGTAGACACCCCAATCCACCCCGTCGGATGATGGGTCCCACGAAATCCCTGGTTTGAGTAGTTTCTGGTCTATCTCACCCGATCCTAATCCAGCATGCAGTTTTAGTTAAATCTGGCGGGACCGCCAAAGTGGTGTGGGTCCCTTTACTTGATTTTATCTTTTAGCTTAGAGTGGTCTGAGTCTGATTGGGTGGGCCCTGTTGGAAGGCCCACAGTGTCCTTGGTGGGCTTGGTTAAGCACACATATCCCCTAGTAGGCCTCAGTCTAGCCTAAGAGGCCCCTTGGGCTTGGTTCAAATTAATTTGATTTTATTTAATGGTTCAAATTGAAGGTTTAAGTGATTTACATGCAAAAGTGTGCCTATTGGTTTGCGGGCCCCTGGGTGGGCCACACAATCGGTTGCCAAATGATTTTGGGATTATCTCTATTAGCTATGCCAAAATGGGTCAGGCTTTGGGCTTGGGGCCCTTTACCTGGGCTTGGGCTTGAAAGCCCAAGACTTCTTGAGTTAGGGTTTGGAAACCCCAACCTGATCTAGTTCAATGGGCTTAGTGGGCCCGACAGGCCTCGCCCTTGGTTTCGGCCAAACCACAACTTAAACTAAACATGCATGCCCCAAGTTGGGCTTTGGTGGGCCTCCAATGGGTTTGGCCCATTCAATCAATTTGGTTATCTTTGTTTAGCAAAAGTAAATTTGTCGGGCTTAGTGGGCCCCGTTGGAAGGCCCACTTGAAATAAATCAGACCGGATTGGTCCATGACCCACCTTGGGTTTCTGGTTGACCCGGAAACAATGTTGGTTCATCCGGATTGATCACACAAAGCACAAAAATAGCACAATATCACAAAATATGGAAATTGGCATTTTAACAGTGTAGCCGACCTTAGTTGTCGGCTACGAGCAAGGCTACTTGTATCCAGCCATGATGATCAGCTACAAAGAAAATCATGTTGATCCGACCTGGGTTGTCGGATCAGCTCAAAAGATGGTGTTTCCGGATTTTTGCTATGGGCTTGGGTTCCTGGGTCTTTTAGGATGTTCCAGTAGCTGTGTGGGCCCCTGTGTGGGCCCACAGTGGTTCAGGTGAAGCCACCTGACTTCTTTTGAAGGGGTTTTCAAAGCCTAAGGCACATAGGGGGACCGAGGGCGCATCCTCTCTTTCCCAAACAAAACAAAGAATGAGCAGGGATCTATGTATCCCTACTTCGGTTTGGTGCTCTCAAAAGGAACAAAACTTCACATACATGAGATGATACCAAGCCAAAAGCACACTTTAGGGCTAAGATTGAACTACATAAAAAAAAATAAACAGCTAAGAATCAACATCTGATTTCCACACGTGTAAATCCATACTAGGTGGTGCTATATACACATACCTAAACATGTTTCTAGCAAATAGATGAACCAGCATGCAAGGAAGACCTTTTCTAGGCCAAGCAAGGGTGACCTTAGGAGGTCAACGTGGCTGTAGTGAGGTAAGAATCATAATAAGACATGGGAGAACAGCAAGCAAAAAGAGATGTTCACATGGCCCTATGGACCATAGCCTACGCACTTTCAATGGTGATAACTTCATGCATGTTACAACAACAAACCCTACCATATGTGGATACAAAACAAAGATAGAAAACAAGATTCCCAAGACATTGTAGCATGATCATGCTCACACAAAACCACTTACCTATCTTGGAAGGAAAACCACAAAAGAAAGGGATGAAGGGGATTATTCAAAGGGTACATTAGAAGATCATTCATGGGGGAACATTCTCCCCCTTCCAAATGAAACAAGTCAACAACATAATAGCATGCTAAAAGATGATTAAACCTTGCATAGGGGGAACTCCCCTTCACTTGAACTCATGTATGCACTCCCCCTACCATGGGAGGCATTTTACATGATGGAGATAAGAAGAAGACACATAAAAGCATGCTAAAGGACATCTTTCAAACAATAAATTAAGACCTTTGAAAACTTCTTGAAATCACCTCATCTTCATATATGTGAAACAAGTGAGAGTAAGAAACAATACCTTAGGGTTAAAACCCTGGAATGAGATGTGTGGAGCCTCCTTAAAGTGAAGGAAGCAGCTGGAGCAGCACCTTCTCCCACCAACAGTAGCTTCTTCTCCTTCTCCTTGTTCTTAAGTGAGGAAGAGAAGAGAGTAAGGAGGGGTAAGAAGGTCAAGCAAGAAAGTGGTTAGGTTTGGGAAGCAAGGAGGGGCAAAGGGGAAGGGTTTCGAACCAGGGGCAGAGGGGGAGAAGAGGCAGAGGGGGAGAAGAGGTGGAAGCAAGCCAAGAAGAGCCAACCCCCCAAAATGGGGCTGCTGCTGCCTTTTTATAGGCAATTTTTTTGTATCCTACATAAAATGTCAGATACACATAACCTTGTGTGTATCCGACATAAAATGTCGGATACAAAGGGTATATAGTGTATCCGACATTTTATGCCGGATACAAACACAATTATTTCAAAAATTAAATTTTTTGCGCGAATCCGCCAGTGAATCGACGTGAATCGCACAGCGTATCTCTTGTATCCGACCAATAATGTCGGATATACACAAAAATATGTGTATCTGACATATATGATCGGATACAAATCTGATATTTACAGATTTGCTCACTGGATATTTGCAGATTACTCCGATACATTTGGATATTCACAGATTTGGTCCCTGCGACTTTTTGATTTAGTCCTTGAGATATTTTGCATGTTTGGATATTCACGGATTGCCCCCCGAGATATTTTCCTGAGTTTCTCGCCACATGTGCAGTTTTCTGCTTTTGCTGCCCGGAAACTTCAACAGATCATATCTTCTTCATCTGGACTCCGATTTGAGCAAACTTAGTTGCGTTAGAACTGTGTCGGAGTCCTCTATCCATTGGGATAGGATTAAGTAGCTAATTTGGGGTTTAGTAGAACGTCAACTTTCGGCTCCCCCTCAAGTTTGACCGGCCTACAGATCCTTCATCCAGACTCTGATTCCAGCAAACTCAGTTGCGTTGGAACCGTGTCGGGATTCTCTATTCATTGAGATAAAGCAAAGTGGTCAATTATCACTTGATCAAAAAGTCAACTTTTTGTCCCCTCAGGGTTTGACTTTTCAGCTAGGGTTTTGCAATTCCAGCTCTTCCAGGGGTGCAAAAATGAGGTGCTAACACCCCGACTCTATACAGTACCTATGCAATAATCTGGCTAAACAATGAGCTTCTTAAACAGATGAATGCCCATAGATGATCACATCATCTGCAAACATTTAATGTGATATTGATGGGCACCCCCTTTTAATCTGAATGCATTTAAATCTCTGATCAGTTTCCGCCCGGGCAATGGCTAGACTAAGCACATGTTGACATAGTATAAACAGGTAAGGGAAGAGGGGGTCCCCCTGCCTTAGCCCCCGAGTGGCCTCAATATTTCCAACAGGGGAGCCATTGAATAAGATGCTAAAAGAGGCAGAAGTTACACATGTCATAATAAGATTTGTATTATGTTCATTAAATCCATTTGCTAAAAGAACTGACCTTAAAAAAAGCCCAGCTTACTTTGTCATAAGCTTTGGAAAAATCTAATTTTAAGGCATAAAAGCCTCTATTGTGACTCCTCTTACTTGCTGATCGAAGGGGTTTTTTCTTCTTATTGAACAAATGGATCATCTCATGATGTACAAAGATATTATCCCCGAGTAACCTTTTAGGCACAAAAGCTTATTGATTGAGGGCTATCAGCTGTGTCATGAGAGGTCTTATCCGATGGACAAGTACCTTAGATATAATTTTTTATATAACATTGCATAAACTAATTGGTCTAAACTGTCCCAACTCTCTTAGGTTATTCACCTTAGGGATTAAAACAATAAAGTATGATTGGCATTCTTAGGAAGGCAACCGGTCCGAAGGAAATCCTGGACAATTGTTGTAACAGTGCCCCCTATGATGTCCCAAGAATGTTGGTAAAATACTGCAGGGAATCCATCAGGCCCAGGGGCCTTATAAGGATTCATGCTTTTAACTAAAGACCAAACCTCATCTGTAGTAGGTACCTGACCAATAATCGAGTTTCGCACTTCAGTAATTTGCCTCGTAATTAATCCTGGCAATTGTAATTCCGTCTCCAGAGGATGAGCCCTGTAAAGAGAATTAAAATAAGAGACTATGTGAGTTGCCAGTTCTTTCTAATCCACAATTTCGGTATTATCAGATGATTTAAGAGAGTATATATAGTTCTTTTGTAGCCCGATGAGAGTGGTTTTATGAAAGAATCTTGTATTAAGATCCCCACAAGATAGCCATTTCACCCTGGATTTTTGAAACCAAAAAATCTCTTGCTGTGATAAGAGTTTAGAATACTCCCTCAATAACTCTTTTTCCTGGGTACCAATAGATCTCCTCCATTTTGGGATAATTCCTCTTGCAATATGTAAAGTTGTTCTTTCAGTTGATTCAGTTTACTGTGAATATTGCCCACTGTATTTCTATTCCATTTCTTCAATTCCCCTACAAGCCGTTTGAGTCTGCGAATCAAAGGCAGAGAAGTGTTAGTCTCACACCAAGTTCTTTCAATGACAGAGAGACGGGAAGATTCCTCCAACCAAAATGCTTCAAACCGAAATGGCCGACGACGTGTCCTGTTCTCATGAGTGAGATCAATAATCATAGTGCAATGATCCGAGGCAATAATTGGCTAGGAATAAATAATAGGGGTAGGGAATACACTTTTATGAAGATCAATAATCATAGTGCAATGATCCATCAACCAATATCCACTTTTATGAAGAAGCTAGTTCACTACCCCCAATTGAGGTGAACATCACACACACTCACCAACATTTACTTTCATGAAGGAGCTAGTTTACTACCCCCAAATTGAGGTGAACACTAGTTCACTACCCCCAATTGAGGTGAACATACATTTTACTTATCAATAATCACCTTGAGAAGAAGCCAGTTCACTATCCCCAATTGAGGTGAATAGCTCATATTTAGAATGCTAAACCTAAGGGCCAATGCCCTAAATATCTCTCATGAACTTCTAGGCTATTGCCTCCCATACAGTTCAGGTCAAAGGTGGGGCCGAAGCCCTCTATTTAGTAACACTCAATGACATTGGGGCCACTGCCCTTTTATCTCATGGTACAAGCAACGGGCCAGAGCCCTTGAGGTGGTGCAAATGTAATTCGGGCCTATGCCCCTTTCTCATGGGTCAAATACTAGGCCGAAGCCCATAATTCTAGGTGTGGTGTACTCACATTGGTAATCAATGGTAAAGGTTTGGTTTTCAGGAATTCTCTACCTTTCATGACTCAGTTTGGGCAACCCATGCCTCAACTCTGTTAAAAATCTTACAACTAGGTCTTGGTTCTTGATTTCTACTTCTAAGGGTTATTTAGAAGGTGTTTGAAGTGGTGGAATCAAGTTATCCCATTTCTGTAGTAATCTGGGACAGAAAACCTTCCTAAGACCTTCTTGGGCAAAACATACCCAAACTCTTTGTTCTTTAAAATTTTGAGATACTTCCAGTTGGAACACCTCTTAGACACATAAATCTAACTTATACATAGGATGGATTTGAACAAAATCAAATGGTAATTCAATCTGGGTTGAATCCTCCAAAATTGGAATTTCTGGTAAGGGCGCACAATGGGTCGCTCGAACTGGCTTCGAACGGCTAGAAATTTCACTCTTGGGTTCTCTGTTTTGACATCTCACTAGAACAGTCGCTCGAGCGTTGCTCGAACGGCCATGACTTAAATCACTTCCTGAACTACCTAAAACTACTGCCTAATGCCCGCTCGAGCGGCTGGGTTTTCTTAGCAGCTCGCGAAAATCCAACTTTTGGGGATTTTCTCAAATCTCAATTGTTCTGGGTGTTTTTGGGCTCGAAATCTCTCCGAGCATGTGTAGAAACCTACTACCTACAAAACCCCTCAAAGAAAACTCTCCTATTGGCTCTAGAACTCGTTTTCACATCTCAACCCTAACATTCATCTAAACATGCGTTTTTGGCCGAAAATTGAAAACAAGGGGAAGGGTGGTGTTGCTTACCTCTTGCAAACACTTGAGCAAGTCATCTAGTATCTATTGCAAGCCATGAACAGCACCTCGCTTGCTTCAGGGTTGATTTCTCACAAAACCTCCACCAAAGCACCCACACGAAAATCACTTCTTTTGAGTTCTTCTTTTCCTTTTTGTGCGCACGTAGGGCGCACGATGCCAGGCCCGGCTTTCCGTGGGTTTTTCGCTGGTTTTGGAGAGTTGCCACTGTTCATTGTTGAGGGTGTGAACAGTCACCCAATTTTTGATTTAAATTGATGTGCATGGTCTGCTAGAGACTCTGGATAAGGGGTTTAGTTGTAATCCAGGGAAGTCCGTAGACACCTTGAATTACCCCGCTAGACAGCAGGTTCCCATGAGTCGAGATTTAGGCGAGTTGACTCAACTAATTTGTATACGGGCTTTTCCTAAAATTAGGCCTGTTTAGGCCCATGACAGCAATACAAAAGTCCAAGTTATTAACATGAGGTCAAAACAATGGACAGTTGTCTTTTTTATTATTATTTTTTTATTATCATTTATTATTATTATTATTATTTTTTTATTTCTTTTTCTTTTGGAGAGCCAAACCATATGAGGTGGATATTTGGAGGTGTATACAGCAACTAAACTCACGAGAAAAAACCAAAACGTGTAAGAGTAAGTGTGTGCATGTATGTGGGGCAGCAAAATGAAATTGTTATACAATCATTCCATGATAAAATAAGGCAAAGAAACCCATTCTGATTGATGAAAGAATGCCTAAATGTGGCTTTTCTTGGCTATCTCAAGCCATGGCTAAGAATATAGCCACCTTGTTCAAAAACAAAAAGAGGGTCGCTGTCCACACATAGCATGCCCAAAAGCAATATCTATAACCACGTTTTGTGAACTCAATCAATGCATAACCCCTCAAAACAAACACATCAGATTCAAATAGCTTTTGAGATGAAATTAAAATGATAAAACATCTTTTGCCATGCATTAAAAGAAATGACAAACTAAAAAAAACAATGAGGTTGTAAAACCCTGATTTTTGCTAAGCTTTTATTTATTTATTATTTATAAAAATTCATTATGTGTACATATTAACTTAAGTAGATACGGGTATACGTAGGGATTTCGGTGGACGAGCGTATACGGAATCAATGATTTTCAAAGGTTGTCGAGCGGCAATATGTATGGAAGGTATTTATACTAAAGGGGAAACTAGGTTTTGAGTAGAAAAAAAAATAAACAATATAAAATAGTATATAAAATAAAATATATGCAAAAGTATGAACACAAGGATTTATGGACAGGTTTAATCAAAATTTATTTATTGCTAGAGATTTGTGGTCATTAGTTGTCAAAGAGAATGAGGTGGAATATTAATACGTAATTAATTATCGAACTTAAAAATATGGTAGTGAATAGGAAATTAGCCAATAAGTAAATACGGGAAAGCCAAGTTGAATGAGGGGCAGAAAGGGGATTCCGAGGGTTAATAAAACCTCGAGGGTGAATTAGGTTAAACTTTTGCGATGTTTTATAAATAGGTAACTCATATAAATTTTCGGGGATTTGGGGGAAGGTTGCTGCTCTGAAATTAGGGTGGCTACTGTGGCGATTAGGGTTTCGCTGGGAAGAGATGAGAACCGCGAGAGCTACGACCGGATTAGTGGAGTTGGATTTCAGTGGGTTATTCCTCTCGCGAACAGGGGATCAGTTCGGCGACCTTCGCATCCACGCGCGCAGTCGGAGTCGGTGATCGGCCGTGGTTGTGGAATAACCTGTTATTCTGGGATAAGCGTATAAGAGTGAGTGGCACCGTTTTAAACCTGGTTTGTGTAATTCGTAGTATTTGATTTCAATGAATGCATGTGTTTATCGAATGAATTCTTCACTGGGTTTCTGGTCGAAGACGGTCTGAAGGGTTTTTGTATAACAAATTGGGGATAATTGAAAAGTAGGTTAGATTAAATTCAAAATAGGCTTGAATGTGTTCTGGGGGGTATTAGGAGACTAGAGAAGTAGTTACAGATTGAAAAATTTCAGCCAAAGTCGAAGATTTGGAGTTAACAAAGAACCAAAAAACACAGTGGGTATCCGCTCACTTCGGAAGTAGGCGCATAGTAAAACTGACCTGGCGCTGAGCTCGCGCCCACTTGGCACTCAGCTCGCACCCACTTAAATGCGTCGCGCTTTTCTCGCGCCTATCTCGCGCCCTTCTCGCGCCCACTCCGCACCGAGCTCGCGCCCACTTACCATCGAGTGAGCGCATACCCTAGTTTTTAATTAATACGATCCGCTCACTCGGCGCTCACCTGGCGCTCACTTCAAGAAGTGAGCGCATAGTCCATTTTTCTTGCTGAAGTTCAAAATTGAGTAAACCAAAGGGGATTTTGATGCTAGAAGGTCTCTGATCACTTAGCGAAGTACTTGTTTAGGACCTTAGAGACAAAATTACTTATAAGAACATTAAAGATAGACTCTGGAATTTCTTAAGAGCTTCCAAGGTAAATGTAGGGCAACATTGTAGGTGATGTTCTGGACACCCAACACTGGGGTTTTTATTTTAGTTCCTTTGGTTACATACTGGACTTGATTTAGTTTTTATTAAACCCTGTTTTCTTGATGGCAAGTTGAATTATGTTGCAAAGATTATTTACTTGTTTACTTGTGAAAAATTATTGTTCTGGTTGGAACTCTTATGAGATGATGTTCTGGTTGGAACACTTGTGAAGAATTACTGTTCTGGTTGGAACACTTGTGAAGAATTATTGTTCTGGTTGGAACACTTGTGAGTTGCTGTTCTGGTTGGAACAATTTGTGATGTGCGTACTGAATGCGGAGTTTTATCGGTTAATTATCGGTTTTGGTTTAGCTTGTCCTGGATCCAGAGTCTAAGCTTAGTAATGTGATGTATTTTGTTTTATTGGTGTAATGGCATGGCCATGGAGTGTTGCTACGACTGGTGTAGAGCAGCCAGATACCCTGAGTAGGCCTGGTTGTCAGTGCCGATACCCGGAGTAGGCCGGCATTGGATGACGATACCCTGAGTAGGCCGTCATTTCAGAGTGTCTGATACCTTGAGTAGGCCGGAACTGTGTACATGGAGGTGTGGATGTCGCTCTGGCATGTTGATTAACCAATCTAAGCAACTACATGACATTGACCACTGTGGGGATTTGTTTTTGTTTGACGTGATATGTTTTATTCGCTAGTCTATTGGTGCAGAGTAGCCCATGATTAAATACTCTATTGGTGCGGAGTGGCCCATGATAAACACTCTAACATTTCAAAAACCTGAGTTGTTGAACTATGTTTTCTTTGATATGTTGCTACCTGGTTATACGTGACTTTACGGCTATATGCATGATTGATATCGTCTTTACTGTTTGGTTTATACGATGGTTTTCCTCACGGATGTAAATTGGATCGTTGAAGTTTTGTTGGGTTATACGTGTTATCATCGTTGTATATGGTTGGTAATCGTGACATGTTTTAGAACTGAACTAAATGTATTTGTGCATGCATGTGCTGCTCACTGGGATATTCGTATCTCACCCCGTTGCTTTCGTTTTGTTTTCAGATATTCTTGGAGAGCTCGATACTTGCGGGTAGTTACTTTCTACATGTGAGTTTTATTTTAGTTTGGGAATATTTTTAGCGCACTCTGTTATATAGTTATTGTTGTATTCATGTTTTTCCTTCACTCTGATATTGAGATCCTGTGTTTTAAATTAACCTCTGGGGATGAGTTACGGTGTTATTTCGTGACTCGGATTCGGGGCATTACAGAGGTTGCTGTTTTTAGCAAAAGCATGCCCAGAAACGTGGTTGCTACCTACTGTTTTGTGAATTTCGTTCATGTAAAATTGCTCAAAAACCTTTCCAAATCATTTACACAATTACTTGGGATAAGAATGAGATGGTGAAGTGCATTTTTGATTCATTTCTTAAAGTTATTAAATGAGCCCAACTATAATAGACTAAGACTCTGTTTTGACGTTTTGCACCAAAATAAAAATCGAACTCAAACCCGGAATCAAGAGCTATTCACAACTAATAGCAACAACAAATTTCCCAGGAAATCTTGGTCACCGTTCATTCACAAATAACATGGTTTTTAATGGGATTTAGATCTAAGAAACCGTGTAGGGATATTGGATTCACGAAACCTCACGTCCACCTCATTGAACTTCAGACCAAAAGAAATCACAAAAAATTCATTTGCATTAAGAAATTTTGAGCAAGGGAACCAAAATTTGTAGATGCTAAAAGAATCAAACCTGTGGAAGAGAAAGGGCACCTGAACAAATCTTGGAATATCCACAATGTGGACAGAAATCACGGTTCTTCCCTCTACAGAGTGTCCTCTCTCTTTTTTTTTTTTTTTTCACTCGTGTCCTTTTTTCATCTCTTTTAAAACATCCTCCCTTCTCTTTAGAGAAGGAAATGGGGGAGGGGAGGTAGGCCCACGTGGGCCACCTCCCCTCCCACCAATCACATTAGATAAGGAGGGGCGAACCGCCCCTCCCTCCTTATCTAAAATTTTTTTTATGTTTTATTTTCCCTTTTTTTTCTTTTAGGTTCGTTACTTTTTTTTTATTTTAAAAAAGGTGTTCTCCCTTCAGAGAAGGGAGAAGGAAATGGGGGAGGGGAGGCAGGCCCACGTGAGCCACCTCCCCTCCCACCAATTAACATTCAATAAGGAGGGGCGGTTTGCCCCTCCTTTATCTAAATTTTTATTTTTTATTTTTTTTGATTTTCTTTTCCTTTTTTTTCTTTTTTTTATTTAAAATTTTATTTTTACACATTGCTGCCCGATGACAAGCTTGAGACATACAGGTTTGCCACGTGGCAAACCAAATCTTATAAATTTACGAAAATGCCCTTCAAACTGTTTTGGCCATAACTTCATTGTTCAAACTCCGATTCACGCAAATTTAATTGCGTTGGAATCGTATCGAAGCGTACTTTTCAATGGTGCAAGAGTTACTAGCTAAATCAGCTTCTAACAAAATGACAAATTTTTAGCTCTTTGTTTTTGTTTGCTTAGGGTTTTGCTGTGTTTAACACTTTTTGGTTCGAACAAAACTTGTGTGCTTACACTTTTCTTGCCAACAACTCTTCAAATGGTTTGGAATAGATGGGGACGAAAATGGGAAGGTGATGAAGAAGAAATGGGAGAATGGGAGAAGAGGAGAGGAAGGAAGGGTTTTAGGCAAGGGTTTGGTCGAATGGGGTGTTGTTGTGAATGGGCTTTTCCCTTTGGTTTTGCTCACTTAATGGCTTTCTACAAGGCACTAAGATTTACAAGTTTGCCACTCCTTCATCCTACATTGCACACTACTTAACACTTAGCATATTTCCCACTTTGTGTCCAACCTTATTTAACAAATTGAAGATTACTCACCTTCACAAGTTGCTAACAGCCCAGAGCTTAGCCACTTTAACTGGCTTTAGGCTTGAGCTTCTCCAGCTTCACCTACACATCAAGCTCACTGATTAGGGTATGCTAAGGATATTGGAACGGGGTTTCACATTTAATGTCTGAAATCTTCAGATGAGGTGTGGACTGGGCCTGAGTGTTAAAGTCCAGAGAGCAAGGATCATGTAATGGATTCTCCTGTGAGGACAGTTTAATGCTGAAGGTAGGCCTAGATTGGGAGGGTGGACCAATCATAAGAGGAAGGTAATGGGCTAGGCTCATTAACTCGATTGGCCTCTCTCTCATTAAAAACATGGCCCAACTCATTAGCTGCTACGGGACAGGAATCATGATTGGGCAAACTTAAACTGGGCCGAGAACCATAATCCATCTCGGAACCTGAACCGGTTTGGTCAGTCCATCCCTCATCAAAGCTCGTGGATCCGGAAACATGTTTTACCACCTGTGAATGAACCTGATCCGTGGGTCCAATAGGAAGAGCCCAGCCTTCCGAACTTTCCAGCTTCCTCTCTTCTAAGTTCAGGGTCTGAGTTGACTCAGGTTTCCTTGGCAACCATCTCTCGAACACTAAAAATTTCCTCCTTCTGCAAGGAACAAGGTTAGCAGCAGAGTACAAGGGAATCGACCCCAGAAAAATCACAAAGCATCTGCTCTCATTAACTACTTTAGGGCACAAATGGATGTTATGTCCCAAAAAATCACATAAATAACACAGATTAGATATACCTTCGTAGGCAAAGGTTACCCAGACCTTATTTCTATTCAAATCCTCAACATACACACCTTCAGGGAGGGGCTTCTTCAAAGATAGAACCCACTGAATACTTACCTCATGAAACTCCCCAGCATCTGGTAGTTCAACATCCAAAAGATTGCCATAGGATGACGCCAGTCTAGATACTACTTCAACATCCATAAATGATCGAGGTAGATTGTGAAGTTGTGTCCAAATGACCACAGTCTTTATCTGAAAAGAATCAGCTTCAGTGAGATCTTCAATCTGCTCGACAAGAGTGAGATTGTTATTTATGAACCATGGCCGACCATGTAATACTTTGTCTACAGATTCTTGTGAAGGTAAAGCTATAAGATAAGAATAAGCAGAAATGGAGAAGCAGAAATGGAGGATATCGGCGTGTCTTTGGGAAGGCGCCATGCTCATTCAACAAATGTCTGGACAGTCGGAATCGAGATCGGTTTGGAGCAACACCAAAAACCGCCATTTAGAAGATATGCGAGCCTTCTCCTCCTCTTCCAATGTGAAAACGGAGTCCGGTCAGGATGGAAGTGCCAAGATCTTCATCTGATGCATCAGTTCTTCCATTTATCTTTGCGGTGGCGCTAGATAATTCGGAACTCAGATATGCTAGAGTTAGGTCACAATGTCAAGGAATCACCAAGAGCAACGACCTAGGGTAAAACAAAGTATCAGAAAGAGAAACCGGAGGACAAAACGAAAGAAGAAAGAAACCCGGTTAGCTGAAAATAGATTGTTCAATCGCAAGAAACCCTAATCAATGCCAAAGAAGATCAAGGAAGAACTCAAGAAAATCGAAGAAGGTCAAAGGAGACAGAAGATCAAAGGAGACGTAAGGGCAGTAGGTTGGATAACAAGGCGATCGGGGTTGTCAACACCATTAGACCAGCAATCGAATCAACCAAAGTGTAATGAGTAGACGCTCCACTGCTCGCCTCGAGCCGCACATTCGCCCTTCCTGAGTCTCACGATCAGATCTCGAATTTGAGAAACCAGTTTTTTTTTTTTTTTGGTAGGCAGAATTTGAGAAACCAGTTGGGATGTAAAAGGCAACTTATCAACTTTTATTAGGTGGGCAACAGTTTTATTTGTTGGATGGCCCAGCCATTGATGCGAAACTGATCTTGATGTCAGTTCGCCAACATGAACCGAAATTGGAGAAGAAACTGGCAAAAGAGGTTACACACCGTGTTTACATTTTCGTTGAAGTAGAGTTGCCCTTGTTGTCCGATCCTTCACAAGAAGTACTTGACTTCGTTCCCTCGGAGTTGGACAAAAAAAACCCCATAGCATCCTGTGAAGGAGAGAATAGTTGCCTTGTCATTCCCAGCCCTCTTCACCTAATCCCTCTCTTCTCAAACCCCATGGAGTAGTTCAAATCAGACGTGTGGACCTTTCTCCCCTTTGCTGGATCTTGGTCTCTCTCTGGTTAGACTTTCTCTTTTACCTAGGGTTTCGAAGTTGTGTGGCTAGGTTGTAGCAGAGGTTGGTTTCTGTCTTTGTGCCCTCTTCCAACCCTATCTCATGGATGATCTCTCTGCAAAATTGAGGAATTTGTTCATCCCCCCAAGGCCGGAGAAAGTCTTCACCCCAAATATTGCGGATAGACGGTGTGTTGAGGAAAAATGGTCTAACCTAATCGTGTGTGAGCTTTGTGATGAAGACTCACAGTTAAACTTCTTGAAGAATGCTTGTGGGCGGCTGTGGAAAGATATTAAAATTGTGAAATGTCTTAAGGTCCCCCCTAGGAGGTTTATTGTTAGTTTCGCCTCCAAGGATGAGAAGGACAGGGTTCTTCGGTGTCAGCCTTGGGTCATTAATTCGTCACTGACTCTAATGGCTGAGCTCCAAGATGAAGGATTAATTGGCTGCCAAATTCATTTTCAAGCACATCATTCTATGGATGAAAATCATGGGCCTCCCAAAGAAATATCAGGATTATAGTATTGTCAAAGACTTGGTTGGGATGTACGGTGTCGGCTTAGAGATGGAGATTGAAGAGGAAGACCTTCTATCCGACAACATCTCTGTTAAAATTCAACTCCATATCGGTAACCCAATCCCTTTTGGTATTCTATTTGAGGTTAATAAAGGTTCAACTTGTTGGTTAGACTTTAAATATGAAAATCTCCCATCGTTTTGTTTCTCATGTGGTATTATAGGACATTCTATTCTTTGCTGCCCTAACCCGTTTATTGCCAAGGATGGTCTTCTAGATTCTAATAGTTGCAGGAAATATAGTGGAGATCTCTCGATTCTTATGAGACGGAGAAGAAACCCGCTGGTCAAAATCCCCAACAGAACAAGTCACAAGCTTCCGAGTTAGGGACCTAGCCTGGACGAGATTGACCCAGTCACTATCCCGTTTCGGAGCCGGCAAGTCTCTCTACCGCTACCTGACAGTTCCTACAGGCTTGATGACGAGGTATGCTCTGACACGGTTTGAGATGACAGCCCTGCGAACCTCGAGACCTATGAGTCGGATTGCGCCAACGGAAAAATTCGGATTGCTGAGTTTAGACCCTCGTGGGCTGGACCCAACCTCTTGGTCTCTAAATTCTTTGAGTTTGGGGCCCAAGAGAATAAGTTTGGCCCAGGCATTACTCTAAGCCTGTCCCCCCACCTGACTCTTTAAGACTTGGGCTCATCGATCTTCAATAGCAGCCGACCCAAGTCTATCCTTCAGGGCCGAGCCAAATCCAAAGCTTCTATCTCTAATCGGGAAAAGTCTAAAGCCAGAGAGATCCAGTCCAGCAATATGGGGGGAGAAGGGGCCCATGTCCCATCAAAGAAAAGGAAAGCAGACGTCCAAAGAATTGAAATTGGTAAGTTCAGTGAGGCCTTCAATCCTTCCTCCTCCTCTTCTACTGCTAGCTCCTGCCAACCGGCGAACAAAAGATGAAAATTGTGGCGTGGAATTTCCGGGGTCTTGGTCGAACCCCGGCAAGGCTTCATCTGCATAATTTATTGCGCATGAGCAGACCAAATGAGGTGTTTCTCTCGAAAACACTGATGGACGACCAGAAATCAGCAAGATACTCTAGAGGAATGGGGTACTCGAATTATTGGTGGAGTGCAGCTAATGGTAGATTTGAAGGGTACTGGGTGCTGTGGGACAATTCTTGCAATTTGGTGATTGAAGAAGTGAAGAGCTGGTGCATTCATACAAGCATAAACTTGGGGAATGGGGTTCAGTTTGAGCTCTCCTTCGTCCATGCGAGCTCCTACCACCAAGTACAAGCTAATCAATGGGAAATGTTGAAGAGATATGCCAACACCTACTCCTCCCCTTGGTGTGCAGTGGGCGACTTCAATGTCGTCAGATACAGCTATGAAAAGCGTGGAGGTAAGCGAGTTTAAGTAAATAAAGCTGAGTTGTTTTCAAACTTTATCAATGACTGTAACCTGTTTGACCTCCCTTGCAAAGGAATGAGATTTTCCTAGTATAATGGGAGATTGGGGGCTGGGCGCATCAGGGAGAAAATTGATAGAGTGTTTTGTAGCACTGACTGGTGCACCTTGTTCTCTAATTGTGTGCTGTGGCAAGACCCCATCATTGGGTCGGACCATGCCCCCCTTTGCCTCAATCTAAATAACCAAATGATCAAAAGCAAAAAAGTTTTTAGATTTGAAAAATTTTGGATTGATGAACTGAATTGCCAAAATATTATTGAGGAAAGTTGGGCATATAGCAGGGGGAGCTACAACAACAAATTGAGCCACCTCAAAGTCTGTTTGAGCAGGTGGAACAAGGATGTTGTTGGGGATGTTAATAGGAGAGTTTCTGTTCTTTACAATGAGCTAAAAAACATCCGAAGAACTCTTGAAAATTGTGATGACCAAACTATTGAGCAGAGAGAAAGGGAGGTTTGTCAAGCTTATTTTTATGCCCTTCAAGCTCAAGAAAAGTTTTGGATGCAGAAATCTAGAGTTAAGTGGTTAAGGGAGGGGGACTTAAACACTAAGTTCTTCCACTTGACTACAATCAGCAGAAGACACATTAATAAAATTGTGTCTATAAAAAATGAATGCAATGAGGAGGTGCTGGAACCAAAAGAAATTGAAAGAACTATCATTGACTACTTCAGTGGCATTTATATGGATGATAACAAAGAAAGAGAATTCTCCATGCTCTCTTATATTAATCCATTGGTCACTGAGATAGAAAATGAGATGCTTACCAGACCTGCCACTGATGAGGAGATATGGAATGCAGTCAACAAGCTCGGAGCCCTGAAAAGCCCAGGTCCTGACGGGTTTCAAGGCATCTTCTATCGAACTTATTGGGAGACAGTTAAAGGTGAGGTTTGTATGATGATAAGGAATTTTTTTCTTCAAGGTAGCTTTGATGAAAATCTGAATCATACTTTTATTGTGCTTATTCCCAAGTGTGAAAGTCCTAGAAAATTGGGGGAGTATAGGCCGATAAGCCTGTGTAACTTTTGTTATAAGATAATTTCTAGAATTCTTGTTGACAGGCTTAGACCCTGATGGTTAAACTGATATACCCACACCAGGGGGCTTTTGTCCCTGGCAGAAGGATCCATGAAAATATAATGGCTGCCCAAGAGTTGTTCTGCACTATAAAAGGAGAAAAAAGTAAGAAATAAGGTCTCTTTGCTACAAAGCTCGACCTTGCGAAGGCCTATGATAGGATTTGTTAGAACTTTATTGAAAGAACTCTTGCTTGTTTTGGGTTTGACCACAAAAGCATTAAATTTTTGATGCATTGTGTGACCTCGATTACCTATAGTATCATGATCAATGGGCAGCCTTGTGGTTTGATAAAACCTTCTTGTGGAATCAGACAGGGGGATCCTTTATCCCCATATATCTTTATTCTAACCCAGCAAGTGTTATGCCATGCTTTGGTTAGAGCTGAGCAACAAGGGTTTATTCATGGTATCAGGGCTGCTAGATTGGCCGAACCTGTAAGTCATCTGCTTTATGCAAATGACTTACTCCTGTTTGGTAGAGCTGATGAGACAAATATCAATCATTTTATGGCTATAATTAATAGTTTCTGTGAGATGGCAGGTCACAAGATGAATCTTGCCAAATCTAAGTTATTCATCAGCCCTGAGATTAAAGGCCAAGTAAAAGGAAGGATCGGCAGGAACTTTGGAATCAAACCTTCAAGAAAACCTGGAGCCTATTTGGGTATGCCCATTTTCCTAAATGCGCCAAAAGCCAAAGTGTTCAAGGGCTTGATGGAGAAGATCAATAAAAGACTCCAGCTGGAAGGCGAAATTGTTAACTCAAGCAGGGAGGGTTACTCTAATCAACTCCGTGCTCCTCAGCTCAAGTCAATATATCATGAGTGCTGTAAAATTGCCTTGTAAAATCACAAATAGAATTGACAAAGAGGCCCGACAATTTTTTTGGCACAAACAAGGCAAAGACAGGACACTTCACACAATTTGTTGGGAGAAACTGTGTCTCCCCCTAAGATGTGGGGGTTTGAATCTCAAGGATAGCAGGAAATTTAACAATTCATTTCTGTCAAAAGCTACCTGGAATCTAGCTGCAGATGAGAAAAAGATCTAGACCAATATTTTGAAAGCTAAATATTTTGCTAACTTAGAATTTTTGCAAGCAAAAACAAGGAGAAAGGACTCATGGCTTTGGAAGCAGATTTGCAGATCAAGAGACACCATTAATTAGGGGAAGAGATGGCTAATTGCGAATGGTGATTCAATCACCATCCTCGACAAGGGGTGGACCGAACTAGAGATTCTATCTCAGATTGAAAGTGTAGCAGGGATCGATGATATGAAGGTAGCTGACCTTATAGATCAAAATTCCAGAACTTGGAGACCGGATAAGTTGAGGGTGCTGTGGCCTAACCAGGTGGTTGATAGGATAACCATGATCCCAATCAGTAAGTATTCCTGCAAAGATAAATTGGTTTGGTCAAGCACTTCATCAGGTATGCATTCTGTATCATCCACTTATAAAATGCTATGTGACTTCTCCTCCTCCTCCCCCTCTGATGAGAGAAAAAATGGCTAAAAATCTGGCACCTCCCATGTGCCCAAAAAATTCGATTCATGCTGTGGAAAATCATTCAAGAGGCTAACACTACCAATGATATTTTGCATTTCAAAATTGGTTTACCCCTTGAACCTTGTATTCTATGTGGCAAGGAGCAGGAGTCACACCTCCACCTCTTTTTGAATTGTGAACTCCTAAGAGCCTTATGGTTTGGGTTAATGGGTGGAAGAGTTCCTTCTAATTTGCAGTTTTGTAGCTGGAAGCAATGGGTCTTTGATAGCATCTTTAACATGAGGAATCTAAATGGTAGAACAGTTATCGGAATTGCTGCTGCTTGGGCTAATTTATGTTGGGTGATCTGGAATGCTAGAAACAGAGCTTTGTTTGAAAGTAAACCCCCAACCATAGCCCTCACCTCTTCTCTTTTTCTGTCTCTACTGGTGGATTCAGAGAGGATAGCCCAAAATAGCACAAGTGAAAACAGCAATCGAAGAACAGAGAGATTCATCAGGTGGTTTAGACCAAGACATGGATGGGTGAAAGTCAACGTGGATGGGGCATCAAGAGGAAGCCCAGGTGCAGTAGCCATTGGAGCGGTGATTCGTGATGCAAATGGAATTATCATTGGAGCTCTAGCAGAGTCGATTGGAACCTGCAATGCTATCTTTGCGGAAGCCTCGGCTGTGGTGGGGGGTATTAAGCTGGCACTGGCCCTCAATTGCAACTACATCATCCTGGAAAGTGATTCCAATACCATAGTGGAGGCTTTTCTTGGGAGAACTTCATCCCCCTGGAGAGTGCAGCACCTTTTGGAAGAAGCTCGGTTCCTTTGTGGTTTATTTATGGGATTTCATATTGATAAAGTCTTCAGGGAAGCCAACACTGTGGCTGACGGGTTGGCAACGTTTGCTATAGATGAGTTCACATGTTTCTGGCATTCCCATTTGCTCCCAACTATTAGCTTTCTCGCCCAGGATGACTATGTTGGCCGTTCTCATGCCAGAATGGTTCTTGGGTAATTTGTAGCCTCTGTGTTGTAATTTTTTTATGCTGATTTCAAAAGAAAAAAAAAAAAAAAGATCCTTCACAAGAAAATAATGAGGGTGAAATTCAATAATGAGATTGTTGTTCTTTGTGAAGTTGTGCACGGAAATAAGGTTCTTTTGAATATTAGATTACATGTTATCTTTGGAAGGAGACATGTCTTTACATATTACAAGGCGTAATGAGTGTATACGTTGCATTGATCAAGGCCGATTTCCAGCTTGATCATCGGCCTTGATCACGGTGATGCCTTGCCGGTTAGATTAGAATCAGTCAAGCATTGATCAAGGCTGATTTCCAGCTTGATCATTGCCAACTTGATCATCGTGATGCTCCAAGGAAGATTCCCGTATACTTCGCAACTGCTCTATAAAATTGTACTTGGATTTCTTTAAAGCCTTGTGAAAGGCTTCTGTCTTCTCCTGCTTTCTCCTTGTTTCCTGAACCTCTCCAATTCCATTATTCCCCAAAAACCTACATGAAAGCACTGTAAAGATTGAGAATAACGAACACAGAGTCCTTTATCTTGTTTCTTATTCATAGTTTTGTTGCAGTATTGATTAGGAAGATGGAAGCTAGGCATGCTCCGAGGCGAATATCCTAGAGGCTCCAAAGCTATAATGGCTACTTTTCTCACTCTCAAACCATGTACTCATTTTAAAATCAAGCAGACCCCATTGGTAATAGATGTGATGAAGGCTAGCAAACCCCATGAGAGCTATTTCCAATCATATAAGTGCCGTAGCTGTTGAGAGTGACAAAGGACTAAAGTTCGTCTATCGTGGTATCTTTATTTGTGAAATACTTGTTTAACAGATTTTAAAAGAACAAAGATAAATTAAAATCAAATCAAATGTCTCTCACATTTCCACGAGACCTCGGTTTTCAGATCAATGGACCATCAAGCCGGTTCATTCGAAGCTGTCACTATCCAGGGGTTTGGGTCTGAATACTAACCCAATAAACTTTCTCAATTTGATTCAGGTCTGGTCCTACCAAGTACAGGTTAGGATGTTGATTGAAAGTTTGGGAAGTTGCTAGACACCTAACCTCTTTTAGTTCAATGAATTACTAGATTTATCCAATTCTGTTCTTAAATGAATTTATTTTTCTGTTTAAAATTTTCTAGATTATTAAAATAATTATCAATCCATAATATCCTAAAACTACCAAATTTGTGATTATTGAGAAATATATTCACATGAATTTACAAAATATTATCTGAAACATAAAGACTTAGAAACTAAAACGTAGGATTTTATGGTTTTGACTGATAGGGAAAAAGACTAATAGATTGAATACCAAATCTCAAGGTAAATGTCAAGAAAACATACCTAAAAAGACAAAAGATAATTCACAGAAATCCGCAATAGTTCCTGAAACCAAATATTTTAATTTCTACAGTCAAACTTTTACTGAAATATGAGCCATACTCCTACAATCCAGCAATAACATAGTAAACATGGACTAGATAAATAATGCAAAAAATGATATTTAAATAAAAATATCATTTAAAACGATTTTAAAGTAATAAGATAAGCCTACGACATATCTAAACCAATAATTAATATGAAGCTACGCATTTACTTAAATCAGTATGCTTAATAAAATAGGCCTGGATATCAACTTATAAATATATACTCATAGAACATGATGTGGATGGACCTCATGTTGGGATTTCAAGGTCAACTTATGGGACTATTGTTAATACCTAGTCGTTTGACACCCATGTCATTAACCCTGGTCAAAGTGCTCTACACTAAATTATAGGAATAATGGCAGTGTCATACAAGAAATTTAGGACCATAAGTTCATTGTGCCTTGTCAATGCATATCAATTTTGAGTGGATAATTTTGTTGTAACCTTTCCTAACAAGCAAGCCAGTAAGAAAATTTCATGTTGACAACAATAGAGAGCATGAAATTTTGTGTCGTCTTATCTTGCCTATCACCAAACAGCACACGGCTACCAACTGGAACTGGTGCACAAAAATGAGTGTTATCTTTGAGGCTAATACAATCCTGGAATTGATAAAAACACAGGTAAGAATATGTCCAAAGGGCTTTGTAAAGTAGCAAACTACCTGTTAGCGAGGTAACTTAAACAAAGCCTGTATCTCCTTCATATATTGTATTCTGAAAGAAGAAAATCACTTGAGTGGTTAAGAAGCTCATCATGTAGCTTTAAGATTGGATTAGGAAAGTGATGAAGTGATGCCACACCATTTTAGTATAAGTATCAGCTACTTTGAGCTGCATTCCATTTTATAGTAGTTAATTTAGTAAGATGATGCATATAAAAATTTCACACTCCAGAAGGTGGAATCTTGGTCTTGAACTTCAAAGAAAAAGCTGCAAATAAAGTCTAAAATTACTTTTCTGCCAGATCTTATATGAGTTTATTGTGTATGAATTAAGACTGCACCAATCTTGGATATTTCCGACTTCACATGAGAAAACCCTTGAATTTATGACTAAACTGCATAAAGAAAACCCAAAATTGATGACTTCATATCTCTCCAACTTAATGACTGGTGCATTGGAAGCAGTTTTCTTCTTCATAACAACAAAACATAGATTTAGAAGATTACAGTGTCGCACAAGAAATGAGAAATAAATTAAGCAAGAGAAGAAGTTGAAAAATTACCTTTCTCCAACATTTGATTTATGCATGTGATTGAATCAATGAGCTTCAAAGATGTTACAAGGATCCTTGAAAAAGGGAAAATGGAACGGGGAGAAACATCAGTCCTTTCGAAAATTCTCCTGTTCACTATCTTTACTTAACACACAACCATATCCTCTTTAAGTGCCACTCTGGAAGTGGTGATGCTTCTCCAAAATTAAGGGAATTATATTGTATATATAGCAGAAATGAATGTGCAAATAGATAGTTACACACTAACAAGAAATGAACTCACCATAACCCCTGCATGAGCTTGAACAGGACTCATAATGGTTGAAATGTCCATCTCTCAAACTAAGCAGCCATTTTTTATCCTTGAGATAAATTTCAGTACAAAGTGACAATCGGAACAAATCCACTGGTTCTTCATGATCATCAAAGTAGAACCTGCTAGATGCAAAGCAAGTCGAATGCACCAGCTAATCTCTCATTACGAACATTCAATGGTTCCTTCTCTTCCATCTCCAAGTCATGCATGGTCATATACACTTCCAGGTTTTCTATGTTTTACATTCAACTCCTCTAGTTACTAATAAATCCCAATGTATTAATGGTGAGATCAGTCACCCGCAATGAACATATGAGTGGAACCACTCACCTCAATTTGGCTCCACCCAGATTCTTTCAGCAGTCCTTTATTGTTCATTAACATTCTTGCTGTTGCAGCCTCCTTCCACCTCCCAACAATACTATACATATTAGCCAGTAATACATAATTGCTTGTGCTTTGCGTTTTTGAATCTAACATCTGCTTAGCTATTAACTCCCCAAGCTGAATGTTTAAATGGTTTCTACAGGCACTCAGAAGTGGAACCCAAGCTTGGGCTTTCACGGCAAGAGGCATCACTTGGGTAGCTTTCAATGCTAAGTCCAAGTAACCAGCTCGACCAAGAAGATCCACCAAGCAAATATAATGTTCTACAGTAGGCCTTATTCCATAATCGCTCTGCATACTTTGGAAATACTTCAATCCATCTTCAATTAATCCAGAATGATTGCAAGCTAAAAGTACACTTGTATAAACAATTGCATCCGGCTTAACTCCCTCCCTTTGCATCATTCCAAAGAGAATCAGAGCTTTTACTCCCATACCATTGATTGCATAACCATTTATCATAGAACTCCAAACAGCTAGATCTTTATTAGCAACCTTTTTGAAGGCTTGCTCTGCCTTTTCGATGCTTCCACATTTGCAATACATTTGTATTAATGAGGTCTGAATTCGCAAATCAGACTCTAATCCATTCAGCCTAATGTACTCTTCAACCTTTTGACCCATACTCAATGACCCCAATTCTGCACAGGCTGAAAGGACAGCCGCTAACGTTGCTTCACATGGAGTGATACTTGTCATCAACATATTATTGAAAAGATCCAGTGCACCACTAGGGTTACCAGAGTGAGCATAACCACTGATCATCGATGTCCATAAGAAGACATTTTTTTCATAGGCTAAATCAAATATCCTTCTAGCAGATATAAGATCACCACATTTTGAATACATGCTAAGAAGTGAGTTTTCAATTGATTCTTCAAGATCATATCCACATTTCGTGACCAGACAATGAACAGATGAACCAATTAAGGAATCCCCTTCTTGCACACAACCCGGAATGAGCTCAACAAACACAATGGAGTCCATAACAATACCTTCTTTCCGCATTTGGTTGAATAGATCGAAGGATTCAACGATATCCCTAATACTCACGTACCCACTAATCATTGTCGTCCAGGAAATTACTGATTTATCATCCATTAATTGGAACATGGATTGAGCTCTATCAATCTGACCATACCGCACATACATGTTCAAAATTGCATTTGAAAGAGGCATATCAGAAGTTAAGCCTAGTTTAATACTGCAGCCGTGGATTGATAAGCCTTGTTGGATAGCCCAAACTAATCCATAACAACCTGACACAATGCTGACAAAGGTGCTTGAGCTTGGCTGCAAGCCAAGGTGGAGCATTTCTTTCAACAGCGCAAACGATTCACTTATCCTAAAACAGTTACAGTAAGCAGAGATCATTGAATTCCAAGAAACCAAACTCCTTGTAGACATTTCATCAAATACTTGGCGGGAAGAAGCCAAATTTGAGCATCCCCTGTACATATCTATCAAAGCTGTTTGCACAAAAACATCTTCTTGGTACCCCATTGAGAATATATGGGAGTGGATCATTATACCATCTCGAAGTGACTCGAGTTTTGCACAGGCTTTTAAAACCAGTGGAAAGGTGAAGTTACTCCCGTGAACACCAGATTTGAGCATTGAATAGTAAATTTGGACAGAATCTGTGAAGAACCCATCTTTTGTCGAGTTACGAATCATCAAATTCCATAGGAAAATAGGTCGTCTGGAGATTATTTGCTGACGAAATCGCATCAATTATTTTTGGGGGTTCAGCCCTCTTTTCAAAAAGAAACTACGAGGGAATTCAAGTATTTCTTCCAACATTAACCCTAGCGCCAGTTCTGAAATAACGGAACTCATTTGCTTGTCAGATCTGGAGGATCCAAGAAGCATGTTTGTTGGGTTGGCAGGGGGCGGAAATGACAACGTCCTTAACCTCCCGGTTTTTTACAGAATACCGGACTCGTTGACCGGTCTGACTCGGCCGAACCAACCATTTCGTCATTGGATGAGGGCTCCATGCGCGCTCATTTCATTCCAAGGAAACGGGCAAAAATTGCTCCACCAGGGGATTTCGTCATTGAATGAGTTATCCATTTCGTGATTGAATGCAGGCGAAAATTGCAGGTGGTTTCGTCTACTTTACAAGCTCGTTTCTCTCACTCAAAGGATCTCACAGAAAAAGGTACTCTGAAATAGTTTCCCTTTTTCTACGATTTGGACATTGAGATTGCAGGTGTTTTCTACGATTTTATCTTTGTTTTATACCAAATTTTTCATGCGATTTTTGGGAATATTTAAACAGGATCCTAAACTTAACTCTTGATTTTTTCTCCTTTTAAACAGAACTTTCTTTTTTGAACGTTTTCTGCAATTTTACTTGATTCTTCTTAAATCCTTTTTTTTTCGTTGTGATTTCTTGTGCTTGCTTCGTCTCCTGCAAGTTTCTTGTCTTTTTTTACAATTCTTTGTGTTATCCTCTAGATTTCTTCTGAATTATTCTTTTTTGTTGACTAAAGAATCTAGAGATTACGTTTTTATACGTCGTTCAATTACACATATTCTAATTCGTTTTCCCTAAATAAGTAGTCACGGCATTTGTTATTGTTTGATCCTCTGATCCATGTTTCTGAAAATGTGAAGCTAACTGGTTACATTGTTTTCATGTTATAATTGATTAGTGCTGGAAAGAAGTATTTTCTCATTCCCTTGGGTATCACACATGGTGGTCGGGTTCCTCCCATCTTGTCTGAGCTTATCACAACGACCCAGTCATCGAAACCATGTCTCCCATGACGCTGTCTCTGATAGGGGCAGAAAATTTGTGAAGAGGGATTGTGTTCAAAGGCCTCAGATATTGCCTTCTGATAATGGTCTTGCATCTGGTCTCCGAGTCTTTGTCATCTCAGACCTGCACACTGACTACTCGAAGAACATGGATTGGGTAAAGTGTTTATCAACTATGAGATACAAGAAAGATGCTCTTCTTGTTGCAGGTGATGTGGCAGGGTCATACAACAATTTTATGTTGACAATGTCTCTTTTAAAGGATAGATTTGAGCATGTCTTCTATGTACCTGGAAACCATGATCTCTGGTGTCGATGGCAGGGAGAAAATTATGTAAGAAATTTAGGTTCTTTTTCCCACATTTCTCTATCTTAAAATAATATTTTGTAACTTAGTGGGATTAGGTACTAAACAATGCACTAGATATTTTTGACTTGTTTATAGGAAGAACGTTATATATCATCTTAGCACCTCAATGCACTTCAGTACGTGTTAAATGATTAAATTGGTCGTCTCTATCCCTAAAGTGGCTCCTTCATCTTCCTATCTATATATATATATATATGCTACATATTTCTCGAGGATAGTGTACAATCTGATGAATAAATACATATATCACAAGAGATATATGAAAGGGTTTTTGGAGATATAATATCTAATTTTGCTTCAGTAGTTGACAAATTTGGTTTTAATATGATTTGTATTTAAGTACTTCATTTAGTTCTTCAACTATAATATTTTCCCTTCTTATTAGATACACATTCTGAATTTGTCTTTTTGGTACTTGCAGCTTGATTCTCTTGCAAAGCTTAATGCATTGTTAGATTCATGTAAAGGGCTTGGAGTAGAAACCAGTCCGAGGGTCGTGGATGGCTTGGGTGTCATTCCTTTGTTTTCTTGGTACCATGAGGTGATCTCACGACATCTATGCTAAGCCTAGTATGCTGTATTTATTGCATACAATGAATTTCATATGTTTCTGATATTATGTTATCTAATGTTTGTAGAGTTTTGATAAAGAAAAGGACATTACTGGCATCAGAATACCTTCATTGGAGATGGTGATTCACTTTCGTCTCTCCTAGTAAGAGTTTAAAAGGAATTATGCTGTTATAATAAAACAATCATTGTATCCATAGCATTTGTATGCGTGTGCTCCGATTGCTCATGTTCAACAATTTGTTAATGTTTGATATGTCAGTATATTTGCTTTTGTGATCTAATAAAAAAATCCAATGTGTTACATCTATTTTTGGAACCTTTTGATCTCAGGGATGTAATATATGTAATGATTTTTATGTCTATTGCTGGTGTTATAACTTCTTTGTGAATGTTGAAAAATCTTCATTTTGAAGACTGCTGTCTTGTTGTCACAATGATCTGGCGCCTTCTGGTGGGAAAGGAAAGAATTGTTCATTTTAGTATTGACAATTTTACTTTAGATTTCATGCTAGGAAGAATTTTTGAGTCTAGCTGCACATTATTATTTGGTAGATATTTTAATGTTGGACAAGGAATCTAGTTGCACATTACTTGGCGGATAATGTGTGAAAAACCCTTGAAATAATAGTTTCGGGGGCACCTGTGCACCCATCAACCTAATGATCAATGGGCTAGTTGTAATTTTTTCTCCTTCAAGGTGAATTTCTTTGTTCTCGATTGTCCTATACACATGTTTTTTCTCGTGCTTGTTGCTTCTATTTTTTCTTTCACTTGATGGTAAACAAACTCTTAAAGGATTCCTTAACATTAATGTTATTATGCTTTTTCTTGTTGGTTTCTCTTTCTGTAGATTCATTAATAATCTTTGTCATTTACGTGAAGAGAATGCTGAACAACTTATATAATTAGGAGCTTGGTTTTGGGAGTTCAAATGGTTCAGGGTCATATGTTTATTGATTACATGTGCAGGCATGTAAAGACTTCCATGTGTGCAGATGGCCTGGGGAACTTTCAAGTTTTGATATTTCCCTTGCTTCATACTTTGACACAATGAACGAGAAGAATCAGAATTCTATTGAAGAAATACAAAGGTTTTGTGGCCAAATAATCACATTTTCCCACTTTCTTCCAAGGTCAGTTATCACTTGTTTGATTCTTGTTTTTGTTTTTACTTTGCACGTGTATGTAAGGGGGGAGGGGATCCATATTTTTGCTTGCCGGAAGTGAATTTTTTGAACCAGTTAATGACTCCTTAAAATATTGTTAACCTTTGAAAGTTTTTGTCTTTGTTAGGATTTGCCCTAGTTCCACTATTTTCTCTCTAATAGGAAAAAGAAAGAAGTAGATCTAAGGTGCTGTTGTTGAGATTGTTCTGACCCATTTGTTCATGGGACATCAACGATAGCGGTTCAGGATCAGCATTTGATGTCATGGAAGGTGGTATGCTGCGATTGGGTTTCTCTATTCTCTGGATCCATCTCATTTAAATAACTCAAAATCAGCTACTTATAGGCAGTTTTAAGGAAGTTTCCTTTGAAATGTCTACCTTAATGCCAAGTTCTGTATGAGGACACCTTTTTTGCTGAAATCTCTATAATCTGTGAATATACAAAGAGCATAATAGATGGGATAATATACATTTGGTATTGTATCATCCCACAAATGGAAAATCAAGTGTTGATCCATGTTTTACAGGAAAATGTTGTGAAGTTTTTTTGTAAATAGTAATTGAATCAAGTTTTGTGTGATTTGAATCTGTGCAAAAGGGCATTCTCTTATCCACCTGATACTTGAGTAATAATCTTGACTAAGCAAACTTCCTTTCTAGCTTCCTTTTTGTTCGGAATTCTCTCAAAGGGTTTGGAGAAAGAGGGCCCAAAAAACAAGAGAATAGTGTGCTCTTCTTGATGGAAATGCTCAAGAAAGAAGACTCAGTTGTTGCGCACCTCTAATGGATTCTTCTTCTATTGAAAATTTCATTTTAAAAATAATACAAGTGCTGTCATTTTTGGTATATTTTTTGGACGAATTTTGACTTGCTTTTGGCTCCAATAAAGACTCCTTACACTTGCAATGGCTCATAACAAACTAATATCAAGTCTCCATATACATAAAAGACTTACCAATTCTTACATTTTCAACACAACATTAAATGCTAGCTTACTATCCAAGTAAAGGCAAACATAGACCAAACTAAGGATACTAAAACAGTCTACCAAATTTTGTAGAAAATAACATGTGTCTAGCTTAGACTACTAACAGATCCTCCCTGAAGCTAGACAACATGCACTCCAAGCTCTTCTTTAATTTTCACAAAAAGTATTAGACTTCAATGATTTTGTAAATATGTAAAGTTGACATCAATTTCTCCATCTTTCACTAAATTGTGAATGAAATGATACTTTGTTCTTATGTGCTTGCTCTTGCCATGAAAACTGAATTTTTTGTAGGTGAGATGGCTGAACTATTGTCACAGAACAGTGTTGTACCTTTCTCTTGAGGATGCTTGAGCTCTTCCAAGACCCATCTTAGCCAAAGTGCTTGACGAGATCCCAAGGCCAATGACACATATATTCAGCTTCTGTAGTAGAAAGAGCCACAACAGATTGCTTTCTTAAAGCTCTTGAAATAGCTCCTGAACCAATGCTACAAACATAGCCCAAAGTGCTTTGCTATCTTCTACCTTCCACCTCAGTCACTATGACAATATCCAACCAAACTTGCATTTTTGAACACTAATATAGTGTGTGCCTCGTCAATGGTCCCACTTACATGCCTTAGAATTCTCTTTCCAACTTTCCATTGACTTCTTCTTGGTGAGTTTATGAATCTACCATGCATGTTCATGGCATACATGAGATTCAGTCTTGTTGCTGTCAAGTACATGACACTCCCCATAAGACTTCTATAAAGAGTTCAACATCTTTTTCTTCAACATACTTTCCCAACTTCAAACAACCTCCATTGGAGTGCTAATTGCGCAACACCATCCATTCTAAACCTTCTTAATGAGTCCTTTGCATACTTCTTTTGGGATATGAAAATTCCATCTTCGTGTTCTTTTGTCTCAATGCTAAGAAAGAAGTGAAGAAGCCTCATGTCGGTCATCTCAAACTAAGGCATCATAGCTTGCTTAAATTCTTCATACATACTTGAATTGCTTCTTGTAAAAACCAAATCATTAACACACAAATATACAAACAAAAACTCATCTTGGTCACCTTCCTTGACGTAGAGAGTGTTCAAAGGGGCATCTTTTGAACACGACTCAAAAAATAACTGTCAATGCAACAGCACCAGTCCCTTGCCCCTTGGTGCTTGTTTCGCCCTTATAATGCCTTCGTTAAATGACATGCGCTCTTTTTTTGATCGGTAATCATAAGATATATATATTATATATTAATACTGAAAAACAGCATCAGATTACATATTACATATTACACAAACTGTGTACCAAAGAGAAAAGATTGAAAATCCATCCCAGGCCTAAGAAGAGCAGGGCTCTCACTCATCCTACACCCCTCCCAAAATCTGAAAAGCTATTGCATGCCAAAAAATCTTCTAGGGGAATAGTAGCCATTGTAGGTTGAAGCGATTACCAGCTATGCATTAACCTCAGTACTTCTCTTTCCAAACATGATCAATTCCTCTCTAAAATTTTGAAAGTTTTGCAATTCCTTCACCCCCCCACAAACACACACCACCCAAGAAATAGCTGCTGGAGAGATGTTCCATATCAAACCCCTACAAGAACTTCCTTTCCTCCACCCCCACGCCTCCAATACCTTTCCAAAATTTTCCGATTGCACCCAAGTTGTTTCCAACCTTGAATGGATTGGGTTCCACAACCTGCTGGTTCCCTTGCAGTGCAAAAGTAAATGTTTTGCTATTTCTTCTTCATCTTTGCATATTATGCATCTATTTGGGATTTGCCGTTCTCTACTCTTCAAGTGATCCACCATTAGAATTTTATCATGCGCTGCTGCCTGAAGTAAGGATGCCATCTTACTTGGAATAAGGTTAGTCCGTATCACTTTCGATGCCTGGGACCTCGAATCTGTAGAACTCAAGGAATCAAATGCTGATTTCACTGAAAAATTCCAGATTTCTCCTTTGACCACAATCTGATATCTTTCTCTTGTCCTACCTTGAAGTTATAAACCTCTCTCATCAACTCCTCATACTTACAAACCTCCCAATTGAACAGATTTCTCCTTAGTTATATATTCCATGCATTACCAGCCACTGTATTGGCAACATAATCACTAACGAGGGCATGCTGATCTCTACATATGTTGTAAATAATCTGGTATCTATCTTTTAGTCTATCATTCCCACACAAAATATCATCTCAAAACCGAATCCTGACTCCATTACCAACTAAAAACCTGCGCTCCTTCTCCACAGATCCTACTAATTTTGCAATAGGTCTCAATAAACTTACCCCAAATGAATAGTTTGGTTGACGACTACGAGGAAACCAGCCTCCAAAAGAGGATCCATATTTTTGGAAGATTACCTTTCTCCAAAGATTACCCTGTTCATCCCAAATTTCCAAACCTACTTTTGGAGGAGGGCCTTATTAAAGAAATTCAGGGGTCTCAGCTCTAGTCCCCCTTCTTCCTACAACTTACAAACAGTATTCCAGCTCACCAAATGATACTTCTCCACCTAGATCTTCTCACAAAAATTTCCTTTGGATCTGTTCTAACCTTTTTGCAACGGATATAGTGATATTCAAGATAGACATATAGCAAGTTGGTAGACTTGCTAAACATTTTTACCTAGGTCAGCGTACCCCCTCTTGATAGCACACAGTTCTTCCACGATGAGAGTTTCCTCTCCATTCTTTCCATAACAGGGTTCCAAACATATGTTTTCTTATATTCTGCTCCCAAAGGAATCCCAAGGTATGTTGTGAGGAGTTCACTCACCTTACATCCCAAATCTTGTCCTAAAGGACATGCCCTCTTATTTTGACCTTTTTTTACATAACTTAGTGGTTGATCACCATCCACTTATTCTTTGAGAACAACATTCAAGAAAGCATATTTGACATCCATTTGATAAACCTTCTACTTTCTTTAAGCTGCCAAAGCCAACACCAGACAAGTGGTTTTAAGTGTAGCTATGGTGAAAACACTTCTTAATAATCAATTCCATACCTTTTCTTGTAGCCTTTCACCATCAACCAAGATATGAACTTATAAACTTCTCTTTTTGAGTTAACGTTTGTTTTGTAAAACTACTTCACATTGATGGACTTCTTTCCTTTTGGAAGTCTTAAAAGCCGCCATGTCTTATTTATTTGTATGAAATCCATTTCCTGATCCATTGCTTGCTTTCACTTCCTTTCCTTAGATGATTCTTCAAAAGAAATAGGATCCATATCTGCGAACAAATCAAAGTTAGATAAACTTTCATTTATAATAATCCTTGAACTTTCATATAACTCTCTCTGGTGGTAAAGACCGTGCTGGTAATAGCACAAGTCATGGGATCCAGTCCCACCCTCATCAAGTGTGCATGAGTCCCGAGTCCCGACTATGTGCCGGTCCCCCAATCCCCCTAACCCGATTCAAAATAATAATAATACTAATAATCCTTGAACTTTCATATAAATCCCTCCTGCTTAGTGCTTGAACTTAAAGATGATGGAGAAGATAAGGATGAAGAATTAGATGAAGAAGATGGTGGAGTGGCAACCTCTTCATTGCTTCCAATCTCGTCATCTTGAATAACCAAATCTTCTTCGACATCAACATAAACTGATTTTCTCTTCTTCTCATATTTATTTCAATCTCAAGTATCTTCTGCATTGAACTTCACATCCCTACTAATGATAACATTCTTGGTAATAGGATTATACAAATTGTATGCTTTTGAATTTACCCAATAAGGATTCATTTTTTAGATTTGTTATCTAGGTTCTTTTTGCGATCATCCTGCACATGAGCATGAGAAACACTTCCAAAACTTCTTAAGTGTCCAACATACTTGTGCCCACACCAAGCCTCTTGTGGAATCATGTTTTGAGCACTTATAGAAGAAGAACGATTCAAGAAATAAATTGCATAGGCTACTTCTTCAGCCCAAAAGATTTTAGACACCCTCTTGGCTTTTAACATGGTTATAGCCAAGTCCATCATAGTCCAATTTTTCCTTTGCAACTCCATTTTGTTGTGAAGTATATTGAGCAATGTGTTAATGTCTAATACGATTTTCTATAAGAAAAGTTTCAATCTTATTTGAGTTATATTCACTTACATGATAACTACGCAAGGTTTTGAACTTATAACTACTATTTATTTCAACTAAGGCCTTAAACCTTTGAAAATACCCAAACAAATCAGATTTTTCTTTTAGAAAATAGAAGCATATCTTTCTACTAAAATCATAAATGAAGATAATGAAATAGCGATTACCTCCGATTGAAGTGGTATTCTAAGACCACAGAGATCGGGAATTTACTAGTTCAAGTGATTGTGACTCTCTCTATCTTTTCCAACCAGAAAGGGCTTTTATGATGCTTTCCTAGTATACACCCATCACATATGTGGTCTTTAATCTTCACATTAGACATGCCTACCACAGTATTTTTCTTATACATCAAGGAAAGAGTTTTGAAACTCAAATTACCATACAGAAAATGACATAACCATGACTTATCTTTGATAAAAGTGTTGAGACTGAATGAATTCAACTTGAAATCTTCAATGGAACATCTTGTTTTGTGTCATCCTCACTTTGGCAATAAAAGCACCATTCTTGTCATTGATCTCACTCATGTCCACCATAAAATTAACTTTGTGTCATTTCAATAAGAGTTGTCCAACACTCAAAAGATTGTATTTGGGGGTTGGAACATACAACACATTAGGAATATCCTTGAAACCTTTCTTTCTCTTGGCAAAAATATCAACTTTTCCCTCCATAGAAAGCCTCTTATCATCACCTGTTTGAGCTTCACTTTGAATGGATTCATCCAAGTGTGCAAACACCTTGGTTTCAGTCATGAGGTTGCTACAACTGCTGCCAACATACCAAACTTAATCTGAAGCATCTTCTTATATGTTGCAAGTGAGAAACATAGCATAATCTTCTTTGTTTTGGTCTTTCTCATGCATGAAACTCAAATCCTTCTTGTGGTCTTCCGGCAATCTTATTCTACAATATTCTATGATATGGCCATACTTGTGACAAAAATACCATTGAACCTGTGCAAGAGAAAAAGTCCCTTCTCTTCCTTGTCTTCCACCTCTTCCTCTATAACAAGAAGACTCACCTTGTTATATATTTTCTTGTTGTCTTCCTTCATTTCTCCTTCCACTTCCAAGAAAAGAGCATCTTCCTCATCCTCCTCTAGAACCTTCTCTAAAAGTAATTTCAGTTTTGAAGGCTTGCTCAAGAGAGGTAAACTCATATTGCTTCATAAGAAGTTCGAGAGATTGAAGTGAACCTAATAAGCTTTCCATCGTCAAAGTAGATAAATATGACATAAATCTTTGGATTATTCTATGGCAACCATAATGGACTCATATTTTCTACTCAAAATCTATAGAATCTTCTCAACCACCCTTTGATCTTCAATTCTATAACCATTTACTCTTAATTGGTTCACAATAGAAATCATCTAGTTGAAATATTCAACACCTTCGGAATTGTTCATCCTTAGTGTATCAAACTTACCTCTAAGAGATTGTAATCTCACCATTTTTGCTTTATCATCTCCTTTTTAGATGCATAAAGTGTATTTCATGCTTGTTTAGCTGAAGTTATCGTAGAGATTTTTTCAAATATTACTACATCCACCACTTGATAAATAGAGAACTAAGACCTTGTCCTTCTTGCCATTTTCCTTCAACTCATTAAGTTGTTGTTGAGTGAGAGATGAAAGATCAACAGGTTCTACAAAGCTAGACTCCAAAATTTCCCAAAGATCTTGTGATCTATACAACACCTTCATTTGTATACTCCATTGACTGTAGTTCTTCCCATTGAAGTAGGGAAGTTGTGGCTGCAACCAAGTTTTCATGTTTTGTATTTTGTTGACATGCAGTGTGAAATCCCACGAAATTTCACCGGCATGCTGTTGAAATTAGGGAAAATTTCCCTAATAAGGGGAAATGGGAGAAATATGTGGTTTTTTTACTTTTATTTTTAGTTTAAATCATGTGTAAATGCATACATGAGTGTGAAAACTCAAAATCTAGCCAGAGTATGATACCATTCCAAGCTAAGCATACTAGACACAAAACCAAAGTCATCAACACAATAAACCATCCATGGTTACAAAATATGTTGAGAAAACCACCATCCTACAAGATATGTGTAGGTTCCATAACCATAAAGTTTGCAATAAAACATGTTCCACTTTTTGAAATTCACATAAATTATTTGACGTACCAAAACACTCATAAAACTTTTTATACAAACTTATAAATAAGTTTTGCACTGATAAAATCATTTAATTTCGAAAAAAATAACCATTTTTAGAAAATCTGGGTTTACCGCTCCACCCATGGTCGAGCGTAGGTTGAGTATCCAAGCTTAAACAAGCAAACACTTCTACCACTCAAGGAGTCTCACGCATAGGTACATCGCTTGAGCGTGAATTGGGGCGGAATAGGCACTAAGGTATTAAAGCATGAGTCAGTTGCTGTTCGAGCTGCGAAGCTCGTGCGAAGACTGCTGAGCATAGGTCCAATGGACAACGAATTCATTCTTTTGGGTTTACTTTTTTGCAGGAGTAGCGGTTGCTGCTTGAGCCAAGGTCAAGCAGACAACAAGCATATGCTCCCGGGTTGGGGTTTTTAGCTGGCATAGGTATGGGCACTTGATTGCCACTCGAGTGTGGGTCAAGCATTCAGTGAAAAACAAGTATTTTCTGTGTTTTATTTCTTTCTGAAATCAATCCACACAAAACCTGAGCAAATATCCTCGTCTAAATCGTAATTAAAGCACCTCTCAAGCACTTAACACAAATTTTAATGAAAAAGAAATAATGATGGCTGACCGAATCAACAAATCTACAGAGGTTTGAACCTCCTTCAAACTTAAATCACATGAATCAAAGTAAGCAATGATAATACTTCTCCTAGGTCATACCAATTGCATAAAAACACTAACTCAGACTCTATAAATCCATAGAATACATGTTTCATGTCTAAACATTGAAAATAATGCTATTATTATGTTTTCAAAAGGTTCTTATTTATCTTTTCAATGCAAAAACTCAAAGGAATGACCTCCTCTGTTTGTAGCAACAAAACCTCCAAGAAAAACGAGATGGAAAATCTAGGATTGCAAAAAGGGACTCTAGGGCGTCAGCTCTCTCTCTCTCTCTCCCTCCTTCGTACATTCCCAGCCACAATACTCAGATTTCAAAATCACTCTTTCAACAACCTCATGCACCATCCATGCTATTAACTCTAGTATTATAAATTCCATTTTCATGCATCACCACCACACCATCCAACTAAACCGAGACCAATAGGAATTTAAAACAAAGAAATATATTATTTAACCTTGTTAATCTATCTTCCAACCGTTTGATTTTGCCCAAAATTCCAGATTTTTGTTCTCTTCCTCGTTTCCTAAATAAAATGTAACTTCTGATTAATAAATAGACTCCCAAAATTTTCAGAATTTAAACATAATCATAAATATTAATAAAACCCCAGATATTACAATGATTCTCTTTGCTCTTCTTCAACTCTAGCTCTGATACCTGTTTTCTGGGAATTCTCCCAAGTGGTTGGAGAAAGAGGCCTAAAAAGCAAGAGAATAGTGTGCTCTTGTTGATGGAAATGCTAAAAAAAAAAAAGACTAATTTGTTGTACACCTCTAATGGCTTCTTCTTCTTCTTCTATTGAAAAATTTTATTTTAAAGATAATACAACTGCTGCCATTTTGGTACAATTTTTGGACAAATTTTTATTGACTTTTAACTATAATAAAGACTCCTTGAACGTCAGTGTCTCATAGCAAACTAATATCAAGTCTCCATATGCCCAAAAGACTAACCAAATCTTACATTTTCAGCACAACACTAAATGCTAGCTTACTATCCAAGTAAAGGCAAACAACACCAAACAAAGGATACTAAAACAGTCTACCAAAGTAAATAGCAAGGTTTGTCATTTCTTGTCGATCGAACTGGCAACATTTAGGTGAAATGTCGCCAACTTGGTGGAAAAATCACCAAGTTGTAAAAAAGGTTAAAAAACCCAAAAAAAGGTACATTAAGGACATATTATGCTATTCCTAGGCTTAAATGAAACCAAAATACACCTAAAAACATAAGAATAGTCACGAAAATGTATATAAAAGATCATTTTCATGTTCAAAGAAAGTTTAAACAAGAATTGAAGATACAATGTTCCTTTCATGCATAAATGGAAGGTGCATGAGGCTACTAAGTTCAAAAACAAGTAAACAACAAGCTCATAGGGGTCATGTGAGTCATATGACTCATATCTATAAAGAATGTTAGGCTGGCTCAATGTCATCTCCATCACTTTCGTTACGATCATGCCAATGTGCTGCTCGATATAGTGTGTGCTCCAAATTCTGACAATAGCGTTGCCAAGTCATGGTGTCACGGTACCAAGTGGTGTACTCCCTCACAAAGCGCTAGTAATCCTCTGCAGTCATGTGTAGTAGAAAGCCCATAGGTGGATGGTGAGGATAGTAGGTCTATGTAATAGACACACTGATGGGCATGAGTACTACCACTTGTGGTGGTGGTTATGCATACATCTAAGGATCGTACCCTATGCGGTATGGATACTATGAGAAAATACCATAATCATATCCATGAGTATATCCTCCACCATATGGTACACTCCCATATCCATATGAACCTGACTCCTCCTGTGAGCCATAACTCTGACCATGGCTAAATCCTCTATATGATGCAGAAGATGATGATTGCTGCCCCCTCTAACATCCATGGAACCGAAGCTATGGGAAATGGATGTATCATCATCTGCTACTGCATGCTTCCTCCCCTTTCCTTTCCGCTGATAATGGCATTCTGTGGGCTCAACACCCTAACTTTGAGGCATTATAGGGGCAGCACCGTGGTTTGAATCCTGTATAGCATGATGGAAACTTGACTCCCCAGTAAATGGATTGTACGGCCTTTGTGCAAAACTACCTCCCCGATCGTCGCTATTGTCATCATTGAAACCAGAACCACTACCACCACCATCATCCCCCCTCCACCACTACCACTCTCTGACTCTGATGCACTCGTGGTGGACTCCTCAGGTGTTGCCGCCTGCTTGTCTCTACTAGTATCGGCTTGTCTATGCTAGTTACCACTATCGGATCGTGCGGATCTACGAAATGGAGAAACAATCCTCATAGCCATATCAAATGAATCTCCACTCACGGAACTCACCTCCTCCATCACAGTGTCAACGTCAACATCAATCCCCAAATCGGCAGCTGCACTGGTTACATGCTCACTAGGTCGACCATGAGGCTCATCCATCTCAGCATACCTAACCCACTCTGTGAAATGGTCATTCTCAGCATACTCATTTGTGTACATGGTATCTAATGGATCCTTCGGCACTATATTTTGTGATTCAATGGTTAACTACCTCAGTTTTAGCTTCATGTTGTAATGACAGAAAACCAGCTTTTGCAACTTCACGTATGTGAGGCGATTCCGTTGCTTTGTGTGAATGAGAGCAAATGTGCTCCAATCCTGCTCACACGCAGATGAAGATGCCGTCTGAGCAAGGATGCAGGCAGTAAGTGACCGAAGAGGGGGGTGCATCTGAGCCATACATGGCCCACCACTCACCTGTAATGTGAACATGGATTCATATTAAAATTAAATTTAAAATTAACAACTTAATAGTCAAATTCAGTGGACTCAATACCACTCAAATAAGAGGATAGCTTACATGGCATCATCCTATGCCTAGACTCAATAGTTGCCTGATGACCAAATGACCCCATTGCATCATGAAAAATAATAATCTATCAAAGTCAAATTTATACAAACTTGTTATTGTTAATCTAATATTCTCAATTCTAAATTTAGTATAGACTCTTTTGATTTCATTATCACATGGCTTACCTCATCGCCAAAATCACCTTTTGTCTGTGACTCTGGATCCAACTTTGCATACACGGAATGCACAACATCTAGCAAGTCACGGCGTGTTCCAAGCCGATGACTGTAATGGTATTTTGGATTCAAGAAATATGCTTTGTTTTTTGACAAATTGAAATAGACATAATGATAGTGCATTAGTACACTACATAACAAGCATATTGTATTTCAAAATTTAAAGTTCACTAATAATAAAAGTAATACTGACTGGCGCTATGAAGTGGGTGGCCCAATGTCCCGTACCATTGTTGACCTATGGTCTCATGGACCCACTGAAATGACTTAGGAGAAGCAGTCTCAATTTGTTCTTTCATAAGTCTCATGGATTCATAAATAGAACCCATGGTAGGATATGCATCGGTGTCAACTGCCCACGATACATGATGCATTGGCTCTAGCATCGCCACCACCTTGCAGACTCTATCCCAAAATCAGTTAGAAAGAACAATCCCCTCCACTCTCTTCCCAACAGGACTTTCACTCAAGGGGCAATTGGTCCACTACTCTCCTGTAAACGTCATCCTTAAGCCGGCTTTGTGACCCAAAATGCTTTCAAGCGCTATATAATTCATGGCAAAGCGCCTTATGCCCAGTTTGACAATGTCACCACCATAGACTTCTCTCATCATTGCCAGTACATACCCATGATTATATATAAGGTCGTCAATTTCCTGGCATCTGATAGCACTAAAATGTTACTCTTCTTCTTTGCAATGGCCTCCAACATCAAATCAATACAATAGGCTGCACAGGGGGTCCACTATATGTTATACTTCTCCTGGAGTAGCTTTCTTGCCTTCACATAGGCACTCCTCTCTCAGATTCTTGTACAACATCTATCATGTTCTTAAAGTGTGGACTAGCAGCTGTATTTGCTGGGATGTGACTAAAAATGAAGAATTTTGAGATGAACTTACCTAATTTTTCTCTTACACTCCCTACACTCCATGCATCCTTCAATCTTTTTTGCTTTGCATCTTTTGATCTTTAAAATGATGGCTCCATAAGACGATCTGGCATCCTCGTGTTGTGGGATCATGTGAAAGTTCCACCTCTATCCCCTGGCATCCTAGCACTACCACCAACCCCTCTAACTCCTTTAAGTCCTCCTCCAGATGTCCCAACCCCCTTAGATAACCCAACCCTCTCAGACTCCCTCCTCTCAAACTCTAATTGCATAGAAGCCTGCCACTGAACTCAATAAGCTGCCGGATCGTCCATCGTGACACAATCAGGTGGATATGGGATGTCGTCATCTAAATCACTACCATCTGACAATCGTACAGGAGGCTCTGCCAACTTCCGCCTCACATCCTCCTCTCTACCCTACTAGTAGAGGACCAATCAAGCTGATCCTTCATCATCTACTTAACTTCTGGTGGTACCTTGGGGCAATTTTACACATCTTAAAGCCATGTGCCAAAAGCTACTTCAATCTGGAAACCTCACCACCCCTGATAATCTACTGGCAATAATTACAGACTGCCTTGTTCTTGTTGCCCTCAAATGGTATGCCATGACTATCCAATATTTTCCTTCATCCTAGTCCCCGCCATATTGTCTCACTTGAAAAAACAAAACATAAGTAGGCTAAAATAGTTTAGAAATTGTAAACTATTTCAATCTATCCACATACTAATGTGTATGGAGCTGCTGGTATTTTTTATAATTTTCCCTAATTTTTTTGATATTTTAAACTATTTTTTTAAATATTTTTAGTAATTATTTAATTACAAAATCATAATTTTTTAAATTAAAAAGCATAATTAGAAAATACTATTTCTTTAATAGAAATGTAAACAAATCCCAAATATTTTACAATATATATTTCTAACATTAATATAATTTTTATATGAAAATATTCCATTTTCATGTATTTTTTAAGTATTTTACTATTTTTCAGCCAAAAAAATAAAAAATTATTAATTTTGATGATTAAAAAATTTAAACGACACCCAATGATAGATCGGGTGCCGTTATATGTTATACTAAAATTTCATGTCATTCTACTAAGATTTGCCTCAAGTAAATGCAAAAATAAGATTTCTACTTACACACAAAGCCCAAATGGTTGATTTTTTCCTCCAAAGCCTTAGGATTCACCTTAGTCTTCAAGAATCCTTTGATTTGAAGTGCTTAGAGAATATATTGAAGAAAACCAAAAAGAATGGGAGAAAGGGGAAATCTGCACTCGAAATTTCGCCCAAATCGCGACATTTCGAGTGTAGGTCGACTATAAATGTCACACGCGACGTTTTCCAGTAATTTGGCGACATGTCGCAGAAATGTCACCAACTCATTGGAAAGCTCAAAAAATCGTTTTCCAGGGTGGTTTCGTGTCGCCACCCTAGAAAATGGCGAAATGCAAACCTTGGTAAATAGACAATAACATGTGTCCAGCTTAGACTACTAACACTTTTTTCTGGAAGGAGGATGGTGGATCCGCATTGTAGATGGTTGTAGGATCTTGATTTTATGTCTCAAGTTGTTTTTACAACCAAGCTTCATGGAATTTTTTTTTTCTTCAATGGAAAATCCAGTTGCAGTACAAAGAGGAGAAGATATGTTGGAGACACAATGTGGGAGCAATAATGCCAGCTGACATTTATTAGTGTTTAATGTAGAGTAGTTTAAAAATGTTTGGGTTTTCTCTTTATCAAGTTAGATCTAGTTGTTTAGATTTAATGGGAGAATCAGTGGTTTGAATTAAACTGGTGATTGGTATAGTAATGTCCATTTGACCACAAATTTTTTATGTTTACGGAGAGTCATTGCACTAGAATTTTGAATTGAGCTGCAGAAAAGCTCTTCCATTAATTTGGTTCTGATTTTGCAGGCAAGAGCTATGTCCAGAGAAGAGAATGCTGTTCTATCCGAATCTTCCTAAGATCATTGGCTCAGATTTTCTCGAGGCTCGCATAAGGGATATACATGGGACTGATGGTAATGATTTTGCATGTCATGTGTTTGGTCATACGCATTTCTGTTGGGATGTTGTGCTTGATGGTATCAGGTAATGTTCTATCATCTGGTCATCCTTATTGGTTATTTGTTTCTCAACAAATAAGCGATCTGCCAAATTTAGTATTTTTTGGGTTTTCTGAACATGCACACCTTGATTTTCACGCAAGTAATGTCTCAAACATGTTTTTAAACATCTAATGAAATAAATTTAACCCCCAATTGGAACAAATTTGCCTGGATTAAAATATTGATTTTATACCATTGAAATTTCCTAGTTTTTACCTAGGGTTTCATACAAATAATTCATGTCAGAGCAAGATCAATTAAGATTCATGTCATTCATCACGTTGGAATGCTTTTGAAAACTTATTGGGCAAAACACACAATTCAAAACATGTTTCCATCCATTAAGATTAATAAAATCAAATTACAAGAATATTTTGTATATGATAAATCAAACATAAAAATATTTATGAAAAACCCAACTTGTCCATGATAAATCGTGTTAATATCATTCAATAATTATATTGTATCAACTCCAGAAATCTAAACCAATCATAACATGGTTTACGCATGATTACAACTATCAGGGTTCTATCTATGACTCAAAAACTGTAGACCCACTTACCTTAAATCACAATATTCTTAATGCACAAAGCAATCCTTTGAAAACCTTGTTTTTGATCACTAAAAAGCCTCCCTTTTCTCTTCAAATCCACTCGTCCAGAAATCTCTTAGGGTTTTCTCCACAATCTCACACACCCGATCCCTAAGAAATAATTAAAATAAAGACTAAATTAACTTTAAAACTAGTATTTATACTAACTTGTGAGTTAGTTAAATTACCATCTTACCCTAGATCTATAGCAAATTATTTAGACTACGTTAATCCATCTAAATTAATAAATAACCCTTTATTATGTGTTATATAGGGTTAGGTCATCTTACCACATGCCCTAACCCTTTATTATTATTTATTTTAAATTCATGTAATTATCAAATTGCTATTTTAACCTTTTATTTCTCTAGATGTTACACTATATTAGTATAAATTGTATATAACAACCAATAAAAAGAAAATTCTAGCTGTAGTTAAGACATCAAAGGAAAATCTAGGAAAAAAGAAGTTTAGTTTGGAAACTTGGAAAGACAACCTGATGTTAAAAAATAGCTTTATATGACTTGATCCGTACTTGGGTACATAGGCTGCTTGGAAAGTTACTCCAGGTTCAATCAAAACTAAAACCATCCTTGTCATAGCATGTGTTATGGTTATTCAAATTTATGTAATAATATTGCCCAAAAAAAAAAAAAAAAAAAAAAAACAAACAAAGGAAAGAAATTTGAGGAGAGTGGTATTTTTTCATTGAATCAAAGCTATGTAGGGGACTAAAAGAGATGAGGAAATAAAAGAAAGCATGTCTTCAAATCACTCTTATCCCTAATTTGGTCTTTATATCTCGTTACATGCCTATTCCTAGTTCCAATAACCCTTGTATTGTATTCAAGGTTGGAATATCCATTTCGTAAGCTATAAGAAAAGCATTAGTTTCTTTAAGATCTTTGTTTACAGTTTCCACTAAAGCCTCCTCCTCATCCACCAATGTCGTACTTTGCAAAATTGATTCACTAAGCACCCTTTTCTAATTTTTCAATGCCTTCAATTGTGGTTTTAATCGAGACTATTTTGGTCTATTAATTGGTAAGCCTCTGTATAGGTCTTGGAAACCCATCACAATACAGGCAGAACTTGCTTCCTAACACCAAGTTTGTATATCTTGTGCCAAATGCTAACCCAAATATGATTGCAAATGTATATAATGACCAACCTTCTAAATTTATAGATTGATATATTCTTACAGAATTGATTGCTCACTCAATTTGGTTTCTGCAATTACTTTAAAGGCCTTTTTGGCATCATTCGTAATTGATGTCACCTACTCCTAGTAGCCGCAACAGTATTTATCTCAATCTCTTACCTCATTGACAGAGCACATTTACAACATGCCTCTGAAATTACATTTGTTGCTTGGAGTAGAGAAACCTCAGGTACTACATCCACCCTTGGAACACTTGGCGGCATGGGTTATTGATTTTTGGTTTGTGAATGGACATTATCAGGTACACTCATCACGAGCTTTAAAAAGCTTGGGGAACATCTTCCTCTATGTGTTTGAAATATGTGCCACATATTAGATCATTTTCCTAGTTAGATGCCATGATTCCAACTTGTTTTACAACCATATCAAAAGTAATAGGTCGTTCAACTAAAGAACCATCTTTAGTTGAGCTCATCATTTTTTGGCCCTCTAAATATTTATCCCTTGCCTTTTATGTGCATCAACATAGAAGAAGGTTAATTAGTTCCTAATGCAATGTTAAAATACTTAATTATGTTGTTATTATAATTGAAAAATGTAACAAATAAATGATATGAATAGAAATAAGACTCACATTTTGCTCTTACAAGCGTCGGGAAGATGAAGGTGCTACATTTGGGTCACAATCAGTCGCAAGAAGTCTTGGTTGCTCATGTAAACTATATGTAGCCTTTTTCTACATGGAGAACTAGGTTGAGGTCACATATTCTTCTAACATTAATCTCCCTCTATGTTATTGCCGCTTGGAATGGCTAGATTTTTCTATCTCCTTAACATTTTTTCTTATATTGACCTCAAACTACCCTTTCAGTAGACTGGGTAGGAATGTTCTTTATTGTTCTATCCTTCTTAGTTTTTGCTGATGTTCATGGAATTGGGTATGCAATCTCAATGAGAACATTAATATCCTTTGAGAAGTAATTCTGTGCATGTCAACTGGATCACACTTAAGACAAGTGTCGGTTTGTTGTTTTTTTCTTTTGTTTTAGGGTTTGGTCCGCTTAGCCAGTTAATGGAACGCCTTTGTCTAATTACCCTAAAAGGGAAGGCATAGATAGAAACCTAAACCAGTCATATGCTTTCAGAGTTTTTAGCTTAGTGGCCTGATTATGATCGGGGGGAAGTCCATAGACACCCCAAGTCATCTCATCAAATAGATGAGTTCTCTTGGTCTACCCAGGTTGGACCAATTGGAGTTGATTGACATCAAGGTTCAAAAACTCGGTATTGGGTTTGGCATCAGCCCAGCTTGATACCAAGTTGTATCGGCCGATACTTCTAGAAGAAGCACGATTATCGGGTTGATACTAACATAAAAATCATTAATAAGTTCAAGTCTGGTCAAGGTCAATTAAAATAATCCTATTATAACCCATAATAAAAATTCAGAAGTCCTAACTCAAATAAAAGTAACAACTCCTAAAGCTACACAGTAAAATAAAAGTCCTTTTCTCTGAAATTAGAATAATCCCCTTGAGAATCAAATCCCACGATATCGTCCTCACCTAGAGTATCTGAAAACAAAACCAATAAAATGATATGAGATATAAAATCTCAGCAAGTAGCCATGCAGAAAATCAATCTTATACAGTTCTAAATATGCAACGGGTAAACAGGGAAAGCAAAACAAACCATATATATTGAGAATATCAAACATGTCAGAAAACGTGAAGACGTTATTGCCTAACACAATAGAATTATATTATATACAAGAATCCCTATTCTTTACAAAAACATGAATCAAGCAAACATAATCAAGTAATCTAAATACCTTCCTGCCGAGTACACGTGCTAAGGAAGGAAAAACAAATTGCCAATACGACCTTCCCATCGAGTACACAGATTGAGGAAGTCCTACCGAGTACACGGACTGGGAAAATGTAATCTTAATGCAAACAAAATCTTCCTACCGAGTACATGAATTGAGGAAGTCCTGCCGAGTATACAGACTAGGGATAATACAACCATTTTATAAGGAGAGAAGGTTCCACCAGCTTTAGGAGAGAAGAAGATTTCTTTTCTTGTCAATACCCAATAATTCTTGAACGGCAGAAACTACTTTGTAAAAAAAGGCCCTATGATTGGGAGCCCTCCAATTTGATGCTTACCCCATAATGAAATAAAACTCTCACCCACTGACGCATGAAATATGTTAGTAGTTGAACACTATAATTCATAATAGACACACACACACACAACTCTCATAATGTGAGTATTTTGATCATATAAAAATGGAGATGCCTATATTGTGTCATATAATTATACCATCTTGAGAATGTCATTTTCTTCTGAGGACAGCTTCCAACTATCCTGACTACTCTTCAAATATAGTAAAATCCAACATATATCTCAAATGAGTTGCCATTTTTTGCTTTCTTGGTAGTCACTCTTTGCCCGAGAAAAGGACATTCTTCTGATCTGGTTAAGTTAAATGATGAGACACATGTATCACTAAATGGATTTTGGGTGTTATGCCCACCAAAAACATTTTCACATTTTCTTTACTGGATGAAAAGACAATAGAGATTTTAGAATGTATTTACAATTTTCTCCACCTTCTAAATTCATTGTTGGCCCAAGTTTGACTTTGGAGACAAATCCTTGATTATTCAACCTTTCACAAGATTTTTTTAGATCCTCCGATCTCTACATTTCACCAGATACATCTCTCTTGGTTCAGTGGTTGTGATAATTTTCCAGCGACACCTTGATCTTGACACACGTTGCTATCATGATCTTTATGACTCAAACAGCATGGATGGGTCCATCGCTATCAATCTTTCCGTGGATCATCCCACAGAGTGGTCGTTTCTGCCAAAAGATATGATTGAAATCAGTTGACACTCTTGATTCCAAGGCATGTAGCTGTGATAAAAAAGTTCTTGGGTTAGGTAAAACTATTCAATGAATAATGAGTTGATCCTATGCTGGGTTCATTATTCAAAAGAGTGTAAAATAATAGAATAGATGTCAACAACGAAAGATTGTCTTTTTATTTGCCTTTTCAAGACCTTAAATTCTGTTTATCGCCTCCAGTTTTATCCAATGACAGAGTCTGATTTATTTTGTTATACCATTTCTCCTCCTCCTTGTTTCTTTGCTCTTGGTTTCCATTTCTCCCAGAGATTGAACAAGAAGGAAGGTCACTGGGTTGAACACTTTCACTTTCTGCAAATTTATTTATTTTTAATTATTTTTTATTTTTTATTTTTTATTTTTATTTATTTTATTTTTTTACTTCAGCTAACACTTCTTGCTTTTGTCTCCATGCTTCTGGTTCTTCTTGTTCCTTGAAGGGGCAAAACCAACATTGATCTTCGTTTCCGTGGATGAACTTTAAGAGAAAGTTCATCTTGTCTGTGCGCCATTTCTGCTTCTTGTAATCTTCCAACACCAAGACACTCAGTTCATTCACTGTTATTTCAACACATTCTTGACAAACATTCCCACCTAGAGCCCGAATCAAATCTGGGAGGAAACCTTGAGTCAATGTAGTTCTTGTAAAATTCATGCTGTCCAAGTCAAGTGAAAATGCTTATTTATCAAAATATTTGAACCAACTCTTCAACACCTGTATACAGTGTGTAGCTTGGTCAGCAAAGCACCTAAAACAAACTCTTATTATTGCAATTATGTGAATTATGGAAGTTGAGTGATCTCAGTTGCTAATAGGTGACCGTGTGAAGCACATCACAACCTACTTCCTAGCTCCCTTCCTTGTTGTACAGTGAGATGACTTTATATTTGGCTATCAAATAAACAAAAGAGAATGTAATCCAAGGCTGCTCATCTGTGGATCAGGCAAATCTATTAACCTATATAAAAAGTCCCTTACGACCTGCTTGCTTTCCGACCTGCCTGCTTCATCATTTACGAAAACAATCCTTCGGTAAATATAATTCAGATTTAGTCATATTTTTGTTTTATATGGTCATGCTAATTTTAGATAATACTTTTTAAATAGAATTCAGATTTAGTCATTTTTGTAATTGGTTTTTATTGTAATCCTTCAGTAAATATAATTCAGATTTATTCATATTTTTGTTTTATACGGCCATGCTAATTTTAGGTGATACTTTTTAAATATAATTCAGATTTAGTCATTTTTGTAATTGGTTTTTAATGTAAATCTTCAGTAAGTATAATTTAGATTTAGTTATATTTTTGTTTTATTTGGCCATGCTAATTTTAGGTGATACTTTTTAAATATAATTCAGATTTAGTCATTTTTGTGATTGGTTTTTAATGTTACTTTTTAAAAAGAATCTTAATTCAGTCACCAAATGAGGTTAAAATTGATAAAAAAAAAAAAACGAAAATACAATAATTCAAAGATTTAAAAACTGTGACCGGTGTTGAAACAACATCATTTCGTGAATCTGCTCAACTTCGTGGCTTGCTTGAGTTGGATACTAGCATAGAAGATTGTTTAAGAGAAGCCTCATTATATCAAATGCCATACACACTACGTAAATTATTTGCAACAATATTAGTATATTGTAACCCATCAAATCCTAAGATATTATTACAAAAGTTTGAAAAAGCCATGTCTGAAGATTATGTTAAATCAACAATATCAAAAAATGAAGTTAGAACAAAAGTTTTACAAAATATTGATTCAATCCTAGAATCAATGCAAAGTGTGGGAGGGCCTCAGATGCAGCACATGCGTTGTTCATTTAGTGACAGTTATGGATGCAACCTATGTTTGGGTATTAGAAAGGCGTTCCACAAGTGTGGTAAAGGTTTTGCATGTGTAACATCCTTGTCTTCTAAGCTTTCAAGGAATACGTTCTTAGCAAATATTCTTTCTTTGCCCTTCTTGCATTAATTATCATATTCTAATGTTTATAAATATGAAATTTATTTGTTAGAGGAAAAGTCACGAAATTGTGGTAACTAAATCACTTTTGTACTTTATTTGCTTTTTTTTCTTATACATATTATTACATTTTTTTTCTTTTTTCTTTTTTTTTATTATCAATTTTAACCTTATTGCACGTGCGGAGCATGTGCGGGCACCCCCTAGTATATCACAAAGCGTCTTGTAGAATTCTGCATTTTTCTCTCTTTGAATGGCTCCTTATATCACTCAGCACCATAACTTATTTTAGTTGCTTTCTGGGCTCATGTAATGGGGTTCAGTGCTTCCTCTTTGATCTTTCTTTTACTTTTGTGATTCTGTAAACCTCTTTTTCCCACCAGGTTTGTCCATTTGTAAAAGGGAAAAGAGAAGAAAACAAATGTGTGAGAGAGTTTGATGAATAGCAAAGAATGAGAAGAGTTAATGGGGGGAAGATAAGCTTTATAAGACATAAAAATGGGATCGAGAAAAAGTAATAGGGGACAAGTCCGATGAAACGTAGAAAAAGGATGGAGAATGAGTGGAAAGAAAGAGAAAGAAGGTGGGTCCAAAGAGAGTGGTTGAGAAGACAAAGACTTGAAGAAAGAGAGAGAGAGAGAGCAAGGTGTCCTCCCCACATTTTAATGAAATTTTTCTACCTCTTTTTTTTTTCTTTGTGATATTCCTTTTGTTTTCCATTTTTTGTTCACTATGTTCCTTTCTCTACTTTTTTATTTAATTTTATTTTTTCATATTGATTCTTGTTCCCTTCTTCAATGTCTACAAGATTATTTATAAGTTGCATAATAGAAAGAATTGCAATTTTGGCAAACCAATTTATATTACACCATTGTAAATCTCTTCAACAATGGCTACAACCTTGGATTTGCTTTATTCTGTAAAGAATTTTAATGAATTCTCAAATATGTAGGCTTCAACATCATGGTTTTCTTTAGTGAATTTCTTCAAACTCAGAAAGATATAATATGACTATTATCAATAATATAGAAGAGAATATGGATGATGGGACAACTTTCATGTCTTTCCACCAGCAGTTGGACATTTTTTTTTGGGAATTATATATGGTTCTGAAAAACCATATCATCTAACTCACTAGTGGACTGAGTCTACTAGAGAGTTATTTGACCCCAGAAACTTCATATTTAGATGTCATTGAGGTCATTTCATTATTCTAAATAATTGATTAGATCAAAAGCATTTCCATTTAGTGCCTGAAGACCCTTTATTGATATTGGAATTGAGAATAGAGTAAAATATAGGATGAATTAGCGGGTTTCCTTACAATCTGGCTATGTTCATTTGCTCTTCTAACCGAAACTGATAGTCCTCTCATTTTCACCAAATGTTGGTATAGCATCGCCTTTCGAATATACTATATTTATGGTATGTTGGCTGAGTATTTTGGAAGCTATTGCGAGTTATCAAATTGTAAGAGTAATTCTCTCAATGACAAGATTTGTAGATAGATGACCATGTGATTAGGCCTTTCAATGAAACCACATCCCGCTTTAGCCACTTTTTTATATTCTTGAACTTCTTTGATTGCACTGTGTTCTACATTAGCTTTCTTTATGAATATGTGCATTGGTGAGGCCAGAAACATATCCAACACTTGATTTTGGCTGTTAATCGCACGACGCTCTTTCTTAACTTCTTCTAGGTTTAAAATTAGTCCATGAACCATTTTTCTAGTAACATCTAGTGGAATGCTTAACTGCTTTCAACGAGTTAATAGGGTCCAACCTTTGTCCTCAGGATGTGATTCGTTGAATTCTATTGAGTTCATACCCCCAGATTGGAATACTGTTGGGGTCATAGCCCCCATCGTTGAAGAATTACTATCTTAGCAAAATAGTAGAGTCAAAAGACCCAAATATTGCTATGACAAGATTTGCTGTAGCCCTTTTTTCTTTATTTTCAAGGACATCCTTTATGTGACAATCAATATCCAAGATTTTTTCTTTCAAAATTAAGCATCTTTTCAATTAAGTGGCGAACCACCTGATGGTACTTGCAACAATTTGAATCTTCTACTTGATTGGCTTTTTCAGATAGTTCTGGAATTGTAGTTCGGTTAACTTCAGTTTCAATAACTGGTTAAACATTTTAAAAACATCTGGGGTCGAGGAATGATACGCTTCTTTTTTAACTTTTCCAGATAAGCCTTCTTTCCTCCATCTTGTGGAGGTGCAGGCCTTTATTCTTCTTTCTTCTTTGGTTAAGCAGAAATTTCTGTTGGTGCAATACTTGTAGACATATTATTCCTTATTTTGAATGGATTTAGTATATGTTTTGTCTCCTTTGTGGCTTTCTCAAGTGTTTTTATTTTTTCATGGCTCATAGACAGGGATCTCATGAACTGAATTGGCTTCTATGCAAAGCTCCCTGTCTGACCTCCAGTAGCGAGTTCTGTGTAGGTCCTCGTTTGATGCCTAGAAGAATATGCCAAAGTACTCAATGCATATTTTGAGTGTACATCTCAATTTCAAATTCCTCAAGAAGTCTGTCCTTGTTAAATTGATATTCCTCCTTCTCTTAATGTAGTCCATAACTGGCAATGTTAGTTAAACTCAATCATGTTGACAGTGCTTCTAGTACTACAGAAATGATAGAGAAATTCCCTTTCCATCTGCTCCCAGATATGAATGGATCTTGGCTCGAAGTTTGACTGTTCAATATCAATGGATCTTGGCTTGACGTTTGTAGAACAGTCAAATGCAAACACAAACACACACAACGTAGTCTTTGAGCTCATTAGTTGGTACGAAGCCATTAAAAGAAACTGGGATCTGATGTTACGACCTTTATCTTTATTTGAATATTCTGGGATATCATAAGGAGTTTGTTGAGGAGTGAATCTAGCCAGGTTGGCTGGGCCATGACTTGACCCTTGAAAAGCTTCCAGCTTACGCACAGTGTTAGTACCTAGACATCTTTTTCATGCATATACATAACATTGCCATTTTCACTAGTTACGTTTTAGTGGAGATGCTTTGAGCCATCATAAGTGGCATAGCAATAAAAAATGATGAATTGGTATAATCCGAAGGCTTTTAGGGTGTAGATCTCGGAGTTTTGCTTGGTGATATAGGTGTAGAATTTGTATTCGAGCTATCATCTTGAGAACAAGCAACTTCATTTTCAAATTTTGACTCTTGGAAGAGTTGGGTAATATAATTTCTTTTCAGTTGAACTAAATTCCTTTCCCTAGCAACACTGAGGGAACAAGCTGTGAAGATTGAGCTATAACAAAAACCAGGGTTGGCTCTGGAAAGGGGGCAGATGTTTGAAGTGATTGCCTTAGTTTGGGTAACCACACCAATGTATTGAGACTTAATCCGGTGTCTATTGGAGGCATGGGATCAAATTCACTTGGTTTTTCAGCAATATGCTTCTATGTGACCTTGAATGACACCAAATTTTGATCCATGAGTATGATTCTGGTTTGGAAAATTTTCTTCTAATGAAGAAAAGAGATGAGAGGTGTGGATAGTCCCATTGAATGTGCTAAAAATTTATTTACACAGTTTTTCACATTAGAAAATAGACGGATCAAATGTGCAAACATGGATATTAATTATCTTTATTTATCTGAAAGAATATCGCACAGATCTCTGTGATTTCTATAATTCTTGTCTTCAAAAATTCGGTTCAATGGCTAAAATAGCTCGATCTCAAATATGGTTTAATCTTCCTTGAAAAACATGATGAAAGTCAAAAGAAATTGAAGGATTTGACATATTTCACGCGTAGAGCTGTGAAGGATTTGTTGATAAGTCTCTGTTATTTCTGTTACTCCTCTTCCAAAAATTTCGATTTGAGGGATTAAATAGCTTGATTTCAAAATCTGACTGGATCTTCCTTGAAACAGATGACGAAAGTTGGAAGAAGATGGGGGATTTGACCAATTTTGCATGCGTAGCTGTGAAGGATTTGTTAAGAAGTCTCCTACTTGATCTTCTAGCTTGTATGCATGTAGAGGATTTGGAAAAACTTCAATTTTTAATCTAGATCTATGGGCTTTTAACCATGTTAGAGACAAAACTCTTGAATAGTCAGATCCTAAATGCAGTATTGGGCTTCAAGTCTTCAGATATTTTGTGCTTGGGGTCTTCTGAGCAGTAGAGCTTCATTTTTTCTCTATATCTATGTCATAAAGTGAGAGTGGATTTCCCTATTTATAGATTTGGGAATTTCAAACTCCTTATCTATTTTAATAGCAATTAGCTCTTTTCTAGGGAGCCATAGATTTGTTTTAATTTAAATAATTTTATGTCAAAAGTGGGGTCTGCATCTATAAGATTATATCAGTAATTTCAAAAAGGGTTTGAGATCGTCTATTTTAATGTGAAATGTCAATTGAAGTGACATTTCACATTGAAAATTGTGAAAAACCAGCAACCGTAAGATGCTGCAAAGTTCTGCGGCGGACAATCTCATTCTCTTCTTACACAGTCCTGTAAAAATACAGCCTGTGTGAATTATCTCAATAATTTCCCTGCTTAAATGGCTTATGAAAATATAAAAGCCCTGTGTGAACTACCTTTGGAACTATAGAAACCAATGTGAACTAAAAGGAATGATGTAGCATGAAACTGTTTGACTCTTCAATTCATTTTGGTCCTACCGAAGTTAAATTTCTACAATTCACCTTAGTTTCAATCCTGAGCTGGATGTCTAGTTTATAAAGAGTTTGAATTGCTAGTTGAATTAGACCACAAGTAACCATTTCATAAATCGATTCCTACCCACCACCACCACCAATCGCACCCCTCAACCCAACCCCAATTTTTTTTTAGAAAATAGCTAATGCTCTCAAGTTTTAGGTTTGATACTCTAATATACTTCAAATATGCTCTTCACTTCTGCAAGTGATTGTTAGAAGCTATGATACATATATTTACAATTTCACTAATTCTATTTCCCCCTCAAATTTCTACTTTTATTTTTTCTCGCGAGAATAGGTAATGCTCTCAAGTTCTGGGAAGTTTGGTTTATTGTTTCATAAGATACTGTACTTCATTTGGCTTCTTGTTTTCTTTGCTGCTGCTAGTGAGAATCTTGATCACCTGTCCTTCTCTTGTTAGTTTTCTTGGTTTATTTGGGTGTCCATCCTTCATCTTTGTGGATTTAGACAAGTTATGCTACCTTGCAAGTAAGAAGTAGCATAGATTCACTGCTATTCAAAGGCAAGCAGATTTCACAACAAATCTTCAAGGTGGATTTTACAGCTGCAGTTTATTACATTTGTGGATTGAACGAAATGCTAGGATATTTAAGAATATCTACCCACCGTCAGAGAACATATTCAGTAAGATTAAATCTATGGTTTAGGGAAGATCTTTTGGACTGAAAGTTGAGATGAAAAATAAACCTCATAATAGAAATATGATGGAGGAATGGCAGCTTGAAGCTCAGCTCCATATGGTTTAGGAAAGATCTTTTGGACTGAAAGTTGAGATGAAAGATAAACCTCATAATAGAAATATGACGGAGGAATGGCAGATTGAAGCTCAGTTCCATTAACTATGGTTTCTTAGCTCTCTTCTTGTGCTCAAGAAGGCATGTTAAAGCTTAATGCTGTTTCTGATTTTGTATATATACTTCTCTCTTTGACCTCTTTTTGGAATAATTTACCATTTCCCAAAAAAAAATAAAATAAAATAAAAATACTGTACTTCAAATATGCCCTTAACTTATGCAAGTGATTGCTAGAAGCTATGCTTTATATACTTACAAACCTTTACTTAAGCTGCTGCTCTGTTGCAGGTATATACAGGCACCTCTCGCTTATCCAAGAGAAAGAAAAAGGAGAATGAATGGTGGTGAAAATTGGTTACCATTTTGCATCTATTCTGATGGAAAACTGGCTGACAAATTATCACCGTGTTCCTGGTCTGATTACTATTCCAGCCACCCAAGAGAGCCTGACAACACTGAACTTGCACCATGGGTTGCCAGATTTTATACAAGATAAATGGAAGATCCTATTTGTTCCTATTCATAATCTTATACTCCAAATAAAATTTTTATTTAATGAAGGATACAAATCCTACTTGGTTCATAATTTTTTTTTTTAATAAATATTCCTCCATTAATGCTCCTGAAAATAGATTTCTACCCATATGAAAGCCTGTTTGTTACTCTCTCTCTCTCCTCACAGGATTTCTAGAGAGTGTCAGGAAGAGCTTCTGTTTTGTTTCATTTTTTCCCCTTTCTAAGGGAGTTCAAGTCTATCACCATATGACAAGGAACTTCTTGGGAACAGAACGCAAAAATGTAAAACAAGAGATAATTAGAAACATAAAAGTAGTTTTTTTGTCATTGATTACAGCTCACAAAGGCCACAAATACAGATTACTTAAACTAAACGATAACACAACAGAAATACGGATTTAACTTGCAACACAAAAGAAGTAACACAGGCAAACAGAGAGAACAAAAGCATGCATATAACTAGTAGTCTTCTGGGGCCAAAGGCTGGTGAGCATGGGGGATCTCTGTGGGAATCATCACAAACTCATACACCAAACCTGCAAGCCCACCCCCAAGAAGAGGTCCCAACCAGTATATCCAATGGTTGTTCCATCTCCACCCCACCAAAGCTGGACCAAATGCTCTTGCCGGGTTCATTGATGCACCATCAAACGGACCTCCCACAAGGATATTTGCCCCAACGACGAGTCCGATGGCCAGCGGCGCAATTGTGCCCAAGCTTCCCCTCTTCGGATCTATTGCTGTTGCGTATACTGTGTAAACCAGCCCAAATGTCATCACTATCTCAAGAATCAGTGCATTCCACACCCCAACACCTGACGCCACCGAGAACCCACCTGTCCTCTGCATCATCCACCATAAAAACCAGGTTCACTAAAAGTACACGATATAGCGTTTTTTTCGGGTGAGTTAGAAAACCTAACGATTCACAAAGATCCGCCTGTAATTTTTTAGTAACTCAGTCTCGACCCAATGCCTAGTTCACGTTTCTTCCTAAGGGACAACTCTACTCCGAAATCTGCCAAAAATAGTCAGTGTTATTAAGTAATAACTGGATACTGGCCTTATATGTACCCTAATCTTATTGTAAACGTAAGACAATTAACGAATCAAATCATTTGCCACAAAAGCTTAGTGATTTTTCTGAAGTAATTCAGATTCAGTTAATTGAGAATTAATAATATTTTTTAAAATAATTGAGAATCAGTGTTGTTCATAGAGAATTTCTTCCCCAAATACCTACAATTATTTTTATAATGAAATTTTTATGAGTAAAATGAAACTGATTTCAATTATTTTAAAAAGTATCACTAAAAACCAATTTCTCCTTTTTTTTTTTATTTCTACATTGAAAAATGTGAAAAAACATGAATAACAGTGAAAAATGAGAAAAAACATGAATCGTGATGTGCAAGCAACAATCTCTACAATAGGGTCCTCCCGCAGACGATTTCCGTGCTCCTCCGGCAGACGATTTCCGTCCCATTTGGGGGTCGAGCTTCCCATTGAGCTCGCTGGGTCTGAAGGTCCCTTTCGACCATATAATATATATATATATATATATATATATATATATATGCAGGAAGGGTATTTTCGTAATTTTATAAAGAAATTTTCGTAATTTTTGGTATACCTTGCATAATGCCGAATAATAAGGTATTTTCGTAATTTTCTAGTTGTTCGCTTGTGTGATTGGGGTTGTATGATTTGTAGTCCTATTCTCACAGGTCTAGTGAACACTACGTAATTTTACTTCTCTTTTTTCTGTTGTTATTTGCTATTCGTTCATCATTGTCTCAACAAATTAATAAAAAGACCTATATTTAACCCTACGGAAGACTACCAACCCAACTTGCCATCTGGGTCTAATATATTTAAAAAGACTCGGTACGCGCTGGCCTGCACAATTGCTAAAGAAAGGCAGATTTCTGAACAACCAATTTCCTCTACGAGTTTGTTTTCTTACCATGCCATTGGTGGAGAACCTGAGCAAGATGGACGCCAGGATAGCTCCCAAGAGCTGAGCCACCCAGTGAAACAAGGCCCGTAGAAGCGTGATCCGGCCACCGACCAGTGTTCCAAAGGTAACTGCAGGGTTCACATGGCCTCCGGACAGATTAAAAGCAGTCGCCACGGCCACAAACAGAGACAACCCATGAGCCAACGCCACCGCCACCAGCCCTGAAGCCGCCGTGGGTCGTCCCTTGCTTATCTTATCTGCACCAACAACGCTGTAACATGAAACACATGCATGAACATATACGAAGAATCATGAAGATATATACCAAGAGCTAGAACAGATCCTTCTCCTGCAAAGACAAATATGAAGGTGGCGACAAGTTCTGCTATGGTGGCTCGCACCGATTCAGGGCGTGTGGCCTCCTCAGGTCGTCCTAACGCGAATCTCCAAGGTCTCATGGTTACCTCTAAAGGTTGAATCTTTCAGTTTTACGAACTTATTCTTCAGCTTGTTCGGTCGCTTTTCCCTGCAATGGACATAGAAGAAAGAATGAGGGTTCGAGAGACGAAAGAAAAGTTGTTAAATAAATAAGAAAATTTTTATGGGGTTGGGTTTACGTAGACACGTGGGAGATGCATGTGTAAGGATGGTGGCACGTAGAGAACTGAGTCGGCATGCACATTTCAACCTTTTCTTACTTTTGGATTTGGATATGATCTTTCCTTCCTTACTTCTGAAGTAACTAGGGGTGTTCCTCGTGTGCTTCGCACGTAAAAGCAAGATTAAAATTGATAGAAAAACGAAGATGTAATAATATGTTAAAAAAAAAAAAGACAACTACAGGTAAAAAAAAAATGATTTAGTTAACACAATTTAACTACATTTCCTTCAACAAATAAATTCCACATTTATAGATGTTAGAATATTACAACTAATGTAAGAAGGATAAAGAAAGGGCCGGGATTTGCTGAAAATTTATTTATTCCTTAAAAGCATGGAAGACAAGGACGTTACAAACTTACAACTTTCACCGTACTTATAAAACGTCTTTCCAATACCAAAGACCTCGGTCTTGGAGCAAAAACATGAATTATATCCACAGTCACTGCATGTGTTTCATTGGAGTTATTCAATACAAAGCTAAAAAGGAAAAGAAAAGAAAAATACTGATTTTCTTTCCTTTTTCTGATGTTTGGATGAGATGAGAAATGACAAGAAAAGAAAACTATATTTTAGTAAGATGATGGGTTAGGGTGGTGGGCGGTAGTGGGTGGTGGTATTGGTGGGCAATAGTGGTGGCGGCTAGTGGTGGTCAGTGGTGGCTGGTGGGTGGTGGTGGTGGTTGGTGGGTGGTGGTGGTGCCAAGTGGTGGTGGGTGGTGGTGGCGGCTAGTGGTGGTAGTGGTGGGTGGTGGTTGGCAATGGTGGCCGTGGTGGTGGGTGGTGGTGGTGGGTGATGGTGGGTGGTGGTGGGTTGTGGTAGTGGTGGATCGTGTTAGTGGTGGGGTGGGTGGGTGGTGTGAATAGTGATAAGTGATGGTGAATTTTTTTTTCTTTCAAAATTCCTACCCTTTTAGCATGGAGAGAATTTTTTACATTAGAGAGAAAATCTCATTTTCCTTCATCTAAACCAAACAAGAGAAAAGAAAATTTTCCATTTCTTTTCTTTTCTCCCCAAATCCAGGTTTCCAAACACAGCCTTAAAATCTGTTCCCCTCTATATAAAACGGTAGAAATAGGGAATAAAGGGGGAAAATACAATATATAAAGAAAAAAAAATTATTGTACCGTATATAACAAGATATCACTATTTATTTATTAATAATAATAATATGACTGAATCTGAATTATTTTTAAAAAATCCCAAAATATGACTAAATTTGAATTATGTTTAAAAATATGTCTACTTATCAATTATAAAACAAGTATAGAACCAAAAAAAATGTCGCAAAAATGACACTAGTTCTTAATTATTTTAAAAGTATAACTAATTTTGAAAAGAATTAGGAAACTATATTTACAAAAGTATCATTTAAAACCAAATTTTCCGTTTTCCACCGACGAACAAATCATGACATTTTGTAGAAATGACTGAACCTTAATTATTTTATTTAAAAATGATTGAATCTTAATTATTTCTAAGTAGGTTGGAATAAGCAAGCATGTCAATCCCCACGTTTATATAGGCTGTGTTTGGAACCCTGGATTTGGGGAGAAAGAAAAGAAAATGCTATAATTTTATTTTCTCTTGTTTTGTTTAGATGAAAGAAAATGAGATTTTCTTTCCAACTTTTCTCTCCATCTTTTTCTCCAATGTAAAAAAATCTCTCTCCAAAAAGGTAGGAATTTTGAAAAAAAGAAAATTTACCATCACTTATCACTATTCACACCACCCACCCACCCCACCACTAGCATCATCCACCACCCGCCACTACGACCACCATCGCCCACCACCACCCACCATTGCCAACCACCACTCACCACCACCACCACTAGCCACCACCACCACCCACCACCACCACCACTCACCAGCCGCCATCACTGCTTAGCACCACCACCACCACTAGCCGCCACCACCATCACCCACTGCCGCCCGTCACCACCAGCCATCACCATCACCCACCGCCACCCAGCACCACTACCCCATCCCATCATCTTACTAAAATAAATTTTTTTTGTTCTCATTTCTCATTTCATCCGAACATCAGAAAAGGAAAGAAAATCAGTAATTTTCTTTTCTCTTCTCTTCTTTTCCTTTTTAGTTTTCTTTTCTTTTCTTCCCAAATCCATGGCTCCAAACACCGCCATAAGGTTATATAGATACATTTTGAGGAAAATGGAGCTCTTTAGTCTTGAGGGTAGCTTTGTTTGTTTTAATCTGAATCCAAATGCAAATGTAACTATTTGCTTCTCAGGGTATTTATCTATCTATATTATTATAATTCGAGACAAAAATAGATGTATTTATTGTGCGACCGTATCGTGCTAATTCATGGCCGATGACGGTAATATTGATCCGGTTTTGTATTGTGTCATATAGCCTCTCTAAATTTTCATACAGTGTCAGTGCTTAAGCCCGGGATGATTTTTTACCTACTACATTTTCATGCTATGCAGTATCATGTAGCTTGACCATCCCTGTACTATACTGCTTCGCGCGATGACATGTCATGGCCGGGATGAAATCGTCTGCCGCAGTGCTCCTACGGCAGACCGTGTAGCATCCCATGGATGCTATGAAAATCACATAAAAAAATGAAATGTCACTTCAACTGACATTTCATTTTTTTTAATGTAAAAAATGTAGCATCCATGGGATGCTACACATGGTAGCATCCCACGATGCTGCACGGTCTGCCACAGGATTATTGCAGCAAACGATTTCATCCAGGCTTACATAGTATGTTGCGTTATTGTGCAGCGGGAGCTACTGCTCCTATTGTATGCTGTCGCGTGGAGCATGTAACCATGTAAGCAGGGAGCGTTAACGCCTTTGATTTTATCCCTGTTACGTTTGAATGAGCGGAAAGCGCCATTCCATGTTTTCACTTTTGGAAAGCCAAGTTTTTTCCACAATGGGTTGCGTGTTTCGACACCGGAGAAGAAGACATAACTGTTGGAGATGAAAGCTTCAACACTAATGGAAGAAATCACTAGAGAAGAAGATGGCGACAACATTTCTAGAACTACTTAACTGGTTCAGGTCATAATGAGCTTTTTTTGCCTATCTTGCTAAACGTTTTGAGAACCAACTCGTACTCCAAATATGAGCAGAACAAGCTACCTTCAAAGATATGTTGTGTCAAAAAGAATTTCTGTGAATGGTGTTTTGGTCTCAATCCCAACCACCGTATATGAGTATTATATTTATATACAATTACAACTTACAGTTGGGAGAGAAAGAGAAAGGATAAGAAGATTCAACTTTGAAAGAAAAACAGAGTAACAGCTGGAGTTAATCCAAACTAATCTTATCACATCCCAATCCGCTAAGCTTCATCCCTTTGATTTGTTAACGTAGAATCGGGTTTTGTCAGAGTCAAAAATCTTGGTTGGTTAATGCCCTCGCAAGCTGATAGGGGACTACATCACCATCAGCTTGGAATGTAACAATTGGAAATGTGTAGCAGATAAACCTTTAGTAAAAATATCTGCAATTTGGTCGGCAGTAGATAATAATTGAAGCTTGACATCCTTGTTGGCAACTTTCTCACGGATAATATGGTAGTTAACTTCAATGTGTTTGGTACGAGCATGAAAAACTGGATTGGAGGCCAAAGCTAATGCTCCTCACACCAAATGATAGGTGGAGAAACAAGAGGAATTTGCAAGTCCTTGAGAAGCATTCTCAACCAATATAACTCTGCTACAACCATGGAGAGAGCACGATATTCAGCTTCAGTGCTTGACCGAGAAACAACTTGTTGCTTCTTTGCACACCAAGAAACAAGACATGGTCCAAAATAGACACCGTAGCTTGTGGTGGAACGTCGATCATTGGGATCTCCAGCCCAATCAGAATCACAATCAGCAGTGAGGTGAAGATCACCACACTGGAAGTAGAGGCCATGATTGATGCTCCCCTTGAGATACTGGAGAACACGTTTAGCAGTAGTCCAATGAGTAGTAGAAGGTGTAAAATCCTAGATTTTAGTAATAAACTAATTACAATAAATAAATAGTCTAATTGGGTTGATAAATATGTAGGAGAAGAGACATTGGTTCAACCCGAAGAAGACCAAAGTGAACTAGAGGAAATTGGGGAACCTATCTAAGGTAAGAGCATGATTTTGGATTAAGTATAAATTTTAATTTAATGATTGGTTATTGCTGTAGGATGTAATTGATAAAAATAAAATATAAAGAGTGAAAGGGAGTTGGTCGAACCCATAAAGAGATGGTTGACCCAGATCTATTTGGTTTGAGGTTTAAATTGGGTTGTTTTGGTGTTGATTAGAATTGGTTTAATGGAGGGTATTTAGGTAAAAGATTTAAAACAATTAAATAACCTAAAAAGCATGCAATCGTCAACTCACGTTCAAACTCAAAAATAGCCGCTCGTCTCTTTCCTTCTTCCTCTATTTTTCTTTCTTCTTCCTTGGGAACAAACCCTAATATTCAAGCTTTGGTTGGAGCAGTCTTAGAGAAGGAGGAAGGAGTATTTTCGATCAGAAAAGCCCAGGTAAGAACAAGTTAGAAATAGGTTTCTGTTTTGGGAGATAGAGCACTGTTTTTGGTTCTTAAAGACATGATTTTGATCCAGAAGTGATAGAGGCTTGACGTGATCGAATAGGCATTCGTAGGAGTGATTTTGGAGAGCTTTTAGAGAAGGTTTAAGCTTCAGGAATAGGTATGTAGTCCCTTTAAAGTTTGCACAAAACAGATTCATGTTTATTCGATATTCATGGTTATTCGGTGATTTGATGAGTTGTTTGCATGATTTATGGTGTTTTATTTGTTGCAAATTGTTTTAACATGTTTATAAAGTGTTTTGGAATGATTTAGAATGGATTTGATGCATTAGTTATTTAGTTGTTGAATTTTTATTGATTTTAGCAACATTTCGGAAATTTTAGTCACGATGGGCCGCTCGAACAGTTGCTCGAGCGCCCTGTCTGTCTATTTAAAACTCGAGAACAATTTATACTCAGAATAACTGTCGCCTGAACAGTCACTTGAGCGATCTATCGAGCGACCAACCCTTAAAATAACCTATGTATAAGGCCGTTCGAGCGCCTCTTGGCCCCTCGAGCGCCCTATCTGTCAGATTTATCAAAATTAGCCAATCAGCCTAGTTTTTCACTACGGAATTGTTTTTATCTATTTTTAACCTATGTATCAAGTTTAGGGTATTTAGAGATAGTTTGCACTGGCGGATGTTTAACCCGAAGCATCTTGGTGAAAGCTATTTTCTCAATGTCTTCCTTTGCCACCTTCAACTGATGGTAACCCGACCTCAAATCAATCTTGGAAAACCAAGATGCTCCTCTCAATTGATCAAACAAATCATCTATCCTGGGCAAGGGATATTTGTTCTTAATTGTGACCTGATTCAATTGTCTGTAATCAATGCACATCCTCATACTACCATCTTTCTCCTGAACAAATAATACCAGCGCACCCCAAGGTGAAGCACTCGGTCTAATAAATCCCTTCTACTTCAATTCATCAATTTGTTTCTTGAGCTCCTCCCTTTCAGGTAATGACATCCTATAGGGTTGCCTAGAAATAGGAGCCGTGCCTGGTTGAAGCTGAATTTTGAACTCAATAGCTCAAGGGGTGGTAATCCTAGCAATTCATTAGGAAATACATCTGCATAATCGGATACCACTGGCACTTTAGTGATATTAGGTGTATCCCCCATGGATTCATCTACAGCAATAGAAGCAACAAGTGCTATCCAAGTATCAACTCCTTCACAACGGAAACAATAAACTGGTTGCTCTGGCTTGTTAATGATGATTGTCTCTTTATAACAGTCTATGGTCACGTGCTGCTTGTACAACCAATCTATTCCCAAATAACATCAAATCCAGAAAATTCTAATTCTATCAAGTCACCTAGTAATTCTATCTGATTAATCCTTATCATGCAATCTCTATAAATTATCTAGACTGTGGTAGTCTCACCCAATGGTGTGTGCACAGATAACATAGAATCCAAGACAGTAGGCATAAGACCAATACGGTGTGCAAATGCAAGAGAAATAAAAGATCTAGATGCTCCAAAATCAAATAAACGTACTACAGATCTGCCATGAATAAATAAAATACCTCCAATAAGTTATGGTGCCTTTGGTTCATCCTGAGCCGCCACTGCATAAACTCTAGCTGGGGGCCTTTGATTTGGCTTAGATGGTGCTCCTCTACCCTGGCCTCTGTGCGTGTGGCTATCCGTGTACAGGTGCACTAGCTGTCTGTGGTCCAATTAGTGGACGAGCAAACTGAAGTGACTGGTAAGTAGTTGGTAAAGGACAACTCGAAATATGGTGTCCATGCTTGCCACACCTGAAACAAGCTCCCAATGGTGCAAACATGAAATATTTAGCACTGCTGGCATCTAGGAGGTCTTGGTCTAACTCCCTGACCATTGCTACTCTGAACCTCTAGCCTCGGCCTCTTATCTATACGAACAAATGTCCTTTGTGGAGTTGGCCTGTATGAAACTCTATCTCTACTCAAATCTGGTCACCTTTCTGAAATCAACCGCTCTACTCTCTCAGCTCTACAGACCAGCTCAGCATACTAGGTGCACTCCACAATTGAGACCCGTCCTTAATATCAGCTCTCAATCCCTGCTCAAAGTGTTGGATCCTCTTTACCTCATTAGCTACCATGTGAGGCGCAAACTGAGATAACTCATCAAATCGAGCCTCGTATTGCAATACGGTCTGACCTTCCTGGGTGATGTACATAAACTCTTTTGCCTTCTGCCGGCGAAAGTTTGCAGTGAAGTATCGCTCATAGAAGATCTCTCTGAATCTCTCCCAGGTGATTTGACACCCTGGGTCAGTCCTCCTTCTCACAGATCGCCACCAATGAATTGCCTCTCCCTCAAACATGAATATGGCCAATCTGACTCGCCTATCAACTGGGCACTCCATGCCCTCAAAGATCCACTTGATCTTCAGCATCCATCATTCTGCCTCCATGGGGTTTGCTTGTCCCCCAAAAGATGGATGTCCCATTTTGCGAAACCTCTCTAGTTCCTTAGCAGAATTAACCTCATCTCTCTTGGGAATTCTACCATCTCCCCTGTTCCTCTCCACTCTGTCTACCAGCCCAGCAACAGCTGTGATAGCCCTCCAGACATCCTCCGGTGGGGTAGGAATGGGTGGATGTGGTGGAATAGGCCGCTCAATATGATCCTATGTAGGATAGTCCATCCGTGGCTCAGTTTGTGGTGCAATTACCAGCTCAGGCTCTACAGTCGGTATCTCCCTAGTAGAGCGTGCAGGTCTACCTCTGCTTCTAGAACGAGTATTCATGATGATCAATCACTGCAAAGAAAACGAAATGCAATTAGATTAAAGATCTCTCATCCTAGAAGAAAATTTGATGGTGCTATCTAGCACATCACACATTCCCATATCAACCTAAGGCCTTCTACCTAAGGCTGGGATCCTATTTTTCTTTGATACCACCTCTGTAACGCCCCGAATCCAGACCTCATATCCAAACCCAAAGTGTTAAAGTAACAGTGGCCCAAAAACATACTAAACCAAACAATAATTAGAAATTGAAATTTATTAATAATCAGAGTGCGGAAGAAAATATGAAATCTAAACAAAAGCGTGGATTACATAAATCAAAGTATCCAATAATTCCACCAATTAAATAAAAATGTCTGGTATGGGTTTAAGTACAGTAGTCTAAAATAACCCATGATCAACTACTATAAACTTCCTACTCAACTGAAACATAAGATAATATTATTCCTTAATCCTACACAGTGAAGTAGTCTTCTTCTCTGTAATCAGAATAGTCCCTTTGCGAATCAAGTTCTGCAACGTCCTTACCAAGATAATCTGAAAACAAATCTGATAAAATGATGTGAGATGGTAAAATCTCAGCAAGTAGCCATATAGAAAAGAAACATTTATATAGTTCTAAATATGCGAACGAATAATCAGATTAATCTAACAATTAAATAAAAAATAAACATTCACGATAAGTCTTGCAGGACTCATGAAATAGAAAATAGAGAATCGACAAGCTATGCCAATATGCTACCTAACTGGTTTACAGGTAGACCAACCGCTACCGGTCAGGTTATTCGACACCCAACGGAAGAACTCAACCGATACCGGAATGAGTTAGCATATACGGCACAACCAATCTAGGAGTGGGTAACGTAGCAACCGAACAATACAGGAGCGGTACCATCCTTGTGATGATGGAATGCCTATGACCCAGAATCTGAACTCTAAAAACATTCCACTTACTAGTTACTCTATGGATCCATGTAAGAGCTAAGCCCACTCAACAATGACAAACCAAAACCAGGTAGTAGACATATGTCACAAAATCCGCATACGCGAAATAAATAATATAGGCATACGCCAAGTCACATACGTGATCATAAACCCACATACAAGGAGACAAATACATGTCCAAAATCATGGTTTCAATAGGCAAATATGATCTGAGTGTAAATTAAATCATTCAATGCTCAAAACATGTTTAGATAGTCCAAATACAAGTGTAGGAACTCTTAAAATCAAGTTTCATTTAAAAGAAAAGAGTTTGGAACGATAAACTCGGATAAAAGCTATTTTAGTAGAACGTCCCTAAAATCTTTATAAAAAATCATTTTAACCAACGGCCAGTGCAAACAATCTCTAAACACTCTAATCTTATTGGTACATAAGTTGGAAATCAATAAAAACAATTTTATAGTGAAAAACTAGGTAGGTTTCAAAATATCAACATTTGCTGTCAAGGGCGCTCGAGTGGCGTTAGGCGCTCGTGCAGGCGCCCGTTAAAACAGGTTTTGAAAAGGTTCTTAGAGCGTTGGTCGCTTAAGAGGGCACTCGAGCCACGACTCGAGCGTTTGGTTTACCTAAAACTATCAACTCTCGGGTTTCAGAATTTAAAAATCATAGGCAGGGCACCTCCAATAGCGCTCGAGTGGCGATGAGCGTCCGCTCTTTACAACTGGTGCCTGGTGTGATGCTCGAGCGTCATCGCAGGCGTTCGTTATTGTAAGACCCCAAAAATTTCTTAAATAATAAAAATAAATTAATATTTAATATTTAAATTGAGGTTTTATTGATATAAATAATTTATAACCGTAGGTGATATCATGGTTAGCGGAGATCCAGAGTTTGGCGCAGATCAGGCCGTTGGATCGTGAGATATCGAGGTAAGATTAAATATTTGATGTTGCTGTATTTTTATTGGGTGATTGTATGGTGGTTGATGCTTGAGCGTTGCGTAGGATTGTAGGTATTTAAGTAAGGTGTATACCCTAGGAGGATACATTTTTGTATTCTCTTTGTATTTGTTGAGTATTGCGGCTAAGAACGATAGAGACCAAGAACAACCGAGGAAGAAGAAGAGAAGAAGAAGAAGAAGGAGAAAGAGAGGACATTGGTCTTGTGTTCTTCATCATCTGGAGAGTGTCTTGCATCTGTGAACATTGTTGGTTAGAGGAAGAACAAGAAGGACACACGAACAGAGGTAGGTAGCACATGATTTCATCGTTTGTTTTGTGTTCTTGATTGTTTGATCGTACTGCATGTTTTTCTGATGTATATGTACATATTTATCTTGATTATGGATGAATATAAATGTTAGAATTGATCAGCATAGAGAAAACCCCAGATTTAGAACGCTGTTTTCTACACTCGTATGGGCGCCTAGCACAGACCACCTAGGCGACCATAGGCGCCCATGCATTGCAATTGGCCACCCACCCATCGCCTAGACGATGGGGGTAGGCACTAAGAATTATAACGGGCACCTAGTGGGACCGCCTAGGCAATCCCTGAGTGCTTGTTGAAACCAAAATTTGCCCGAAATTGAACTGGCGCCTAGCCAGACTGCCTAGGCGCCCTGTACTGGGCGACCTTAGCAGAAAAATGCAGATTTTCATAATTTGATTCCTAATTCAATATTAAATGATTTTTAATGAATTTTATCAATTAAATTAGAGGATTTAAGTCAGAATTAATTATCAAAATACCTTGTTTTCCACAAAAATATTTAGGGATTTATTCTTGGTTATTAGTTGCCTAAATTTGAACTTAATAAGGGATTTTAAGATTTTGGACAATTTAACTTAATAAATTGAGATATTTAATTAAGAAACAATTATTTTACATATCATAATCTAGATTTCTACAGATAGAACTTTCAACTCAGAATTTCAACCCAGACAACCCAATTTTGATAAGAATAACATATTAGACTATTATATGCCACTAGGGACTATTATTTTACATAAAGATGAGTCCTTAGGGATTTTGGTGTTTAGTGGGCATAGCTGAGTATGGATCCATAGAATAAGTTAGATAGCTAAGGGATATTTCTTTTGGGTTGAATTACTCTCATGTGCGAGCACACTTCCTTTGCAAGTTAGTTTGCACTGGAGGGTCCCATGTCTGTAGGGTCATTTCGAGCCTCGCTATTGATTCCTGTATATGTGGAACAGCGACCATCTCCATATATTGATTTAGGTGCTGCATGCTGGTGGTACATGCCAACACTGTTGAGTTCGTGCGCAATAAGTCGATGACTACGGCTTTTATCTTAGGAGATGTCTTGGGTTTGAGTGTCATAGTAGTTTCGCCAATAAGACATACGATGGTATAGCATTTGGTTGAGTGTCTTCTCAAGGGTTTATCTTTCTTTATGAGTCCTACATTGACATTAATATCATGACACACTTGTTACTATTTCATTGACACAAGTGAGATGCATGTAAGTGTTAATTATGGTTGGATGTGACTGCTTAGTACATCCCAGATATATTGGATACTGAGTTGCCTGTCTTTGTTTTGGATTATGCTGTTTTATTCTGATCTTAGTTCATATAATTATTTCTTCTATTATCTGATCCTTAGAAATGTTTGAATGTTGTTTTGTGTTTCACGTTTGCTACGACTGTTTAAACGAGCCTGCTTATCCATGCCTGTTTAACCGTGCATGAATGATTACTTTTTTGTATAAACTATTTCTAACATGCATGTGTTACCTACTAAGATATTTGTATCTCACTCTTTTCTTTTCTTTTGTTTTTCAGCTAATACACGAGAGGGGGATTTTAGTGGTGATATTCAGGGAGATTTTGTTGACTTTTTGTCGGAGGATTACTACTATCCGGATTGAGCTGAGGTTGATGAGTGTTGACATTTAGACTTTGATGGTCATTTGGTTTATTTGGCTTTGATGTATCTAGTCAAATAGAGATTGAGAGTTTTAGCATCCTTGATTTACCAGACTTGATCAGTGGATTTGATGGTCATTCATTTTACTTTATATTTATGGTGATGTTAGACTTACACTTCCGCACATTATTCTTCTGCACTCTGATAGTTACAAATGGATTATTTATTTTATTTTCAGTCTGGTTGAATTGTTGATGTTATATATATTCATATGGGCCCAGTAACACTTGGATTTAGGTTTAGATGCCGGTTTTGCATTGACCCGAGTTCGGGGCGTTACAGTTATATTTTCCAAATTTCCGGAATTCGCAAATTTTCAAATTTCAAACTTGTTTTTCCTGAACTTTTAACATCTCAAATCACTTCCAAATCTTGGGTTTTCATCTTCAAAACACTCTAAACTATTCCAGATGATCAAATACATTAAACTACATGTTTCCATATCAAATCATTCACAAACAACCGAAAAACTCTCGTTTAAACATATTCTTTGATAAACCAAAGTATATCTGTTTATGCAAGTTGTAAGGGACTACTTACCTCTCTTCTTGGATTAAACCTTCACCAACTCTAGAAATCACCTCCTAAAACTTCCAAATGAACACAGAAACTTCTCTTTCTTGTCTAGATCAAATACAATATTTTCATAACTTAAACCACATGTATAGCACATGAAAACATGATTTCCAATCCATTCTCTTACCTTAATCCACACGAAAATCTTCCCTTCTTTCTCTTCTTCTGATCTGTTTAGAAAGTGAATGAAAATCAGAGCTTGGAACTCACGTATGGGAGAGAAAGTGGGTGTGCGGCTGTTTCTCTTCTTCTTTTCTCTTTTCTTTGTACGTGAATAGCAACAGCCGTTATTTTTTTATTTTTGTTTATATCTATTCATCCAAGTCAAACTACTAACCCTATTTCTTACTCTTTTTACATTCTTGCCCTTCAAACCCTTCAAACTATCATGTTAAGTCTTAAAAATCCCTAGCCGACTGCTCTCCCTCCTTGGAGTAGAATTCGGCCAACTATAAAATATTTTCTCTCCTCCTTTATTTTATTTAATTAATTAGATAAAACAACAATATAATAATAATATTTAAATTCTAACTTAACATTAAATTATAAACTCACCTTACTCTTAATTCTCCAAGTTCTCCGGGCCATCCTGCAACTCTTCGGATTGAACCAATTCCTCATTCTCTGCAATATTAATATTAACAATTAATATAGTTATTTTATCTCATTTATTTATTAATAAAATCTAGGATTTTACATTACTTGTGACTCGCACATGAGAGCTATATTTTGGCCATGCTTGTAGTTCACTTGTGGCTCGCATATGCGCCGGTATTAGCCGTGTGTTTTCTAGTGTATATATTTGATCGGATCGGTATTCCCATTTGTTGGATAGTTGAAATTGATTGGATTGTACGCGCCAGCCCTCCATGTATCTCGGTTGGGTGATCTGCATTGATCGTAGGTAGAAGGAATGGTAACCGTGTATCTCGGCTCCATATCATGTAAGATCGTGAGGTGGCAAACTTGGGAATAGGAAGTAGCTTGTCAAAGTGGTTTCAGTTCACGAGCCCTGTATTGTCACACATGTGTGTTTTGGTTTGATGTATTTTTTGAATATTATTATCATGATTTGGTTTTATCGTTATACCTCATGACTTTATTTTTATAGATAAATTAGACTGTTTTATTTCATGCATCTTGCTACTTGTTGAGATTTATATCTCACTCCGGTTTTCGCTATTTTTCAGGTACTCTTGGTGAGGTCGACAAGCATTGGGGTAGTATGTAAAATGGTAACCAATACTGTGAACTAGATATGAATTCAAAAAGTACTTGTAAATGATAAGTTGAACTATAATTGAATTTTATTTTATGTTTCCGCATAATAACTCCGATAAAGACATGAATAAAAGTTTTAAATTATTCTGGATTTTAGTTGATTTGGCCCACTTACACTAGCACTTAGGAGTTGGACAATTGATCCAGAATCGAGGTGTTACAAGAAGAGAGTCTACATGAGAAAGAGAGTGAGAAGCAAGAGAGGGTTTACGGAAGAGAGAGCAAGAGGGGCTGTGTGATCGTGTTTGTGCAGGGACCAATTAATGTAAATTTGAAACAATTCAAGGTTGGGTTGAAGTTTATTAACTTAAGCCAAAAGGAGTTTAAATTTACACTTATGCCATGTTTATAAACTCTTTGAAATTACAGATTTAGGGGTTAAAATGCAATAACAGAAAGTGTTCATGCCTCTCAATGTTATATTCGAACTTTAGTTCATTGTTTTCATATCTATTACTTAATTAGTTTTTGAAACATGATAATTTATTCTTGATTACCTTTTAATCATGATTATTTTATTTGGGTATATGACTATGTATATGCATAAATTATTTATATAAGAAACGTGACTTTATAATAAAACAAACTATTTACTTTACATCCTAAATAAATAAATAAAACAATGATGATAATAATAAAATATATTTTAAATGTCTAATAATTTAGGAAGAGTTTCTAGTCACTTTTATTATTAAATAAATGATCTCTTATAATAAAATAAATTGTTTATAGGAAAGAAAAATAAAGAAAATAATTATAATTATTGCTATTATAAAAATATACATTCTATACCTGTGTGACTATTCTTGGACTTGTCACGACCCAGAACCATGTATGCCTCCCCAAGGCATCCCCTTGTCCCAGGTTACCACAGGTTGGCCTTTCAACCTAATGAAATGCGGATAATTTAAAAACTTTTTCCTAAGACAAGTGCAAGTGATATACAGTTCATGCTAGTGCGTATCAAGTGTGTAATTGTATAAAAGAATCTAACAAGTCACGTGGACTACAAAAGGAATCATATAACTATTTGGATAATACAAAACATGGGTATCTAGTCACTCCTCTCAAATAGAAGGTTTACAATCCGAAAATATAACAAAATAAACCAATAACCTAAGTAGGCCTATAAAAGTCTTCCTCTCTATACCCAGGGGCCTTATCCTTTCCTCGATCCCCAGTCCGGTTCTTCACACCAGACGTTGACAGCTCTGAAAACAATATGATATAACAACTATGAGACAGATGTCTCAATAAGCAACATATGCATGCTCGGTGAAAACACAGTTTATACAGATATCATTAGATGAAACCATGACATGTGGTTAGTTGAAATATTGCAAAAACAACGGCAACTTAGTGTCACACAATAAGTGCATACATGTGTGTAGGTGTACAGATCATCTATTCATAACAATCATATTCATTGTTCATCATATTAGACATCTCAGATTGCCAAGCTTCTGTGGAGGATGCTAGTTCTCTATCTCCAACTTAGGGTGAACAATGGTCCACTACCCCCAACTGAGATGAACCGCATACACTACCCACCAAGACTTACTGTTGTGGAGGATGCTAGTCCACTACCCCCAAATTGAGGTGAATAATGGTTCACTACCCCCAATTGAGGTGAACCGCACACACTACCCACAGATACCAATCATACCACAGGCTATCAATTGGGCCAATGCCCTTCATGTCATACAATTCAATTTGGGCTACTGCCCTCTTCATATCATGTTAACATTATATGGCATGCTAAACTTATGGGCCAATGCCCTTCATATTATATGCCAAATGCAGGGCCGAAGCCCTTTATATCATGTATTGCATGCTTACAATGAAGATCAATGATCAATAAATACCTTTCATAGTAATTCCTACGTTTCATGGCTCACTTAGGCAACCTAGGTCTCAATTCTTAGGGAACATGTGCAAATTGGTTTTGGTTCTTGATTTCTACTTCCAAGAGTCATTTAGAAGGTGTTCTAAGTGGCGGAATCAAATTATACATCTTCTATAAAAATCTGGAACGTAAACTCTATATAAATCCTATTTTAGGGAAAACGTACCCAAAATTTTTATTATTTGGAATTTTGAGATGAATCCAGTTGGTACACTTCCTAAATACCTAAATCCTACTTATACATTGGTTGGATTCAAATAAAAACAATCCGTATTTTAATTTGGGCTAAAATCCGAAGTTTTAGAAAATCTGGTCAGGTTGCTTGAAAGGGCGCTCGAGTGACACTTCGGGTGCTTGACTAAACCTGGAAAATAGCTCTCGGGTTTGGAATTTTTAGAAAACACAAGCAGGTTGCTCGAGTCTGCGCTCGGGCGGTAGCGAGCGGCTGGCCAACAACTAATATTTTACATGGGCACTCGAAGTTGCGCTCGAGCGACGGTTCAGGCGCCCTGGAAACTTCACAGATTCGCGAAAAATCCAATTTTTTTGCAATTTTCTAGGGTTTTTGATTATCACTATTTTCTATGATTTTTTTAGGCTCTAAATTGTCTCTAGCATGTGTGGTTACCTATTTCTTACAAAACCCCCCAATGGAAATCCCTCCTATTTATAAGAATAAACAATTTTGCATTCAACCCCAATCTTCCACATTTCACATACGAAATTGTGCAAAATGAGAAATATAGGTAAGGGTGGTGTTGCTTACTTCTTCCAAGCAAACTTCCTAGCTCCTTTTGCAACCCATGAACAGCACCCTTGCTTCCTTGGTTCCTCCCTTCACAAATCTCCAAGCTCACCCAAACAAAAATGACTTCTCCTTCTTTCCTTTCTTGCAAAAATCTCTCCAATGGACTTCAACAAAGGATGGGAATGTGATGAGAAGAAGAAGATGAAGAGATGAGAGTGGGAGAGGAGAAGATGAGAAAATGGTTTGCTCACCTTGGGCATACGAATGGGGCAAAAACCCCCTTTCTCCTCACTTAAATAATTCCTCTCACAAGCCACCAGGAATTACAACTTTGCCACTCCACCTAGTTGCACACAACAAACACTTAGCTATTTCCTCACAATAATAAATCTTATTCAATGATCTGGGGATTGTTCACCTTCATAGGCTATTGACAAGCCTGGACTTAGCCACTTAGCTAGCTTCAAGTCTGGGCTTCTCCAACTTCACCTACACAATAAGTTATACAATTTGGGGGTCATGCTCCGTAATGCCCCGGTTCCGGGTCCAATTCCTAAAACCCGAGGTGTTATGGTAAGTAATAAAAACAACTAAATCCCGAATAATTTAAAACTTTTTCTTTCTTTAATATTAGAGTAAATGCAGAATCCTGAAGTAATTTCACTATTTATTAATGATTATCAAATACAAAAGATTTCAATACAACTATAAAACTACCCCGTTGTAACTAGCCCAAAGGTTATCATCCTTGCCAAGAGTACCTGAAAAATGGAAGAAATCGGAGTGTGAATAAATCTCAACAAGTAGCAATGTGCATGATGTAAAACAGTCCATAATTTTTCAATAATAGTCATGAGGTGAACGATAAAACCAAACCACGATAATACAATGATATAATAAACCAATCCAAAACAACCATGTATGACATAATAGGACTCATGATTTGAAACTACTTAATAAAATATTCTTGCCCCCATATTTCGCCACATCACGACTTACATGATAGATGGAGCCCGCACCTGCAGTCACTGCCATCTCCTCCGTCAACCACCAACGCGGATCACCCATGAATGGGTTGGCGAGTACAATCCCAAGTCCAAATACCAACAAAACCCGCATCTGCGGAAATAATAAACAGGGGAATACCAATCCGATCAAAGATTAATGGACCCACGACAACACGACTAATATCAATGCATGTGCAAGTCACGAGTGAACTTCAAGCACAGCCAAATCATAGCTCCAAAGGTGCGAGTCACAAGTAACCTATCAACATGACCAATATAAAGCTCGTGAAAGTCGATGTCTCATTGAAGCACACGGTGGTAACCCAAATAACCAACAATCCAAATAAACATTGCTGATCGACAAACTCGGCTAAGACCAGGCCGCACCAGCAGCGGTCGAGGATTGCTGCCTACGTCGCCCGCACCTGTAAGTACGACGGACCACATACTAGGGAGTTCCGAACAAGAATAACTTACCAGCCAATTCCATTTCACTTCCTAGCTAAGCTATGGATCCATACTAAGCATTGCCCACTAGACACAACTCACATTCACAACATTGAGTAACTCAAAAATGCAATATTCAGTGATAAACCTCGTACAATACTCATAAACATGTCCTAATTGATGTATCCAATAGAAATTTCCAAAACCGCGGTGTTGAACCAAGAGATATTTTGAGTAACCAATAAACAGCTCTTAAACAGAGTTCCAGGTCATTTGATAAGAAAAGTACGAGAGCATACACAAATTCTTTATAATAAGGTTCATATTTGAGTTGTGTTAGTGTGGGCATACTTAGTTTATCTTTCTATATCCTTATTAATGTCAATATTTATTTTTAAAACCCCAAATTTTTGGTATTTATATTTGAAGAAAATAAATTAGGAAATCGTAATAATTGAATTTTTGGTGGAATTTCAGGTGGAAGTCAAACAAGGGCAAATTGGGAATTTTATAAAGTGGACTTATGTAAAATTAAGAGTAAGTGGGATTACATTAATTCCTATAGTTTCAAATATTATACAGAAACTTTATTAAATAAAATTAAATGGTGCTGTTGAGATTGTATGAAAGATTTAATCAGCTAATCTAGGGTTGATAGGCTGTAGGTGTAAGGAGTTTTGATGGAGTTGCATGCTGGCGGATCATGAAGGAGTTAAAGAGTTTTGTTTAACGTAAGAACATATTGTCTCCGAGCGTTCAGAATGGTTCGACTGTTCACTTTCGGAGAAAAACTTAAACGGCAGAAAACTAGATTTGAGATCTAGAGTGGAGGGATTCTGACTCTGAGAAGTGAAATTGGGTGATTCGATTTGAGGTATTGGAAGACTATTGAGACCTCTGTTAGCAGGAGGTCGTGCGACTGATTTTCTGAGATCACCAAGTCGTCTAAGCTCAATTCAGTATAGGTGAGATATTTCATTATTAGATTTAGAGTAAGTGGTTCAATTTTATTTAGATGTTGGTAGAAGAATGGATCAAGTGTTAGGATTTAAGTTTGGAAACTCTCTGCAGAAAGTCCAGTTCATCGAAGAATTTCTGAGTGCTGGAGAATATTTGATTGAGATCTCTGTCTTTGTTGAAGTGGGATTCTAGCAAACAGGCAAGTTAGCTCATCGACCATAGCATGTTTCCTAGTGGATTTAAGATAATATAAAGTGGTTAAATTTTGTTGGATGTAAATTTCATGTCCTGTTCATGTTTCAAGCATTTGATCTCCGATGCATATCAAAACTGTTTAGATTAATTTCGAATAGGTTTACTCGAGTTATTTAGGTCCCAAATGATATGCTAGAAGTAGTTGATGGAAGGATAACAGTACAATTCGTATGATCATGAGTTAGCCGCATTTGAATATCACCGTAATGGAAATTGTATCTGGCGCTAACCTGTTTGTATGGGGCCCTAACCTCTTTGAGGTTAGTGCTAGACTATTTTATAAGGGGTGCTAACCTCACCAGGTTAGCCCCAGGTCAGCGCCAACCCTAAATGATTATGTATATTACGGCTATTCGTTATATGTTCACAAAACAGATTTTTACTTCTAAAACCTATTCAAATAGGTTCATTTGAGCTGTAATTAACATCTAGGCTTATCAGAAAACTATGGAAATCAAGTGAAAAATATTTATTTTGAGGATTAAAGTGAAAATAAATATTAGCATATATATTAAAAAATTTCTGTAGCAAGATTGAGATAACTGTTATGAGAGCAATAACCAATTTATGATATGAAATTCCAGCAACTTGTGGTGGGGTTATTAGACCAGATTTTGGGGCTCAAGTCTAGTTAATCTTTCCTCTTATACTTATTGGAGTCTTATGGAATTCAAAAATGATAGCATATGTAAGCACCTCATTTTTGCGCTCCGGAAAGCCAGAAATGCAAAACCTGGCTAAAAAGTCAAACCTTGAGGGGTGAAAAGTTGACTTTTTGATCAAATGAAAATTGGCTACCTTGATCTATACCAATGGATAGAGAATCCCGACACGAGTCCAACGCAACTGGGTTTGCAGGAATCAGAGTTTGGATGAAGGTTCTGCGGGCGGTCAAACTTGAGGGAGAGCCGAGAGTTGACTTTTCCTCGAATTCCGTGCCAAATACCTTGATCTATACCAATGGATAGAGAATCTTGACACGAGTCCAATGCAACTGGATTTGCAGGAATCGGAATCCGGGTGAAGGTTCTAAGGGCAGTCAAACTTAAGGAAAGGCCAAAAGTTGACTTTTCCTCGAACACCGTGCCAAGTGTTTAGCCCTGTGTCATTAAATAGAGGGCTCCGATACAAGTTTAATGCAATTGAGTTCGCTCAAATCGGAGTTCGGGTGAAGGAGATATGGTCCGTCAAAGCTTCCGAGTAGCAAAGCCAGAAATTGCACACGTGGCGCAGGAACTGCACACGTGGCAGCCAACGCAGCGAAATATCTCAGGGACTAAGTCTTAAATATCAAAAATTCATACGGGCGATCCGTAGATATCCAAAAGTGTCAAATCGGTCAAGTCGAAGGACAATTTTGTAATTTTCCTAATTGTATCCGGTCATATATGCCGGATACACTGCCTATCCTTCATATCCGAATTTGAGGGTCGGATACATGAAGATATTCGCGCCACTTGGCCGACAAATTCGCGGCGGCATTAAATTTCGAAATGATTAAGTCATGTATCCGGCCTGAGTGGCCGGATACAAAGGGAGGCCAGTGTATCCGGCCTTGAAGGACGGATAAGGAGGGGACTTAGTGTATCCGGCCTGAGTTGCCGGATACATTATGTTTTCTATAAATAGCAAACCAGCAGCTCATTTCAGGGGTTGGTCTTTTCTTGGCTGCTTTGAGCTTCCTCCTCCCACTTTTTCCCACGAGCCCCTTGCCTCCTTTGCCCTCCATAACCTCATCATTCCATCCCCAAGGCTACAAAAACCCTGGCCCTCTTCTACCTCTTTAGTTCCTTGTTGAAACAAGGAGAGGTTGATTGCTGCAGAAGTGAAGTTTGAACATCGGGGTGCTCTCCAGCTACTATTCAAGCCAAGGAAGGAGTCCCTACCTTGCAAGAAGGTGTAGGAACCCTCAGGTATCGTTTCTCATCCACTTTTACGTCACATATATTGAAATGGGGATTTTTCTAGAGGTTTAAGGAGTTTAGAGTCCCACTGCTGTATGATCATGCTACCTTTTATATTACTTGCATGTTCCTTCATTTTTATGTAACATGGGGGGTCTCCGGGGGTAAGGGAGACCCCATGCACGATCCTGCGAGAATGTGAGTGCCGTCCTAGCATGTATCAAGGTCTTTAGGAGCATCTGTTTGTTTTTTTTCTTACCTGTTCCTTCCTAGCTGTCAATCTGATGTACCCTTTGTAATCCCCCCCTTCTCCTTCCCTTCTTTAAGTTTTCGGGGGTCGGGCATGATATACTTAGTCCTTAATCTTGCTAGAATTCGTGGGTGCCATGCATGATGCCCCTTTTTCCTTTGGTTCTCTGCTGTTTTATCATTCTCTTGATTGTGTGATTACTTAGTACCTTTCGTGCTTGATCTTGCTACCATGAGGGATACAATGCATGTCAAGTCCACGAAATGGCTGTGTTTTATGTATGGATGCATGTTTCCCTTATTCCACTTACTATTGGCTAAAGTCTTGCATGCATGTGAGAATGCTCCATTACCCCCAAGCTCCCCCCATTGCTTTGCTAGAAAGATCCAAGGGGAGAAGCCAAATGGGGCTTCTCCCAAATCTGAACCAACGTGGGCCCTCACAGGGGCCCACAAGACCTCTAAAACCCCCATGGGAGCCCCTGGAATCCATCCCAAATGGCCGAAATCCAAAAAGTGGCCATTCCCAGGTGATCCGGCAACTCAGGCCGGATCACCTGTGGCCTAGGTATATCCGGCAACTAAGGCCGGATAACCTAGGGCCTCTGTGTATCCGGCCATTCTGGCCGGATCACCTGTAGACCATGTGTATCCGGCCTGAGTTGCCGGATACACACAGAAGCATGTTTTTTGTGCATTATTGATCCTTTGCCGAATTTTGAATGATTTGAAGCTAAACCAACTGAACCAACAGGGTTTCCGGGTCACCCGGAAACCCAAATTGGGACTTGGACCAACCGGTCTAACTTGGCACAATAGTGGGCCTTCCAACGGGGCCCACCAAGCCCAATAAACACCAAAGCCTGCAACTTAAGCAAGATTAAGCAAAATGAACCATGTGAACCGGGCGGGCCAAACCCAATGCGGCCCACCCGATCCTTGCCATATGTGAATGAATGCATAAATTGTGTGGTCTGGCCAAGACCCAGGGCTAGGGCCTATCGGGCCCGCCAAAGCCCGCCAACCGAACCAAGTTAGGGTGCCAGTCCGAAACTTCAAATAATTGGGCTTTCCAAACCCAAAGCCTAGATCATGGGCCCCAAGCCCAGTGACTAGCCCACTTTGGCACAATTAAATAAGATAAAATGTAAACTTACTTGGCCACCATGTGGGCCCACCAAAGGGGCCCACCAACCAATCCGGCCCACCACTTGCATGAAAACCACTTAATAATCAAACTTGAACCCCAATGTAAAACCAACTCATTATCCAAAGCCCATAGGGCCTCCTAGGGCTAGACAGAGGCCCACCAAGGGCACACGGGCTAACCCAAGCCCACCAAGGATACCGTGGGCCTTCCAACGGGGCCCACCCCAAATAGACCCAGGTCACTTAAGGATAAGCAAAGATAAAATCAACTAAAGGGACCCACACCACTCAGGTGGTCCCTCCAAGACCTAACAAAAATGCATGCTGGATTAGGAATCGGTTGGGAACCAAAACAGGCAAAGCTAACTCAAATCAGGGAACCCACGGGACCCGTCATCCGACGGGGTGGACTGGGGTGTCTACGGAATTCCCCAGACCGCAACCGAGAACCAAAATTAGAATCTCAAGCCGCAGACCCAAAAGCCCTTAATAGACAAGATTAGGCACCCAGGTGTCCGCCTGCACCCCATCAGGCGGTGGCAACTCCGAATCTACCCCGTGCCGCGTTTCCCACACGCGCACAGTATACACTATGAGTTCTATTGGGAGACTAAATACCAAATAAAGGTTGTAAAAATTTCTGCAACAGATATTGAAGATTTTCCTAAGCTTATTCTTTATTTTATAATTATACCTGAGTTAATCAGAGATTAAATGGAGAATTCCAAAATTGTTATTAACTTATGGAGATAAATTTTAGACAATGAAAATTAGGGAATTATGAGTAAGAAATCTATATGAAGAGGAGGTTATCAAAAGCAAGTTTAGTGAACTAAGTGTTTATTCGAATGTTTTTTTGGATTGAATTTCAAACACTCTTTGAAATCTCTGGTTTCTTCTATCTCTTTGAAAATTTATGAAATGCTGATAATATCTGAAAATTCTGAATTGGCATCTTAGTTATTACTGGTTATCATGTATGCTTTAAGAGTAAGGTATTCTCATTGTATATACCAATTGCTGTTATGTTTTACTATTGAATGGATTTAGCGGCTATCTGAACTAAATTGTTTTGGTTTGTTATATATGTGATTAAAATTACAATGAACATGATTTTAAGCTGATTTGCAAACTATATCTATTAATATGCCAAAGTTATACAAGGGCAAGACTTAGTGTGGATCCACAGTCTAGTTGTAGGTGAACTTTGTACTTTTTGTTTGGATTAAGTCTAGGGTTCCTTTATGCATTTCTCCCATGATGGAGAGGCCTTCCATGAGGGAAGTGCTGCAGCAACTCCCTTTCCACCATGAGGGTGAGGTCACACAAGTATTTCCACCATGAGGGCGATGAGTTGGATTTCTTGAGCTGTTGCAGTATTTCGACTGGATTGTTTGGAACACTAGTGCTTAGCCACACAAAATAGACAAACTTCACGAGTCCCAATATATATTGTTTTCCAAATCTGATTTTTGACATGATATGTGATTGACGATGTATTGTCGAGATTAGTTGGATTAACTGAGATTAATCGTAACTTGATTGATTATAACTTGTGCATGTTTTAGAACTGTTATAACTGTATTTTGGGCATGCATTGCTACTTGCTGAGATAGTTGTATCTCACTGTTTTGTTTTGTTTTCATATCTGAGTGAGGACGATACCTTGGGGTCTAATATTCCTGCAGACTATCCAGAGTATTGTGAGGAGGATGTCTACGTGGAGTAGAGATTTTATTTTAGTTGTTTAGAGTACATTTTGGTCATTGTGAGTTGTACTTCATGGATTCCTTTACTTAATTATTGGATGGTTATTGGGTTTAGTGAACTTTTGATATCATGTATTTGGATTTTATTAATCATAAATTTCATGTTTCTTATACTCTGATCAGATCCTGTGAATTTTAGTTAACCTTTGGGTACGAGTTACGGTTATTTTACATAACCCGGATCTGGGGCGTTACATTATTTCCCACAATATTACCCCAAATCCTACACTTTGGTTCATCCTATAATCCTTATTTTAGAATCCTTATTTACCAATTAATACCCTAAATCTCCAAACCTTATGGTTTATATTATTGGTTCTTTTTTGAAGTTAATTTAGGTCTATTATGACTTGTTAGACAAGGTTTCATCCCTAGATTCCTAATGAAAGTTATCTAAGTATATAGAATCCACCAAAACCAGACTACTTTGATTTTAAGGCATTCATTGTCCCAAATAATTATTCTTTAATCCAAATTTTATTGCGTCACTTCATACATCTCACATAACCCTAATTACAGGTGTTACAACCTTTAAATTCCAAGAAAAATCATTAAAAATTAAATCTGGGCACAAATCCCAATTTTCTAAATTCTGACAAATAGTCGCTCGATGGGGCGCTTGGACGATTGTTCTAGTGGCTGAGTTTCTAGGTTCTGTTAAGTTTCACAAGCCTAACGCCTGATGCAGCGCTCGAGTGGTGTCTCGAGCGCTCCGACTGTAACATTGTTTTTCTTTTCTTTTGCGAGAATTTCGAATTTTCTATTCATAATATCAATTTGATTTGATACTAAACATCTAATTTCCATCCTAAGCCAGTTCTGAGACAACCCTAAACTAATTCCATCATCCTTATACTCATCTTGGGTTTCCTTCTAAGTTTAAAGTCACCATGATCAACTCTTTCTTGGTTTTTAAAGAAAGTAAACATCAAAACAAATCTTTATAAACCATTAAGCTTTTTCCCAATGAAATCCAACTTAAAGAACAATATGAACAAACCTCAAAATCACAAGAAAACATGCAATTCCTCCAGTTTCAAGGGTTTACTACTTGCATTTTTGATGAACCTAGATTTTTCAGAAACTCCTTCTGTGCCCATTTTTGGAGCTTCACCACACCCCTCTAAACTACTCCAATTAAAATCTCCACCGTTCAGTTTGAAGTCCTCCATGAGTAGATCAAAACCCTAAAATTGCAACCCATTCCAATGGTTGGATCTTCCTATTTTGGTTGTTCGAAGTTGGCTGGTCGGCCATCTCTGTAGCTCTTCTTCTTTCAAATTTTTCTCCTTTCTTTTCTCTCTTCCCTCCTATTTTTGCTCCATCACTTATGCACGAATTTTCCTCTCTTTCTAACTTGTTTTTAAAAACCTAAAACACTCCTTAAGCCTCTCTTTTATAGCTCCATTAATAAACCAACTCTAATTAGGTGTAACTCACTCTAATATACTAAGTGTATTCCTTCTTCTACCCTTCTCCTTAATTTAACTCATTTAATCCTCTTTTAAGGAATCTCCTAATTAATTTTCGTGCTTATTCTTATTCCTAATTTTAAATTGTAATTAGACTTTTATTATCCACTCAAAATACTAAAATTTTGGGTCCTAAATAATATAATTACCATTAAGCCATTTTTCCGCCTTTTAAACCTTAAGTTCATTATCTTACATCCAACTAAGCTAAAATTTGGTCTAAGTGAGTTTGTTGCCTTAATAATTAATTATCTTCTTCCTTCCATTAATTTGAATAATTTTGAAATGACCAAATTACCCTTTCTCTTTAAATCCCTATTTTAAACTTTATATCTCTCTTTAATTTTCCTACCAATATCTTTCTTAGTATTTTCTCCGTACTTTATCCCTTAATTATTTATTTTATTTTTAGGAAAATCCAGGGTTTTACATGCTCCTCCTACTAGTTCTCGACGTCGGTTGGCCCCTACTCCTAGTGTTCCTTCCTTTTCTTCTACTCCTGCTTCTTCTTCCACTCCTTCTACAGGTGATCTCTAGGAGCAGATTTCATGGATGGCTCTCAACTAGAGCCGTATGGAGGATATGATGGTGGGGATGCAGTAGCAGCATACTAGACTCTATGAGGAGTTCCACGCCATCATGGTGCCACCGGACACACCTATGCAAGGGGCTGGACCATCTACTACGGCAACAGCTGAGGATGAGGAGGGAGATTGTAACGCCACGGTTCCAGGTCACTTTCCCCAAACCCGAGGTGTTATGGTAAGTAACAAAAGCAACTAAATATGGAGTAATTTAAAAATTTTAACATCTTTATTATCAGAGTAAATGGGGAAAAATGAAGTAAATTTTATTATTGATTAATGGAATTTCATATACAAAGGACTCTAAATTCATGAACAAATCTACAGCTATATAGACTACCCTGTTACAACTAGCCCAAAGTTTGACGTCCTTTCCAAAAGTACCTGAAAAAAAGGGAGAAACCGGAGTGAGAATAAATCTCAACAAGTAGCAATGTGCATGATATAAAATAGTCCATAACTTTTACAAAAATAGTCATGAGGTGAAACGATAAAACAAAGCCACGATAATATTCACAGAGCAATTATCAAACCAAACATGTGTAACCAGACAGGACTCATGATCTGAAACCACTTAATAAGATATTCCTACCCCCATATTTCGCCACATCACGACTTACATGATAGATGGAGCCTGCACTTGCAGTCACTGCTATCTCCTCCGTCAACCACCAACGCGGATCACCCACGAATGGGTTGCCGAGTACAACCCCCAGTCCAATAACAACAAACCGCACCTGCGGGATAAGCAAACCAAGGGAATACCAGTGCATGTACAAGTCACGAGTGAACTTCAAGCACGGCCAAATCATAGCTCAAATGTGCGAGTCACAAGTAACCTATCAACATGACCAATATAAAGCTCGTGAAGATCGATGTTTCATTAAAGCACATGGTGGTATCCCAAATAACCAATAATCCAATAAACTGTTGCCGATCAACAAACTCGGCTAAGACTAGGCCGCACCTGCAATGGTCGAGGATTACTGCCAACGTCGCACCGCACCTTGCAAGTACAACGGAGCGCATACTGGGGAGTTCTGAATAGAAATAACTTACCAGACGATTCCATTTCACTTCCTAGCTAAGCTATGGATCCATACTAAGCATTGCCCACTAGACACAACTCTCAATCAAAACATTGCAATATTCAGTGATAAACCTCATACCAATAATCATAAACATGTCCCAATGATGTGTCCAACAGTAATTTCCAAACTCACGGTGTCAAACCAAAAGATATTCAAAATAACCGTTAAACAGCTCTTAAACAGAGTTCCAAGTCATTTAATAAGAAAAGTACGAAAGCATACACAATTTCTTAATGATAAGGTTCAGATTTGAGTTGTGTTAGTGTGGGCATTCTTAAATTATCTTTCTAAATCAGTATTCATGTTAATAATTATTTCCTACGAAATTTTACCCCAAATCATACACTTTGGTCCATCCTAAATTCCTTACTTTAGAATTCTCATTTACCAACAAATACCCTAAATCTCTAAAACCTTTGATTTATGCTATTTGTTCTTTTTAGAAGTTAATTTAGGTCTATTATGGTTTGTTAGACAAGGTTTCATCCCTAGATCCCCAATGAAAGTTATCTAAGTGCATATGTTCCACCAAAACTAGACTACTTTGATTTTAAATGCGTTCATTGTCCCAAATAATTATTCTTTATCCAAATTTTATTCCGTCACTTCCTACATCTCAAATTACTCTAATTATAGGTGTTACAACCTTAAAATTTCAAGAAAAAATCATTAAAAATTAAATCTGGGCACAAATCCCAATTTCTGAATTTTCTGACATTGGTCGCTAGAAGGGGCGCTCGGGCGACTGTTCGGGCGGCTAGGTTTCAGGTTCTGTTTATGTTTCACAAGCTTAACACCCGTAGTTGCGCTCGAGCGGTGTCTCGAGCGCTCTGACTATTAACACTGTTTTTCTTAGTTTGCAGAATTTTCGAACTTTCTAAATCTAATATTAATTTGATTTGATTCTAAACATCTGATTTCCATCCTAAACTAGTTCTGAGACTATCTTAAACTAATTCCATCATCTTTTTATTTATCTAGAGTTTCCTTTCTAAGTTTTTAATCACTATGATCACCCCTTTCTTGATTTTTAAAGAAAGTTAATATACCAAAGCAAATCTTTATAAACCATTAAGCTTTTCGCAATGAAATCCAACTTAAAGAACAATACGATGAAGCATCAAAATCACAAGAAAACATGCAATTCCTCCAGTTTCAAGGGTTTACTACTTGCCTTTTTGAATGAACCCAAATTTTTCACAACTCCTTCTGTGCTCATTTTCTTAGCTCGACCACACCCCCTAGACTTCTCCAATTCAAATCTCCACCATTCAGATTGACGTCCTCCATGTGTAGATCAAAACCGTAAAATTGCAGCCCATTCCAACTGTTGGATCTTCCTATCTCGCCGTTCGAAGTTGGCTGGTTGGCCATCTCTACAACTCCTTTTCTTTCTAATTCTCTCCTTTCTTTACTCTCTTCTTTCCTTCTATTTTTGCTTCATAACTTCTGCACGAAATTTATCTCATTCTAACTTGTTTTCAAAACGCTAAAACTCTCTTTAAACCTCTCTTTTATAGCCTCACTAATTAATCAAACCCTAAGTAGGCTTTGCTTACTTAAACTCCAAACTAATTCCTCTTCTACCCTTCCTTTTAATTCATCTTCTTAAACTCTCTTTTAAGGAATCTCATAATTAAATTTTTGTGCTTATTCTTATTCCTAATTCTAAATTTTTAATTAGAAGATTATTATCCTTTCAAAATACTAAAATTTTGGATCCTAAATCCTATAATTACCAATAGGCCCTTTTTCCTCCTTTTAAACCTTAATTTCATTATTTTACATCCAACTAAGCTAGAATTTGGTCTAGCTGAGTTTGTTGACTTAATAATTAATTATCTTTCTTCCTTTCATGAATTTAATAATTTAAAATGACCAAGTTACCCTTTATCTTTAAATTCATCTTTTAACCTTTAAATTTCTCTTTAACTCTCCTACTAGTATATTTCCTAGTACTTCTTCCATAATTTATCCCTTAATTGTTTATTTTATTTTTAGGAAAATCCAGGGTGTTACAATTTACCCCCCTTAATAAAAATTTCGTCCTCGAAATTTAAAAACAACTATACCTCATGCAATTCCAACACATACAAATTCCAAAGAAAAGGTTTCATTATTTTTTTATTCTCTCAAAATATCTCTTATTCAAAAATACTTTAGAAGAAACCTGTAACTCTTCTTCCATCAATCTCTACGTATAAACGCGTTTGCTTATATGAAAGCTTGTGGAGAGAATTATAAAATTTCTTCTAGCTTTAATTTGTACCAAAAGTATCACATTTCACACTACATACTCACAATTATCTATATATATATATATGCATACATATATACTTTACATATCCCATGCTGTATAGGGTTCACACCCGAGTGATTGTTCCACATCGCGCGCTACTTCACAATACTCAAGCATGTCCTAGTACATCCGGCTCATCAAGCATCAACCAATAATTCAATCAATACGTATATACTATCAATTCATCCCCAAATATATATATACTTATAGTATAATCAATTTTATTATTTCAGTTATTCTCAGAAATCTGCATACTCTATTTTAATTTTAGTTAAGACACAATCACAAAGAAAATATTTGGGTTTGAATTCTCAAGTGCATAAAACCTTGTATTTCTAAGTTTTATTATATTATATTATATATTTTTTTTCCTAAACGGGCACTCGAAATGTCGCTCGCATGGGGCTCGAGCGGCCATTTACTGTACCCTTTTTAAAACCCGATTTTTCCCTCTTTCCTTTTTATCTTTTTACTCTTTACTTTTCACTGTTTGCGTTTACTTTGTTTGGACGAACCCTCGCTCATGCGCGTGTACTCAACCCAACTCCTAGAGCTCCATTTGACCATTTCTTCTCAATATAATGGTAAGGTTTTGTACATTTGATGCTCAACAACCGGAATCTAACTAGGGTTTTCGTTTTTCTCCAAATGCCCTAGGGTTTTCATCTCAAAATTTCTGTTTTGGCTTTAATACTATATTATTTTTGCTCAGATTTGTTTCTTCTAGTTCGTGGCATATTCTATTGTTGATTAAAAGTGGATTAATCGAATGGTTTTAGCGGTTTGATGGTTGGTGCGAAAATCCCCAAATCTGGGCATTTTCGATTTTGAATGCTCAGGCTGTCGCTCGAGCGGTGGTTCGAGCGACAGGCCTGAGTGAAAAATAAATTTTCTGTTCCTAATTTCTTCAACTTGGCTTTTGATTTTTCAGTTTTCCAGGAGTTCTTCCAGTGTATCTAAGCATGCTTTAACATATAATTGAGCTCTTTTCAGTTTAACATTTAGATTTTTATATGTTGTGTTTCATTTCTTACTTTTATCTCTAACTTCCGACTTCTTTCCTTCTTCTGTTTTTCTCTTTATTTCTTCTTCTATTCCATTCCTACTCTCAGATGTATAGAGCCTCTAGTAGAAACCCTTCTAAAAGGCCTAGGGTTGAGGTTGATAGGAGGTTTAGATCAGACGGTCACAAGAAGCGCTTTATGGAGCACTTCCAAGACAAGACCGTCCTCCTAGAGAGGAAAGTATCCTTTGAGGCCTTTGACTCCAGTATTGAGGAGATCTTTACTGCCAGGGGCTGGGCTTCTTTGTTTGAGTACTCCACCCTATCATGTGCCGACATGATTAGGGAATTTTATAGTAATATCAGTGCAGTTTCGCCTGATAGGCCCTTCATTCAGGGGTATGTGAGGGGCACATTTCCCTGTTACACCTCTCTCTCTTGCCTCTCGCCTTGGCATTCCCAGTGTGGAAGACCCTGTCTACCCTTACACTACTCCCCCTGACTTTTCTACCATTGCCACCTACCTCATGGAGCAGGAGTGTGCCTATGATGGGGTGGGCTCCTTTACTACCTATCGCCTTCCTACTAACACCCATATTCTTCAGAGGATTACTTTTACTAACCTCTGGCCTGTTTGTCACTTCTCTTCCCTCCCTAGCTCCAAACTTCTCTTTCTTTATGCCCTTAAGAAGGGTGATTCTATTAACCTAGCCTCTCATATCATTTCAGTCATCCTTGGGATTCTTGATGATTCCAAGAAATCTTGTGCTCTTCCTTTTGGTTGCTTAATTACTCAACTTATTCGCTCATTTCCCGCTGTGTATCCATCTTACATTCCTATGACTCCAAGGCAGCCGATTAACTCGAGGACCATACAGTCGAGTATAGCCCACACTAGGAGATCTGAGATCGGGGGTTATGTTCCTCCTTCTGGGTCTCAGTGACGATCGGCCCCAAATCCTAGTGTTCCTTCCAGTTCCTCTACTCCTACTTCTTCTTCCACTCCTACAGGTGACATGGCTTCTCTCCAAGAGCAGATTTCACAGACGGCTCTTAGCCAGAGCCGCATGGAGGAGATGATGACGGGGATGCAGCAGCAGCTGACTAGGCTCTATGAGGAGTTCCACACCTTTATGGGGTATCCAAACACACCCGTTCATGGTGCTGGACCATCTGCTACAGCAGTAGCTGAGAAGGAGGGAGATGATGTGGCGGCTGGTGATGCTGGAGACGAGGATGCTGGTGATGAGGAGGCTAAGGGTGAGGATGAGGGAGATGAGTGTGGCGATGGTGCTAGACCATTGAGTTGATGTGTTTAGTTGTTTCTTGTTTTTGTTTTGATCATGGGTGGGGAAAAGAAGGTACATGTATTTAGTTCCTTTTGTTTTAGTTTTATATATATGTTTCCTTTTTGGGAACCAAAGATGTAATTTTTGTCTCTTCATATATATCAGAATTTTTTTTTCTATTATTTTTTTTTCTTGTGTTCATTTATTTTCTTTACAATAATATTCAGATTAGTAGTCTAGCTAATATTCGTAATTTAAATGGGTAAAACAAGATAAGCAACAATATAACACATTCATGAAATCAAAACAGCAACAAATACGAAAATTTCGATAAAAGCTTTGGATCTCTCATCTGTAATTCTAACTAACGAGCACACAATCCCAATACCCACATAAGATTGTATTTCCTAGCTTTAGGGATCCTATATACTCTGATACCACCATGTAATCCCTCGGTTCCGGGTCACTTTTCGCAAACCTGAGGTGTTATGGTAAGTAACAAAAGCAACTAAAATATGGAGTAATTTAAAAATTTTAACATCTTTATTATCAGAGTAAATGCAGAAACATGAAGTAAATTTTATTATTGATTAATGGAATTTCATATACAAAGGATTCTAAATCCATGAACAAATCTACAGCTATATAGACTACCCCATTACAACAAGCCTAAAGTTTGACGTCCTTGCCAAGAGTACCTGAAAAAAATGGGAGAAACCGGAGTGAGAGTAAATCTCAACAAGTAGCGTTGTGCATGATGTAAAACAATCCATAACTTTTAAAAAATAGTCATGAGGTGAAACGATAAAACAAAACCACGATAATATTCACAGAGCAATTATCAAACCAAACTTGTGTAACCAGACAGGACTCATGATCTGAAACCACTTAATAAGATATTCTTGCCCCCATATTTCGCGACATCACGACTTACATGATAGATAGAGCCCATACCTGCAGTCACTGTCATCTCCTCCGTCAACCACCAACGTGGATCACCCACGAATGGGTTGGCGAGTACAACCCCCAGTCCAATAACAACAAACCGCACCTGCGGGATAATCAAACCAAGGGAATACTAGTCCGATCAAAGATACATGGATCCTCAACAACACGACTAATACCAGTGCATGTACAAGTCACGAGTGAACTTCAAGCACGGCCAAATCATAGCTCAAATGTGTGAGTCACAAGTAACCTATCAACATGACCAATATAAAGTTCATGAAGATCGATGTCTCATTGAAGCACACGGTGGTATCGTAAATAACCAATAATCCAATAAACCTGTAAAACCCCAGTTTTAGTAAGAAATTTTTGGATTAACTAATAAGATTAATCGATTTGGTGAGTAGAGATTTTGGGCTATAGAGTAGCAAGGGTAATTTGAAGTAAGTACGAAGGTACGAAAAATATAATTGTGGTGATTAAAGTCTTAAATCCAAATTAATATCATTCTAAACGCTCATGGAGGGTAAATATGAAATTTCGAAGGTGAATACTATAAATAAATAAATTAGGCTAAGGGTCTGCGAAGTCTATAAATAGATTGCTAGGTTAAAAATTTCGGGTGGGGAAAAGGAAACCAGAGGCCGACTTCAGATGTAATTAGATTGGTCGCTGCCTTGGATCTGAGGGCATCGGCTGATAAACCTTGCTCGTTGGGGAAGATTATCAGAAGGTTGGAAGCTAGAAGAAAATCCTCAATACATGTGAGTAGCATCGTTTTCAACTATGTTTTGGGTTTTGATTTTCTGGATTAGCCGAACTGCATGTTGTGGAAGAAGGTTAGTTTTCAAACGTCAACTATATGAAGGAATTTTGAGGCGTAATATCAGTGTTTGTAGATTAAATTCAAATCATGTTTAAACATCTTTTGGGAATGGCAGAAGCCTGGGAAAATTGTCACAGAGGCTTAAAACTAGGACAGTCATTGAGTTCTCACATTAACAGAGAGTTGTAAAACGTAGGTTGGATCCGCCGAGGTGCCACCAACCTTCTGGCTCTCAGCGGTAGCTCAGCGCAAGAGGATTTTTGGTTCTGCCGAGTTGGCGCCAACCTGGCGCCAAGCGATAGAGGTCAGTGCACCCTCAAATTTTCGAGGGGTCGTGCGACTGACCTATTTGAACAAAAATTTTGGCACTTTAATGTTTACACCACCCTTTCTCCAAAAGTCTGTTTAGGTGGCTAGAGACATTCTTATCTGTTTCAAACTCTCGAAGATCATTGAGTCAGATTTTGGTGGAATTTATAAGTCTCCGGAAGTGATGTTTGAAATCAAATTCCTATTTTAATATCATGAGTTAGTAATTTTTATTTTATCCATGTTTTATAATTGTTTTCAGCATATGGTTTTGTTTGGTCTATGTAAGCACCTCATTTTTGCGCTCCCAGAAAAACCAGAAATGCAAACCCTGGACAGAAAGTCAAATCCTAAGGGGTGAAAAGTTGACTTTTTGATCAAGTGAAATTTGGCCACCTCGCTTTATACCATTGGATAGAGAATCTTGACACGGTTCCAACGCAACTGAGTTTGCAGGAATCGGAGTCCGGATGAAGGTTCTACGGGCGGTCAAACTTGAGCAGAGCCAAAAGTTGACTTTCTGCTAAAATCCGATCCAGAGGCCTACCCCTAGGTCACTGGATAGAGAATCTCGACACGGTTCCAACGCAATTGAGTTTGCAAGAATCGGAGTCCGGATGAAGGTTCTGCGGGCGGTCAAACTTGAGCAGAGCCAAAAGTTGATTTTATGCTAAAATCCGATCCAGAGGCCTACCCCTAGGTCATTGGATAGAGAATCTCGACACGGTTCCAACGCAACTGAGTTTGCAAGAATCGGGGTCCGGATGAAGGTTCTGCGGGCGGTCAAACTTGAGCAGAGCCAAAAGTTGACTTTCTGCTAAAATCCGATCCAAAGGCCTACCCCTAGGTCATTGGATAGAGAATCTCGACACGGTTCCAACACAACTGAGTTTGCAGGAATCGAGGTCTGGATGAAGGTTCTGCGGGCGGTCAAACTTGAGCAGAGCAAAAAGTTGACTTTCTGCTAAAATCCAATCCGGAGGCCTACCCCTAGGTCATGGGATAGAGGGCTCCGATACAATTCTAACGCAACTGAGTTTGCCCAGATCGGAGTCCGGATGGGGAAAATATGAGCTGACGAAGTTTCCGAGCACCAAACCAGCGAACTGCGCACGTGGCGAGTTGCGCAGGAAAATATCTTGGGGATCAAATCCGTAAATATCCAAATGTTCGAAATATCCCAGGGACTAAATCTGTAAAATCTCGGAATATCGGATTAAACCAAAAATTGCCAGGGACTAAATCTAAAAAAGCCGGATTTTTCGACCGGCGAGCGGCGGCATTAAATGATTTTTCATCATTTTGCCGCTCGGGCGGACGTGGCAAGCGCGTATGCGCTCAGCGCAAGCTGAGCGGATCCCTTTTTTTTCTCGCCTATATAAGGCCGCGCGAGATTTCGCGCAAAGGGTTGGATCATTTTCGGGAAAAAATTTTGGTTGGAGGCTTTTAGGTTGGAAAATTTTGGTTAAAAGTTTTTAAGGTGTAGTGCCCGAGCTTCTTCCCCATCCGAACCCTACTTGTCTCAGTGGTTTCGGCCTCCCCAAGCCCCCACCTTGATCCAACACTCCCTCTCTTCTTCTTCTTCTTCATTCTTCCACCAAAAGCCGGAGGAAACCGGAGGAGCCGCTTGCTGCAGCTGTTGGAGAAGAAGTTCACAGTTGGTGTGCTTACTTCGAGGAGGTCACACACTTCCACGAAAGAGCTAGGAACTTTCAGGTATTGTTCCCCACTAGCTTCTATATCATATATATGAAAACTGATTCTCTTGCATGATATTTGTGAAAGTATAGTATCCACCACGTTTGCTTCCACATGGGATTTCCTAGGCTATGGTTCTGGGCAATATCGGATTTGGTGTAAAAGGGAGTGTGTTCCCGGTTAAGTTAGTCTTTTGTATCCCTGTAAACCCCCCCTCTCTTTCCTTTCCCTGACGGTTACCTGACATGCTCGGAGGTCCGGTCTAGTCCAGGCGTAGGTGAGAGTTTGTTTTTTCTTGCCCATGCAATCTCTGTCTTTTATGGTCTCTTTTTAGTTTTTACTAAACATGCCAACATGCTCCCCAACCCCCTGCCTGTGTGCTTGCTAACATGCTCCATCATCCCCATTACCCCCTGTGAAGTCATCGGGCTTGGTTTTGTTTAAAAAGAGATTTGGGGTTGTGTGATGAAGCATGTTTAGATTATTTTCAATGCATGATTAAGGTCTCTTAGGAGTCTGGGGAACACCTAGGAGGGGTTGCAGAGCTTAAAAAACAAGTCAGAAATAGAGTGTGAGCAAAAAACCATAATATCGGGTTTCGTAGCACCCAAAAAAGGGTGAGCGGATCGTTTTTTTTAGCATCCACCGAGCTCGCACCCACTTCCTTTTTTGGATGCGCTCAGCTCGTGCTCAACTCGCGCTCACTTAGTTTTGGATGCGCTCAGCTCGCGCTCACTTAAATTTGGATGCGCTCAACTCGCGCTCACTTCAATTTGGGTGCGCCGAGCTCGCACTCACTTGATTTTTGGGTGCGCCGAGCTCGCGCCCACTTGATTTTTGGGTGCGCTCAGCTCGCGCCCACTTTGCCCGCGGATCGTTTTTTTTTTGTTTTTTCGGTCCGCCCACCTCGCTGACCTTGTGCCTAGTGCCTGAGGTCGGCGCATACCCCTAAAAAATGCCGAATTGCCATATTTTTTGAAAAATCCCGAAAATGCCCTTGGACCCAATATAATGAGCCAGTTTTTCCTTGACAAAGTGTCAATCTTGTATTTTTTTGTGATTATTGCTGGATGTGAGTGCCATTTCCGAACCGAACCGAATAAACCAACAGAGTTCCCGGGTCACCCGGAAACCCAACATGGGACTTGGACCCTGGTCCAACTTGAATTCCAGTGGGCCTTCCAACGGGGCCCACCCGGCCCAATAAACATGTATGCATGCAACTTAATCAAGATAAGCAAAATATACTGATTAAACCGGGAGGGCCAAACCTAAGGCGGTCCACCTGAACCAGACTTATGAAATTGATGCATGAATTGCGTGGTTTGGCCGAGACCAAGGGCAAGGGCCTACCGGGCCCGCCAAAGCCCACCAACCGAACCAAGGAAGGGTGCAAACCCTAACCTTTGGTAACTTGGGCTTACAAGCCGTAATCAGGACTATGGGCCCCAAGCCCAATGTCCAAACTCACTTTGGCAAATTAAAAAGATAAATCCAATAAAAATACTGGGCCAACATGTGGGCCCACCTTAGGGGCCCACAAACCAATCCGGCCCACCTTTTCATGGAAAACACTTAAACTTCAAATTTGAACCTAAAGTAAAATCAATGCACTTAACCAGAACCCAAAGGGCCTCCTAGGATAGACCGAGGCCCACAAGGGTACACGGGCTTGACTAAGCCCACCAAGGACACCGGGGGCCTTCCAACGGGGCCCACCCAACCAGACTCAGATTACCTAATTAATCAAGATAAAAGCAATCAAAGGGACCCACACCACTCAAATGGTCCCGCCAGACTTAACCAAACTACATATCGGATTAGGAATCGGGTGAGACCAAAGTAAGCTGACTCAAACCAGGAAAAACCTAAGGGACCCGTCACCCAACGGGGTGGACCGGGGTGTCTACGGACTTCCCCGGACCGCAACCGAGACCCTATTTAGAATCTCAAAGCCGCAAACCAAAAGCCCTAATAGACAAGATTAGGCACCCAGGTGTCCGCCAGCACCCCATCAGGCGGTGGCGACTCCGAATTTTCCCTTGCCGCGTTTCCAACACGCGCACAGTCTAAGTTGATATAGTTTTCAAAGTACTGAACAGAATGTGTAAAAGAATTGTATTACCGGTGGGATTTGTCTGTTTGGGTTTTAAATAGATATTGGTGTTCCATGAGTTATGTTCTGGTCCGGAGTGACCTTTGATGAGTGGTATTGGGTTATACATGATGGTGACCAGTGTTGGTGTATTTCTTTTGAAATGTTGAGTTTTATGCGTTGTTAATCGGTTTTGGTTTAGCTTCACCTGGATCCTTGTTAAGCTTAGTAATGTGATGGTATTGTTTGTTGGTGTAATCGCATGGCCTGGTGTGTTGCCACGACTGGTGTAGAGCAGCTAAAAACCCTGAGTAGGCTGGCATTGGATGACGAAACCCTGAGTAGGCCGTCATTTCAGAGTTTCCGAAACCTTGAGTAGGCCGGAACTATGTACATGGAGGTGTGGAGGTCTACTTGGCATGTTAATTAACAGATTAAACAATAGGCATGACATTGACCTTTTCGTGGTTTAATCGACATTATAGTTATTGTTGTCGAAATCGTGACTGGAACTTGGATTTACAATTCTGAATTTTCTTTATCAAGTTATTGGTGTTTGTAAATTTTCGTGGCATGTTTTATAATTGATGATAACTATTTCTGCATGCATATGCTACTCGCTGAGATATTTGTATCTCATTCCGTTGTTTTCATTTTGTTTTCAGATACTCTTGGAAAGCTCTATAATTGCGGGTAGTTACTTAAACATGTGAGTTTATTTAAGTTGGGTTTTTGTTATACTTTAGCACTCTGTTATATAGTTAGATTTTATATTCATGTTTTCCTTCATTCTGATATTGCGATTCTGTGTTACATATTAACCTCTGGAGATAAGTTATGGGTTTTCCTACGTAACTCGGATCTGGGGCGTTACAAAACCATTGCCGATCAACAAACTCGGCTAAGACTAGACCGCACCTGCAGGGGTCGAGGATTGCTGCCAACGTCGCACCGCACCTTGCAAGTACGATGGAACACATACTGGGGAGTTCCGAACAGAAATAACTTACCAGATGATTCTATTTCACTTCCTAGCTAAGCTATGGATCCATACTAAGCATTGCCCACTAGACACAACTCTCAATCAAAACATTGCAATATTCAGTGATAAACCTCATACCAGTAATCATAAACATGACCCAATGATGTGTCCAACAGTAATTTCCAAACTCACGGTGTCAAACCAAAAGATATTCAAAATAACCATTAAACAGCTCTTAAACAGAGTTCCAGGTCATTTAATAAGAAAAGTACGAAAGCATACACAATTTCTTAATGATAAGGTTCAGATTTGAGTTGTGTTAGTGTGGGCATTCTTAAATTATCTTTCTAAATCAGTATTCATGTTAATAATTATTTCCTACGAAATTTTACCCCAAATCATACACTTTGGTCCATCCTAAATTCCTTACTTTAGAATTCTCATTTACCAACAAATACCCAAAATCTCTAAAACCTTTGATTTATGCTATTTGTTCTTTTTAGAAGTTAATTTAGGTCTATTATGGTTTGTTAGACAAGGTTTCATCCCTAGATCCCCAATGAAAGTTATCTAAGTGCATATGTTCCACCAAAACTAGACTACTTTGATTTTAAATGCGTTCATTGTCCCAAATAATTATTCTTTATCCAAATTTTATTCCGTCACTTCCTACATCTCAAATTACTCTAATTATAGGTGTTACAACCTTAAAATTTCAAGAAAAAATCATTAAAAATTAAATCTGGGCACAAATCCCAATTTCTGAATTTTCTGACATTGGTCGCTAGAAGGGGCTCTCGGGCGACTGTTCGGGCGGCTAGGTTTCAGGTTCTGTTTATGTTTCACAAGCTTAACACCCGTAGTTGCGCTCGAGCGGTGTCTCGAGCGCTCTGACTATTAACACTGTTTTTCTTAGTTTGCAGAATTTTCGAACTTTCTAAATCTAATATTAATTTGATTTGATTCTAAACATCTGATTTCCATCCTAAACTAGTTCAGAGACTATCTTAAACTAATTCCATCATCTTTTTATTTATCTAGAGTTTCCTTTCTAAGTTTTTAATCACTATGATCACCCCTTTCTTGATTTTTAAAGAAAGTTAATATACCAAAGCAAATCTTTATAAACCATTAAGCTTTTCGCAATGAAATCCAACTTAAAGAACAATACGATGAAGCATCAAAATCACAAGAAAACATGCAATTCCTCCAGTTTCAAGGGTTTACTACTTGCCTTTTTGAATGAACCCAGATTTTTCGCAACTCCTTCTGTGCTCATTTTCTTAGCTCGACCACACCCCCTAGACTTCTCCAATTCAAATCTCCACCGTTCAGATTGTATTCCTCCATGAGTAGATCAAAACCGTAAAATTTCAGCCCATTCCAACGGTTGGATCTTCCTATCTCGCCGTTCGAAATTGGCTGGTCGGCCATCTCTGCAACTCCTTTTCTTTCTAATTCTCTCTTCTTTCGTTTTATTTTTGCTCCATAACTTATGCACGAAATTTCTCTCATTCTAACTTGTTTTCAAAATCCTAAAACTCTCTTTAACTTTTATAGCCTCACTAATTAATCAAACCCTAATTAGGCTTTGCTTATTTAAACTCCAAACTAATTCCTCTTCTACCCTTCCTTTTAATTCATCTCCTTAAACTCTTTTTTAAGGAATCTCCTAATTAAACTTTTGTGCTTATTCTTATTCCTAATTCTAAATTTTTAATTAGAATATTATTATCCTCTCAAAATACTAAAATTTTGGATCCTAAATACTATAATTACCATTAGGCCCTTTTTCCTCCTTTTAAATCTTAATTTCATTATTTTACATCCAACTAAGCTAGAATTTGGTCTATCTGAGTTTGTTGACTTAATAATTAATTGTCTTTCTTCCTTTCATGAATTTACTAATTTAAAATAACCAAATTACCCTTTCTCTTTAAATTCATCTTTTAACCTTTAAATTTCTCTTTAGCTCTCCTACTAATATATTTCTTAGTACTTGTTCCATAATTTATCCCTTAATTGTTTATTTTATTTTTAGGAAAATCGAGGGTTTTACAGAGATGAGGAGGAGACTGGGGACGAGGATGATAGTAGAGAAGAGGGTGATGGTGAAAGAGATGGTGCGGAGGGTGCTGGAGATGAAGGTGATGAGGGTGGTGAGGGAGATGAGGGTGGCAATGGTGCGGGGCCATCGTGTTGATGTACTTGCAGTTTTATTTTGTTTTGTTTGTGGGAGAGGGGAAAACACATGTATTTAGTTTCTTTTGTGTACTTTTGGAAACCAAGGATGTAATTCTATCTTTATATATATCATGATCCTTATGGTTATATTGTTCTTGTGTTCCATTTATTCTTTTTACAATAATATTCAGATTTGTATATTAATAGTCCAACTAGTATTCACAATTTAAATATGGTAATAAGTTAAGCAAACAATATAACACATTCATGAAATCAAAACAGCAGTAAATATGAAAATTTCGAAAAAGACTTTGGATCTCTCATCCTAATATGGCCCTAAAATTTCTATCTAACGAGCACACAGTCCCAATACCCACCTAAGGTTTTTACTTCCTAGGTTTAGGGATCTTATATGCTTTGATACCATCTTGTAACGCCCTGGATCCAGATAAATATCCCAAACCTGAGGTGTTAGTGAATGAAGGCAAGAACATGTAAAACCCGAATAATTTAAAACTTTTTCTTTCTTTTATTATCAGAGTTATTATGCAGAAACCAATTCAGTTATAATAAACTCAAGAGTTACAAGTAATTTTTTTTTAATTCAAGACCGTTCACATCTATAGACTACCCTTTACAAATATCCCCAAGCTTGTCGACCTCTCCAAGAATACCTGAAAAAAAGAAGGGAAAACTGGAGTGAGAATAAATCTCAACAAGTAGCAATGTGCATGAAGTAAAACAGTCCATAATTTTTACAAAAATATAGTCATGAGGTGAAACGATAATAACATATATAAAGCAATTAAAAAACCAAACATGTGTGACATGACAGGACTCATGAACTGAAACCACTTAATAAGATATTCCTGCCCCCATTATCGCTACCTCACAACTTACATGATAAATGGAGCCCGCAAATACAATCACTTCCATTTCCTCCGTCAATCATCAATGCGGATCACCCCCGATAAAACATGGATGGGCTGGCGCGTACAATCCAAGTCCAAAAACAACAAACCCGCAACTGCGGAAGTAACAAACCAAGGGAATACCAATCCGATCAAAAATAAATGGATCCTCGGCAACACGGCTGATACCAGTACATGTTCAAGTCACAAGTGAACTTCAAGCACGACCAAAATACAGCTCAAAGGTGCGAGTCACAAGTAACTTAAAATATGACCAATATAAAGCTCATGTAAACCGATGTCTCATTGAAGCACGCGGTGGTAACCCAAATAACCAATAATCCAATAAACCATTGCCGAACAGCAAATTTGGCTAAGACCAGGCCGAGGTAACACGGCGGTCTGGATTGCTGCCCTCGTCACGTCTATGACGGAATGCATACTGGGGAGTACCGAACATGAAATAACTTATCAAACAATTTCATTCCACTTCTTAGCTAAGCTATGGATCCATACTAAGCACTGCCCACTAGACACAACTCACAATCAAAAACGTTTAATAACTTGGAATGCATAAATCAATAACACAATCCTCCCTACGAGGAGACACGAATATGTCCATTAATGTGTTTCACAATCATCACCCAAAACCTCAGTTGCAAACCAACAGATATTTAGAATAACCAAAATCAAATCTTAAAAGGAGTTCCAGGTCTTTAGAGCAAGATAAGTATGAACCTATGTCATCTCTACCAAATATGCCAAATTCTTTGATTAATTATTAAACTGTAATTTATTAGTGTGGACACTCCTAATTTACCCATATGGAAGTGTTAGGTTATTGGCAAAATCAGTATTTTATGATTTACTAAAAATCATTCCCTAGTTGGTTGTTTATCCTAGATATTCACTAAAGTATACCCAAAGTTCTCCTTCTAAGAACCCAAGGTGTCAAAATTTATTAACTCTGTTATTTATTACATCCAAGAGGTAACTTAGGTCTATATTGAAGTTTTAGAATAGGTTAGGTTGCCCGAAACCAGATCTAAATAGGTTGTGACCTCATTCTACTTTAAACATCTCCAAAAATTTCATTTTTCCAATCATTGTCCCAAATTACTATCTTTTAATCCAAATTTAATTCTGTCACTTCCTACATATCAAATTAACCTAATTACAGGTGTTACAACTTTAAAATTCCAAGAAAAATCATTAAAAATTAGATCCGGGCTCAAATCCCAAAATCTGGAAATTCTGATAAAGGCTGCTCAAAAGGGCGCTCGAGCGATGTACCAGGCGTTCTATAATGGTCAATTTCTTCTCAGGCCGCTCGTAGTGACGCTCGAGCGGTCCTTCAAGCGTTCGCCTACTGGGTTTTGATCACTTTCAAGTTTTTTGAAAAAAAATAAAACACAAGCGGGGGGTGCCTGCATCTGCGCTCGAGCGGCGGTTCGAGCGATGGGCCAAATACGTTGTTTCTGGGTTTTTCTTAAATTTTCTGAACTATTCAATAATTCCGGGGTTGAAGATTGTTTCAAATCTACTTTTGTTCATTCTAAATTATATCTAAGACAATCCTAACCTAATCTCATTAAATAAAAGTTTATCTAAGTCTTTCCTTCTAAATTTAATCTCTTATAATCAAACTTTTCCAAATTCTTTAAAGAAAAAGAAAACAAAATCAACCTATAAATCTCTCAACTTTTCAAGACAAAACCTGAATCAAGATAAACCACTTTTAAGCATCCAAAAGATACGAAAATAATGCAGTTCCTCCAGTTTAAAAGGGTTTGCTACTTGCCTCAACATGTAAACTCCTTCTTCTGAAAATCTGATTTTCCACCAATTTTATATGCTAAATCGCACCACCTTAGACTTATCCAAATCCAATCTCTACCGTTCAGATTAAAGTTCCCCACGTGTAGATCAAAACCTCAAAATTTCAGGCTAAACCAACGGTTGGATTTCCCTAGAGCTTCACTCGAACAGGGCTGGTCGGCCATCTCTGCAACTCCTCTTTCTTCATAAACTCTCCTTTCTTTTCTCTCTTTTCTTTCTATTTTTCTCCAGATCTTATGCACGAATTTCCCTCACTTTTGAGCTTATTTCAAAACCCTAAACTCTTCTTAAAACTTCTTTTTTTATAGGCCCACTAATGAGCAATCCTAATTAGGTTAACCTTTCTTTAAACTCTAAGACTATTCTCTCTTTTACCCTTCTTTATTTATCTCCCTTGAACTCTCTTTTAAAGAATTTCCTAATAAAGTTTCGTGCTTATTCTTATCCTAAATTTTTAATTCTAATTAGTCACTTATTATCCATCCATATTGCCAAGATTAAGGTCCCTAAATAATATAATGACCATTAGGTCCTTAATCCCTAACTTAAACCTTAAATTCATTATTTTACATCCAACTAAGCTAAAATTTGGTCTAATTAAATTTGTTAACTTAATAATTAATTATCTTATTCCTTACATGAATTTAACTAATTGGAATTGACCAAATTACCCTTCTTTTTGATTTCCTATCTTAACCTTTAAATTTCTTCCCAATTCTTCAACTATTATTATTCTTAATATTTTTCTCAATAATTTATTTCCTAATTATTTATTTATTTATTTATTTTATTTTAGAAAAATCCAAGGTTTTACATACATGGTGGTAGCCCAAAATAATCACATCGAGATACACGACGGAAGCATAATGTGAAACAGGTTTAACCAAATAAAGAAAATATCATCTTCACTCTTAACTAGACTATGGATCCATACCAAGCTATGCCCACTAGGCACACAAAACAAAACAATGAAATCATATAATCTTTATACCCAAAACCAATTCACAACGTTCACAATTCATCTCAAATCATCTCCAAGGTACATGGAGGAAAACAAAGCTTAAACTCAAGCTATATGAGTGAGAAATAACCACTCCGAGGTACAAAGAGGAAAATATATGTAATTCTTTCAAAACAACGCTAGAAACATCTTTAGATAGGTCAAATACAAGTGTAGGAATCAATAAAATCAAAATAAGTTGAAAAGAAAAGAGTATGAAACGATAAACTCAAATAAAAGTTATTTTAGTAGAACGTGCCCAAAATCTTTATAAAAATTCAATTTAATCAACAGCCAATGCAAAAAATCTCAAAACTCTCTAATCTTATTGGTCTATAAGTTGGAAATCAATAAAAACAATTTTATAGTAGAAAAATAGGTCTTTTTCAAAATTTCAAATTTTCTGTCAAGGGCGCTTGAGCAGTGTCAGGCGCTCGATAAAAACTCACTTTAAAAAGTAGGCCACTTGGGATCGCGCTCGAGCGATGTCCTGGGCATTCGGTTTATTGGAAATGGACAACTCTCGGGTTTTGAAAAATTTTAAAAACACAGGCGGGGCGCCTTCAGTAGCGCTCGAGTGCTGTTGAGCGCCATGGCAATCCACTCAGCGCCTAACAGGACGCTCGAGTGTGATTGCTAGCGACCGTTTAACTCGTAAAAACCTGAGTTTTCCGAACTTTGCGAAATTTCATACTAAAATCAAATAACACCAAACTAGCACTTCAAAACACTTTGAAATCATTCTAAAACAACCTCTAGAAATGTTAGATTAGTTTAAACAAACTAAAACTTGGTTTATAAATCAAATCGAATCAAAACCCATCAAATAAACACACTTTAATAGTTTTTAATGAAATCTGAAACATCAATATAAACCTACGAAAACCTGGTATAAAACAACATGGTTTGCTTCGAAAATCATCTCTTAATAAGTATCTAAATCAATCATCACAATATAAACAACAACCATGCAACGATTAAACGAAAACAAAGGTGTTACTTGCCTCTTTTCGCAAGAATCCAACTCTAACTAGCAATGTAATACCCTGAAAATTTTCAGAAATTTTAAATTAAATAATAATCAGTATTTTATTGTGAATTTTACTGATGATTTGTAATTAAACATATATGTGATCACATTAGTGAAGGTGATCAGGAATTTGATGCAAATCCAACTATTGGATCATGAAATAAAGGGGTAAGTATTAATTTAAGGCTATCTTTTAATTTGAATGGTTAGTGGTATAGGATTTGATGGAGGGGAGATATGTGGACTCATGAGATTAAAAATAGGGTTTTATTAGAGGGCATACGATTAATCGTATATCTAACCTATTGTATTCGTAATCTTGCGGCTGAAAGAAGAAGAAAAGAAGAACTGAGAGAGGAAAAGGAGAAAAACCGTGGAGTCTTGCTATTCTTGAAGAGTTCTGCATCCCAAGAAGTGTCTTGTGTTGCTAAAGAAGGAGAGAACAGAACCTACACAAAGGAAAAAGAGGAGGAAGAAGGAAACTTGGAACAGAGGTAGGTAGCACACCTGTTTAGTCAATATTGAGTTGTAAAACCCCGGAATTTTGAGAAATTTGAATTAAGATTTAAAATTATTAAATAAGAACAAATAGAGAAATAAACATTTAATTAAACCAGTTGGTGAGTGGGTTGGTTAGGTTTGTAGTATAATGGGTTGGTTTAGTTTAGTTTATTGACTCGGTTCAATGGTTCAAGGGTTCAATGGTTCAATGGTTTAAACCAAAAGAAAACAAAACAAAAGCAATTTATGATCTTGCATGTGGGGGTTAAGTGTTGGTTCGTTAGGGTTAGAAGAAGAAAACGAAAAACAAAGGGGCAAGGGAAATTGCAGAGAAGAGGAGGAGAGGAGAAGAAGAAGAAGAAAGGAGAAGAAAAGAAGAAGAGAAGGGGGCGTTCGTTGGGGGTTTAGCCGTAGAGGAGAGAGAAGGAAGAAGAAGAAAGAGGAGGAAGAGAAGGTTTGGTTGTTGTAGGGGGTTAACAGAAAAAAAGAAGAAGGGGAAATCGAGTGGAGGAAGAGAAGAAAGGAAGAAAACGCAGAGGAGAAGAGGGTTTGGGCGTGTGGATTTCGAAATCTGGTAAGTAGCATGTTTTCCTCGGATTGATCGATCGTTGTGTTTTTTTATTTCAGTTGTCGATTGATTGCTGTTAGTTTCGATTGATTTCTCTTAGTATTTCATTTATATTCTTTGAGTATGATTGGGTGCGGTTTGTTCGATTCCTTCTGATTGATTCCAGTTTGCAAGAAAATGTCCAAAACAAAAGTGGTCGTGCATCTGTTTTTCTTTTCTTCTTTCTGAAATTTCTGATGAGGTTAGGTTTTCATTGGATGCAATAATTTAGGTAGACATGGGAAATTCTGGTTACTACCATTGGGTTGATGTGGTCGTAGTTTTCTGGTTATTGATGTGGTTGTCGTTTTCTATTTACTACCAATTCTCTACTGTTTCATCCCATGTTTCCACTATGTTCTTTTGATGCAATAATTTAGGTAGACAGTTGTAAATTAGGTTTAGATTTTAACTTAGGTGCAGAATTTTATTTTTCGGATTATGGTTTCTTATTGCTGGAAAGTTGTAGTGGTTCCATAAGTAAAGAATAGTCTTATTCTTATTTGAGAGTTAGGATGATTAAAGCATGGTTAGGATTGTTCGGGAGTATTATCTTAGTGCTCATATACTGCTATAAGGAATTATCTTTGTGATTAACTAAATCAGAAAAAAATCTCGGTCATGCAAAGGTTATAAAATTTTCGCATTTTATAGAGGTTCTATCTTGATTTGGGTGTTTTGAAGGTTTGATATGGAATTGGAAATGATTATCCTAAGTCCGATCTTTAGAAAAAGTTGTGGGAATGATAAGTTTAATAATAAGCAATGTTAGTTCTGGGTTAAGATAGATGGGTACATGTTGGAGGTATGAGGTAGTGATTATGGTGTTTTTGGACTGTATCCAAAAGTCTACATTGTTTGGACATAGTTTTCTAACCAAAGTTATTTTTCAAAATCTGCTATTAGGTGATGTAAATGGATGCATTAGGAAGCTAACCAACTATATTCCAAAGGATTTAGTTTAGAATTGAGTCAGTTATGGGATATGGTTTAGTACTAGTGCATATATGGCAGATTTGATACAATTGGAGTCTAAATACCAATTGGAGTCTAAAACCCATAAAAATATCCAAAAAGGAAGTTTTATATCATTAGAGGTTATCTTACATCATTCTAGCAACCTCTATGTTATTACTATAGGTAAGGATTCATGAGATCAATTTATATATATTCCAAGAACTTACTTTCCTTTACATGGAAGAATTTGGTAAGGCTTTTTTGTAGAAGTGATGCAAGCTTTTAGATCTCAAATGCTTTCTAATATTTCAGATTTGAACTCCTAGAAATGATAGAATTATTTGGTTTGGGTTAGTATGGAAATATAATGATTAAGTTATTATGCTTGGAAGCATTGGGAGGATGTCATGTTTTGGACTTGGTTGATAAAAGAAAAAGTGTTTAGCCAAGGTGGCTTTGGTAACGAATGTGATGGCAGATGGATTCTTATGGGTTTGGTTAGTAAAGGATTGAATGGTTATTTAAGAGTTTCTACGAGTCTAGGCCGCATAGAGGGTTGTGGATCCACAGTCCGTCTAGATCGTGCGTTAGTGTTGGCTTGTCGAGTTAATACCCCGGGCTAATTGTGGGATCGGTGAGGCCTTTGTGTGTGATCGATGAGCTGCAGCGTGCCAGCCCATGCGTGGGTGCTCCACTCGTGCGATGACCGTGAGCGGCTTCGACGACGGGTAGTGAGGTGGCAAACCCAGCTAAGGGTGGTTAATCCAATTTACAGACACGCTAATTCATGAATCTTGCACAAACACTTTACTTTCTGAAATTGTGTTGCTATATGTGAATTATTCTTCGCATGATTTGATGGAATTGATCGTATGATATGTAGCATGTTATTTTATTATTTAAAATGGCATAAACTGTTTATAATATGCATGATGCTACTAATTGAGACATTAGTCTCACATGAGTTTTAGTTTTTATCGGTTTTGTTTTCAGACCCGGCGGGTGAGACGCGTAGCGGGGCCGAGTTTGAGGATTATGTGGAATATCGGCCGGAAGATTACTACCGTCCTGATTAGAGGTCAAGTTAAGAAGGCAATTCTTTTTGGATAGTTGTATATGTTAAATTTTTGGGAACTGTACATTGTATATGTTGTAAATGAAGAGAGAGAGAGAGAGAGAGAGAGAGAGAGAGAGTGAGTGAGAACCTTAGTAAAACTTTATCTTAGATCTGTGTGTATTGATGGTTTAGTTTTTGGAATGGATGTATATTTTTATTTGTTTATCTTGTGATTATCAGGTATTAGAGGCTTAGCCTAGCCTTGTATTTACAGGCGTTATATAGCTGTTTTTCTGAAAATTTTACGATTAGAATATAACTGCTTTGGTTAGTTTCTTAAGTTATCGCATCAATTTGGGCCCTAAATTAGCGCTCGGGAGCCAGTATAAACCTTACCCGGGTGGACCTGGTTTCAGGGTGCTACATGAGTTTTATGGTGGTTTGATCATTCTGTATGATTTGGAAGTATTGAATACATGTTTTTGAAATTATTAAAGATTATTTTGGTGTATAGAATGTTGTTTGTTGCATAAAAACTTGTTTCGAAATTTGGATTTAGCCGCAGTTTGTTGAGCACCTGACACGATCGCCTGGGCGATCAGGTCGAGCAGCTCGCCTATGTAACTTAGAAAGTTAGTCGCCCAACCGATCGCCTGAGCGACTAGGGTTGAGTGACAGATGAAAAGAGTTATTTTTTGATAGGATGCCCATTAGATCGCCTGAGCACCTTTGACGAGTGACCATATTAATTTTCGGAGTTATTTAATATACGATTACCCAACCAGGTCGCCTAAGCGACGGGGTCGAGCGACCATTACAGTTACCTTATTTTTCTGAATTTGAAGAGTTATTTCAATACCAAATGATTTTTAAATACCTAAACCAACAGATATTAAGTGCTTACAACTGTTTTGAATGACCTTTTGTATTTAAAACAAATTATGAGTGATTTAGGTTTGTTTGCAAAAAGGGTTGTTTTACTTTGGAAATAAAAGGATTTTTGGGCTATTAAAAAATCTGATTTGAGTTGATCGGAAAATTCTTACTCAGTAAAATATATTTTAAAGTATCTTGATTTCTGAACTTTAGAAGAGCTTCACACCAGAAATATTTTGTAGAGTTATCTTTGGAAAGAGTTTTAGCTTCGAAAAACCCTATATGCCACTAGCCACTATTACTAACGATATTGTTTTGAGTTTGTTGTTATTGTTGGTGTCTAGTAGGCATAGCTGCATATGAATCTATTGGGTTAAACTAAAGAGTGAAGTGGTTTTTCTTTGGTTGGATACTCGTAGTTTGCGCTCGCACTTCCTTTGCAAATTAGTTTGCATTGGGGGGTCTTCATGTTTGTAGGGTCTCATTTCATGTTTATGTTGCTGGTGAGTACCTTGTATATGAGGATAAGCGACCATCTCCATGTATTGATTTAGGGGTTGCATGTTGGTAGTACGTGCCGAACTACGTGAGTTTCGTGAGCAATAAGTGGATGTCTAGGCCTCTTATTATCAAATTGAGATTCGGATTTGAGGATTTACTAGCTTCGCACATAAGTCGCATGGTGGCATAGTGAATGGAGAGTTTCTTGTTAAAGGTCTTCTTGTCGTCATGAGTCCTACAAAGACATGTGATGGATTGGTTTTGGTTTTGCTTATTACACTTTTGTGTTGGAAATCATGTTGAGACGAAAGATTATATCTGTTGAAATGTTTTTATTTGATTACTGTTTTATTTATTGAGATTGTATCCTGTTTATTCATTTACTTTATCAAGCATGAAAGAATGACTATTTTTATGTATAAACTTATTCATACATGTTGTTACCTACTGGGATATTCGTATCTCATTCGTGTTTTGTTTTGTTTTGTTTTTCAGCTAATACGCAAAAGAGGGACTTGGGGTTTGATACTCAGGGTGAGATTGCAGTTTTTCTCCCAGAGGATTATTATTATCCTAAATAGTTAGGTTTTTTATTATCCTAAGTAGTTAGGTTTTGAGGTTGATACAGTTAATTGAGACATTGATTATTTATTTGTTATTTTATAGATTGATGTTTATGAGAGTGAGAGTGATAGAACCTGTTTTACCAGACTTGATTTATTTTGATGAGATGGTTTGGATGACATTTTATCCACGCTTATTGGGTTTTTATAGATGATAAACTTCCACACTCTGATATTAATTGTTGATTGACTTATATTTTTTGGTCTGGTAATTTGATGTTTTGGGCCCAGTAGACATTCGGATTCGGGTTGGGTGCCTTTTTTGCATTGACTTGGGTTCAGGGCATTACAAAGATGGTATCAAAGCAAATGGTCCTAACTTTAGGTAGCAAGCCATAGGAGGGTATGAGATTGTGAGTTTGTTAGATAGAACCCCTAGAATTTATTAATCCTAATAACCGAAATTCTGAACTTTGTAGTTGGCTGGTAGAGGACGACGAGCATGCGCTGATATTCCCATAGAGAGGCCGAATGAGGTTGAGGAGCAGCAGCAGGATGCCCCACCACCTAGAGGTGATATATGGGCTATGGTGGGTACTTTGGCAGATCTTCTCACCAAGGAGAGGGAGGAGAGGCTGAGCCAGAATGGAAATGAGAACGGAGGAGGAAATGGACACAGGAATGCACCGAGACATCCTAGAGAGATACAGATGGCACAGGACTTAGAACAGTTCCATAAGATGGATCCGCCGATTTTTAGTGGACTGCCAGATCCGATGGAGGCAAAGAGGTGTGTAAAATCCCAAATTTTAATGAAATTAAAATTATTATGTTGGTAATTAATTAATGCCAAAATAAAAATAATAATAATAATAATTAATTAAGAGGAATTGGAGATTGAAAGGGTTCGATTGGGGTTCTTGAGTGAACAAAATTTGGGAACTTTAATTATGAAGGTAAGAAGAATTATTTAGTTTTAATTGGAAGGTTAAAGATGGTTTAATGTTGTGAAAATTAAGAGATATTAATTAAAACTTATTTCTGGTGTAGGGAGTTTTGGTGGAGAGGCGTGTCATGTGATCATGAAAAGAGAGGTGATGCTGGGCGGCAGATCTAAAACTATAAATAGGGGTTCAAATTAATGTAGAGGGTTGTTCGAATGGTTGTGGAAGTTTCTGGAGAAATGGAAGAAGAGTTGTTGATGAAGTTGTTGGATTCATAGTAGGATTCAGGTTTTCAAAAATTCAGATTGGATTCGGTGGGGATTAGTGGTGAAAAGAAGCTGATTTGGAAATCTGAGAGAATGGAGGTTGTGCTGCTGTAAAGTTCGTTCAGATTATCTACAGATTTGTTTCAAGAGATCTAAAGTGAGGATTTGGTCGTGGAAAACTCCAGATCTTCTTCCTAGTTGCTGTAGGTGTTGGATCTAATCTGGAACAGGTAAGTAGCACAATCGAATTTGTCTTAATTGCTTTAATCTGAAATTTGAATTTGTCTTGATCATGAAATCGAACCAACCTCTGTTTTACTGATTGTTGGTGTTTAGACCTGATCTAACATGCAATGTTACTCAATTAAAATTTCATAGCACGGTTGTTGATTAATCATACGATTATTGATTGCTGAACATGAGATAATAAAAGGGAATTACATTTAGTGCATGTTAGAATTGAAAGTAGGTTGCTGGAGAAAGGTTTCAGTTGAAGAACAGGGCAGGGGCGGCTGAGTCTATATTAATTGATTAGATGAATTAATTAAAGTCCAATATGTGTTAAATGTTAGTTTAGGGTACTAGAATTATGTTAGCTTTGGTGTGAGAGATAGTTATTAGATCAGTGTTGAAGTTCTCAAGCCAGCAGCACTCGATATTTCCAGACTTTAATAGAGCGCCCAGGTATGCTTGGGATCACTGAGGAGTACAAAACCTGGATTTCAATAGTCCAAACGCAGGTTGCTGTTCTAATAGCCAATTTGGAGTGGGTTGAAGGGTTAAGATTAATCTGTAAAAGGTTTGATAGTGAAGTTTTAAATTAGTCTTATCTAGAAATTTCATTGTCGCATTACATAGCAGAAAAGGGTGGCTGGCGCTGAGCACTATCAGCTGGTGCCAACCTCATCAGAGGTCAGTGCCAGCAATGTGTTACAAGCCATATGCGGCTGGTTAATAAAAAAAACTACATATTTTATTTTAAATTCAGAAAGATTAGTTTAGATGTCTTACTTTAGTGTATATAATACTGTAAGAAAGATTATTGGTAAAGTTTAATCAATCCAGGTGAGTAGAGGGAATTATGGGGAAATGGGGTGAGCGCCAAGGCCTGCTGGAGGTTAGCGTCCAACTTAGTTTAGCCTCTTTTAAGTTATTGTTAAGTTTTACTTTGGAACTACTTAGGGGTTGTTTAATGGAACTTAATTAAAATGGTAAATGTAATTACTTCGGATAAGCAAGAGGGGCTAAAAAGGAAGTATAACTAAAGTTTAAATTAAGGAAATCAGTTTATTATGTTTAGCCTTGTAGGTGCTATTAAAACCTGACTTGGAATTTCAGGGGGAACTTAAGTGAGGGTAATTGAAGTACCTTGGTTGATCAAGAGGTATAGGAAACCCCTGTACCTATGAGAACTTGACTTGGTGGGGTGCTGTTGAGTGCAGCTGAGGGGCGCCCACCCTCCAAGAAGTTGGCGCCCATTGTAATTTCTGCATATGGTAGGATCTTGTAAACTTATATTGTGAACTAGTTAGTTTATTACTTCACCCAAGATATTCAAGGGGCCTTCTGAAATTCAATAGCTGTTATTGATCTATGGAAATCAGTTTTAACAATAAAATTTATAAGTTCTTGGTATTGAAAATCAAATGGGGAAAAGGGAGTAACAAATCTGAATTTTTATGAGTTATGAGGATTGATTATTTGGGAAACTCTTGAACTGATTGTAATTTTAGTGAAAATAGTTCAAATTTTCTGACAACCTGAATTGAATTGATTGGAATTTAATTAGTATGAGGTCGATTATCATCTTGGTTAAATTGTAAGTTATTTTACTTGTTGAATCAAAATTGACAATTTTACTCAATTTAGAATTAAAAGGATATTACCTATAGGGCAAGCTACTTTTGGAGAACAAAAAGCAGTAATTTAAGTATGAACCTAATATCAGTATGTAAACTCTGGTTTTAACACCCGAAAATGTCGGTTTAACTTAGAAACATCACTTTTACATAAATGTCTCTCAAAGGGATTTTATGGAAATAAATGAAAGGAGCATGTAAAACTTATTATTGGAATAAAGATGTGTCTATAAATTCTGATTTTGTGAATACGGTTGAACCTTGATTTATTAGCACTGGATTTCACCTCAAATTTGATGGGATTGTCATGATTATGTAATTTTTACGTTGCACCGGTTTTATGCGAATTCTACAGAAAGAGAATTTTAAATTGAATATGAATGATTGGTTTTCTGTTTGGAATTGGTTTTCCTCCATGTACTTGGAGAGACAGTTGTGATGCCCATGTACTTGGGTAGTTGTGATACCTCCGTGTACTCGGGGATGCCCCACGTACTTGGGATGTTGATACCTCTGTGTACTCAGAGATGCCCCGTGTACTCGGGATGATATGATTGAGATTGAGATGAGTTGTGCTTGCTAGATTTCACTATTGGTTTTGGTTTTAGAGTCTAGTGGGCATAGCTCGATATGGATCCATGTTAGGAGCTAGCTAGTGGAAAGGATTGTTCTTTGCTAGTTGTAATACTTTGTTCACCCACGCGTTTCCACTATGTACTCAGTGAGGCCTAATCGTGTACTCGGCTGGCTGCGGCTATCCCTCATTTTATCGTGTACTCGGACTGTGATTGGATTAGTACATGCCAACCCATCACTGTACTGGGTGGGTTCTCCCGCAATAAGAAGATGATCGTGTACTCGGCATATCGCACCTAAGCCGGGAGGTGGCATAGTGGACATTGGCATTACTCTAGTTAAAGATAGTCTTATTTCATGAGTCCTGCTGTGACTTATGAACTACTGATTTGATGATATAGATTTTTGCTTATGTTGGATTATTCCTGTTATCTTGTACTGATCGATGGTTACTGTTGGATTACTCGGATTATTCATAATTGATTTGTTATCACTACTGTTGCATGATTTAAAACTGTATCATATTTTAGAACTGTCAAATTGTATTTGAGCATGCATGTGCTGCTTACTGGGATATTCGTATCTCATTCCTTTCCGTTTTGTTTTGTTTTCAGATTCTGGTAAGAACGGCATCAGCGAGTATATGCTTAGTTCATGTGAGTTAGCTTTGGTTATAGTATATTTTATTGTTAAGCTTGGGTTATAGTGCACTCTGATTATCCAGTTATTGATGTATTCATGTTTTCCTTCACTCTGATTTGCTATCCTGGGTTATATAATAACCTTCGGAGATAAGTTACGGTTTTATATACGTAACTTGGATCCGGGGTGTTACAAGGTGGCTTCTAAGGTTTGAGTGGATATTTGAGGCTATGGACTGCCCTGATGACAGGGGAGTGAGATTAGCTGCGTTCTTATTTGAGGGGAAGGCAGCTCATTGGTGGAGAGCTGTGAGGAGGTAGGATCCCCAGGCTATCCACATGACATGGATAGGTTCACGGAGATATTCTTCGGGCAGTACTTTTCAGACAAGGTCCGTCTACAGAAGGAGAGAGAATTCATGGACATCACTCAGGGGAGTCAGACTGTGGCTAAGTATGAGGCGAGATTCTCAGAGTTGTCTAGATTTGCACCCCACATGGTGCAGGATGAGGGTAGGAAGACGGCACACTTTGAGAGGGGTTTGAAGCCCGCCATCCGGAGTATGCTGACTATATTCATTTACACAGAGTACAGTGATATAGTATGCTGGGCCACTAGAGCAGAGAGGGATATTGAGACCAAAGTAGGATTGAGCAGGGCCAGATAGCCATTCATGCCGGTGGAGCAAAAGGGCTTCCCTAGTGGAAGCAAGTGGCCGAGGGAGATGTTCAAAGGAGAGCCTTCAGGCAGTCAGATTTCCAGGCCCGCTACTAGGGGCTGTGTCAGATGTGGTAGGCATCATGTTCCGGGTCCTTGTATAGCAGCCCCGAGGACGTGCTACAGATGTGGTCAGGCTAGTCACCGCTACTATGAGTGCAGCTATCCACCTACATATCAGCCGTTGGTGGTTAGACGATCTCCGCAACCCGATGCACCGTTGGCACCAGCGCCAGAGACTTCTCAGAGACCACAGTTTCAGTAGCCAGCACAGAGAGCACGATGGGACAGAGACCCCAGAGTAGAGGAGCAGCACAGAGGGGAGTGCAGAGGTAGCAAGTATCCGCTCCGTAGTTACAACAAATGAGAGTTTATGCTATAGATGCACATAAGGAGGAGCGTGAGCCTTTGTAGGAGATTGAGACTGAGACAGAGACAGAGACACCTAAGCTGATTGGAGGTATTTTATTCATTTGTGGTAGATCAGCATGCTGCCTATTTGATTCTGGTGTCTCGCATTTGTAACGCCCCGGAACCGGGTTACATAGTAAAAACCATAACTCGTTCCCCAAGGGTTACTTTTATACACAGGATTGCTATATCAGAGTAAGGAAAACATGAAATGGCAATCACAAAATCAAAGTCAACTAAAAGTTTCCCCAACTCACTTGAACCAATCATAAACCCGCCTGTATCGTCCTCTCTGCGATCTGAAAACAAAACAAAACAAAAGGAATGAGATACGACTATCTCAGCAAGTAGCAATGCATGCTCAAACATATTTAATTTAATTTCTAAAACATGCACGATTAAAATATACTCAACGACTAACCACAAATAATCGATTAATCCGACTAATCCGGCAAAACAATATCAAATCACATAATAAGATGGGACTTGTGAAATTTGACCACTTTGTAAGGTTAAGTTCTAGCTCCAAACAGTTCCAGTCCGAGAACCTCTGCCAAATCTGATACCTCTGTAAACTGATTCCAATATATCGTCTCTTGGTGAAAATCACAAGACCTCACCCTCCTCAAGGGTGGAGACGGATATCAATCCAGTCTGAGAACCACTGTCGTAACTGCTGCCAATAATAGACCTCACCCCCTCATGGGGTGGAAACGAAGCTGTTGCAGCACATCCCTCATGGAAGGCCTCTTTATATAGAGGAAACGCGTAAAATAAATCCCTCTTAGTTCGCAGCACTTCCCTCATGGAAGGCCTCTCTACATAAAGGAAACGCATGAAGGAAGCTAGACTTTAGCCAAACAAATTAGACAGACTTCACTTACTAGCTAAATTATGGATCCATAACGTGCTATGCCCTAAATAGTTTAAAATGATTAAACCAACCAGTAAAGCAAGGACTTCGATTCAAACCAAAATATTTCAACACGCAAACCATTATACAACTGAGTGTGAGCAACATATTCATGGCTACTCAGGGCCAACTTACTCCCTCATGGAGTTTCCCAAAATATTTCTCATGAAAATCCAAGAATGAATCAAAATGAATTAGACAATTGAAGCACAAAAACCCTTTCTATTTAAAACTGTCTATATTTACTAAAAATTAACTCAAGTCAAATCAAAATAATGCTCAAGCAAATGAAGTCATTAACACTACCAAATTCAGCTCAACAATCCACTAGAATTCTCAACAATGGAAATTTCCATAATTTGACACAACCGGTAAAAGTACTTTATAAATTAACCAAAATTAGAAACCAGCAATCTTTCGAAGAAAACATAACCAATTTCTAATCAGGTCATAAATAGATAACAGCAAATTTGATAATATTATAATCAGGTCAAGAACTCTCCGATTAGCAAAATTTATTTTACATATTTCCAACATAATCTCTCCTTCAAATTTATACTCAACTTTACTTTTCGTAGGGTTCTATTAGTTCTGGAAATCCTGTTTAGAATTTTGAACAAATCAATTTAAGCAACTAAGAGAATGGACATAATCTGAAATATTAGAAAGTATAAAGTTTTACTTAAATTCCAAATCTGCCACATATGCATTAGTACTATTCAATCCCCAAAACCGAATCAATTTTAGACCAAATCCTCTAAAATATTGTTAGTTAGTTTCCTCACTCACCCTTTTTCATCACCTAATAACAGCTTCTACAGAATTACTATGATTAGAAAATTATGTCCAAACAAACTGCACTTTCCAGAAAAATCTGTGCAGACAGGTGCACAAAGAAATTGTATTTTAAATTACCAAACAGTGAGCTTATATTAAATATATATTTTTAAATGAATCTAGACCCAAAACCCTACAATTCTCATGAAGACCATCTTACCCAAATCCGTTGTTTGATACCTACAAAAATTCACTTTTGTGGAAAATTGGGTGCAGTCCCAAAACAGACATTTCTGCAACCTCTAAACTTAGAATTCAAAATTCACATGGACTGATCTAAATAATTCACCTTCAAACTATTTCTAGCATATTTATAATCCTCTAAATAGTGTTCTTACACAGGTTTGAATTTAATTGAATTGATCAAACAATTTCTACAGAAATATACACTCCAGTTCCACCCAAAACAGACATTTTAGCAATCTCTAAACTTAAACTCTCCAAGATGAAAAAATACCTTAAAATCTAATCTCTTATTAATCTGGGAATTTCCAGAATATAAAACAAGCCTAAATCCATCTTAAAATATAATCTATTTATTTTCTATTGAATTTTAATCATAACTATATCAATTCTGTGTTTTCTGACCTAGTGAGAAACAAATTCCCATAACTCATTCATATCTTAACAAAATAACATGAAATCTGGTTTGTTAGACTTCTCACTCAATACACTAAAATAACCTATAGCTGTTTTGCAAAATTCCTCTTAGTTAAATAATTATAAGTTTTCAAAATCACCTTTAATACAAAATCCGTACAGACCAACAGCTGTAATAATTCGATTAACATTACTAGATCTTAGGTTTTTATCCCAGAATATATTTTTCAGTGAAAATAGAGAAATAATGGAACAACTTTCATTCAGAAACCGAAACCTAAATATATCTCCAAATTAGTCTTAAAATTCCATCTTTCTGAAAATTTCTGCAGAATCTGGGTTTTAACAGATTCTATCAATTTCGTTCAATTCAAAACTAAATTTCAGGATGTCCACAAAACACACGAAAATCATGACATTTGAAAGGGCTACTTGCCTAATTTGTTGATGAGTCAATCTCCACAAAACAATTTGCTGATCTGAAATTTTCAGCAAACAGAAATCCCTTGACGAATTGAAAATCTGCAGAAATTTTTCAGAATTCCGATCCTTAATGTCTGATCTAAATCTTTGTTGTAAATTTGATAAAACCTAATCAAACCTAACTAAATCTAACACATAAATGTCCTTACATGGTCTGAGATGAGAAAGGGACGAAATTCTATTCATCAAGATCAGTCACACTCCCTTTATGAACTGATCTCTCCTCACTTGCCTCAATTCTTCAGATTTGACTTAACTCTCCACCCACCTGCTGCTGTTCCAACTTTTCTCCAGCAACCAGAAGGACTCCAAATGTCCTCTTTGTCTCTCATTTTCCCTCTCCTCTCCTCCTTTCTCCCTTGGTTGGACACCCTTCCCCCTTTCTTCTTCTTCCTTCGTTTTCTTCTCCCTTGTTTCGTTCTTCTTCTTTTTTTTTCTTTCCTTTCCTCCCCAGCTTAGGGTTCTGGACGTCCTCCCCTCTCCCTTGGCTCTTCCTTGCTTGCCAAGCTAAGCAAAATGTCTCTTGGACTCCCTAAACCCCTTTCTAAGTTAAACTAACTCTTAAGCACTTAATCCCTTAACCTTCCTACTTACTTTAAGTGCTTTTATGATTTCATGAAACTTTTACTTCTCAACATATTTTTTAACTTATTCCCATACAACCCTAATCTTTCTAATTAATAAAGAAATTATTCTTGATTTATATATATGCTACTTGCATGAGCCATTGTATTCCTTATTTAAGTATAATTTGTCCTTAATATAATTTATATTATTTTAACATTATTTGCATGCCTCATATTTATATAATTGATCATTAAGATAGTAACCTACACCTATTAATAATTCTACATAGCTTTGCTTAGATTTAATTTCTTTTATCTCCCTATAATCCAAATACAAGTCATAAAACAATTTAAATCACATCTTAAGAACACCATTCCAAGTAAAGTACAAAAATAATGATTTATGATAATTTCACATCATGCTTATATATATACATATTAAAGTTTATTAGATCATACCTTGAATTGGATATTTTAACTTCCCCATCTTCGTGATCAAATGAAGTGCCGCTTTACCGAAAATCCTACACCTTCACTCTTTTAACCTTAGATCAAATGATTTGCCACCCAACTAAATACAAAACTCCTTACTTATATCTGATACAATTTAAATAATGCTTACTATTATTATTATTATTATTATTATTATTTTATATATAGTAGGATTTTCCACCTGGATTCACTCGAGAACTCCGGTTTGACCGCTCAATCTCTTTTTCTAAAATTTCCATCAGTTAATTAAATTAATAAACCTTAAAATCCAATTTTTAATATTATTAAAAATTTGGGGTTTTACAGCATTCTTTTATTTCTCCTGCATGTGTATGTCGGATTGGATTGTCACCTGTAGATATGGATGTTATTATGACTGTGCACACATCTTTGGGGGGAGTCGACTAGAGTTGAGTCTATCTATAGAGATTTTATGATCAAACTTAGCAGATTAGAATTGCCAGGAGATTTGATAGCACTGGAGGTTGGGGAGTTTGATGTCATCTTGGGGATTGATTGGCTATTCTGACATCATGTTACTCCGGATTGTTACAGGGGGATTGTGATAGTTAGTGGGCCAGATTAGAGTGTAAGCACCTCGTTTTTGCACCCCCCGGAAGTGTCGAAAATAAAAACCCTAACTGAAAAGTCAAACCCTAGAAGAGGAAAAGTTGACTTTTTGATCAGGTGCTAATCAGCCACCATGCTTCTACCTAATGGATAGAGGATTCTGATACTGTTCTAACGCAACTAAGTTTGCCCAAATCGGAATCCGAATGAAGAAGTTATAGACTGGTCAAACCTGAGGGGAGCATAAATCGACTTTCTGCTAAATCCCAAATCAATTGCCCAATTTCGTTCTAGCAAAGAGAGCATCTTGACACGATCCCGACACAATTAAGTTTGCTGGAATTAGAGTCCTGGAGAGGGAGTTATGAGCAGAACCAGCTTCCAGGGAACAGTTTTGTCTTTCTGCTAAAAGCTGAATCAACTGCTTAATCCTATTCCAGTTGACAAAGGATTTCGATACGATTCTAACGCAACTAAGTTTGCTTGGAGCGGAGTCCAGATGAAGGATTTATGGGTAGATCAAGTCCCGGGGGAGTAGAAATTGACTTTCTGCTCAAACCTAGATTAATTACAATTTCTGTCCCAAAATAAAGGGAATGCCGACACGATTCCGACACAACTAAGTTTGCCAAAATCGGGGTCCAAATCAGAGAGATATGAAAAGATTAAGATTTCGGACGCGGGTTCAGCTTTATGCTAAAAACTTGAATTTACTGCAAAACCCTGTCTTAGTGGATAGAAAATCTCGACCTGGTTCCAACGTAACTGAGTTTTCCAGAATCGGAGTCCAAATGAAAAAGATATGAGCAGAACAACCCTAAGGGTAAAACCGTAAATAAATGTAGAAACTTGTCCACGTGGCAAGTGTGCAAACCACATTTGCCAAGTGGCAAATCAAAGGGCAAAAAGGACAAAAAAAATATATCTTGAATATAAAATAATATTTCTAAAAATATTTTTTTAATTAAATTAAATAAAATAAAATAGAATAAAATAAAATAAAAATATAATTAAAAAATGGTGAGAGAGAGAGGAGAGGCCCACGTGGGGTCTCTCCCCTCATATATCTTCCCCTTTCTTTTTCCCAATGTGTTCCTTTCTCCCCAAGGAACACCTCCCCCATCTAAGCCCTCTCTCTTTTTCCCATGTGATGATTTTCCCATGTGTTCCTTTCTCCCTAAGGAACACCTCCCCCCCCCCCCCCCCCCCTTAAGCCCTCTCTCTTTTTCCCCCATGAGTCTATTCCCTAGGAGACACCTCACCCCCTAGGGGACACCTCACCCCCTCTCCCCCTCTTTCTTCCCATGTGCTCATTCTTTCCCCACATGCAACCCCCCCAAAGAGACCTCTCCATGTGTCCCCCTCTCTCCAATGACCTCCCCCACTCTCCCATACGTAGAGCCATTGACTTGGCTCAACTTTACTCTCCCAAGTCTTCTCTAACTTCTCTTTGAAGAAAAAAAAAAGGAGAGAAAGCCTTTCTCCCCCACCCTCCCATTCGACAACCTCTCTTTGCCTCCCACATCCCCAAAACATTCCCTTTAGACCATCCTACCCCTCTCTTCTTCCTTCCTTCTTCATCTCCATCACTTAGAAGCTTGAAGGAGACCAAGAGGTTGCTGTTGGAGTTTGAGGAAGTTGCTCCAGCTACTGTCCTTGTTCCAAGGAGGTCAAAACACAAGAAGATTTTAAGGATGTTGTAAATGCTTGTTCTTCTTTGTTGAGATGTGTGTTCTTCAATAGGATTTTCTCATGTTTTCTTTTCATTTTCCTCATAAAAAAAGTCTCCCATGGCAAGGGGAATGTACGTATAGCTTCTAGAGAGTATGACAATGCTTTTTAACACACTTTTAAGGGTATTTAAAATTCTGTTTTGCTGGTGTTATGCTCATTCGAATGGGGGGAGCACGTTCCCCCCTTTCATTCTTGATTAAGTGGTTAAATTGCATATTTAAGCCACTTATTGAGATGAAAAATACAGAAAAATCCCTTTATATTTGCTTAATCATGCATTGACTTGTGTTGGTGGCCTAAGCATTGAATTGAATTTTTATTGTATATTTTAGGCTTAATTGTGCATGGAAAGTGTGCTTAATGTGAAATGGGATTGCCTTGAGAATTTTCTGGTTTAATTTTGGGTAAAGAATTGTCTTGGCATCAATTTGAGATTATTTTGGAATTATACATGGATTAGATGAGCATGGTATTGATAGAAAATAAAATTAGATGGCATAAGTTTCATGTGGCATTCTACATTGCCATCACAACAAATCAATTTAAAATGGGAATTTACCTATATACCCTTCACTAACAATGTTGTGGTTTGTTTGTTACAGGGATAAATGAGGAAAGGAAAAGAAGCCAACGATTGGCTTTGTGCTGAGTAGGCTAACTGCCTGTCAGGGCCGTTGGAGATGGACGAATGGGGGAATAGGGAGCTGGAGTAGAGGGCGGACAAGAGAAGAGGGGTCATTCATGAAAGGGGATTCAGCGGGTGTATGGTGGCGGCTGGATCAAGCTTAGGGCGTTTTTCCCATTTTGCTGTTTTTTCTTGATTTTTGCATTTTTAATCTTTCTCTCAATCGACTTCTTATATTTCTGGGTTGGACGACCACTGCACAAGCTTCAACTAATGGAAGAGCAGCCACTATAGCCCAAGCACAGAAGGACGAAGTCTGCACAGGAAACTAGAGTTGTGGTTTGGACGAACAGAGCTTGGAGAGGGAGTCTTTTCTTTGGCTTCTGTATTTTTTTCCATTTATTTTTCTGTTCGATGTCTTCTTACTCTTGAGTTAGCTTTAGAGATTCAACATTAATCATTTCCAAGGTGTTTTCTCATAATTCATGATCATAGAGCACAGTGGACGAATCAGGGAATTTTTGTTGCTTTCAATTTCTGATTTCTTTTTTTCTGTCGGCAAGAAGACTTCCTTCTCAGTAAACCCCTTTTGTTGTTTTAATTTTAGTCGTCTCATTAGTTCTAGTGGATCGATTTCAATTTCTATTTAGATTGTGCATGTTAGAGAATTCAATTGGATCAGTGTATGTTTAATTCAGAATTTCATTCTCTGTTTTCTGTTTAATCTCTTGTTGAATTAATGGAATCGGTCATGGCTAAATGGATCATGTCTAGCACCATGTGTGAGTAAGTGCAATCCTGAGCTCAGGTAGAGCTCTGAATTGGATATGTATCTTCTTCTCATTTTTAGTCATCCTCACGTTGGTTTTGTGTTGGAAGCTTTAGAAATTGCAAAGCAAGTTCTTGATATTTTTTTAAAGGAGATCTCCAACTAACCTTGATCCGCTGTCGACAATAGGCACAGCGGATGCTTGAGTTATGAATTGGGTTTTTCTATGTAAAAGTTCATTCCAAATCTGTTTTGAAATTTCCTTAAGCAATTTTATCTTAATTACATTTTGGGTTGCATTGTTTAAGCATCCGATTATCAATCTCATGACTGAGTTGGTAATTGAAGAAGAGAGGATTTAAGAGGAAGAGAGATACAGTCCATGTTTGAGCGAAACCTGTAGCTCAAGTCTTTGATTAACTTGTCCTTAGAACTCTTTACCTTCATCTAGGTTTCTCCTTGCAATTAGTATATGTTTCTTTTACTTCTTGTTAATTGACTCTACAGTTTTTCTTTACTTTTTTTTTTATCTCTAAAATCTGATTTGGAGTTTAGTTTACCTTGATTAATTTTGCTTTTAGAATTAGGACTAGTTTAGTTTAATTTGAAAATATAGGTAGCAATTTGTCACTTAACTCATGTAGATTCTGTTTTCTTTTCTTCTTTGATTCCCTAGCATCTTCAATTTTTAATTTCCGATTTACTTCTAATAAATGTTGTCCCTGTGGAAATCGACCTTGGGGCTCACCCAAGTATTTCAACTTGACACTCCTGCACTTGGGAGCAGCACTTTTGCGAACACATCAAGTTTTTGGCACTGTTGCCAGGGACATCGGTGTAATTAGAAGTGATTCCACCAGCTGAGAGAAAAATTTCTGGTGTTGTGAATCTCTTCACAACTTTGGTGATATCTGAACCTCTTAGTCTAACTGCTGTTTTTTTTTATTTTGTTCATTTAGTTCATTTTCTTTTTATTGTTGTTATTGCATTTGCATGTCTAGTTGGATTAGGGATTATACAAATAGGTTGGTTAGGTCTGATTCTAATTTTTGCTCTGAATTTGTATCTATTTCTCTTGATTCTAAATATGAAATTCACAGCACCATGGTTGAGAATGATCAAGATGATAGGTTGGCCCCAAATCCAGTTAGAACCCTTAGAGAATACCTTCAACCTGTTAGGACCAGCTCTCCTTCTTGTATAATTTTGCCTATGAATGCTCATACCTTCAATTTTAAGCCTGGTATGATTCCCTTGATTCCACACTTTCATGGAATAGAATCAGAGAATCCATACTTGCATATTAAGGAGTTTGAGGAGGTGTGTTCAACATTCATGGATCAAACTTGTACGGAGGAGGTCATTAGGTTGAAATTATTCCCTTTTTCATTAAAAGATAAGGCAAAGACCTGGTTGAACTCTTTAAGGCCTCGGTCCATAGGCACATGGCAAGAAATGCAAACTGAATTTCTTAAGAAATTTTTTCCAATGCAAAGGACCAATGCCTTGAGGAGGCAAATTATGAATTTTGCCCAAAAGGATGGGGAAACTTTTTATCAATGTTGGGAAAGGTTTAAGGACCTTTTAAATGCTTTTCCACACCATGGGTATGAAAATTGGAGGATTATAAGCTTTTTCTATGAAGGCTTGCAACCAAAAATGAAACAATTTGTGGAGACCATGTGTAATGGGGAGTTCTTTGACAAAGAACCTGAAGAGGCTTTTGAGTACTTTGATTACTTAGCTGAAAATGCCCAATCATGGGACATTTCAGATGTACATGATAGGGTAGAGCCTCTTGTAACGTCCCGAACCTGGTTCGCTACTGTAACAACCCGAATTTAGTTCAACAACCAAATCCGAGGTGTTACTGGCCCATATCAAATACATCATCAATAATATACCAGACCAAAGAATTAAAATCCATTCACTTTATTATACTATCAGAGTTACGGAAACAAGTATGTGCGGAAGTGTAGTTTAAAATCCTCAAATAAACATATAGTTTGATCATCAATCATTAATATCAAAGTCTGGTAAAATAAACTGGTTACTATCTCTCTCATCTCTCTAATACATCAAATTCAAATGAATAATAATTTAATCAAAAGTACTAAGTCTATATCAATCATCCACCTCAAACAAGATCCGGATAATAGTAATCCTCCGGTGTATACTCAGCTACCTCTCCCTGGAAATCACTAAGATCCCCCTCTCGCGTATCAGCTGAAAAATGAAATAAAAATATGGTGAGATACGAATATCCCAGCAGGTAACACATGCATGATTAAATAGTTAATATAAGTAAAGTAATAGTTCATGCACGATTAAGCAATATCGACTAATCAGGCTCGTATAATCATTCATATCATTCATGAATATAAAACAGTTTGATAAACAGTTCTAGAAATGAATTTCAGCAAGTTTTAATATAAGAATCCAATAACCAAATCAATAACATAATTCATACTTTGCTAAGATGCACTAAGCAGTCACATCCGATCAATATCTCAATCACATGCCTCCAGCATGTATACAATAATAATATCAAGTGTTGTGATTTCAGTGTCATTTGTAGGACTCACAAAGATAGATAAACCTTTTGAGATGATTCTCAACCAATTGCTATACCACCGTGTGATTTAGGAGCAATGCTACTAATGATACTCAAGTCCCATGCAGCGCAGCTTAGACAAGAGTCGTAGTCACTGACTTATTGCACACGTACCCATTAGAGTTGGCATGTGCCAGCATGCAGCACCAGAATCAATACATGGAGATGGTCGCTTATCCACATGTACAGGGAATCACCAACGGTTCACCGGGGTGTCCCTCCAGACATAGGACCTTCTCAGACAAACTAACTTGCAAAGGAAGCGCGTCGCATATAGGAGTAACTCAACCCAAATGACATATCCCTCAGCTATCTAGCTACAACTATGGATCCATAACCAGTTATGCCCACTAGACTCCAAAATTCCCTAAAATATAATATTTCTATAAGGGTTGGTGCCTAGCGACATATAAAGGTTAAATCTGTCAAATTACTTCAATATTCGGTCATCTGAGTTCTGAATTCTCTATATACAGTTTTCTGGTTTATAGTGTCATTTAGAAGATGTTCTAGTAATTAAATACAAGTTAGGTTTTCTAAAAACTAGGTTTCTCCATTTCTTTCAAAGTTTGGCAACTAATGTCCTAAATACCTTCCTAATTTATTTTTCTGTAAAACAAGGAATTAGATAATTTATTTTGGTCTTAAAACATCTTATTTAATCATTAAAATTGTCTAAAAATAATTTGGAATTGAATCAGGGTTTGAAATTTCGAAAATCTACAAAATCTGAACAAAGCGCCTAGGATCGCCCCGGCGGTCTGTGGTCGGCGGTAGTTCAAATCAGAACGCCGACGATACGTCTTCAAGCGGTCTACGGCGATCTACGATTTATAACGAGCGCCTAAGATCGCCGACGATCGCCGAGCACAGTCGAGGTCGGCGGTCATTCAAAATCGAACAAAATCAGTTCCAAAACATGATTTTTCTCGTCTAAACTCATTCTAACATATTTATAACATGATTATCAAAATATATACATCATTACATATTATAAAAACATGCTTTTGCGATTAAATGCATGTAAATACAAATCAAACAAATAAAACAATGTCACCTACCTCTTAAACGTGCGTGCTTCTCCTTCTTCTCCAACCAACTACACTCACAGTCGTGATATAACCCCCGGACAACGAAGAACTCCAAAAACCAGACCTTTCTTCCTCCTCCTTCTCCCTCAGTCGTTCGGTCGCTTGTCGCTTGCGGCTGAAGTTGACGAATATAAGCGAGAATACACGAATACGTTTTAGGTTATTTTAATTGATATATATACCCCTTGATCTCATGTATCTCACATATAACTTCCCTATACACCCTGCCCAATCAGAATACATACCTCGATATCTCATGATCGGACGGTCAGATCTGCGTCTAATTCTGGATCTCCACTAATTAAATCATCCCTTACAATAATAAAATATTTCCATCAATTATAACTCCCAATAATATTATTTATTAATTTAATTTATTATTTAAGGAAAATTCAGGGTTTTACATCCTCCCCTCCTAAAAGAAAATTTTAGTCCTCGAAATTTACCTTGTGGTTCTGGAAATAGGTTGGGATACTTTCTCTGCATTTCCGATTCCAATTCTCAAGTAGCTTCCTTCGTTGTGTGATTCTGCCAAAGTATTTTCACAAGTGGAATCACCTTAGTACGAAGAACCTGCTCCTTTCTGTCCAAAATCTCAACTGGATGCTCCTCATAAGTCAAGTCCCCTCGCACTACTATCGGCTCATGCTGAATGATATGAGTGATAATACGAGCCTGATTAGTCGATATTGCTTAATCGTGCATGAACTGTGACTTTACTTATATTAACTGTTTAATCATGCATGTGTTACCTGCTGGGATATTCGTATCTCACCCTACTTTTATTTCATTTTTCAGCTGATATGTGAGAGGGGGATCTTAGTGATTTCTAGGAAGAGGTAGCTGAGTATACATCGGAGGATTACTATTATCCGGATCTTGTTTGAGGTGGATGATTGATATAGACTTAGTACTTTTGATTAGATTATTATTCATTTGGATTTGATGTATTAGAGAGATGAGAGAGATAGTAACCAGTTTATTTTACCAGACTTTGATATTAATGATTGATGATGAAAGGAGGAAGACTCAGCATTTTGAGAGGGGACTGAGGTCGGAAATTAGGAGTATGTTGACGGTCTTTGTCTGCACGGAGTACAATGATATAGTGCGAAAGGCTACTAGAGCAGAAGGGGATATAAATTCGAGGAACGAATTAGATTTGGTGAAACCCCATCCAATTGGAACCGAAAACTTTCCGAGGTCAGGATATGAGATGAGGAAGCATATAAGTGGAAAGAAAAGACAGCAGTGATTGGAATGATCAACAAGGAAGTGAAGACAGGAAGACTAATGGAAATTGTATAAATGTGATCGATTTCATTTGCCAGGTCCATGTTATGCGCCTCCAGGAGCTTGTTTCAGATGCTGACAACCTGGGCATAAAATTTTCGAATGTCCACACCCAGCTATGTATCAAAGGTTGCCAGTTAGAGAATCTTAGACAGAAGGTGAGTTCCTTATTTCCTTATTTTACTTGTTTTCATATTACTGCTTGTTAGTAAATGGAATGTAATGCATATATATAATCTGTGTAATTATTAGTCTGGATTTATTCAAGAATGGATCAATGGGAAGTAAGATTTAGGGAATCTTTGTAATCCAAATAAATTCTAATAATTTTTCTAGTAACTTAATTATTCTAACATCTTTATAAAGACCTGATTAAGGTATAGAAATTATTAAAATTTAATTTGGTAAATGACCAATTAGTTGGAAGTCCTAGTGATAGGTTAGAGTATGAAAGGATTAAATTGAAGGTGGTAACAGCAATAGGAATAATACTAGCTTGTAATTATGGATTAGGATTACCTTCTAAATTATATTTTAGGTTTAAGGAAGGGGTTGTAAATTAAAAATACAGAAAATTAGATTAGTGGTTATCTTAGGTATTAATATAGGAACTTGGATTATAATAAGGGGATTAATAAGGAAGTTAATGGTAGAATTTAGAGATGAATGTTCTACATGTTTGATGGATGATGAGCCACTTGTATTGAGTCATACTTGGGTAGTGCAAGGCATCGGCCAATACTAAACACATGTTCAAATATTAAACTTGATGCAAGTGGGGTAGTGTAACTACTATCTATATATATATATACATATGTGTGTGAAAGATGTTTTGTAATGTATTATCTTTGATTTAAGTTAAGTTAGAATGGAGCCACGTGATTTTCTAGTCAACCTTCATATAGACGCGTATATATGTAAAGGATTGATGGTACTGAAACTATGAAACTCTCTTCTAAATTATTTTATGGTTATAAATAGTTAGGTTTTTGATAGTAGTAAATATAAGCGCAGTAGAAGCGTAGTGGATATAAGGAGATGAGGATGTTGAAATTTCGAGGTCGAAATTTATTTGTTAGGTGGGTAGGATGTAAAACCCTAAATTTTCCCAAATATTAAAATAAAATAATAATTAATATTCTTGAGGATTATTCTGAATGGAAATAATTTATTATTGTAGAGAATATCGTTATTAGTGGGGATCAGGAGTTTGGCGCAGATCCGATCGTCTGATCATGAGATATCGAGGTATGTATTCTGATTGGGCTGTGTGTATAGGAAAGTTTGCATGTGAGCTACATGGGATTGGAGAGTATAAATACCAATTAAATAACCTAAAACAAACACGTTTGTATTCTCTTTGTATTCGCTGGTATTTAGCAGCCGCAGAAGACTAACGCACGATTGAGGAAGAAGAAGAAGAAGAAGGGAGAGAGAATCTACCTTGGGTTTCCATCTTCTGGACACTGTCTTGCAACCGTGAAGAGTGTGATCACTGCTGGTTTAGAGGAGGAAGAAGAAGAACGCACGAATAGAGGTAGGTGACACTGTTTTACGTTCGTTTTTGTATTTAACGTTCGTTTAATCTTCAAACCATGTTTTTATGATATAAATATATGTATGATGCATGATATAATCATTATAAGTATTATGGGATTGCTTAGAATAGGAAAAATCATGTTTTTAAAGTGTTTCTGTTCATTTTTGGGAGACCGCCGACCTCGACTGTGCTCGACGATCCTCGGCGCTCGTTGAAAAATTGAGACCGCTGGAAGACGTATCGTCATCGCTCTATTTTACACTACCGCCGACCTTTGACCGCCTAGGCGATCCTGAGCGATCCTAGGCGCTCTAGCAAAAAAATGCAATTTTGACAGTTTTTCATCCCCTTTTCTTCTCCAACCCTTTTCCAAATAACCAAAGCCTCCTACACAGCACCCTTATTTACCTGCAAGACATTTACACAGCACCCTTATTTACCTGCAAGACATTTAAGTAAATGTCCTGTGTATTTATTGCTCCATTTAATTAAGTCTTTACATGTAAATAAGGTTTTACCCCCCATTTGGAATCAATAAAAATACTTCCAAGGTCCAATTCCCAGCCAATAAAAAGTCAACTTTCCAGTTCATGCCTAAATTTCCAGTTTTCCCAGTTTTTATCAAAAAGCCCGTTTTGGGTTTGATACCCAGATGAGTGATTCAGAAGCCCATAAAATTCTAGGAGATGTGTTTACCCTTCAATAGACTACAACCAAAATTTGAGCCCGAAACTCCTTGTAGATTTGTCTAGAAAAATTATATACCAAAAGTCAATGTTTTTAACCAAACTTGGAATATTTTTGGGGTCCGAAACTTTTTGTTCCGGAATCGATTGATTTTTGGTATGGTGACCTTATTGGGAATCCTAAGACTATTCCACTCATCCAAAATGTATTTTGAGAACTTTATGATATTCTTAGTCCCAAATCATTATAAAATATGGTATTTGGATTTCCACCCCTTGTAACACTTCTCTAAGATTATTCTTAAGGTGTCCCTGAAGGCCAATTATACTAAAAAGTTCATATTAGATATTTAACCACCGTATTTTATGATTTAGTAAAATTGGGGTTTAAAGAGGATCAAATTCACTTGAAATGATTACAAGGATTCTATATAGGTAATTTCCTCTTTAAAATATAATTGGACTGTGGACTGAATGCCATGATGGCTATAAGAGATTGTACCATCTGCGGATGAGATATGAGACCACCTGCGGGTGAGATGTGTAACTCCTGCAGGAGAGACCTCTTGTGGGGGAGATGTATTCATGATGTGATTGCATCCCACAAGGGAGATGTATATGTAACCACCTGCGAGTGAGATGAGACCTTCTGTTGGGGGAGATGTGATCCTGATTGGATTGCATCCCACAGGGGAGATATGTGACCACCTGCGGGTGAGATGAGACCTCCTGTTGGGGGAGATGTGATCCTGATTGGATTGCATCCCACAGGGGAGATATGTGACCACCTGCGGGTGAGATGAGACCTCCTGTTGGGGGAGATATAATCAGATGTGATTGCATCCCACAGGGGAGATATGTGACCTCCTGTGGGAGAGATGTGACCTCTTGTGGGGGAGATGTAATCATGATGTGATTGCATCCCACAAGGGAGATATATGTGATTACCACCTGCGGGTGAGATGTGACCACCTGCGGGTGAGATATGATGACTCCTGAGGGAGAGACCTCATATAGGGTAGATGTGATTACTACGTGATTGCATCCTACATGGGAGAATGTTGTTATCAGATTGAGATTTACTATTAATTATGAATGACATGATCTACATTTGAATAAGAAGAGTTTGATTAAACGGTTTAGCTGTGATTTGATTTGAATGACTCTAAAATAGAATATAAATGAGCCATGAATTAATTATAGAATTATTTTAGGGAAAACAATACTGGTAGTGAATTGGAAAATCCTTTAGATGAGATCTATATCACATTGCCTTTCTAATTGAAACGAAGGTTACATAATAAACTCTCTTTATTCGAAACACTGATTAGATGTTGGTTTCATATGGTGATTAATCGTTCTTATTATCGACCGTGACTACCCGATTATTTTATCGTGCATGAATGATTACTTTTATATATAAACTATTTCTAGCATGCATGTGTTACATACTGAGATAGTTGTATCTCACCCTACTTCATTATCTTATTTTTCAGCTGTTTCACCTGAGAGCGTCCTTGGGGTTGACTCGAGGGGAAGTTGCAGATTACTGAGCTGAGGATCTTTCTTATTTAGTTTATATCTTTCTATTAGAGGTTGATATAGATGTACCTTGATAGATAGTTTATGATTTAATGGAATATGAGAGAAAGTGTGTTAGAGAACCCTTTTACCATATTTCTGAATTTATATTGATAAGATAGTTTGATGGTTATATTTAGCCACGCATATTGTTGAAATTAATGTCTTTAATTCTCCGCACTCTGATAATGATTGGAATTAGCTTAATTTAAATATTTGGAAATTAGTAGCTTTGGGCCTAGTATCACTTTGGATTCGGGTTTGGTGCTTGTTTTGCATAGACCCAGGTTCGGGGCGTTACACCTCAAAAAAGCCATAGTTGGTGGTGGAAGATACCATTTGAAGGAGGTGGATGACTTGAATGCTAGGTTAGCATTGATTTCTAGGAAGTTGGAGAGCTTAGACATGAAAAAAGTGAAGGAGATCCAAGCTGTAGAAAAATCTCATGATAAATGTAGTATTTGTGAGGAACAAGGACATTCAACTAATGATTGTCCTACAATCCCAGCTTTCAAAGAAGTACTTTTGGATCAACCTAATGCTGCAAATTTTGTCTCTAAACCTTTTTCAGGTGCATACTCCAATACATACAATCCAAATTGGAGGAACCATCCCAACTTAAGTTGGAGGAATGACCAAGGGGCTCATTCAGCACCTCATGCACCTGGACCTTCAAATCAAGCATCCAACATGCATTCATCCATGCCCGGACCAGCCCCATATCATTACCAAGCACCTACTCCACCAAAGAAGAGCCTTGAAGATACAGTACAACAGTTGGCAGCAAGATTGACCACTAATTTGAGTGCTCAAGAAAAGGGAAAATTTCCAGCACAACCCCAACCAAATCCTCAAAGCCAAGCTCAACCAAATCCAAGTTCAAGTGAAGTTGTGAACATAAGATCAGTCAAAGCAATCACTACAAGGAGTGGTAAAGTGGTGGACAACCCAATTCAAAGCTCTGAAAATTCTGGTAAGGTCTCTAACACAGTCCAAGAGGAAGAAGAAAAAGATTTAGAAGTGATTGAGGAAGGTTTTTGCCCTAAACCTGCACCTTTTCCTACTAGGTTAGCTTCTTTACACAAGGATAGGAATCATGCTGAAATTTTAGAAGTCTTTAAGCAAGTGAGGATTAACATACCATTGTTGGATGCTATCCAAAAAATCCCCACTTATGCAAAGTTTTGAAAAGACTTGTGTACAGTCAAAAGGAAGCTAAGTGTGAAAAGAAAGCATTTCTCACTGAGCAAGTGAGTGCTATTATACAAAGTAACACCCCTCCTAAATATAAGGATCCGGGGTCACCCACCATTGCTTGTATAATTGGTAGCTCAAAAATAGGACATGCATTGCTAAATCTAGCTCTAGTGTGAATTTGTTGCCTTTCAATGTGTATGAAAAGCTTGGGTTAGGAGAGTTAAAACCCACTTCCATCACCCTTCAGCTAGCTGATAGGTCAATTAAAATACCAAGGGGGGCAGTGGAAGATGTCTTGGTGCAAGTGGATAAGTTCTACTATCCAGTTGATTTTGTTGTGCTTGATATGCAACTTTCATCCAATTCTCTTTTCCAAGCACCTGTAATTTTAGGAAGACCATTTCTTGCTACTTCCAATGCCTTGATAAATTGTAGAAGTGGTATCCTAAAGCTAAGTTTTGGTAACATGACGCTAAAGCTGAATATTTTTAACTTGTGCAGGCAACCTCAAGAAGTGGAGGAGCTACAAGAAGTGAACTTGCTAGAGAGCATCATTTCTGAAACCTCACCTTTGTCTTGCCAATCTATTGATTTATTAGATAATTTAGAAGATGGATTTGACTCAATTGACCATTCTAATGATTCTTCTTCTATTTCTTTTGTAGGTAAACAATCAAATTTGCATTGGAAGCCCAAAATTGAGGAGTTACCTCCATTGGCAGCAAAATTGAAGCCTTCGAAGGAGCAACCACCTACATTGGAACTCAAGCCCCTCCCATCAGATCTGAAGTATGCTTTCTTGGGAGAACATAACACCTTTCCAGTGGTAATCTCTTCCTTTTTAACCAATGAGCAAGAAGGTAAGTTGCTGGAAATTTTAAGAAAGCATAGGAAAGCTATTGGGTGGACTATAGCTGATATAAAAGGTATCAATCCATTAGTGTGCACCCATAGAATTTACCTAGAAGAGAATGATAAACCTACTAGGGAGATGCAAAGGAAGTTGAACCCGGTCTTGAAGAATGTGGTTGATGGTGAAGTGCTGAAATTGTTGGATGTGGGTATCATTTACCCCATTTCTGATAGCAAGTGGGTTAGCCCCATTCAAGTAGTACCCAAGAAATCAGGAGTAACTGTGATTAGGAATGAGAAGGATGAATTGGTTGCTACTAGAGAGACTAAGGGCTGGAGAATGTGTATAGATTATAGGAAATTAAATTCAGCAACAAGAAAGGATCACTTTCCATTGCCCTTTCTTGATCAAGTCCTAGCAAAGGTTGCTGGTCATGCATTTTATTGTTTCTTGAATAGATTTTCAGGCTATTATCAAATTGAAATAGCACCTAAAGATCAAGAAAAGACTACTTTTACATGCCCTTTTGGCACTTTTGCATTTAGAAGAATGCCTTTTGGGTTATGTAATGCTCCGGCAACTTTTCAGAGACGCATGCTTAGTATTTTTAGTGACTTGATTGAGGAGTCTTTGGAAGTATTTATGGATGATTTCTCTACCTTTGGTAATTCTTTTGAAGGATGTTTGACTAACTTACAAGCTATTTTGGCCAGGTGTGAAGAAAAGAATCAACTACTCAATTGGGAAAAGTGCCAATTCATGGTTCAGCAAGGTATTGTTCTTGGTCACATAGTGTCACATAGGGGTTTAGAAGTTGATAAATCTAAGGTAGACCTGATTGCTAAATTACCCACTCCCAAAACAGTGAAGGACATTAGGGCTTTCTTAGGACATGCTGGTTTTTATAGAAGGTTTATAAAAAATTTTAGTTCTATCTCTAAGCCCTAGTGTCATTTGCTTCAGCATGACACTATTTTTGAGTAGACAAGTGAGCATCAAGAATCCTTTGATAGGCTGAAAACTCCGCTTACAACAGCCCCTATCATGCAACCCCCAGATTGGTCTCTTCCTTTTGAGATCATGTGTGATGCTAGTGATTATGCTATAGGAGCTGTTTTAGGACAGTGTAGAGATAAGCTCCCTTTTGTCATTTATTATGCAAGCAAATCTTTAAGTGGAGCTCAAAAGAATTACTCCACAACTGAGAAAGAGTTGCTTGCAATTGTGTTTGCTTTGGAAAAGTTTAGAGCTTATATTATTGGGTCTCCTATAGTTATTTTTACTGACCATGCTACTTTAAAGTATTTGTTCACTAAGAAGGATGCTAAACCAAGGCTGATTAGATGGGTGTTACTCCTTCAAGAATTCAACATTACAATAAAGGATAAGAAGGGAGTGGAGAATGTTGTTGCTGATAACTTATCAAGGCTTACTTTTTCTGAAATTGAACCATCTATTCCTATATTTGATTCTTTTCCTGATGAGCATATACTTGCTGTTAATTCCATCCCTTGGTATGCTGACATTGTGAATTTCTTGGTAACAGGTCAAACACCTCCCAAGTGGATTTCTCAAGACTTAAAAAGGTTCAAATCAGAGGTTAAGTACTTTTTCTATGATGATCCATATTTGTTTAAGTATTGTTCTGATCAAATCATCCGTAGGTGTGTTCCCGATAATGATATACATGCTGTTTTGCTTTCTTGTCATTCTGAGGCATGTGGAGGACATTTATCTGCCCATAAAACAGTTGCAAAGGTCCTCCAATGTGGTTTGTATTGGCCTAATATGTTTAAGGATGCTTTGAATTTTTGTAAAACTTGTGAGCCATGTCAAAAGTTAGGGGGGATAACTAGGAGAAACATGATGCCTTCGCAACTTGTTTTAATCCTAGAAATCTTTGATTGTTGGGGGCTTGATTTCATGGGACCTTTCCCTTCATCTTTTGGGTACTTGTATATCTTGGTAGCTGTAGACTATGTTTCTAAGTGGGTTGAGGCCATTCCATGTAGGAAGAATGATCACCAAGTGGTGATTAGGTTTCTAAAAGAGAACATCTTGGCTAGGTTTGGCATGCCTAAGGCTATCATTAGTGACAATGGAACTCACTTTTGTAACAAGCCTTTTGCTTCCCTCTTGAGGAAACATGGAATCCACCATAAAGTGTCTACACCATACCACCCCCAAACAAATGGGCAAGCTGAATTAGCTAATAGGGAAATCAAGCAAATCCTTGAGAAAACAGTTAACCCAAGCAGAAAAGATTGGTCTTTACGTTTGATAGATGCCTTGTGGGCATATAGGACAGCTTATAAGACAATTTTAGGAATGTCCCCCTATAGGCTAGTGTATGGCAAAGCATGCCACTTACCTGTGGAACTTGAGCACAAAGCCTATTGGGCCATAAAAAGGGTTAATTTTGACCTTGACAAGGCTAGTTCCTTGAGGAAGCTCCAAATTTCAGAATTAGATGAGTTGAAGAGGGATGCTTATGAGAATTCTAAGTTAGCCAAGGAACACATGAAGATTTTGCATGATAGGCACATTCAGAGGAAGTCATTTGAACCTAACCAACAAGTTTTGCTTTATAATTCTAGGCTTCATTTGTTTCCTGGTAAGTTGAGGTCTAGATGGAGTGGTCCTTATGTTGTGAAAACAGTCTTTCCCCCTGATGCTGTAGAAATCTTCAATCCTCAAAATGGGAATATTTTTAAGGTGAATGGCCAAAGACTTAAACCTTTCTTGGCTAATTTCTCCACCAAGGACACCACCACCCATTTGCAAGACCCCATTTACCCAAGTATTGTTTAGAGTAGTCCTAGATAGTTTATTTTCTTTCTTTTTGTTTTGCTTATTTACTTTTGTTTGTATTTATTTTTTTTATTTTTTTTCTTTAGTTTAACTTCTTAGTTTTTAGTTTACTTTCTTTACCAAGTTCAGCTTATCTTAGGTAATTTCTTTTTATTGTTCTTAATTTGTGCTTAAAGTAGTGCTTTAACTTGCTTGAAATCTGTTTTTCATAGTATTTTTTCATCAATGTGAACTTTGATTTGTTCCTTTCATGATCACCTCTGGTAGCACAGGTGCTGCCCAGGTTCTGAGAAAGTGAGGTGATGGAAGAATTTGGGAAATTTTCTCAGAAAAGAGTTTTTTTTTTGGGAGAAGGTCTACAGTGGGGTTGGCATGGGATTTGATGAAGAGGCCAAAACCATGGTAGCATGAGTGACAGGTCTGAATTCATTTAAAAAAATTGGGAGAGAAAGTCTTAGCAAGAAAGTTTGAATCTGGGCAGATGAGTTTTGAGTGCTTGGAGCGCCTGAGAAGTGGAAATGCAAAATAGAGGAGTTGGCACAAATGGGGCCCTAAACTTAAGTGTTCTAGACAAAGACTAGATTGTTCATTTCAAATTGCTGTCAAGAACTCCAAGGACTTGAGTGAGAATCACAGCACATTGATCTAATGGGAATTGTTATTTGCCTGTGGGATAGGATCATTTGAACACTAAAGATTCAAAATATCTCACAATGATGGTGATCATGAATGAAATTTTACTTCTCAAAGCATGATTTAGGCAATTAGGTGAAGGAACTCACAGGTCATGAAGCAATGGCAATAGCCCAGGTGAGACTACCATGAATGTGGAGAGCAATAGCAACCTCAAAGGATTCAGAGCATGGATTTGTTGCAACCCAAGGAACAAAGGTCCTGGAACTCAGGTGACCAGGATAACTACAGCTAAAGTCATGATTAGGTCTTTGTCACAGAATCAGTTCACAGGTGAAGGTTTCTATTCAGATCAGGGAGTATGAAGAGCAATAAGAGGGGGTTAAATCTGTAATGATTGCAGATATGAAAGAGATTCTACTTTCAAAAATAAGAAACCAAGGGAGCTGGGCAGCAAATGGCACTAGCTCAGGAAATACACCCGAATTTCCCATTCTTATTAAAAGTAGTATTAGACAGGTTTGAACCTCTATTCAAGTTGGGGAAGATGCAAATCTAATGCATTCAAACTCACCAAATCAATTGGTCAAAACACTCCAAAACAGGGGAGCCACCCTCATATAGCACTGCAAGTTGCATGAGTTTGCTACTAGGGGAATTTCACAGCAAAGAAATGGCCTGTTATGTGCAATCAAGTTACTGTCAACATTCTTAGACTTGGAGCAATGAAAAATCAGTTTCTTTTTGTTAACTTGGATTGAAAAAAAAAACTTGACAAAACAAGTATGGTTCAAGTTGTGTAGGGCATGGGGAGAGCCTATCAGGTCCTTCACAAGTCTTTGATCTATCTAATGAACCTGGACAGCAGGTGAGTGCAATATTGGATCAGGTTGCTGTCCATACTCCAAGCAGTGGATGGAAGGTACTCTCATGCCCTGAAATAACCCAACCAAGGACAAATCAGGTTCAGAGAGTTTGGATTTGTTCTACAAGCCATTTAGGAGCTTGGGCATTTATGAGTGAAGTCCACAGGCCATTTATGGGAGAGCATTGTTAAATGTTATGAGCAGAAGCAAGAGAGAAATCAGGTGTAAACTTCTGGTGAAGAAATTCAAGCTTGAGTTTTGCTACAATTCACTTTGGTTGCTGGTATATCCTAGAAGGAAGTGTAAAAAATGGCTAAAAGGATCTTCTCAAGGATGGTGCACTTGGTGAACATGGAATTCAGAGATGTTATGAGTTTAGAGCTTGCATTCACAAGTGGTTAGCCCAGAAAAGGAAGACTTGAAGCTGCTGAATACAGCAATTGCCAAATCTGATTACACAGGCAGAACCATATTGGATTTGGTATTGTTGCATTCAAACTCCACCAATGGAACCTCAGCTCAGCTCAGTGATATTTTGAACCCCAATATTGTTAACTCAGTGCTCAAATCAGCTCAATGTACAGGCAAGAACCACCCTCTTGGTCACCCCCATCTAGGAGATCCAAAAACCCCCTGCAGTTCCGATTTTTACCCTAAAAATAGGGTCAAACCGGATTCAATCTGTAAGGAGTTGGAATGCATGCCACACACCGTTGGAAAGCCCTATCAGTGTAGTTTCTAAAACATCAAACGGTGTGTGAAATGGAGTCTTCTAGAGGAACTTATTGCCATTTTACTAAAGGGGGTTCTGAGCACCTCTAATGGTAAAAACAGCCACCTATATTTTGAAACTTGGGAAACTCAACTCCGGATTGGTTCCAACAAAATCAAGGGAACAAGGAGGGTTTCAAGGCCTTAAAAATTGATGAGATGAGGGAGGATTAGTTCCTTAAAAAAACCATGGGAAGCTAAGGAACCAAGTTTTGTTATCGAATGTTTACTGAATCAGCTGGGGTGACAGTAATGCATAGATCTGATTATAGTTGGGCAGTGATTCCCTCACACTACAGGGAGAAGACATCAAATTTGAAAAGCTCAATGCGTGGGGCAACTTGTGATCTAGAAAAGCAGTACAAAGTTGAGGGAATTAGCTTTGTTTTGGGTATATTTTGTATCTCACCATGCTGTCAAGAGCAAGAACAGCAAAAAAATGCCTTTCATCATTCTTTGGTTTGACTTTACCATGGATCATCCTCAGAATCTACACAATCTCATCCCACTCCATATTTTTCAGGTGATCTTATCTAAACACCACTTTCTCCTTTCCCCCAAATTGTTTCAAGTCTTACAAGTATCTCATTTTTCCCAATCCTTTTGCTTTCTCTCCACCTTGTTTTTTGTTTTGCACTTGCTCTAACCTCTGTCTTGCAGTTCCAATTACTTTTCATGATGGTTTTAAGCCCCATCAAGTTTTCTCAAGCATTTTTTAGATGTTACCTTGCTTGCTTGCCCATGCACTACTCAAGGTAAGGTTGAAATTTTTCATCCAAACCATGCAAGTTTCAGCCAAGCAAGGTAATATACATCCTTTCTTCACTCAAGTATTGCTTCTTTTTATTCTTTACCTTCCAAACATTGAGGACAATGTTTATTTTAATTTGGGGGCTGGGGGATTAATTTTTGCATGCTACTTCACTACTTGGAGCAAATTTTTGCTGATTTCTCTGTTTTTGAGCTATCTTGAGTGAATTTGAGCAATTTTGAGTGAATTTTGAACTTTGAAGCCCATGTTTAAATTAGTTTGAGTTCAATTCATTTGGGTGAATTTTCATGCTATTGGTAAGGGTGATGCATGTTCTTGGTAAAAGAAGTGTTGTATTGTTTTTTCTGCTATTGCCATGAAAAGAAAAAGATCTGTCATTACTCTCTTCATAACAGCCATGCTTTCTTGCCCTTAACCTCTAAATTTTAATTGCATTGCTTGATCTTAGTTGGGGGGGGGGGGGGGTGGTAGTATTAAGGGCAGCTCATGGTATAAGCTTTCATGCATGTCCTCATGCCTTGTTTACATTCCCTCAAATGTGCAAATTATTCATGTTAGTCCTATGCTTAAGATTATTTATCTAGGTTTAAGCTTGCTTTCCATTTTAAAGTTGTCAATTTCCTTTACTGAAATCTAGAACAGTGAGTTTCATGGTCCACATTAATTCTGAATGGTTTGAGTGTAGTTCACATGGGGCTATAGTGATGTTCTTGACCATTCAAACCTAGGTAATGCAATGTATAGTTGCTGTCACTGAATTTCATGCACAACAGTGAGTGTTTAGTTGATTTTTAAGCCTCAATTAGTGTCTTTCACCAATCAACCCCCAAGAGCTCTATTGAACCATATCTTCAAGGCCCAAAAAAAAAGGGTATCAAAAAAAAGAAAAAAAAAGAGAAAAAGAGCAGAAAAATTCTGCTAGAAAAAAGAAAGAAAGAAAAAGTGAAAAAGTGGCCTGAGATCAAGTGAAAAAGAAGAGGGACAATGTGACCTCTTTGTAAAGTGCAATGGAAAAGGCAACCTATTACCGGGGCTTGAAAAAAAAAAGGAGAGATAAACAATGAATAAGACATGTGCCAATCAATAAAGGCCTTTTGTAGTGTAATAGCATGAAAGCCGCCATTGCAATGGTTTTGACTTAGAGTAAAAACCAACTTGGTTTGCTTGCAGGGTTGCTAGGTTGAATAACACTTTGAGAGGTTTTAGAAGTCACTAAATGCAAATTATCCACACACTTACACTCAATGAAAGTAATTTCAGAACCTTACACTTGGTTGAATTGTTAAGAACTCAAGAAGCTCCATGTGGCCTACAAGCTAACCTAATTTAGTCTTAATGCCCAAGTCACTTATCTTGTTCTATTTTTCAGCAGAAGAATATGATTTCAGAGATTTGAGGCATGCTTAGACTTAGATAATCAATGCTTTTGCTAGGGACTAGCAAGTAGTAAGTTGGGGGGTGTGATTAAGTGGTTAAATTGCATATTTAAGCCACTTATTGAGATGAAAAATACAGAAAAATCCCTTTATATTTGCTTAATCATGCATTGACTTGTGTTGGTGGCCTAAGCATTGAATTGAATTTTTATTGTATATTTTAGGCTTAATTGTGCATGGAAAGTGTGCTTAATGTGAAATGGGATTGCCTTGAGAATTTTCTAGTTTAATTTTGGGTAAAGAATTGTCTTGGCATCAATTTGAGATTATTTTGGAATTAGACATGGATTAGATGAGCATGGTATTGATAGAAAATAAAATTAGATGGCATAAGTTTCATGTGGCATTCTACATTGCCATCACAACAAATCAATTTAAAATGGGAATTTACCTATATACCCTTCACTAACAATGTTGTGGTTTGTTTGTTACAGGGGTAAATGAGGAAAGGAAAAGAAGCCAACGATTGGCTTTGTGCTGAGTAGGATAACTGCCTGTCAGGGTCGTTGGAGATGGACGAATGGGGGAATAGGGAGCTGGAGCAGAGGGCGGACAAGAGAAGAGGGTTCATTCATGAAAGGGGATTCAGCGGGTGCATGGTGGCGGCTGGATCAAGCTTAGGGCGTTTTTCCCATTTTGCTATTTTTTCTTGATTTTTGCATTTTTAATCTTTCTCTCAATCGACTTCTTATATTTCTGGGTTGGACGACCACTGCACGAGCTTCAACTGATGGAAGAGCAACCACTATAGCCCAAGCACAGAAGGACGAAGTCTGCACAAGAAACTAGAGTTGTGGTTTGGACGAACAGAACTTGTAGAGGGAGTCTTTTCTTTGGCTTCTGTATTTTTTTCCATTTATTTTTCTGTTCAATGTCTTCTTACTCTTGAGTTAGCTTTAGAGATTCAACATTAATCATTTCCAAGGTGTTTTCTCATAATTCATGATCATAAAGCACAGTGGACAAATCAGGGAATTTTTGTTGCTTTCAATTTCTGATTTCTTTTTTTCTGTCGGCAAGAAGACTTCCTTCTCAGTAAACCCCTTTTGTTGTTTTAATTTTAGTCATCTTATTAGTTCTAGTGGATCGATTTCAATTTCTGTTTCGATTGTGCATGTTGGAGAATTCAATTGGATCAGTGTATGTTTAATTCAGAATTTCATTCTCTGTTTTCTGTTTAATCTCTTGTTGAATTAATGGAATCGGTCATGGCTAAATGGATTATGTCTAGCACCATGTGTGAGTAAGTGTAATCCTGAGCTCAGGTGGAGCTCTGAATTGGATATGTATCTTCTTCTCATTTTTAGTCATCCTCACATTGGTTTTGTGTTGGAAGCTTTAGAAATTGCAAAGCAAGTTCTTGATATATTTTTAAAGGAGATCTCCAACTAACCTTGATCCACTGTCGACAATAGGCACAGCGGATGCTTGAGTTATGAATTGGGTTTTTCTATGTGAAAGTTCATTCCAAATCTGTTTTGAAATTTCCTTAAGCAATTTTATCTTAATTACATTTTGGGTTGCATTGTTTAAGCATCCGATTATCAATCTCATGACTGAGTTGGTAATTGAAGAAGAGAGGATTTAAGAGGAAGAGAGATACAGTCCATGTTTGAGCGAAACCTGTAGCTCAGGTCTTTGATTAACTTGTCCTTAGAACTCTTTACCTTCATCTAGGTTTCTCCTTGCAATTTAGTATATGTTTCTTTTACTTCTTGTTAATTGACTCTACTGTTTTTCTTTACTTTTTTTTTTTTATCTCTAAAATCTGATTTGGAGTTTAGTTTACCTTGATTAATTTTGCTTTTAGAATTAGGACTAGTTTAGTTTAATTTGAAAATATAGGTAGCAATTTGTCACTTAACTCATGTAGATTCTGTTTTCTTTTCTTCTTTGATTCCCTAGCATCTTCAATTTTTAATTTCTGATTTACTTCTAATAACTGTTGTCCTTGTGGAAATCGACCTTGGGGCTCACCCAAGTATTTCAACTTGACACTCCTGCACTTGGGAGCAGCATTTTCGTGAACACATCAATTCTTGATCCAATGTACCCCTTCCATAACCCCCCTATCCCTTCTCTTGTTTGATATTCTTTCATCTTCTTGTGGGTTAATTTTAACATGTGTTAGAGTATGGTTTCAGCATGTGTTAAATCTCATGAAGTATGCATGTACATGCATGTGTAACCCTATATGTATGATCCCTACACCCCCACTATGCCATGATGTTTTTGGTTGCTGTTTTGGGGTAATGTGTGTGCTCACTTTCCCCTCTCCATGAACACCTATAACATATGTGCATAAATCCCCCATGCTATGTTCCTTCTTCCCCTTTGCTTCCTATTGTTTTGTGCTCCATAGCATGATCCCCATCACCCTTAGAGCTACTGTTTTGAGTCCTTGTGTATGTTCCCGTTCCCTCCTTAGATTCACCATACACACACTCGTATGCTTAAGCTCACTTAGGATGCATGCTAGGTTTCCCCTTTCTCTTCTTATTTGTATATCTTCTTTAACATGCATGTTAGCATGATCACATGCACACACATTCAGATCACTCTCTTTTAGCATGTGTAGCCTCCCACCTTCATCCTCATAATCATCTACTTTAGTTGATGTTCTTAGAAGCTTTAGTATGTTCCACGACCCCCCACTTTTAGTTGCTGTTTTAAATTATCTTTGCATGTTCCCATCCCCCTTTAGGCACACCATGCACACACATGGGCATGACACCAATGGAGAGTATATTAGGCCCTTTAGCTTGTCCCATTTGCATGGCTCATGGCACACACTCCACTTTTTATCTACTGTTTTGGCACATCATGAAGGCTCACATGTGCATGCACGTATAGCACCGTAGAAGCATGCTTAGAACCCCTTCAGTTATGCCCTTTTCACTACCATGAGCACTAGCCTGCAGCACTCTTTTAGCACAATTTCATCTATTGTTTATATTGTCATGTACACACTAAGGTCACCCTAGGAAGTATGATAAGCTCCTCATGGTTTCCTTTTTCTTTTCAGCACTTGAACACACTTTAAGTCACCCATTTCCTTTGCTGTTTTGGTATGTCTCCAACATGCTTGTTTTGTACAGGTTAAATGGTGAGTGCATGTACGAATGGTTTGGTCGTAGACCAATACATAGGCCATCCGGGCCTCTCCCCCTCAACCCTGAATCATTGTGGGCCCACACAGGGGCCCACACAACCCTTGGGAATCCCTAGAAACCCAAGAAATCAAATCCCCTTTGAAAAAGCCCTAAAATAAGGTTTTTCAACCCTTTTGCCAATTTCCACCCATTTTTAAATAAACCAACAGGGTTTCTGGGCCAACCAAAAACCCAACATGGGCCTTGGACCCAATGAATCCAACTTGATTACCCGTGGGCCTTCCCCACCAAGCCCAATAGACATTTTTGGACTTAAATAAGGCAATTAAATTAATTAAGTGGGCCACACTCTTTGAGGCCCACCTCAAGCCTAACTTGAATCATGCTGGCCTAGATTAGGTGTGGTTTGGCCGAGACTGCGGGCCTGGGCCTATCAGGCCAACTAAGCCCATTAACCAAATAAAAGAAAGGTCCAAAACCCTAATCCCTCAAGCCTTGGGCTTTCAAGCCCAAGCCTAGGCTATGGGCCCCAATCCCATGCCTAGCCCATTTGGACACAACCTAACCAAAATAATTCAAGTTATTTGGTAACCATTGTGTGGCCCACCCAATGGGCCCACAAACCATCCAGGCCCATAAAAAATAAAACCTAACTCAATCCTTGAACCATAAATAAATAAAACTAATAAAATTAACCAAAGCCTAAAGGGCCTCCTAGGGTTAGATTGAGGCCCAACAAGAGACATGTGGGCTAAGCTTAGCCCACCAAGGCATCCGTGGGCCTTCCAACGGGGCCCACCAAATCAGACCCAGATCACTTAACTAAGCAAGAAAAAATCAAATAAAGGGAGCCACACCACTCAGGTGGTCCCCACCCAGACTAAAAAGTATACATGCTGGCTTAGGAATAATGGTGAGTTAGAGTTGACTCGAAAACTAGGAAGACCCGAGGGACCCGTCAACCGGCAGAGCAGACCAAGGTGTCTTCTGACATCCCCGGACCATAACCGAAAGCTTAGCCCGAATCTCGAAAAGCGGCAGACCAGCAAATTAGACAAACCTAGGCGGTGGCGACTCCCAAATTCCTGTTTTACCCTTATGAGGCACGCACCCGAACCTCACGTGCGCCCTGCCGTGCGATCCCACTGCGCACATAGAGTACACATTGTTTCCGATGTGAAGGGTTGAGGCTTTGTATAGGACTTGTAGTGTCCATTGCGGCAGAGGAGTCGAGGGGTGACTCACTTGTCATCTCAGATGTGCCAGTAGTCTGGGATTTTGTAGATGTCTTCCCAAATGATCTACCTGGATTACCACCTGTTAGGGAGGTTGAGTTCAAGATTTAGCTGTTACTTGGTACAACTCCTATTTCAAAGCCACCATATAGGTTTTCGAAACCAGAACAAAAGGAGTTGAAGAAGCAGATAGATGAGCTTCTAGAGAAGGGATGCATTAGGTCGAGTGTGTCACCATGGGGTGCACTAGTTCTTTCTTTTTAGAAGAAGGATGGTAGCATGCGCATGTGCATCGATTATAGGCAACTTAACCAAGTCAAGGTTAAGAATAAGTACCCATTGTAACGACCCAAAACCAGGTCTACCTCTCCAAGGCACAAACCCGTCCCCGGTCGTCACAAGTTGGTCTTTCGACCTAATTAAATGCAGATAATTTAAAAACTTTTTCATAAGACAAGTGGAAGTGATATACAGTTGATCCATGTGCATAATAAGAGTGTACAAGAAAGTGACATTTCTGTAGTGGACTACAGAATGAATCATATAACTATTATGGTATTACAAAATGTAGGTATCTAGTCACTCCTCTCAATCAACAAGTTTACAATAAAAAAGGTACAACATAAATAAAGTCCTAGGTAGGTTTGTAAAAATCCTCCTCTCTATACCTAGGTGCCTTGTCCTTTCCTCTATCCCCAGTCCGGTCCTTCACACAGAATGTCAATGACTCTTAAAACAAAACAGCAAAACAACTTACGAGACTAATGTCTCAGTAAGCAACACATGCATGTGTTAGCACCTCATTTTTGCACACCTTAGAAGTGTGGAAAATAAAATTTTAACTGAAAAGTCAAACCCTGATGGGTCAAAAAATTGACTTTTTTATCTGGTGCAAATTGACTACCATACTTCTTCCCATTAAAAATGAAATTCCAATACGAATCCAACGCAACTGAGTTTGCTCAAATCGGAGTCCGGATGAAGAAGTTATGAGTTGGTCAAACTTGAGAGGGAGAAGAAATTGGCTTTTTGCTAAAACCCGAATCTGCTATCAAACTCTAGCTCAATGGATAGTAGATCTCGACTTGATTCCAACGCCATTAATCTTGCTAAAATCTTCGGACATCAAATGAAGAAGTTATGGCAATTCAAAGTTTCAGAAAACTGCCCGCATGGCAAGAAAGCAGAAAAGGACAAAAGAAAATAAAAATCTTGAATAAACTAATAATTTTTCTCATTTAAATAAATAAAAATCAAATATTAAATTCGTTTAAATCGGATAAGATTTGAAAATTGTTGAAAATTGGATAAAAGTTTGAATTCCGCACTTAAAACACGTGCGGATCCACATCGCCAGCTGTCGCTAGCAGGCAACAGCTAGCGGATTCGTTTTGATTTGCGCACGAGGGCGACGCGTCCGCACTTAAAGTGCGGATTCAAAAATTTTGCCTATAAATTGTAACACCCCGGAACCGGGTTACGTGAAATAAACCGTAACTCGTTCCCAAGGAGTTAGCTTTTCACACAGGATCGCTATATCAGAGTAAGGAAAACATGAAATGACAACAACATAATCAGAGTCAACTAAAATTTTCCCCAACTCACCTAAACCAAGCATATACCCGCCTGAATCGTCCTCTCTGAGATCTGAAAACAAAACAAAACAGTGAGATACGACTATCTCAGCAAGTAGCAATGCATGCCTAAAATATAGTTGTAACAGTACTAAAACATGTACGATTAAAAATACACGACGATTAACCACGGTAATTCGTCTAATCTCGGAAATACATCGTCAATCACATTCGGAAAATCTTATGTATTGGGACTCGTGAAGTCTGTCTATTTTGTGTGACTAAGCACTAGTGTTCCAAACAATCCAGTCGAAATACTGCAACAGCTCAAACAACCAATTCATCGCCCTCATGGCGGAAATACCCGTGTGACCTCACCCTCATGGTGGAAACGGAGTTGCTGTAGCACTTCCCTCATGGAAGGCCTTTCCATCATGGAGGAAACGCATGAAGAAACCCTATACTCAAATCCAAACAAAATATACAAAATTCACTACAACTCGACTGTGGATCCACACTAAGTCTCGCCCTAGTACTTTGGCAAAAGATATCGTATGCCGTGTAAGATTATCATAAAACATGCCTTTATTAAAAGAAACCAACATATATAGTTAAGAATACCAAATTCAATTTCAAATACACACTAAAAGCATCCAACAGTAAAAGTGTATAAAAATTGGCACAATCGGTAAAAGTCTATATCTTTCCTCAAAAGAATTCAACGATATGTCAAGAAACCATTTCTCTTACTTTTCGGGTCAAAACAGAATTTAGGTTATTTCAAAAATATGATAAACCAAATTTATATGAGTCAACAAGAGCCTTAAGTTCATATCCATGGACAATTCGATAATCCCCTTTGATTTACCACACTTATTTCCAAATCCACATTTGATAACCAGGTCTTAAAAAAAACAGAAATTATAACAGAGACCAATAGTTTGATACAAAAATCAGAAACACCACCTCAAAAGCACTAACAGATTTCCTCAGCCTCTATTCTGGCATTTACCAATGTTACACTCAATTTGTTTCCAATGTTTGAATTTTTCTCTAAGGCAAATTCATAATTTACTTCACCAAAAATCTACCTATGTTTACTGGAATGCTAAACATCTTTAATCCAATCATTTAAACCTGTTTTAGATGTTAAAAATAAGTTTATACAAGAAAAATTACAGCAACCCCACTTCTGTTAATATTTTGATCTGGTGCTAACCTATTTGAGGTGGGCACCAGGTCCATTAGGTTGGCACCAGGTCCAAGCACTAGGCGGTAGTGTTATTTTGGGTCTGGTGCTAACCTCTTGGAGGTTAGCACCACCGAATTTACAAGGTAGGCACCAACTTTGCAGGTTAGCCCCAGGTATGTTTTCACTTCGGGGATTTTTTCAAACTTTCGACCAATGCAAAAACTCAAAGACTGATCTATATTTTTCCAACCAAACAACTTGTAATCACATGAAAATCATTCAAACAAGACAGAAATACTGATTTGAATTTAATCTGATCCTAATCGACCACAAACCAGATAAATCATTCATAAAATTGCTCACAGTCGTTTAATCTCAGATGCAACAAAGAAAGCCACATTCTAATCGAAATCCCGTTCTCAAATCAAAGGAAAAAGGAGTGCTACTTGCATAGTTCAGAATTCTCCTTGACTGAAATGACCCATGGATTCCAAACGTCCACTATGAACAGAAAAAGACTCAACCCACCAACAACCGTATGGTTTCCTAAAAGAAATGGTTTGAATGTTAACTTGAAACATCTGAGGTTGGCACCAGATACATCTTTCTTTTATTGACATTTTGATCTTCTATAAATTCACTAGAACAAGATGAATATGCTGGAACCAGGTTTAACTCCAAACACAAAACAGCCGCATGTTTTCATCACAATTCTGCATTGGCTGTTAACTTAAAACTGTTGGTAAAACATGTTTTCTTCAGAACTAAACAACACTACTTTAACCAAAGCATTATCACATGTTGAGGAAACCAACCAAACAACTCAAATATCCCATACGAATTTTATCTAACTATACAAAGGATAAAACTCAGATCAACAATATCCTACTAACAAATTTCTGTAAATCTCTGTTTTCATCAAATCTGGAAAATCCGAAATTTAACAACACAATGCAAGGTTTTGGAAGAACTACTTGCCTCTTGATTTCTGGAGTTCGACTTTTGCATAAACCAGCAATGAAACCCAATGCTTTCCACGCCCAGAAATCCTCACAAACTGGTTTACAAATCTGGGTTTTTCTTTTGAACGAATTCCACTCTCTAACTGAATAGGACGCCCACTCTCCAACAGCATCAATGTTTCTTCTTTCTTCTCCAACAGCAATCCTCTCCACTCACCTCAACTCCCAGATATAATTTGCATCCCTTTTTCCTTCTCTAACGGTGGAGTTTATTGCATCCGTTTTGCCTTCTCTAATTTGCAAAGGTTATGACCAGAAAAAACCCATACGTTAAAAAAAACTGTTTGTCTTCTAATTTTTGTATCAAGTGTAGTGCCCTACCACTATATCACCTACACCAACAGCCTATCATCCCTTAATAATTTATTTAGCCACTTAAATGCAATATCAACACCATCTAAATAGCTAACAAAAATTATTAATTAAAACTTCTTAAATACTGAAATTATATCCTAATTTTACTTACTTAAATCTATTTAATTCATCTTACATTATCTATTTAAATATTACAATTATAATATAAGAATCATTCACTTTAATTCACCTAAGCTGACTTTTCTGAAATTCCTAACTTGTCCTTGCGACACAACTACTTGAATTATCCCTCATTATTTATTTTTAATAATATTAACAAATTCCTTATATTAGTCTAATAAAAAATCCGGGGTCTTACATAAATAGAGGCCAGCAGCCATTTTTTGAGGGACCTTCTTCCTTCTTGTCGTTACCCTGCCTCTCTGCAACCAGAAAACCTTCCTAACCATCCTTAACCCTTCTAAACCCTTTTTTAATCCCCAAAATACCCTTTTAGCCCCTTTTTCCTCCTTTTCTCTTCATTTTCACCTTCAAGAAGACAAGGAGAACACTATCGGGAGCCAAGGAGGGCGTCAAAGTGCTGTCTGCATCCCCAGGAGGACCATCACTCAGCTAAGAAGGAAGGTAACACTAAGGTAATGATATTTGTTAGATTTTGTTCCACATGTTGAAATAAAGCTTTTCTAAGTATGTTTCCTCTTAAGATGTTTTAGGCTTCGTTCCCTATTGTATTTTTCTCACCCTTTTCTTTCTCTTTTACATGACATCGGAGTCCCCACGGTAAAGGGGGAGACTCCAGTCGAAGCTGGGAGGAGAGATTTGTAAAACCCCGAATTTTCACATAATAGATAAATAAATAATAAATAAAATAAAATATGAGTTTAAGTCCTAATTAAACTAAAAAGTGAAGATTTAGAGGATAAGTAATTCAAATAAGTAGTAAGTTGTAAATAATGAAGGAATTTTAAGGAAATTAGCCTAAAAGGGTAAAAGGGTATTTTGGTAATTTCCAGAAAGGGTAATTTATGAAATAAATCATTAAATGATAATTAAGGTTAGAAAATAGAAGGAAGTAATTTACTAAGTCAAATTAGAAATAAAATAGTGATAATTAAGGCATAAAGTGGGAAAAAGGGTAATTAGGTAAATACGGGTCTTAATTGGGAGAAAAGTAACTTAATTTGGGTTTTAGGTGATATTTAGGATTTAAGTGAGTGTTAGGCACGAAAGTAGGTTGTAAGGAGGAGTCTAGATAATAAGAGATTTGATTAGTATTGTTTGGTAGAAAAATAGAAGGTGGAGAAAAAGTAGGAATTAATTTGGAGTTAGACTTTAATTAGACCTTGCTTAGGTTAGCCCAATTAAAGGAACCTATTAGGATTGGTTTAGGACTCTTATAGCCTAGTATAAATAGAAAAGAAAGAGGAGAAAAGAAAGAATTTTCGTGGGTAAAATAATGAGAGAAAAGAGGAGGAAGAAGAGAAGAAGAATGTTGCTGGAGCTGTCCGACCAGTCTCCATCAAATCGTGATCGGGGAAAAACCGTATGGTGGACCGACTTCAAATTTTGAGGTTTTGATCTTCACTGATGGAAATACAATGTGAACGGTGGAGATTGGAATTGGAGAACTCTAGCTTGGTGCGTTTGGGAGCCAAAGTTGGGTCCAGAATTAGAAACTTCAAAGGAAGATGGATTTTTAGTGTATGAGGCAAGTAGTAACCCTTGAAAACTGGAGGAATTGCATGGTTTCATTTTCTATGATTTATTATGGTTTAGTTTGATTAGCTGGAAAGGATTTTACATGGAATCGAATGGTTTATATTTTAGAGTTTTGGGGTCTTGAAGGATTTGCTAAAGTAATGAAGAAATCTTGGTTTGATCATGTAAATATTTATGGGATGGTATTTAATGGACTCAAATTAATCTAGAGTGTTGTAGGTATGATTTAGAATGTGAGGGAATTATTTTAGACTAACTAAACCCAAAGGCTAAGCACAAAAATCAAAACTTGAAGAAATATGAAAAGTATTAAATAATCATAGGTATGATCATGTGGATAGTAATAGGTTGGAAGTTAATTGATGCAAATTAATCTAGAAGGCTTTAGGTATGATTCAAAATGTTAATAGATTAATTTAGACCAATGAAACTCAAAGCAAAGGCCTAGAAATCCGAAATTGGAAAATCTGGAAATTTAGAGCAGAAATTTGCACGAGCGCCTAGGACCGCCTAGCCTGCAGAGGTAGGCGCTCTCTTCAGAAAATTCAGAATTTTGGGAAGTTGATAATACGATTAAATACCTAATAATTTTTCTAGTGAGATAATCATTCTATCAACTTTATAATGACCTAATTGGGGTATAGAAATTTATAAAATTATATTTTGTAAATAACCAAGTACTTGGAAGTTCTAAGGATAGGATGGAGTATGAAAAGGGCTAAATTGAAGGAAACAATAATAGGAATAATACTAGCTTGTATTATGGATTAAAATTCCCTTCTAAACTTTATTTTAGGTCTAGAAGATATGCTCGAGAAATAAAACACAGAAAATTTAAATAGAAACTATCTTAGGTATTAAGATGGGAAATTGGATTCTAATAAAGGGATTAATAAGGAAAACCCTAAGCAAGACTTGAATTACTTTTGGTCTGTACTTTAAATATGAATATTGGTTTCTGAAATTGCATAAACTCTGATTTCTATCGAATTTATGATACATGAGTTTTATTTTGAATATAATTGGAAATTGCATATGTTATTTTGAAAAAGGCTTTATTTGGATTTTTTAAGGATTGAATCATGGTTTTCTCTTGAAATTGATACTTTGGTATGGATTGGTATATGGTATGATGTTATTCGCTTTTCTTTTACGGTTAGGTGATATGGCTTCTGTGGTTGAGTTGATACTAGCTTTTACGGCAGAGATGGGTAATCCTCTGTGTAAAGATGTGTAATCCTTTACGGGTAAAGGTGTGTATGTCTCCTACAGTAGCGTGTCCTCCCGTATGTTGTGTTATCGTGGTTTGTGTCAGTGGGCTTAGCTGTATATGGATCCATAGTTTTGGCTGGTTAGCTAAGTGGTATTTCGTTTGGGTTGAGTTACTCCTATGTGCGAGCGCGCTTCCTTTGCAAGTTATTTTGCTCTGGAAGGTCCTATGTCTGGAGGGACACCCCGGTGCTCCGCTAGTGATTCCCTGTACTTGTAGATAAGCGGTCACCTCCATGTATTGATTCCGGGTGCTGCATGCTGGTGGTACATGCCAACTCTGCTAAGTTCGTGCGTAATAAGTCGATGACTACGGCTCCTATCAAAGGTGATCTTCACGGGTTTGAGTGTCTTAGTAGCTTCGCCCTTTAGTCGCACGGTGGTATAGCATTTAGTCAAGTGTCATCTCAAATACTTATCATCTTTATGAGTCCTACAATGGCACGTATTCTATCGCTTTGGTTGGTTTTACCTCGATAACATCTAATTGCTGGTATTTATGCGTGAATATCTGTTTTATCGCTTTATTTGGATTGCCATCGATAATTTGAACCTATCGCCTTATCGTTGATTAATCGCATACCTCATGACTATTTGCTTACATTAGACTGTTTCTAATTGCATGCACCTGCTACTTGCCGAGATGTAAATCTCACTCCGTTTTACCCTATTTTTCAGGTTGCTTGGAGAGATCGCGAAGATGGGGTTCTAATTTGATGGGTAGAATTGTAATTGGTATTAATGTCACAGGTTGATTAGACAAATATTATTGTAAATTGAATTGATTAAATGGAATAAAGAATTGTTTTATTTTCCACCAGAACTCTGATGTAATTAATTAGTTTTAAAATTTATTGTGATCCTTAGTTTGTATCTGACCCCATCTTTGTGGTAACACCTCGAGTTTGGTTGTTGAACCAGACTTGGGTTGTTACAGTAGCGAACCAGGTTCGGGTTGGGTATCGGTTTGTACTGACCTGGGTTCGGGGCGTTACAAGGTTTCCTTGTAGAGTAAAGGAAAGTGTCATGAAAATAAGTTTGCCTATTATATATCATTTTGTTGCTATTTTTCTTACTAGGAGGGCCTATCCCTCCTTTTAAATCTGCTGTACCCTTAATCTTCTTTCCCCCTTTCCCTTCTTTTTGCTTGGTGCTAAGTGAGCTGGCACTTCTGATTGTGATCTTTTTAACCTAGCACATGCATGCTTGTTTATAGTTTTCGTTGGGTTTATGAGTAAGGGATAAGCACCACATACGCACCCAGTCATACACAATATTTAGATGATTCAACTAACCGTCTGTTTCTTTCCATATGTTTGCACAAATAGGAACATCAGCATATGAGCTTCATGTTTAGCACATTTAATACACTGTTCATGTTGTTTTCTCACATATTCAAAGGCATGGTAAGTAGTATGCATGGTTCCTTTCATATCTCTTTAACTCATCCATTTTCTTTTGTAAGTTTTAGAACATCATATTCGTGCATGGTAGTTGCTATTTAGTTTAGTTAATATGCTTGGTTGTGTTGGTTGAATGATCATGTGGATGAATTGGTCGAAAGAGGTATGATCCATGGCCATTCAGGCCTTCTTGTCTCCTCTTCTTAGAGAGGAAAAGTGGACTATCTCTACACCAAACAGGGGCCACTAGACTCCCTGTTCGTACCCATTGGCAGTCGGTTAAGATCAGGGGAGTGAGCTTCAAGCTCTCCCCCCTTCTTCCTTGTTTGAGAAACCGGTGAGAAAATGGCAGTTTTGGCCAGAAATGAGCATCTGTGCCATTGTGAATAGGTTCTAAAACCCACATCAAGTCGCGGAGGCCCCTGGAGGAAGGGCAAGTGGAACCTGGTTGCTGATTTGGCCATTTTGGGATTCGGGTCGAATCCGCATACTCAGTGCGGATCAGACCTGACCGCACTCCATGTGTGGATCAGCCCCGATAGCACTCTATGTGCGGTTAGGCCTGATCCACACAAGATATGCGGTCAGGCCCAGTGAGCCCCCAAAACCCGTTTTCTTTGCTCTGGACCCATTCGACCCGACCCAATTTTAATTAACTTGAACCATTTGGGCCTTTAGGTCAATCCCAAGCCCATTTGTGAGAACTGGACCAACCTGGGTCCAAAAAGGCATTGTGGGCCTTCCAACAGGGCCCACATTAAGTCTGGCCCAAACCAGGGTCCATTTTAATAATGGGTCTCAAGGCCATTTGGTTAATTGCTTGTAGGCCAACCCCAAGCCCAATGGGCCCTTAAAAGCTTTAACCCATTAATTTTTGTAAATATAATTGAACCTTTAAATCAAATAACCTAAGCCAGTAAATAGGGTTACCCAACATAACCCTAGCTGGGCCTTGGGCTTGACTGAAGCCCAACATGGAATCCAATGGGCCTTCCAACAGGGCCCATATCCGACCCATTTCATCTAAGGATAAAAAGATAAAATCAATTGAAAAAAGGGAGACCCACACCTCTGGAGGCCCCCACTCAGACTCAATAAATGTGCATGCTGGCTTAAGAAATAGGGTAAGAATAAGTTCACTTGAACTAGGGAGACCCAAGGGACCCGTCAGACCGACGAGGCGGGCCGGGGTGTCTTCAGACTTCCCCGAACGTAATTGAGAACTTACCCGAATCTCCAAAAAGCCGCAGACCAGTAAAAATTAGAACCAGTTAGGCATCATTGTGTTTGCCTGCACCTCTTAGGTAGTAGCGACTCCAATTGTCCCAAGGCACTCATCCTGCATGCGCCTCGCCCGTGCAAGATCACGTGCGCACAGCATGCTAGGTGAAAACACAGTTTATACCACTATCAATTGGTGAAACCATGACATGCGGGTAGTTGAAATAATAATTAAATCATTAGCAATTCAGTGTAATAAAATTGATGCAAATTTGTGCAATGGTGTACAAATCAAATCATTAATACACAATCATACACTTATTCTTATCACTTGGTTATTTAGGGTGTTTAATACATACTGCACATGACCCATCTAGCTTCACCAATTCCTCATGGTGGCTAGGCATCCAACGCCGATTACCCTTGACGTTAGGCATTCATACGCCAATTACCCTTGACGTATGAGCATCCATGCCGATTTCCCGCAGCAATGGGCATCCGCCACCGATGTTGCTGGTGCCAAGATGATATAACAATATAGTAACAGAGCAATAGTACTTTGTCATGTCATTAGTACAAACACTCCTACTTAAATTTATGGATCCATAATTTAAGACTGTTCCTTATGTATGTGCTCATTCAATCAATTCCACATCAAGTATATCATACACTCATGCATGTAAAATCTCAAGGGTAGCCCATGGCCTTACCCGAGTCAATCTTGGGCCAAGCCCCTTTCATTATCTCATGGAATCTGGGCCACTGCCTTCCATAAAATACATCAATAACGGGCCAATGCCCTTTTCATGTCATGCTAACAATTCATATCATTCTAAGTAAATAGGCCAACACCCTAAAATAGATCGCATGCTTGCAACAATAGTCAATAACAACAAGATGTATTCATAGTATTCAGTTTGCATTCCACAACTCACTTGGGCAACCTAGACCCCAACTCTTTGGATACAGGTGTAAGCACCTCATTTTTGCGCTCCCAGAAAAGCCAGAAATGCAAACCCTGGACAGAAAGTGAAACCCTAAGGGGTGAAAATTTGACTTTTTGATCAAGCGACAATTGGCCACCTCGCTTTATATCATTGGATAGAGAATCTCGACACAGTTCTAACGCAACTGAGTTTGCAGGAATCGGAGTCCGAATGAAAGTTCTGCGGGCGGTCAAACTTGAGGGGTGTCGAAAGTTGACTTTCTGCTAAAATCCGATCCAGATGCTTACCCTTATATCATTGGATAGAGAATCTTGACATGGTTCCAGCGCAACTGAGTTTGCAGGAATCAGAGTCCGGATGAAGGTTTTGCGGGCGGTCAAACTTGAGGTGCCAAAAGTTGACTTTCTGCAAAAATCCGATCCAGATGCTTACCCTTATATCATTGGATAGAGGGCTCCGATACGATTCTAACGCAACTGAGTTTGCCCAGATCGGAGTCCGGATGGAGAAAATATGAGCTGACGAAGTTTCCGAGCAGCAAAACCGGCAAACTGCACACGTGGCAAAAAGCTGCACACGTGGTGAGTTGCGCAGGAAAATATCTCGGGGATCAAATCCGTAAATATCCAAATGTACGAAATATCCCAGGGACTAAATCTGTAAAAATCCAAGAATATCGGATTAAATTGAAAATACCCAGGGACTAAATCCAAAAAATCGGATTTTTCCGACCATCAAGCGGCCGCATTTATTATTCTTTCATCATTTTGGCGCTCACGCGAACGTGGCAAGCGCGATATGCGCTGAGCGCAAGCTTAGCGGATACCCCTTTTTCCTCGTCTATAAAAGTCGCGCGAGACTTCATTGCTCGAGGTTGGAAATTTTTCGGTTGGCTCCTCTTTGGTTGGGGGATTTTATTTTGGAGGAGAGCTTTCTCTTGGTTGGTTTCTGTGCTGGTTTCTTCTTGACTTCCTCTTCTTCTTCACTCGTCTTGGTTCGAAGCACACCCTCGCGGCTTCCTTGGCCACCTCGTGGCCTCCACAACTCCACAAACACCCCACCTCGTGGTTTCCAGCTGCTGTCCAACTTAGGAGGTGTCTTCACCCTGCACCGGTGCTCAAGCACTCTCAGGTATCACCCCTCGACACTTTCTTTTTTTCATATATATAAAAACAAATACATTTTGCCATGTTTAGGAAGTTAAGTCTCTCCCCTGCTCATATTCGATGTTCATTTTCAAGGGATTGTGTTCCCTATTAAGTAAGTCTCATGTACCCTGTATAAACCCCCCCCCCCTCTCCTTCCCTTCTTTAAAGGCTTTTGTCTCGAGCACGGAGCCCAGGTTCGGACCTTGCCGGAGGTCATAGACGGTGTGTGCAAGACCCTTCCGGTGTTAGTTCGGCATGTATATTTCATGGGCGTTTGTTGGTTTTCGTTTTTTTTAATTTTGATGCATGATTAAGTGTCTTCTGGGAGCCTGGGGAACACCGGGGAGGTGTTACAGAGCTTAAAAACCAGTCAGTAATGGAGTTTGAGCAAGAAACAGAAGATTGGGTTTCGTGGCGAGTATGCGCCGAGCTTGCGCGAAGCTCACGCTAAGCTCGCTCGAAGCTCGCGCGGAGCATTTTTGCATCCGCCGAGCTCGCGCCGAGCATGTGTGCAGATGCCTTTTTCCGTTGTTTTTCGGTCTGCCCAGCTCGCGCTGACCTCGCGCCTAGCGCCTGAGGTCAGTGCACCCTCTTAAAATGCCAAAGTACTTGTATTTTTTTAAAACCCGAAAATGCCCTTTACCGCACCCCCCAACCCCTTTGTTCGCTGCGCGTCCAACTAGTTTCTTGGTGCAGGGAGGGACCTCGCCACGTGGGCTCCGATTCGATCCGCCCACAGGGGCCCTAGGTCCCTCCCCTTGGACCCAGCATAGTGAGGCGGTCTCTCCCTGATAAATGTCAGTTTTGTATGTTTCTGTGATGTTTATTCTGTAACTTTTGCTAGATATGGGTGGCATTCCTAAATCAAGCCAAATGAACCAATAGGGTTTCCGGGTGACCCGGAAACCCAATATGGGACTTGGATCCCCGGTCCAATTTGATTTCCCATGGGCCTTCCAACGAGGCCCACCAAGCCCAGTGAACACAATGGAATACATACATGTGGCTTAATCAAGATAAATAAGTTAACTAATCAATCGAGACGGGCCAAACCTAATGCGGCCCACCCGAACCAAACTTGGTGAATTGATGTTTGAAATGCGTGGTTTGGCCGAGACCAAGGGCAAGGGCCTACCGGGCCCGCCAAAGCCCACCAACCGAACCAAGAAAGGGTGCAAACCCTAACTTCCCGTAACTTGGGCTTTCAAGCCCTAATCAGGACTACGGGCCCCAAGCCTAGTGTCCCACCCATTTTTGGAAACTTAAGTAAGATAAATCCAATAAATTACCTGGCCACCACGTGCGGCCCACCCAATGGGCCCACAAACCGAACCGGCTCACTTTGCATGTAAATCACTTAATAATCCAACTTGAACTCCAAAATAAAATCAACTCATTGAACCAAAAATCCAAAGGGCCTCTCAGGCTTAGACTGAGGCCTACAAGGGTACATGGGCTTGACCAAAGCCCGCCAAGGACACTGTGGGCCTTCCAATGAGGCCCACCCAACCAGACTCAGATTACCTAATTAATCAAGATAAAAGTAATTAAAGGGACCCACACCACTCAGGTGGTCCCGCCAGACTTAACCAAACTGCATTTCGGATTAGGAATCGGGTGAGACCAAAGTAAGCTGACTCAAACCAGGATAAACCTAAGGGACCCGTCACCCAACGGGGTGGACCGGGGTGTCTACGGACTTCCCCGGACCACAACCGAGACCCTACTTAGAATCTCAAAAGCCGCAGACCCACGCCTTAATAGACAAGATTAGGCACCCAGGTGTCTGCCTGCACCCCATCAGGCGGTGGCGACTCCGAATTTTCCCGTGCCGCGTTTCCGACGCGCACACAACAGGTACAACTTGAATTTGGATTTGGTTTTCTACTTCCAAGGGTCATTTGGAAGGTGTTCCAAGTGGTAGAAGTAAATTATTCCTTTCCTACAAGAATCTGGAACACAAACTCTAGGAATCCTATTTCAGTAAAAACGTACCCAAAATCTTTGTTATTTGGAATTTTGGGATAATTCTAGTGTGTACACTTCCTAGACACCTAAATACTACTTGTACATTGGTTGGATTCAAATAAAAACAATCCGTAGTTTGATTTGTGCTAAAATCCAAAATTTCATAAAATCTACCCAGGGCGCTTGAAGGCGTGCTCGAGCGCTGCTTCGGGCGCTTGGCTAAACCAAATTTGACAACTCTCAGGTTTTGAGTTTTAAAAAAAAACACAGGCGGGGCGCTCAAGCGCCAACGGGCAACCTCGCCTTAACTAAGTTTTTGAATGGGCGCCTGAGATCTCGCTCAAGCGCTCTATCGGGCACCCTAGAGATTTCTCAGGTTGCGAAAAATCCGATTTTTGTAACTTTCCAGGGTTTTTCAAATCTCACTCTTCTCTATGGTTTTTGGTCTCAAAATTGTCTCTAGCATGTGTGGTTACCTATTACTTACCAAACCCCCCAACAAATCCCTCTCCTATTAGCAAAGATAATCAAATTTATATAAAACCCCCAAAATATTCACATTTTATACGAAAATGAGAAGAAAACGAAATCTAGGTGGGGAGGGTGTTGCTTACCTCTAGCAATCAACCAAGCAATTCTTCTTGCTCCTAATGCAACCCACGAACAGCACTTGAGCTCCTTGGTTGATCTTCCTCAAGTCTCCAAGCTCTCTTTTCACCCAAACAAAAATCACTAACTTGAATGCTTCTTCCTCTTAAGGCAATAGCTCCCCCATGTTTTTGGCTCTTAAATACTTCCCTTGGGTTTTAGCTCATCCAAGGAAAAAATGGGAAGAGTAGGAAAGGAAGAAAGAGACAAAGAATGAAGGGTGGGGTTTGATACGAATGGAGCCAAAAACCCCCCTTTCCATACTTAACCAATTTCTCCCACAAATGACATTGGCAAATCTTCCAAGTTTGCCCTTCTCCCATCAAGACACAAGAAATTACAACCTTGTCACTCCTTGTACTAGGTGCACTTTTGGACAAGCCGTGGATTAGCCACTTGGTTGGCTTCAAGTCTAAGCTCCTCCCAATTCACCTTCACAATTAAAACGCTATTTGTTAGGACTTGCTAATTACCCCTTAATCGGCACTTAAGCAATTGGGCAAAAACTGGGTTTCACACCATTGCCTAGGATTGATGACTTATTTGATTAGTTGGGAGGTGCGTCTTGGTTTTCCAAGATCAATCTGAGATCGAGCTATCATCAGTTAAGGGTGTTGGAGGAGGATGTAGAGAAGACTGCATTTCAGACTCGTTATGGGCATTATGAGTTTTTAATTATGCCTTTTGGGCTGACTAATGCCCCAGCTGTCTTCATGGATCTTATGAACAGGGTTTTTCATCCCTATCTTGATAGCTTTCTAGTGGTATACATGATGATATTTTGGTTTATTCCAAGACCAGGGAGGAGCATATTGGACACTTGAAGGTGATATTGCAGATTCTGAGGGACTATCAGTTGTATGGGAAATTCAGCAAGTGCCAGTTTTGGTAGGGTAAAATCCTTGATTTTATTAATAAATAAATGAGATAAAATAACTATATTAATTATTAAAATTAATATTGCAGAGAATGAGGAATTGGTTCAACCTGGAGAGTTGCAGGATGACCCGGAGAACTTGGAGAATTAAGATTAAGGTGAGTTTATAATTTAATGTTAAGTTATAACTTAAATATTATTATTATATTGTTGTTTATCTAATTAATTAAATAAAATAAAAGAGGAGAGAAATATATTTTATAGTTGGCCGAATTCTACTCCAAGGAGGGAGTAGTCGGCTAGGGGTTATTAAGACTTAACATGATAGTTTGAAGGGCAAGAATGTAAAAAGAGTAAGAAATAGGGTAAGTAGTCTGACTTGGACGAATAGATATAAACAAAAGAATAAAAATACACGGCTGTTGCTATCCACATACAAAGAAAAGAGAAAAAAAGAAAAGAAAAGAAACAGCCGCACACCCACTTTCTCTCTCATACGTGAGTTCCAAGCTCTGAGTTTTGTGCACTTTCTAAACAGATCAGAAGAAGAGAAAGAAGGGAAGATTTTTGTGTGGATTAAGGTAAGAGAATGGATTGGAAATCAAGTTTTCATGTTCTATACGTGTGGTTTAAGTTCTAAAAATATCGTATTTGATCTAGACGAGAAAGAGAAGTTGCTGTGTTCGTTTGGAACTGTTAGGAGGTGATTTCTAGAGTTGTTGGTGAAGGTTTAATCCAAGAAGAGAGGTAAGTAGTCCCTTACAACTTACATAAACAGATATACTTTGGTTTATCGAAGAACATGTTTAAACGAGAGTTTTTCGGTTGTTTATGAATGATTGATATTAACATATGTAGTTTAATTTATTTGATCGTCTAGAATAGTTTAGAGTGTTTTGAAGATGAAAACCAAATATTTGGAAATGAATTGAGATGTTAAAAGTTCGGGAAAAACAAGTCTGAAACTGGAAAAATCGTGAATTCTAGAAATCTGGAAAATATAACAAATGCTTGCGATGATGCTTGAGCATCACACCAGGCGCAAGTTGTAAAGAGCGGACGCTCGTCACCACTCGATTGCTATTAGAGGCACCCTGCCTGTGTTTTTTTTTTTAAAAGTTCTGAAACCCGAGAGTTGATAGTTTTAGATAAACCGAATGCCCGAGTTGTCGCTCGAGCACCCACTTGAGCGACCAACCCTCTAAGAACCTTTGAAAAACCTGTTTTAACGGACGCCTGCACAAGCGCCTAACGCTGCTCGAGCACCCTTGACAGCAAATACTGATATTTTGAAACCTACCTAGTTTTTCACTATAAAATTGTTTTTATTGATTTCCAACTTATGTACCAATAAAATTAGAGTGTTTAGAGATTGTTTGCACTGGCCGTTGGATAAAACGAATTTTTATAAAGATTTTGGGTACGTTCTACTGAAATAGCTTTTATCAAAGTTTATCATTCCAAACTCTTTTCTTTTAAATGAAACTTGATTTTAAGAGTTCCTACACTTGTATTTGGACTATCTAAACATGTTTTAAGCATTTAATGATTTAATTTACACTCAGATCATATTTGCCTATTGAAACCATGATTTTGGACATGTATTTGTCTCCACGTATGTGGGTTTATGATCACGTATGTGACTTGGCGTATGCCTATACTGTTTATTTTGCATATGTGGATTTTGTGACGTATTTCTACTACTTGGTTTTGGTTTACCACTGTTGAGTGGGCTTAGCTCTTACATGGATCCATAGAGTAGCTAATAAGTGGAATGTTTTTAGAGTTCGGATTCTAGATCATAGGCATTCCATCATCACGAGGATGGTACCACTCTTGTATTGGTCAGTTGCTATGTTACCCACTCCTGGATTGGTTGGGCCGTACATGTAACGCCCCGAACCTAGGTCAATGCAAAACCGGCACTCAACCCGAATCCGAAGTGCTACGGACCCAAAGCTACTAAATACCAGACAATTAATTTCCATTTAATTAACAAATAATATTAGAGTGCGGAAGTCTTAACATTAAATAAAACCATTAATAAGCTTGGATTAAAGTCATCCAAACCATCTCATCAAAAATATAAATCAAGTCTGGTAATGAAGGTTCTATCACTCTCACTCTCATAATCATCAAACCATAAAATTACTGATAAATAAACAATGTCTCAATTAATAACATCAATCTCAAGACCTAACTACTCTGGATAATAGTAGTCCTTTGGAAGGAAATCAGCAAACTCACCCCCAGAAGCAAATCCTACATCTCTCTCACGCATATTAGCTGAAAACAAAACAAAACATATAGGAATGAGATACGAATATCCCAGTAGGTAACAACATGCATGAATAAACAGTTTATACATAGAAGATAGTTACTTTCATGCTTGGTAAAAATAAACGAGATAAGCAGGATATGATACAATCTCAACAGATTAAACAGTGATCAAATCAAAACAATTTACCAAGTATAATCATGTCCATAAACATAAATTCCAGCACAAATGTAATACATAAAATCACAATTAATCCATCACAATCCATCATACATCAATGTAGGACTCATAAAGACAAGAAGAACTTTGAAAAGAAACTCTCCATTCACTATGCCACCATGCGACTTATGAGCGAAGCTACTAAGACCCTCAAATCTGTATATCACTGAGACAAGAGACATAGTCATCGACTTATTGCACACGAAACTAACGAAGCATGGCACGTACCACCAGCATACAGCACATGAATCAATACATGGAGATGGCCGCTTATCCGCACATACAGGATTCACTAGCGAGGCTTGAAATGACCCTACAGACATACTGTACGCGCACCGGAAACGCCGCACGGGAAAATTCGAAGTTGCCACCACCTGATGGGGTGCAGGCGGACACCTGTGTGCCTAATCTTGTCTATTAAGGCTTGGTTTGCGGCTTTGAGATTCTAATAGGGTCTCGGTTGTAGTCCGGGGAAGTCTATAGACACCCCGGTCCATCCCGTCGGGTGACGAGTCCCTTAGGTTTATCCTGGTTTGAGTCAGCTCACTTATTTTCTCACCCGATTCCTAATTCAGCATGCAAACTGGTTAAGTCTGGTGGGACCACCTGAGTGGTGTGGGTCCCTTTAATTGCTTTTATCTTGATTAATTAGGTAATCTGAGTTGGGTTGGGTGGGCCCCGTTGGAAGGCCCACGGTGTCCTTGGTGGGCTTAGTCAAGCCCATGTACCCTTGTGGGCCTCTGTCTAGCCTAAGAAGCCCTTTGGGCTTTGGTTAAGTGAATTGATTTTATTTTAGGGTTTAGATTTGAAGCTTAAGTGATTTTCATGCAAAAGGTGGGCCTGCATTGGTTTGGGGGCCCCTGGATGGGCCCCCATGATGGTTGCCAAAAGTGTTTTAGATTTATCTTTGTTAAGTTTGCCAGAAAAATGGGTTGGACATTGGGCTTGGGGCCCGTAGTCCTGATTCGGGCTTGAAAAACCCGAGTTACGTGAAGTTAGGGTTTGCACCCTTCCTTGGTTCGGTTGGTGGGCTTTGGCAGGCCCGATAGGCCCTTGCCCCTTGGTCTCGGCCAAACCACACATTTTGAACCTGTCATATTGTACAAAACAAGTTCGGGTGGGCCGCTTTGGGTTTGGCCCGCCCGGATTGATCAATTAATTCATTTATCTTGCTTAGGTCACATGCATACATTCCATTGTATTCATTGGGCTTGGTGGGCTCCGTTGGAAGGCCCACTGGAAATCAAATTGGACCGGGGGTCCAAGTCCTATTGGTTCGATTTGGAAACCCTATTGGTTCATTTGGTTCGATTTGGAAATGCCATCCACATCCAGCAACAATCACAGAATATACATTCCAGAAAATATGCAAAATTGACATTTATCAGGGGAGATCGGCTCACTAATCTGGGTCCAAGGAGAGGGGTTGGACGCACGGTGAACAACGGGGTTGGGGGGTGCGGGGGCCAAAGCCCCCCGTGGCAGGGTAAAGGGTATTCCTAATCGGGCCTTGGGCTAAGAGGTTGGAGCCTCGAAGTAGCAAAAATGGAGCTGGGTTGGTAGTCTACAAGCAATTCGGCATTTAAGAGGGTGCGCTGACCTCAGGTGCTCGGTGCGAGCTCGACGGAACCGAAAATCAACAAGAAAGTCACCCGGTGCGCGCAAGGCACGAGCTGGGTGGGAGATGGGCGCGAGTGAGGCGGGCGCAAAAAGCACCCGACGCGAGCGAGGCGCGCGCTCGGCGAGCGCAAAAAGCACTGAGCGCGAGCTAGGCGCGAGCTCGGTGAGCGCAAAAAGCGCTGAACGCGACTAGCTGGGTTTTCGAGCTCTGTAACACCTCCCCATTGTTGCTCAGACTCCCAAGAGACCTTTAAACCCATATTGAAATTAATCTAAATACAAATCAAAGCACGCTATCAGTTCGAACTGGAGGAAATAAGTTCGAAAGAAAAGAAAGAAGAAAAGAAACCTACCACCAGCGATGGCAGCAGCTACACAGAGAGGGAGGACACTAAATGGCAGTGGTTAAATGGGCAGCCTCATGCACAAGCACAACTACACTCGTACGTGCGGAAAACCCATGCAAAGAAAGTCTAGCATGCCTCACCCGAAACCTCTGGCACAATATAATCACAAGCCTCATGCTCAAACAGACAATAAAAAGAAACATTTAGAGAAGGGGAAGGAGAGGGGGATTACTTGGGGGATACAAGGGATTTAATCAAGAGGGAACACACTCCCTTGAAAGTAATCAAAGAACAACCCCAAAATAGTAGGGTGGAGGACCCCAAATGAGTGTGAATCGTGACTCTCATTCTCTCACGAAGTTGCACACACGGTCTCTCTTAACTTGAGAGTCTTCCATGCTCAAGGAAATGGTACACTAGCACATGCGAACTACTTAGGCAGTAAATCTAAGCAGGGGAGAAACTTAACTTTCTAAACATGGCCACATCTATCCATTTTTATATATGTGAACAAGAAAGTATCAAGTCAAGGAGTGATACCTGGTGTGCTTGAGACTCTCTCGAGGTACGTAGACTTCCCTTGGAGCTCCTACGGCAGCTGGGAAGCTCCTTTGTTCCACCAACAGCAACCGGACTTCTTCTTGCTTGAGTGCAGATAGAGAAGGAGAAGGAAAATGGGAGGTGGAGTAGTCTTGGAATAGTGTGAGGGGTTTGTGGAGGCAAAAGCCACTGGGACGAATGGGGTTCGGATGGGGAAGAAGGCTTGAGCACAGCAACTGGAGCCAACGAAAACCAAAAGCCAGCAACAGAGCCAATCCAAAGAAAAAAAGCTCCAAAAATCCCAACCAAAGAAAAGCTCTTGACCAAAAAAAATTCCCAACCCTTTGCACGAGGGTGTCGTGCGGCTTTTATAGAAAAAGGGAATTGGGTGTGCCGGGTTGGCGCCTAGCTGGCGCCGAGCACTTTTCGCGCTCGCCTTGCTCGCGCGAGCGAGGCAACATGATTCAAAACAATTAATGCGGCCGCTAAATGGTCGGAAAATCAAATATTTTTGGATTTAGTCCCTGTATATTTTTTATTTAATCCGATATTCTTGGATATTCACAGATTTGGTCCCTGGATATTTTTGATTTAATCCCTGGGATATTTCGTATGTTTGGATATTTACGGATTTGATCCCCGAGATATTTTCCTGCGCAACTTGCCACATGCGCAGCTTTTTGCCACGTATGCAGTTTGCTGGTTTTGTTGTTCGGAAACTTCGACAGCTCATATCTTCTCCATCCGGACTCCGATCTGAGCAAACTCAGTTGCGTTAGAATCGTATCGGAGCCCTCTATCCAATGACATAGAGGTAAGCATCTGGATCGGGGTTTAGCAGAAATTCAACTTTCGGCTCTCCTCAAGTTTGACTGGCCCACAGAACCTTCATCCGGACTCCGATTCCTGCAAACTCAGTTGCGTTAGAATCGTATCAGAGCCCTCTATCCAATGACATAGAGGTAAGCATCTGGATTGGGGTTTAGCAGAAAATCAACTTTCAGCTCCCTCGAGTTTGACCGACCCACAGAACCTTCATCCGGACTCAGATTCTTGCAAACTCAGTTGCGTTGGAACCGTGTCGGGATTCTCTATCCATTGAGATAAAGCAAGGTGGCCAATTTCCACTTGATCAAAAAGTCAACTTTTCACCCCTCAGGGTTTGACTTTTTTAGCTAGGGTTGCATTTCCAGCTCTTCCGGGAGCGCAAAAATGAGGTGCTTACACGTACAGACCCCCCAATGCAAACTAACTTGCAAAGGAAGCACGAGCGCAAATTTGGAGTACCCTAACAAAGAAAAACCTCTTCACTCTCAAGCTTAACGCTATGGATCCACATGCAGCTATGCCCACTAGACACCAACAATATCAATTTATCTCAAACGAACTTGATTTCATAAAAGTTCCTAGTGGCATATAGGGTTTTCCAAATCTCATACTATTTCCAAATATAATGCTATATAATAGTTTCTGGAGGAGTAAAGTTTTTCTAGTAATTTTCAGAAATCATAATACTTTAAAATACATTTTCCTAAGTAAGAATTTTCAATCAAATTGATTCAAATTTCTAAATAACCCAAAATACCATTTTATTTTCAAGTCAAACAACCTATTTGCAAAACAAACCTAAATTATTCTTCAATTTGGTTTAAATACAAAAATCATTTAAAACAGTTGTAAACACCTAAATAAATTGTTTTAGACATTTAAAATCAATTAAAAATTATTTTATTTTGGAACAGTGTTTCAATCTGTAAAAAAATCAGGAATTTAGACTTGGTTGCTCGTCTCTGTCGTTCAGGCGACCTAGATGGGCGACAGAACAATTTACTTTCAAATTTTCAGAACAATGGGCACTTACATGGGCGCCTAGGTGACCCCCGTGGGCGATCTACCCAAAAATCAACTTTAACGGTCGCTCACCCCATCGCTCAGGCGATCAGGTTGGGTGACTTTTCAAATTAAATTCAAAAAATACACAGGCGAGGCGCTCGTGCAGATAGCTCAGGCGATCGTGCCAAGCATTCGACCAACAACGGCTAATCCGACTTCCAAAAACTAATTTTTGTGCATCAAAACGATCTACATATTCAAATAAACTCTAATAACTTCCAAACATATAGAACGTACTTCTAAATCATGTAGAAACATATAAACAATACTCTCAGATTATCAAGAACGATCAAACGTAAGAAAACCAAGTTTCGGCTAAACAAGGTGTGCTACCTACCTCTGTTCGATCAATTCTTTCTTCCTCTTCTTCCCTCGTAGTGCAGAGATGATCTCTCTCTCTCTTCACAGAAACACAAAACCTCTTCTAGGATGAAGAACGCTTGAATATCAACGAAGGCTCGTTCTCTTCTCTCTCGGTCGCTGGTTTCCTTCAGCCGTCAGAATATAAGACAAATACAATTAGTATTCTCTGAATTATTCTCCTAAATACTAACCTAATTTAATCCTATGATTCCATGTATCTCAACACCATCAACTCTTATGCTACTAACCAATTAGATTAACTAATAGCCTTAAATTCATACTTACTTTAATATCTCATAATCCAACGGTCATGAGAAGACAATTATTATTGTCTTATGTAGGATATTTGATTTATGTCTTAGGGAGTTTATTTTCAGTCTTAGGAAGTTTATTTTATGATTTGGAGAGATGAGAGTGAGTGATATAGTGAACATTTGTGTTCAGATTTTTATATTAGGAGTGTCTTATGTAGGATATCAAATTTTATGAAGTAATAAAGTTTTAGTTTAGTTGGTTTTATTTCCCTTTTGTTTCCACACTCTGATATTGATATAATTGTTGAATTATATTATGGCTTTGGCTTGCTATGGGCTCAAACATAGTGTTACCATGAGACGAGTTATATCTTTAATAAACAACTCAGATCCAGGGTGCTACAGTCTATATCTCTCCAGTGTGTCTCGGTGCATCCCTATGTCCATTTCCTCCTCCATTCCTACTTTCATTCTGACTCAGCCTCTTCTCTCTCTCCTTGGTGAGAAGATCTGCCAAGGTACCCACCATAGCCCAAATATCACCACCAGGTGGTGGGGTATCCTGCTGTTGCTCCTCGGCCTCATCCAGCCTCTCTATAGGAATGTTGGCTCGTGCTCGTCGTCCTCTACCAGCCATCTGCAAAATTCAGAATTTCAATCATTAGGAATAATAAATTCTAAGGGTTCTATCTAACGAGCTCACAATCCCATACCCTCCTATGGTTTGCTACCTAAGGTTAGGACCTATTGCTTTGATACCATCTCTATAACGCCCCGACCCGGGTTAATGCAAAACAAGTACCCAACCCGAATCCGAAGTGCTACTAGGCCCAAAGCATCTAATTACCAAACAATCAAATTTAATTCAGTCAGCAATTAATATCAGAGTGCGGAAGTTTATCATCTATAAAAACCAATAAGCGTGGATAAAAGTGTCATCCAAACCATCACATCAAAATAAATCAATGTCTGTTAAATGGGTTCTATCACTCTCACTTTCATAAATATCCAATCCATAAAATAAACAAATAAATAATCAATGTGTCAATCAACTGTATCAACCTTCAATCTAACTACTCAAGATAGTAATAATCCTCTGGAAGAAAATCTGCAAACTCGACCTAAGAACCAAACCCCAAGTCTCTCTCACGCGTATCAGCTGAAAAAAAAAAAAAACAAAACATGGATGAGATACGAATATCCTAGTAGGTAACACTATGCATGAATAAACAGTTTATACATAAAATAGTCATGCTTTCATGCTCGATAAAGTAAACGAATAAACAGGATACAATCTCAATAAATAAAACAAGAATAAATAAAACATTTCAGCAGATGTAATCCTTCCCATTAACATGATTTTTGAACACAAAAGTGTAATAGGTAAAACCAAAACCAAACCGTCATATGTCTTTGTAGGACTCATGAAGTTAAGAAGGCCTTTAACAAGAAACTCTCCATCCACTACGCCACCATGCCACTTATGAGTTAAGCTAGTAAAAATCTTTAAACCCGAATCTGAATCTGACGATAAGAGGCCTAGACATTGACTTATTGCGCACAAAACTCACGTACCAGCAATGATATCTGAAATACGAAATTTGGTAAGTACCACTCAAGCATGCAGCCCCTGAATCTGAACATTGGGATAGCTACTAATCCGCACATACAAGGTACTCACCTGCAACTCAAATCTGAAATGAGACCCTACAGACATGAAAACCCCCAAATGCAAACTAACTTGCAAAGGAAGCATGAATGCAAACTAGGAGTATCCGATCAAAGAAAAACCTCTTTACTCTTTAGCTTAACCCTATGGATTCATATGCAGCTATGCCCACTAGACACCAACAGTAACAACTCATTCAAACCAATGTAGTTTAGTAATAGTACCTAGTGGCATATAGGGTTTTCCGAAGCTTATACTCTTTCCAAAGATAATTCTACAAAATAGTTCTGGTGTGAAGTTCTTCTAATAAAGTTCAGAAATCAAAATACTTTAAAATATATTATATGGAGTAAGAATTTTTCAATCAACTCAAATCAGATTGTGAAATAGCCCAAAAATCCTTTTATTTCCAAAATAAGATAACCTTTTTCCAAACAAACCTAAATCACTCATCAAATTGTTTTCAATACAAAAGTTCAATGAAAACAGTTGTAAATACTTAATATTTGTTGATTCAGATATTTAATATCATTTAAAATCATTTTGTATTGAAATTTCTCTTCAAAATTCAGAAAAATTAGAATTCTGTATTGGTCGCTCGACCAGGACGCTCAGGCGATCGGTTAGGTGATCGTATCTATATCTAGGCTAGAAAACAACGTGGCAGCTCAACATTGGCACTCAAACAAACTGATGGGCAATCTATATAATCCTAGGATTTTGAACTGTCGCTCGACCCTGGTCGCTTAGGCGATCGGTTGGGTGACTGAGTTTCTAAAAATTGCAGGCGAGCCGCAAGACAATATCTCTCAGGCGATCACGTCAAGTGCTCAACTATTGGCGGCTAAATCCAACTTCCGAAACCAATTTTTATGCAACATACTACTTTCTGTACATAGAAATCATATCTACTGTATTCATAAACACATATTCAATACTTCCAAAAGATGCTAGATGATCAAACTTCAATAAAACACAATATCGACTAAATGGGTGTGCTACCTACCTCTGTTAGTTCCAAGTCTCCTTCTTCCTCCTCTTTCTACTTAGTTTAGGATCTGATCTCTCCTTCTTCAGCAACACAAGACCCTTCCTAGGATGCAGAACTCTTCAAGACCAGCAAGACTCCATGATTTTTCTCCTTCTCCTCTCTCGGTCTCTCTTCTTTTTCTTTCAGCCGCAAGAGAACTACGTATGGAATAGGTATACGATTAGTCGTATTAAACCATATTTTAATCTTGTTATCCCATGTATCTCCCCTCCATAAACTTCCATACTTCTAACCAATCAAATTAAAAATAGCCCTTAACTTAATACTTACCTCTTTATTTCATGATCCAACGGTTGGATTTGCATTAAACTCCTGATCTCCTTCATCAATATGATCACCTATATATTCCATTACAAACCAATAATAAAATCCACAATAAAATACTGATTTTTATTTAATTAAAATTTCTGAAAATTTCCGGGGTCTTACATTCTAGAGAGTTGAAATCTCCCCAAGTTGCTCTTCCTGGAGTGAGTACGAGTGGTGCTCTTGGCTCTCTCTTCTCTTCTCCCTTCAGCCGCCAAGACACAAATACAAGACAATACGATTCATTCTTATGCATAAAACCCTATTTTATTAACAATAATTCCATACTTCTCACCTATTCCGTCTATTATACCTCCTTCCAATAAGATTTCAAATATCACATTAATTAATGCTTACCATGTATATCAAGATCCAACGGTTGGATCTGTCTCATATTCTGGATCTCCTTCTTCCATGTGATTACCAATATAGCCCAATCATAGATTTAGCAAAATCACATTAAATTTTTAGATATTCAATTAATTAATAATTCTAGAAATTCGGTGTCTTACAACATGTGTCAAGCATGCAGTGTACAATTTTCCAAAAAGGATTTGAAATTTAAACTTCAAATAGTCGATAGCTGCTGTTGTCTTAAATTTCAAATAGTCGACAAGGCAAATGTGAAGAGTGGATGGTATTGTTAACATTGAGTCATTCATCAGGTAAGTGGGTACTGTGTGGAAGCTCCAAACAAAAATGCAGATACCAGCTCCACAATCCAGCTCCAGAAACTGCTGGGTTTTATGGCTTTCAATATTCAATATTGATTGCTATTTCACCCGTCTCCCATTTTTCTTCCCTTCCTAGCTCTCGACTTCTTTTCCTTTACGCCCTCATGAAGGGCAATTCCATCGATCTTCCTTCCATCATTATCTCTACTATTCTTGGGGTTCTAGAAGACCCTTAGAAATCTATAGCTCTTCCATACGGCTACCTGTTGGCTCAGTTCATATTTGAGTCACAGGCTCAGTATCCATCCTACACTCCACGAGTCTAGAGTCAGCCCATCAGCAGGGCCACCACGAGGCTCACTCATACTAGGAGACCTACCGATAGAGTTCCTGGGGCTCCTGGACCAAGTTCTGCTCCCTCTTCTTCTGCTCCTTCCTCTTCTGATGCTCCTCCTTCTTCTTCTATTCCTTCCCCTTCGGCTACTCCCCCTTCTGCTGTTGCTCCTTCATCTCCTATCCCACCTACCTCTACAGTTCCTTCCTCATCTATTCCTTCTACCTCTACTACTCCCCCTCTCGATTCTACAGGTGATATGACAGTCCTACAGGAGTAGGTGACTTTGATGGCTAGCCATATGTCCTTGGTACTGCGGCAGATGGCAGATATGGCTAGCAGTTAGCTTTGGATGGAGCAGACGGTCTCTACGATGTACGAGACGATCTCTACCATGCAGGACCAACTGGGCTCCATCCACGATTCTCACTTCCGGTTATGTCGACTATTTCGGGCGTATATGCGGGCTTTGGGTTCATCTTCTCCTAGTATTTGGTCTCCGGCTAGAGATGACGAGGAGGCTGATGATGCGGCTGGGGATGATGCTACTGATGATGGAGGTGATGGTGACGGGGATGGAGGAGATGGTACAGGGCCATCGAGCTGATTTTATTTTTGTTTCGAGTCTTGTATTTATTTCTTTTTTTGTCATTTCTTCTGTATTTTGGACAGATGTATACACTTTTATTTTCTTTTTATTGTATTGAGTCCATAGGTCTTTTACAATTTCAGTTGTGAAGCAAACTTGTACTTGTTCACTTTTATATATATCAAATCAGGTTTCTTTAGTTTCTATTTATTTCAAATTTTCTATTTACTATTCTTGTAAGGAAATTTATCTATTTATGTTCACAGGTTAATCTTTACAAATTTTAATTTAATAGCCTAACGATATAACATCCAATAATAATAATATCAATCAATAATAATCACAAAATTCAAGTCAAATCAGAATCTCTTATCCTAAAATAAATCCTATAACTTCTAACTAATGAGCACACAGTTCCCACAACCCACCTAAGGATTTACTTCTTAGGTTTCAGGATCCTATATGCTCTGATACCATCTCTGTAACACCCCGAACCCGGGTCAATGCAAAATAGACACCCAACCCGAATCTGTAGTGCTACAGTAACGCCCCAAATCCGGTTCAACAACCAAACCCGGAGTGTTATTGCAAAATGGGGTTAGAACAAACTAAAATTTATGCAAAATTTAAAATTTATATTTACATTAGAGTGCAATTGGAACATGGCATTTTTATTTCAATTTAAACAAATAAGTTTACAATAAGAATCTATTTATTCTGGATGCATCCTATAGTAATAATTACATTTCTACCTATGAGTACACTACCCCATCTTGACGATCTCTGCATGCAAAGCTGAAAAATAGGGAAAAACGAGAGTGAGATTTACATCTCAACAAGTAGCAAGGTGCATACAATTTAAACAGTATATTTTATGAAATAGTCATGAGGTATATCGATAAAACAAGGCAAATGCAATTTAATCAAATTCATGTGAATATTCTAAGATAAACAATAAAAATAAACAAACAGCATGTGTGACATTGCAGGACTCTTGAAGCAAGATAAGTTTTTGAATAGACACTCTTCATTGCTATGCCACTACGCAACTTATGGGCGAAGCTACTATGACACTCAAACCCGAGTCTTATTCTGACGATAAGAGCCATAGTTATCAACTTATTGCGCACGAAACTCAACAGAGTTGGCATGAACCACCAGCATGCAGCCCCTAAATCAATACATAGAGATGGTTTCTGATCCGCATGTACAGGGTATTCACCAACAATCATAACATGAAATGATGACCCTACAAACATAAGACCTCCCACAGCAAACTAACTTGCAAAGGAAGCGCGATCGCAAATGGTAGTAATCAACTCAAAATAAATACCCCTCCACTACCTAGATTAGCCTATGGATCCATATACAGCTATGCCCACTAGACACAATTCTCGAGAAAACAAATTATTCTATTTTAAACCAATTTGCAAATCCATATGCATCATACCAAAAATATGAACCCAAGCATAATATCCAATTCCATGTGAAATACACGTCTCAATCTCATAAATTCCAAAATCAAACCTTTTTAGGAAAAACACATTCAAACGACAAATAAATCTCCAATCAGATTCCAAAAATATTAACACATCCAAAATATAGTAATTAAAGGTCCGGACAGGATACAATTCATATTTAGAAACATTAATAAAATCCCTATGACTTGACAAGAATTTCCTACTTATTAAGCTCTAGATTTTCTATAATTAAAACCTAAGGTATTATCTTTCATAATTTCTGTTACCTACCAACTCCAGCAATTCACACAAAACTATAATGAGGTTTAAGAGTTGGTTCTAATTCCCAATTTTAAGTCTTACTTAATCCCATTCACAATTCCCTAAATCTTTGACTTTTATACACCCACTTGCATATATGGTTTCCATTTATTCGTTTTAATACCAAGTTAAATATATTCATTTTCTATACCTCAATTTGACCCTTATAAAGGTGCTATAATAATTAAATTACTAGAAAAATTATTGCACCTTAATCTGTACTAAAAATCCCTAAATTTTGAGAATTATATATAGGTCGCCCAGCACATGTCGCCTAGGCGATCTGCTAGGCGCCCATACAATTCCGACAAACTCTTCAGTTTTCTCCAATTTCTGATTTTTGGATTATTTCTTCGGATTTTATTGCTCTAAATTAATTTCTTAGCATTCTAAATCATACCTACAACACCTTAGATTTATTTGTGTCAATTAATTACCATTCTAAGATCATCTACAAAAATCAAATCCATATTTCAAGATACTTTTGTGATTTACTTCAAGAATACAAAACTCATCGATAAAACCAAACGAATCCTTGTAAATTCATTTTCAACTAATCAAATCAATCAATAATAAAACACAAATACCAAAACCATGCAGTTCCTCCAGTTTTCAAGTGATTGCTACTTGTCTCAATACACTAAATCCATCTTCTCTTGAAATCTCGAATCAGGTCCAAACTTCTGTTATTTTTCGCACCAACCTAGGGTTCTCCAAACAAGATCTCCACCGTTCAGATTATAATTCTACTAGTTGTGAACCAATCCTCAAAATTTGAGGTTGATCCAATGATATGAATTCTCCCGATCTAAGTTTGATGGTGGCTAGTCAGAGGTCTCTGCAACAACACCTTCTTCCCTTCTTCCCTTTCTCTTTTCTTATTCTTCTCCCCACAAATTTTTTTCTTTCTCTCCTTTCTCCTCTATTAAGTTTGGTTAAAAGAAAACCTAGACTAGCCCTAATGTCCTCCTTTTAAATAGGCTAACCCTAGAGAGGTTTAATTAGGATTAAACACCTTCTAATTTAATTCCTACTTTTTCTCCCCATCTAATTTTTCTTTTAGCACTTTACCCCTTAAACCCTTACTATCTAAACTCCTTCTTCTAACTAATTTTCGTGCATATTACATATTTAATTCCTAAATATTACCTAAACACGCTATTAAGTTGCTTTTTCTCCAAATGAAGGATACTACTTAAGCATAATTACCTAATTGCCCCTTCTCCATCTTTTACGCTTTATTTATTACTATTTAACTTCAAACCTAACCCAATAAATTTTTATTCTTCTATTTCTAATTCTATTAGTTATTTAATTATTTAATTCATAAATTTGCCCTTTTAAAATTTACCAAAATACCCTTTTACCCTCCCAGGTTATTTTCCTTGGAAAATTTTCTCTTATTTATTTATGCCCTAGTTATTATATAAAAATTCAGGGTCTTACACATTAGGGAAGGTTTGGGGTTTCCATTAAGTCAATCAAGAGGAGAAAAAAAGAGAGAAAATTCATGCATAAAGCTGGAGAAAAATAGAAAGAGAGATAGAGAGAAGAAAAAGGTGTTTTCTGAAGGAGTGCAGCAGAATTCCGACCAGCCATGTTCTAATTAAGATCTAGAAAGATCCAACCGTTGGATTGGTCTCAAATTTGGAAGTTATGTTCTTGACTTGTAGGACTTCAATCTGAACGGTGGAGATTTGATTTGGAGATGCTTAGAGTGGTGCGAAAAATCTCAGAAATTAAGTGGACATTTAGGTTTCTTGAAAGAATGATTTCACATGTTGAGGCAAGTAGCAAACACTTTAAAAACTGGAGAAATTACATGTTTTCGTATGATCTAGATGTTTTGTCATGGTTTGTTTTAATTCAGATCTTGGTTTGAAAAGTTGAGAGTCATATAAGATGGTTTTGCTTTCATACACTTTTAAAGAAATCAAGAAAAGTGATAATCATAAGAGAGTTAATTAAGTATGAAACTTTAGATCAACTTATGATTACTGAGAATAGGTTAGGATTGTCTTAGAAGTAATTTAGAATGAAGATATGAAGATTAGAAATAATTAAAACAATAAAAAGTATTTTATATTTCGGAAATCAGAAAACCCAGAAAATATAGTGAAATTTGGCCGAATGCCCAACAGGCCGCTCGAGCGCAATCACAGGCTCCTTGCCTGTGTATTTTAAAAAACAGAATAACATAACATTGAAACTCAATGCCCGGGAGGACGCTCGAATGCGATCCCAAGCGTTTAAGCAAAATTTCACCCAGAAAAGGGTGCTTGACAGGTCGCTTGAGCGTGATGTCGAACGACCTCTATCAGATTTTTTAGATTTTGGGATTTTGTACCCAAATCTATTTTTAGTGATTTTTCTTGGAATTCTAAAGTTGTAACACCTATAATTAGGTTAATTTGAGATGTAGGAAGTGGTGGAATCAAATTTGGATAAAAGAATAGTAATTTGGAACGATGAATGTCAAGAGGGATTTTATAGAGATGTTTTGAGGAATATGTGGACTTCACCTATTTAAATCTGATTTTGGGTAGCTTTACATATTCCTAAACTTCACCACAGACCTAAATTTACCTCTTGAATGATTAAATATTAATTTTAATAAGTTTTGACACCTTAGGTTCTTAAAAGAAGAAATTTTGAAATTGTTGAGTAAATTATTGAGAATAACAACCAATTAGGAGATGAATTTATGTAAGACTTACTATATTGATTTAGTAAGCTATCTAACACTTAAATATAAGTAATTTAAGAGTGTTCACATTAATAAATTACAGTTTAGGCAATTAATCAAGAAATTGGGCATATTTTGGTAAAGATGACATGGTTTTTAAGGTTTGGATGTGTTTTCTATTTATTTTCAGATTTGAGCAATTTCTTACTTTTAATATTATATTTCTGAATATTTGCGTATGGTTTCATCGGTAAGAGGGCAGAATCATTGTTTTCCTTTGTGTATCTTGGAGTGGTTAATTTCCTCTCTTATGTATCTTGGGATGAGATGTTTATGGTTGATTGAGAACTTATTTCATTGTTGAGCATATTCTATTTTGGGACAAACTATTATTAAATATTTTGGTTGTGAATTGTGTCTAGCGGCCAGTGCTTAGTGTGGATCCATAGCTTAGCTAGGAAGTGAAAGGGAATTATCTTTGTAAGTTAAACCTGTCTCCCACTTATGCTCCCGTCATGTATCTCGACGAGGCCTTCCTATATCTGGTCATACTACAGCAATCCTGACCCGTCGTGTATCTCGACCTGGTCATTAGCCGTGTATCTCGGCATTGGTTTTATTTGGGTTATCACCATGCGCTTTAATGAGACATTGGCTTACATGTGCTTTTTATTGGTCATGCTTATAGTTTACTTGTGACTTGCACCTAAGAGCTATATTTTGGCCGTGCTTGTAGTTCACTCGTGGCTTGCACATGTACTGGTATTAGCCATGTATTGTCGAGGATCCATATATCTATGATCGGATCAGTATTCCCCTGATTGGATAGTTGCAGTTGATTGGATTGTATATGCCAGCCCGCCGTGTATCTCGGTTGGGTGATCCGCATTGATTGTAGGTGGAGGAATGGATGACCGTGTATCTCGGCTCCATATCATGTAAGCTCGTGAGGTGGCGAACTTGGGCACAGGAGTAGCTTATCAAGCGGTTTCAGTTCATGAGTCCTGTCATGTCAAATATGCGTGGTTTGGTTTGATGAATGTTATTATCGTGATTTGGTTTTATCGTTATACCTTATGACTTTATTTTTGTAATGAAATTAGACTATTTTAATTCATGCATCTTGCTACTTGTTGAGATTTATATCTCACTCCGGTTTTTATTATTTTTATCAGGTACTCTTGGTGAGATCGACAAGCATTTGGGATAGTATATAAAAGGGGTAGCCAATTTTTTGTGAACCAATTATAAGTTCAAAAAGCAAATTATAAATGTTAAGATTAATTGTGAATGAATTTTATTTTATGTTCCGCATAATAACTCTAATAAAGACATGAATAAAAGTTTTAAATTATTCTGAATTTTAGTTGCTTTGGCCCACATACCCTAACACTTCGGGATTGGACAATTGATCCAGAATCGGGGCGTTACACTCACTATTATAAACATCCAATCCATATAATAACAAATAAATAATCAATGTGTCAATCAACTGTATCAACCTCAAATGTAACTACTCAGGATAGTAATAATCCTCTGGAAGAAAATCTGCAAACTCGCCCTAAGAACCAAACCCCAAGTCTCCCTTACGCATATCAACTGAAAAACAAAACAAAACAAAACACGGATGAGATACGAATATCTCAGTAGGTAACACTATGCATGAATAAACAGTTTATACATAAAATAGTCATAATTTCATGCTTGATAAAGTAAACGAGAAAACAGGATACAATCTCAATAAATAAAGCAGTAATCAATAAAACATTTCAGCAGATATAATCTTTCCCATCAGCATGATTTTCAACACAAAAGTGTAATAAGCAAAACCAAACCATCATATGTCTTTGTAGGACTCATGAAGACAAGCAGGCCTTTAACAAGAAACTCTCCATCCACTACACCACCATGCGACTTATGAGCGAAGCTCGTAATGCAATCCTCCCACCCGAATCCAAATCTGACAATATGAGGCCTAGACATCGACTTATTGCGCACAAAACGCACGTACCAACAACGATATCTAAAATACGGAATTTGGCATGTACCACCCAAGCATGCAGCCCCTGAATCTGAACATGGGGATGGCCACTAATCCACACATACAGGGTACTCACCAGCAACTCAAATCAGAAATGAGTCCCTATTGACATGAAGACCCCCCAATGCAAACTAACTTGCAAAGGAAGCGCGAACACAAACTAGGAGTATCCGACCAAAGAAAAACCTCTACACTTTCTAGCTTGACCCTATGGATCCATATGCAGATATGCCCACTAGACACCAACAATAGCAACTCACTCAAACCAATGTAGTTTAGTAATAGTGCCTAGTGGCATATAGGGTTTTCTGAAGCTTATACTCTTTCCAAATATAACACTACAAAATAGTTCTGGTGTGAAGTTCCTCTAATAAAGTTCAGTAATCAAGATACGTTAAAATATAGTATACAGAGTAAAATTTTTTCCATCAACTCAAATCATATTGTGAAATAGTCCAAAAATAATTTTATATCCAAAATAAGACAACCTTTTTGCAAAAAAACCTAAATCACTCCTCAAATTATTTTTAAAACAAAAGATCATTGAAAACAGTTGTAAACACTTAATATTTGTTGGTTCAAATACTTACTATCATTAAAAATCATTTTATATTGAAATTCCTCTTAAAATTCAGAAACAAATCCGAAATTGTTTTGGTCGCTCAACCCAGGCGCTTAGGCGATCTGGTTGGGTGTCCATATGTTAAATAAATTTGGAAATAATGATGGCCGCTCAACGTAGGCGCTTAGGTGATCTAATAGGTGACCTAAGTAAAAATAGGTTTTTGAACTATTGCTTGACCCTGGTTGCTTAGGCGATCGGTTGGGCGACTATTTAACTAAAGTCTACAGGCGAGTCGCTAGACATGATCACTCAGGCGATCGTGTCAAGCGCTCGAATAGTAGAGGCTAAATCCAACTTCCGAAACAGGTTTTTACACAATATACTACATTCTGTACATAGAAATCAACTCTAAAGTATTCATAAACATATATTCAACACTTCCAAAACATGCTAGACGATCAAACCTCAGTAAAACACAATATCGACTAAACGGGTGTGCTACCCACCTCTGATCGTTCAAAGTCTCCTTCTTCCTCCTCTTTCTCCAACGGGTGGATTTGCATCATACTCTTGATCTCCTTCATCAATGTGATCACCTATATATTTCATTACAAACCATCTATAAAATCCACAATAAAATACTGATTTTTATTGAATTAAAATTTCTGAAATTTTTTGGGGGACTTACATTTGGAAGGGTTAGGGAGCTAGGTGAGTGAGGAGAGGGGATAGAAGAGAGGGACGTACGTGGGAGAGAAGTAGGAGAAGAGCAAAAACAGCCAACCCCCTGAAATATGCTACTATTTGCCTTATGTAAAACCCCGAATTTTCAGCAAATAAATAAATAATAACTAAATCTGAGTATTGGGTATGTCAATAAACTTGTCAAAATAAATTTGAGAATAAACTTAGAAATCTTGGAAGAAATCAAGTGTGTGGATGCAAAAAATTATCAAGAGAGGGGTATTTTGGTAAATTCATATTAATTACCGGTAGATAATTAAATACGTCAATTAAATTATTATTAGATGTGAGAAAAGATGATAGACTTCAGTTGGGTTCAGATTGCCTATTAACAATGATACTTAAAGCTTAATAATTGGAAATAAGGGCATATTGGTAATAATGTTTGATTTGGAGCCTTAAGTTGAGGAGATGAGAATTTTATCAAAGGATATTAATTATAATTATAGATGATCGCACTGATAGAGGAGATCCGGGGTTTGACGCAAATCTGACTGTTGGATCGTGGTAGATTGAGGTAAGAACTAAATAAATCCGAAACTATGTTCTGATTGGAGGAGTATCTAATGGGTGATGCATGTGCGTTGCGTGGGATCATGGGATATAAAAGAATAGGTTTATACCCTAGAGAATATGTTTTAGTATTTGTGATGGTATTCGTCTGTTTGGGGTATTCGACGGCCGAAAGAGAAGAAGAACGAGAGAGAGAAAGGGAGACCGAGAAGAGAAGAGGAAGAAGGAGGGAGAGGAGAGCGTCATCCCTGGTTTCTCAGTATCCCAGGAGTGTTTTGCATCTGTGAAGAGAGGAAACGATTGCTGGAAAGAAGAGGAAGAGGTGACCTCGTGTGAACAGAGGTAGGTAGCACTCGTTTTATCGTTCGTTTTGTATTCTTGGTTATTCGATTCGTGTTTGCATGTTTTATAGTAGAGGTGGAAATGGGTCGGGTTCGGGCGGGTTCGGGTCGGGTTGATGTATGGGGTTAACGAGCCAAGGCTCAACCCAAACCCGCCCGTTTAATAAACGGGTTGAAATATCCCAATCCGCTCTAACCCGTTTCAACCCGCCAACCCGTTTAAATAATTTAAATTACTACTAAAAATTAAAATTTTTAATTCATTCTAATATTAAAGTCTCTACAAATTCTATTTTTTAATTCATTCTAATATCAAAGGACACCTAACAAGCATAATAACACAACAATCATTAAGATAAAACTAAAATAACATGAAGAAAAGAACTAAAACGTAATAATAAAGTTTTAAAAGACTTTACTTGTCATCAATGTGTCAATTTATATTAGTAGAAGCTAAAAAATTTGAAATATTTATATGTAAAAAGTCTTTCTTTACTTTATCCTTTGTCGTTATTTATATTAAAAGAAGAAAGATTAAATAGCCACAAGTATTGTTATTATAATTTTTCAAACTTTTATTACACAAAAAAATAAACGGGTTGTAATCGGGTCATTTCGGGTTGAGGGGTCAAACCCTAACCCAACCCGTTTATAATCGGGTTGAGAATTCATGATCCTAACCCAACCCGTTTATTGAAATAGTCAACCCTAACCCGCCTAAGACCGGGCGGGTTTGGGCGGGTTGGCGGGTCACGGGTCACAATTGCCACCTCTATTTTATAGATGTGTTTGTATGTATTTAGTACAATATTAATCTTACATATATGCTAAAAACGTTTAGAACTCAAGAAAAGGTTTTTTTACAGAATCGGATTGATGTTTCCCGTAGACCGCCGAGCACACTGTGCTCAGCGCTCCTGGGCTCTGTTCGGCACTCATATAAAACCGTAGACCGCCAAGACCGCTAACTGACAGGAGGTTAGCGTTGAAAATTGAACTAACGCTAACCCTAGACCGCCTAAGCGATCCTAAGTGCTCTAAACAGAAAATCCAATTTTTTGTATTTTAATCCCTATTTCAATCCTAAACCATTTTTAACAATTTTTAATCATTACATAAGGTGTTTTAGGACCAAAATAAATTATCAAATACCCTATTTTGGCAGAAAAATAAATAGGGAATTATTTTGGGATATTAGTTGCCTAAACTAGATCTTAAATAAGAAATTCTAAGTTTAATGCAGATAAACCTTTATAAATTAGAATAATTAATTAAGAGACCTTAATTTATATATCAGCAACAAAATTTATACAGATAGAGACTTTATATCATATACCCAACCTAGTTGAACTACCTTTGATAAATTTTAAGTATCAAGACTATTAAGCTTCACTGGTAGAACTTTAAACCAAAAATTACCTTAGAGAGTTCAGAGAAAGAACCCTATATACCTTTAGGCCTCATTAGTTAATCTAAATCAATTTACCCTAATTTTCTCTCCACTAAATAACAAGTACCCGATTACTTTATGTGACCACCTCTAAACTTTAAATAACCTTTAAATTACCTCAACCGATCTCACCACTACCATTAACCACTTGAGTCCTCCATTACTATAATAATCACATAACAAGACCCCATCATTATGAGTACACACTAATGAGCTGATTTTGGAACAAGACTTTGGATTACCGATTGAACATGAAGGAACTATGATTATAAACAATATTAGAATGTGGATGATTTGTACAATGGCTTGGTGGCCAATTTTATTAATAACCTACTTGGTGGCAGAGATAACCCGCTTGGTGGCGGAGACCCAACCTGCTTGGTGGTAGAGATACCCGCTTGGTGGCAAAGACCCATACCCGCTTGGTGGCGAAGACCCAACCCGCTTGGTGGCGAAGACCCAACCCGCTTGGTGGCGGAGACCGTAACCCGCTTGGTGGAGGAGACCCAACCTGATTGGTGGCAGAGATTACCTGCTTGGTGGCGGAGACATTACCCGCTTGGTGGCGGAGACATTACCTCTTGCGGGAGAGACATATTTCCTTCCGTGGGGTAGACGTATTTCCAATGGATTGCATCCTACAGGAGAGGTACCTCATGTGGGGGAGATGTGATTATACGTGATTGCATCCCACATGGGGGATGGGTGTGTGAGTTACCACTGGAAGGTGAGGAAGCTATCTCCTATGATAGAGGTAGATGCTAAGTGTTCACATCCTGCGGTAAAGTTATGCTGTCTCCTGCAGGAGGTACCTGTAGTCTTGGAGACGTGCATTCTCCTGCCGAGCATGTGTGGATATTATGTGTTTACGTCCTGCAGTAGAGGTAGGCTACTACCTGAAGGTTGGTTTTATTACTGATACAATGATTGATTCGCTGATTGATGGATTGTTTTAGACAGATCTGACAAGATTGTTTATTTAAAAAGAAATATTGAAATGTCATAATTGAACAGAATTTCTATGATTAAATGTGAACTGTTAAAGTGGAATAATATCGGATCATGAATAAGATGTAGAATTGTTCATAGGAAGACACTAATTGAAATAAATTAGAAACCATGGGAATGTGGATATAATACATTGTCCTTTAAATTGAAATGAAATTCACATGATTTACTTCCTTTAATTCGAGCACTGATTCAATGTTTGTTTGTATCGAGATTATTCGTTTATTTTATTGACCGTAAATTCCTCGTTTAGTTTACCGAGCATGAAACCACTGTTATTTTCTAGAAATATATATAAACTATTTTTCCTCATGCATGTGTTACCTACTGAGATATTCGTATCTCGCCCCTACTTTATATTCTGTTTTTCAGGTCATCTTGGAGAGGACGCCACGGGTTAGACTGGTAATGGGTTGAAATATAGAAAATCCAGATGCAAAGAGTAGGACAATCTTATATAGTTGTATTTATTTTATTGGAATCATAATAGATGATTTGGTAGGATATCAAGAGTTAGTTAATTTGTAGTTGCCTTTCATTTGATTAATTGATGTAATAGGAAGATCCATGTTCAAATGAATAATTTAAGCTTCCTAGCACTCTGATAAATCTTAGTTCTTTATTTCTTTATCTTTTGAGCTGATTGTAATGTACCACAAGTTAATGCCTTGATCTGAGTCAAAAAAATTGAGAAAAAAATGACCCGGATTCAGGGCGTTACACCTTATATAGGCAAAAACAATGTGACTGAAAACTTAGTTCGGTCACATAGTTTTTATGTATAGCCGAAATTATATTTCGGCTATACATAACTTATTTATGACCAAAATACAATTTCGGTCACATTAATATCAAATCAGCAATGATTTGTGTCAGGGATTCATGCAGAGAATCCAGACACGAAAATCCATGACCTTATCCTAGAACCAAAATTAAATTTGGTTATACATATTTTATGTATAGCCAAAAAATTAATTTCGGTTATTTGTTAGATATTTTTAGATTTTTATTTCTCTCTCCAATTTGTTTGAGATGATGTTTGATCCTCTCACAAATGAGAGAATCCAGATTTTTCTAATTTTTTAATTTAATTAATTAATTAAATGAGATATTTTAGAAAATAATACTATTTTAGTTGAGATATTTTGCTTTTTTGTTTTATCTTTTCTCTATTTTGTCCTTTTGTCCTTTAATTTGCCATTTGGCAAATGTGAATTGCGCATTTACCACATGAACAGAATTTCTACATTTATTTACAGTTTTGCCCTTAGGGTTGTTCTACTCATATCTACTTCATCTGGACTCTGATTCTGGCAAACTTAATTGCTTTGGAACCGTGTCGGGATTTCTTATCAATGGGGATAGGGTATGGCAATTAATTCTAGTTTGATCAAAAAGTCAATTTCTACTCCCTAGGGTTTGACTTGTCTTTTAGGGTTTTCATTTCTGTCTTTCAGAGGGGTGCAAAAATGAGGTGCTTACAGGCCTAAACCACCGACTCCGCAACCGTTCCCACGCCGTTACTGAATAGAACAGGGGTTGGAGTTGATATGGTGTGAGAGGTAGGCAATGGCTAGAATGAGAGACGGAAGATACTCAAATGATCTTCACGTATACCAAGCCAGAGAGCTCCTTTAATGGTTCCAAAAAGTATAGAAGACAGAGAAATGCCAGAATCAGGGAGAGTTCAGAGAAATAGGAGAAGTGTTGCTGCCAGCAGCCAAGGAATCAGAGATTCAGTTTTGTTCCAAGCAGCCAAAGATTAGGGGGTCCCTCCAATAAATAAGGGTTTTCATATTTATAGAAGGTGTAGGTCTCTAAGATTGTGACACTTGTCACAATTTGAGGCTTTAGGAATGCTTACATGTCTATCATGAATTTGGTCTCATAAAATTCTAGGTTCAAGATAAGGATAAAATAAAAGATAATGGTGATGAAAGATAGAGCTTTCTAATTGGTATATTGGGTCCCACATGTCAGGATGTGGAATTATAAATCACTTGATGTCTTTGTTATTCTAGGTCAACATGCCGTGACTCATCACTGGTTGCCGACGATTCCCACGCCATGTCCGCTACACCTTAAGGACCTCCAGAAAACACCCCACCCCCGGCAAGTGGGCTCTCGTCCAAGATGGAGATCTCCACTCCAATATGTAAAATAAGTTTCACATTTAATAAATCATGCAACATTTAATTATTATTCCAGTTGGGTGACCAAACAACCCATGTAAAACCCCAGTTTTGAGTAGAAAAAAAATTAAAAAAATAATAATAAAAATAAAATAATAATAATAGAATAAAATAAATTAACAGTCACAGTAATGAAAATAAACAAATGATAACAGTGGATAAAATAAAAATATATGCACATATGGATTTATGTACTGGTAAAAAAAAAAAATCAAATTTATTATTGCTAGAAGTTTGTGGTCATTATTGTTAAAGAAAATGTGGTGGAAATATTAATATGTAAGTCATATTCGGACCCGGAAATAAATGGAAATGGGTCAATAGTTAAAATCTGGGAAAGCCCTATACTAATGAGGGGTAGAAAGGGGATTCCGAGGGTGAAGGGTGAATTAGGTTTAATCCTGGCGGTGTCTATAAATAGGTACCTCATACAAAATTTTCGGGGATTCGGGAAAGGGTTGTTGCTCGGGAGAAAATTAGGGCGGCAGCCAAGCAGCTTAGGTCTCGAGATGAAATCCACCAAGGATGGCCGAAAGCTTGAAGAAGGTCTTCAATACTGGTGAGTAGCACTGATTTACAACCGAGGTTTTAGTTTTTTCGTGACATATTTGGAATGCCATGGTTGTATTGTGAGTTCTGGGTTTTCTGGAATACCATGAGTCCGAACGCAGATTGAAATTCAACTTGAAATAACAAAAGTGTTTAGATTAAATCCAAAACTGTTTGGGAAGTATTCTGGGAACATTGGGAGTGTATTGGAGCAATTACAGACCGAAACAAACCAGCCAGTCATGTAGATCTCGAAATAACAGAGACTTGAAAATCGCAGTGGGTATCCGCCCACTTGGCGCCCACTTGCGCCCACTTCAGGAAGTAGGCGCATAGAAATATTGACCTAGCGCCGAGCTCGCGCCCACTTGGTGCTCAGCTTGCGCCCACTTAAAATAGATGCGCCTATCTCGCGCCTATCTCGCGCCTATCCAGCGCCCTTCTCTCGCTCAGCTCGCGCTCACTTAGCGTCGAGTGAGCGCATAGTCGTTTTTAACCTGTTTTCTATCCGCCGACTGGCGCTCACCTGGCGCTTACTTCAGGAAGTGAGCGCATACCCAATTATACTTGCCAAATTTGATTTGCGACTGAACCAAGGGGGATTTTGATGTCTTGGGGTTTATACCACTTCACCAATCACTTGTTTGGTAACCTTAGAACCTGCATTTCTTATTTAATTCCTAGGAGAATTCTAGTGGCAAATTCTTAAAGGCTTCTAAGGTTGAGTTTAGGTTTTTATACATGCTGTGCTGGATACCAAAACACTAGGAGTTCTTAGTTTGTTTTTTCCTTGAATTTATACACTGTTCTAATTGAGAAAATTATTGACTTCTGGTTTCATTTGTTTGGAAAATTCCGAATGTATTGTCTTGTTATAAATAACTGTGTTTTGTATTCAAATGGCATGGTTTGTGGAAATGAGAAACACTGAAAGTATTGAGATACTGTTTGGTCCAGAGGGACAGGTGATGAACTGTGATGAGATATACATGATGTGGAATGAATGGTTTTACTTTAATGTTGGAATTGAGATTACATGATGTTTTACTATTTTGGTTTAGCTTGTCTTGGATCCAAAGTCTAAGCTTAGTAATGGGATGCTTTTATTTTATTGGAGTAACGGCATGGCCATGGAGTGTTGCCACGACTGGTGTAGAGCAGCCAGAAACCCTGAGTAGGCCTGGTTGTCAATGCCGAAACCTTGAGTAGGCCGGCATTGGATGACGAAACCCTGAGTAGGCCGTCATTTCAGAGTATCCGAAACCCTGAGTAGGCCGGAACTGTGTACATGGAGGTGTGGAGGTCGCTCTGGCATGTTGGTTAACCAATCAAATAATTGTATGACAATGACCAGGTGGATTTATTATTCATTTGTCTGTTTTTAGATACTATGGAATAAATAGTGGAATTTGTCCTTCTTGGAGCCTGGTTATAATGATATAGTTTCTGGAACTGATCGGAGTTTTGTTGCCGGAGGAATTACCTATATTAATTCCGTATAGTTAAATTGTTTCCTGGACCCTAGGGTCAAACAAATTTTAAAAGGGTTTATGCAGATTTCACCGGGTTATTCTTGTTTTCTCGTGTGACTATTCGATCATAAACTTACAACTAGAAGATGTGTATTGCTGCATGCATGTGCCACTCGCTGAGATATTCGTATCTCACTCCTTTATTTCTGTTTGTTTTTCAGATACGTATGGAGAGCCAGTAATTGCGGGTAGTGAAATTGGGTCATGTGAGTTTTACTTTGGGAATATTTTAGCGCACTCTGTTACCTAGCATTATTTAATTCATGTTATCCTTACTTTGGTAGTGCGATCCTGTTATTTATATTAACCTCTGGATACGAGTTACGGGTTTTCATGTGACTCGGATCCGGGGAGTTACAACCCATGATAAATCTGTCTCTATCATGTGACAAATAATCCATGCCAGATCATTATATAAGTGACGTGTCAAGTGTATAAAAATGGTCATCTACAACTATAATTTGTACTTTTCATCCTTTTCAAACTTTACGCTTGTCATTTCTTTATATCTTGGTAAAAAGATTTTACGTTCTGTCTAATTCATTATTTTTGTGGATTTACAATTACGTACTAGACACATCATCTATGTGATCCAATTATTTTTATTAATGGGACATCATTTGCAACTAGTAACACTTTGTTCTGGTTAATTTGAAATCATCTGTTGCTTCTTCCTATAACAGACTATGTCGTTTCACTGAGATGTTGTCAAGTGCAGCATCTCATGTCTAATGATTATCCAATGACAAAAATGTGAAAAGTAGGTTGTCAGTTATTTGCGTCTCTTTATGGCAACACTTGATTGATGCCATAGAAAAGAACCAAAAAAAATAAAAATAAAAAAAGAAAAAGGATTGATACCACATAAAACATCACAAGCTTAATTTTTTTTTTCCTGATCATAAAAAAGGGAGGAAGGAGGGTACCTAGCATAGGGGCTTTCTTCCCGTTGCAGAATGTTCTGATTGAGCCTTAACCACCAAATCAACCCCGCCTTAGTTGGGGGAGTTCAACCGTCACCACAACAACACTAGTGCACACCGTTCCTGTAAGCAAAGACAATTGCCCTTGCACTAACCTTGAAGGCAGGGGATTTGATCCTTAAATTAGGGATGATTTCATCTCAATTAATGGATTTAGCAAAAGCTTTCGTAAGTCGATATTGAGCCTTATATTAATAATGGGACCTAAGTCGGCCCAAGCCCAAAAGATGCATGAGCCTAGCTTGGGTTTACCATCCAGGCTAAACGTTTTTATAGCTCATTTCGAACAGCCCTGAAAATTTACAGGGATAACAATGAAAAATTATAAAAACATAATTAGATGATACCCATGTTAAAGGACATGGCATTTTATAGAAATAAATGAAATATGATGATTTCCATGTTGGGAAAAAAAATGAATTTACCAATTTAAAGTTATCCCAAACCAAATATTCAGTCTTCCTTTTCTGGGGTTGATGAAATATTCAACCAGTTGCTTGAAACATAGAAATAAGCTCTTCAGGGTTCAGTTGATTTTGTTCTCTTGCTTCTATCATTCCCGGTCGGCTCAGCTTTGATAAGATTGGTGGCTAAATTCAACTCAGTTGAATTCTGAGTTAGTCAACTTGCTTTGTTACCAAGACACCATTGAAGTAACAAAATAACACCTTTTCAGCTTGGTTCTTCTGATAGTTTCCCTTTGTCACTCTCTGTTTTAATCTCTTCAATTCTTCTCAGCACTTCACTCATCTCTGGACGCCTCTCTGGCACCATATCTGTACATTCAAGTGCGATCTCAGCAAGCATGAACATCTCATCATGGCCTTCCTTAGAAGCTAGTATCTCCATGTCCAATATGTCTGTGGACCAGTCTGTGTTAACCACTGATCTTACCCAGGCAGAGAGATCATTTGTTATGTTCTCAATTTGTGGTGAGACCGGTTTCCGACCAGTTATGAGCTCTAGTAGTACTAATCCAAAGCAATAGACATCGGCTTTGTGCGTCAGTTTCTTGCTGTTTAAAAATTCCGGTGACCTTCCAATGGCGAGCATTTCAGAGGATTTTCGAGAAGGAAGAAGAGGTAAGAAGCCATAGTCTGTGAGCTTGCAGTGGTAGCTTTGATTACTTTGATAAATGAGGATGTTGGTGGACTTGAGATTGGCATGAGGCACTTTATGAGAAGATAAGGATTGATGAAGGTAAGTGAGACCCACTGCAATGTCTTTAACTATTGATAGCCTTGTTGCCCAATTCAATGGTGTTCTTCCAACCCCTCTGTTCTCTAGCATCAAAAAGGGCAAAAATAATAACAATAACATCAAATATCATAACCCCCACCAAATTTGACAAAAAAAAAAAAAAAACAGCAACAACAACAAAGGGGGAAAACATTCTGATCCATACCCTTAATTAGGATTAGGGAGAGGAGAGAACTGACCATGTAAAAGCTCAAACAAGCTACCATGAGGAACAAACTCATAAATGACCAGCTTTTGCTGCTTGGAATAAAAGAAAGAGATTATCTCTACCAGATTCTCATGCCTCATCTTTGCTAGCAGCCGCATCTGCTGAATAAATTCCTTCTTTCCCAGTGCATCCGTATCTTTGAGTATTTTCACTGCAACAACAGAACCAGATTCAAGTGTAGCTGTATATGTAATCCCAACATTCCCCTTTCCTATCTGTTCTGCAGAAGCCCTGAGAAGGTCATCCAAATCGAATACAGGAGTTTCCTTGTCGAAAATGTCCAATTCTTTTGTTCTTTCAGGATCATTTATACTCCCTGGGCTATTCAATTTCCTTTCAGACATTCCCACATAACCATCACCTGCATCCAAAAGAAAAACTGGAAACCAAAAATATTGAAGTTATGGAATTATAATAAGCTTCATTCCACCATGAATTCACTGGTAACTGTAACTGTCATCAGAAGCAGCATAACATGGAAGACAAACGTACCTGAGAACTTCCCACTTCTTTTTCCCCCTTTCTGTTTCCTGTTCTTATGGTAACACAAGGAAATAAGAAATACCATGAAAGTACCTAACACAGCAGCCAATATGATCAAAACCAAACACCATATTTCATGAGATTTGTGCTTATCCATGGATGGAACAACAGAGGGGGCTCTGCAACAATTGGAGCACTAGGAACTGTTTGATAAACTATGAAGAGTAAGATTTTACGGAATAGGACACTCAAGGATGTTATCTGAGACAGTGAATTTTGGCTGATTCGCTGGGGGGGGGGGGGGGGGGGGGGGGGGGGCGGGGTGTGGTGGTGGTGGTGGTGGTTTGTGAATTTCACCTGTGAGATGACTCTCTTGCAGTTCTTAGTCAAGTTCGGCAGCCCAATGAACTCCAATGGAAAAGGTTATGCGAGAGGAAGATGAATTGCAGGTGAACAAGATTTGTGAGCTTAGGAAGTGGCCCAAAAGATGCAATTGTTTCTGAAGCCAAGTTTACTCAAGACAGTTATATTTTGCAGTAAGTGTTGGTTGGAGGATTTCCTTCAAGAACAATGTGGACTCCATGCCAATCGGAACAAACAATTTCAGCCCAAATCTTGATAACAAGATGAACCCACCGAATTGGAACACATCGAAATTTGGACTAATGAGATCTCTTAAATTGTATCAAATGAAGCATCTCTTTGAGACCATATGTGACAATCCAATCACAAAAGCGATGAAGTAAATGAAGAAAGTCCAAGCAAGATTCATGGCGCATAGTCTCCTATCCGTCGAAAAATTTTCTGGGAACAGCTGAATTCTGGAAGTGGGTCAGATTCTGGGATTGAAATGAGAATATACAAGAATGGGTCAACAATTAAAATGTATATTATGTTTCAAAGAGGTCTATTTCTTTTGTTTATTTTAACCTTGACGAAGAGGGCAAGGTAAGTTAGCTAAGAAGCGGAAAGAACAAGGAAACTTCAATTAATACATAATAAAATTTGGAGAAAAGAAGAAAAATGACACAAGGACAGCTTGCTTGGGAAGGAAATGAGTACCCAATGTTTTTATTTTTGTCTTCTCCTCTTTCTATATTTCAGATTATATCGTGATGGCAATGATCTGTCCTTCACAGAGCTCTCAACTTTGTGTAATGGAATATTCGTCATATAAAACAATTCCAAGTGCATGAACCATTGTTTCACCTAATCACATTGATGCCAATGCCATCAATTGCCCTTCCAATATTAAGAAATTGCATGATCATACCGTGACTGATGACCACGTGATAGGATTTGATGGCGGGAAAATTATTGAAAGGGGGGGTACCTTTTCGTATTGCCAAAAACGTGCTACGAAATATCTTATTATTAGAAAAAACCACCTTTTTAATAGTATTTGCGAAATTGGGTTTTCCGCGCCGGGGGGGGGGGGGGGGGGGGGGGGGGGGTGGTGGTGGTGTTTCAAATGCGCGAGTTTTCTCCCCATTTACCCCCTATGTCAGCATATGAAAGGACGTCAGGCCTTTGTTTTCTTTGTGCCATCGAACACTTTAGCGAGCGCTTTCGATTTTCCGGCCACCCTCTTCGGTGACCACAAAGTTCGTACGCCCTTAATAGGCTCTTCGACGACTGTCAACACGGTCATATTGGCAAGTGTTCTTCCCGTTTGAAAGCAGACGCCCTTCACGAACTGGCCGGCGACCCCCATTCGAACCAAACGCCTCCAACAACCGACCACCCCATTCTATTCAACCACGTCATCGGCGATTCATTTGTTTCCCAGCGTGATTCGAGCTATAGATTATTGTCTGGTATACAGCGTTTCTCGTTCTGATCTTTTTTTTCTCCTTTTTGGGTTTTCTTTTTCCTTGCGTATTTCTTTCTTTTACACACAAAATTTTCATGTTTCAATTTATACAGTAGTATTGTAGAATCATAGGTCCCAGAATTGAGTCATGTGCAGTGTTTTTCAAAACTTCTTGGCCCAAACCTAATTTTCGAAGTCATCATCGATCCCTAATCATACATAGTTTATGCTCATATGGGTATGGGTGTGCCTGAAAAACTTTGTTATTCAACAAAGTCTGGATTGCTCTACATTAATTTATCAACGAAATTGAATAGTTTAATTTTTTCTGGAGCTTCACTTTTAAAAAATTAGTTTCCATACTCTTTTGCATTGTTAAGTTGTAACGCCCCAGATCCGGGTTACGAAATAAAACCGTAACTCGTCTCTGAAAGTTAATTTTTCACACAAGATCGATATATCAAAGTGAAGGAAAAACATGAATGAAACAATAACTAGATAATCAGAGTTCACAACAATCCCAAATGGAATAGAAACTATAGCAATACAACTCTAAACTCACATAAACCAAGCAACTACCGCCGGTATCATCCTCTCCAAGCTGCAGCTGAAAACAAAACAAAACAGACGGAATGAGATACAAATATCCCAGCAAGTAGCACATGCATGCTCAAAACCGTTTAGTTCAATTCTAAAACATGAGTCGGTTATAAAACATGTACGGTGACGACAACACGGATAATCCGATTAATCCAACAGAAATCCAGCAATTCAATGTAATGCAAATCCAAAGTTCCATCATATAAATCAAGCCATAGCTTCGATATCAAAACACAAATATAGTCGCCAAACCAAGTGTAACCATGTAATAGCATAACTATGAAACGAATAATCCAATACAACCCAAATAGATATACTTCTGGTCATAACAAGTGTCATCATAAACCAAATCTCATCATAGCCATGTCCACGCTTCTAAGTGTATATCCGGCCTACTCAGGGTTTCGGATATTGAAAAGATGGCGTACTCAGGGTTTCATCATCCAATGCTAGCCTACTCCGGGTTTAGGCATTGACAACACTGAACCACTCAGGGTCACGATGCTGCTCGACATCAGTGGGAGAGATACAAATACCACATAACCAATAAACCACATTCAGTGAACTACAAATACCAATAAACCAACGAGTAAAACATCACGTGTCAAATAAAGTCAAATCCTAACATTGGTCAATGTCATGTAGTTGCTTAGATTGATTAATCAACATGCCAAGGCAACATCCATACCTCCATGTACACAGTTCTGGCCTACTCAGGGTTTCGGAACTTTGAAATGACAGCCTACTCAGGGTTTCGCCATCCAATGCCGACCTACTCTAGGTTTCGACATTGACAACCCGGCCTACTCAGGGTTTCGGGCTGCTCTACGCCGGTCGTGGCAACACTCAAGGCCAAGCCATTACACCAATGAAGTCAACACATCACATTACTAAGCTTAGACATGGATCCAGGACAAGCTAAACCAGTAGCAATCTCAAATTCAACATTTTCAACATAACCGATAAAATATCATGTAAATCCAACATAGAACACGATAACAATCAAACACGGGTATTGATTATCATGGGTCACCCAGGATCAGAATACTCCATCAAGGAGGCTCCAAATATAATCTTTAATACAAACAACAAAACCCAACAATATTTAATGCAAAGTCTCAAGAATACTCACTTTTATAATCTGCCCATGATATTAAATTAACTAAAATCAAATCAACCAAGAGATATCAAATCTGAGTTTTTAAACACCAACATAGCAGTATTGAAAACATAAAACAGTGGAAAATCATTCAATTACTTGCAAACATGTATATGCACAAATTGGCTCATTACTTCATTGATCTCGACTATATTACTTTTATTCTCTAACATGGTAGTGCAGGAATTCTAATTCACAACTCATTTCAGACATGAAGGACATCTTTTTAGGTGGCTAGGAAAAATTTATCTGAGCATCATAACACCAAATTCTGCATCCTCAAGAATTAGCTGCCACTTAGGTAGAGACTAATTCAACCATAAAAACTCAACTCATCTCTCTAATTCTTCCAAATCCTAATGGTATACATTTTTTATCTCTCAAGCACAACAACCTACTGCTAACAACTATTAGAGACTCTTAGAACTAGATTTAAACATTTAAACATGAGAATATAGCTTGTGCTAGATTAGCCGCACATAACTGGTGATTAAGGAATGGGTGCCAACTTCTAGGGGTTGGCGCCCCTGAGCATTCTCATGAAATTTGAACCATCGCTCACTTCCTGACTTGTTTTTTCAACAGTGGTTCAATTTCATTCTCCTATAATTCCATTGTGTAAAATCTTTATCTCTTATCCACCTCAATCTAGTGTTAACATCTAATTGTAACTCTTAGAACATGATTTAGTTAATTAACTAGTAGAAACTATCTTGTAATGAAATATCCGCACCTAGCTTCAAATTTTTGAATAGGCGCCTACCTACAGAGGTTGGCAATGGTTGGTGCCCATCAGCATCCTATTGGATTTTGAACCATCGCCAACCTATTTAGGTCAGCAATGGTTGGCGCCCAGATGAGAATCCATGCCGACTTTTTGAATTCTTAAGTCTAACACTTCTAAACAAAAATTATACTATAATATCAGTTCAATTAGCATTCTTCATCTTCTAAAAACTCAATCAAGGACATTCGACCTTGGTTCAATCAAATTATGATATAGAAATTTAGAAGTTGGCATTCGGCATGCTTACAGTCGATCACTTCTTTTCTAAACAAACGAGCAATGAAAATTTATCAGATGCATCGACAAAACTCGAAATAAATGCTACTCACCTGTGATAATTAGAAACCACCAGAACCTTGAACTCTCCAATCTCAGCAGCTCAGAATTTCAACAATTGATGGCCGATCGATCATTGCTTCATTCGTAAAACCAGATCTAATCAGATCTATTACAAATTCTAATTCCTCTCTCAATTCACTCACAAAATTCAGATTGACTTTACACTTACCAGTGATTTCTTCAATCTTCGGTTGATCCTTGAACGAGCACTTCACGGCAATTCAGTCATTTCAATTTACAGACAACCTCCGGCTATCTCTGACCAAGTCTCCTGCAGCCTCAACCTGAATCAATCAAATCCTGGAATTCTTCCTCTCCTTCTCTCCAGGTGATCTGGTTTAGACTCTGATTCCCTGAATTCCCCTCCGATCAAGTTCAACTAAACTTGAAGATCGAAATATGCTCCATTTTTATATGTGGTTGTTGGCGCTCAACAATTTAGAAACTCATGATCCGCCGTGCGGTCACCTACACACCCTCCTACTGGATCAGCCTCTTAGCCATCTGATTTAAGACTCGCCACTCCACCAAACCCAACCAATGAAACTCAATTAACCAATTTACTATTTTTAATATTTCATCATATCTTAATTTTTGAAATTTACTCCAAATAACCTCTTTTCTCCATTTCTGAAATTTACTATTAATTAAATCAATTAACAAACAAAAAATCCAATTTTTAATGTTATTAAAAATTCGGAATTTTACATAAGTAATTGAATTGCCTGTTTGATTGTTCTTTAAGTTGGGACACCAAGGCGCATGCAGATTTCATGGTAAATTTCATTTTAATTATTTTCACCCCTTTTAAGTTTGGCACTTTGAGATATGTAGGGTACTGTGCTATAAGTTCAAGCCATATATTTGCAAGACTTCAATTTTGAATCTATTCATCCTCTCATATACATTTAATGGTTATTGTAGTCTAAGTGTCGCTAATTCGTACAGAAAGAAGATAGGTTTAATCTAAGAGTAGCTACTTCTTATGGAAAGAAGGTTAGGTCAGTCTTCAATCCATCATTTTTGGAATCATACTTCAATGGTACCTATAGAAACCCAAATTTGCATTTACATGAATCAAACAAACACTATATTTCGTAGGCATGTTTGGGACCATATTTCAGAGTCTTAGGCTGGATCTCTGGTCCTATGTTATCTATATATAATGGATTGTGGTCTTCACTTAACTGTTACTAGGGGAGGCACGTGCACTAATACGCGATGATATAGATGGCTAACGTGGGCTCCCCTTTGGGTGATAAATTTTTTTAAGGATACTAGTGGTTACTTGGAAAGTTTGTGCTGTTTTGATTAGGGATGAATATTAATTGATTTCTTGTTTTGAGGTGGCATTTCTAGGAAAAAAATGAAGGGCATATTCTCTAGGGTTGGCTTTATTGTGTAAGCTTTGACTTTTGTCCTTGACAAATCCCAATGTGAAACTTACATTGAGCATCATACAAAGTTTGGATCGAATTTGAATCAAATGTTGATTATAAATAATCTGTTGAATTCAAATTTGAATTACAATATCTAAGATCCATCAGATATGGATTTGAATATAGATATTTAGATTTTTATTTGGGATCAACCCTACTTTTCAGGTCTGTCTAACAAATTAGTCTATTGAAAACATTTGTAACAACTACTAGTACCTTCACCACTCCTCCATAATTTTCTATCCTTAATTATTTGGATGGTAGAACCTTACTCATCAATTTTAGCTACCATGATAACCAGGGATATCAATTTTAGGCTTGATTTATCATGCTATTCTTACAACAATTTTGGGCTAGTTGCCCCATTGACCTTTTGCAATTATGCTTCTCATTCCTTCCAATTAACTTGCATGTCATTTATGCATTATGAGGCATGCATTGATGGTGATTCTAAAATTTGGTGAGAATGATGGGAGGTTTTATATTATGATTCTTGCTATTGGATGTTTAACCATACATTTGGTAAAGTATCATTCCATGCTTGTGTTGTTGGAGTTCTTAAAATTTGTGTTATGTTCCTCTCTTGTTGGTATTCCAACTCCATTGAGTCTATCAAGTTCATAGATTCTTGTGAATTGTTTAGGCTTGATTTATGTATTTTCTTTCTTTTGCTATCCCTATATTGATTGTTCATGTGATTGGTACATCACTTTAAGTCATTAATTTCATGTGCTATTAGTTTTTGTGATTTCGGGTGTCATGAATTATTTAGTTTATTTTATATGCATTTTTAGGTTGGTGCTATTTTAGCATTTTGTGCATATTTTAGGATCTCTTAATTTTATTTCAGCACTTTGTGCAATTTGTTTCATATTTTGTAAAATCCTAAATTTTTAATTTTATTAAAAATTGAATTTTGTTATTTAATTTTATAATCATGGTTTATTATTGAAGTAGGAATGAAAAGTCAAGTTGGAAAGCTTTGATTTAATTAAATAATGATGATGTGCTAATCAGGAAATAAAAGGGATGAACATCACTATTTCTCAGCATTTACACCAGAATTCCGCAAAGCTGGAAATAAAATTAAAGACAATGCCAAAATTAAACTCAAGCACACAAGGTGTGTGCAGTCCTAAGGGTTGGTGCCAGTTAAGGCACGACTCATAGACATACTTGTGTAAGGAAGCACGTTCAAGTCCTGATCAGTCTTTGTCTTTCATCTGTTCTTTCGTCTGCCTTTGGTGTCAGACCATAGAAAAACTTACAACTTGCCAGCTAGGGCGAAATTTACGTGATATGTACAAAATCTGCGAAGAAATCATCTTTAGGGTTGTCGGGAGCCCAAAAGAAGGGTACAAGTTGCTTCAAAGGCAGGTTAGCTGAATATCCTAGATCTAGGGTTTTTTACTCTGATCTGGCCTGCTTTCATATGTTTGTCTGATCTGGCCGGCTTTCATCTGCTCAAAAGACCGATCTGGACTTAGGGTGCTTCTAGGGGACTCAATGGGTCAAGTCCCACGACTCACAGGACTCAATGCATGGATCGGGGGTGGTTCCCTTGATCAAAATTAGGTTGGCTTCCTAAATTAGGGCTAAGGCAGCCTATGGTCTAGGGTTTACTCAATTTGATGCGAAAAGGTGAGGGTTACTGCCCCTGATGGACTTTTGGGTTTTAAATTGATTTTACTCCTTTTGTATTCATCATTCAATCACATTCGTCATCCGAGGTGTATCAGACGTAATAGATGGGAACAAGATACCCAGCCTGAGACATACGCCTACAAGGGTCTAGACTAAGTACTAGACTCTCGCGTACCACGGCAAGAAACCAATGGCACTATAGGAATCCAGAAACTTGGGGAGATGGTTTTACCTCGCTTTCCTCGGTAAGCCATGGGCACGTGAGGCTAATTCCATCCCAAAATTTGTTCATACGAATTAGAAGGGTGGCTGCTAGAGAGGTCTAAGTTTTGGTGAAGAAGATGCAATATCCGAACATATCTCATGTTGTTTCGGATCATTCACATAGTCTCTCTCGTGCGTGTCACCCCATGCAATTTTTATTAAAGCTGTCTAAACCATTCACGGTGTTGTGAGTGCACATGTGTGCGATAGGTCTGAGTGTTGTGTCTACTTGGGTGAATTGAATCTGGATATTTATTGGTAGAAAGAATTTTGCCACCTTATATAGTAAAGTGAAGAATTGGTACAAAATCCATGTTCTAGGAAAGTTCCCACAAAACTGGAAGGGTCACAGAGGTCCCGCTTAAAACCCAGTCTCCTTAGGTCATTTAAGTCCTGTTTGACAGAACTTCCCAAAATATATATTTACGTATATTCTACACTTACTATAATAAGATAGGAAACTCTCTATACCAACTATAGCCCCTTATGTTGACTCTTTTAACTAGGATCCAACTAGATTGAGAAGTCCTCAGCGGAGTCACCAAGCTGTGGGCGCATCCGATCTGCGAGATCGCACTGCTGACTTGACTCGAGGCGTACGGGGTGCGTGCCTCTCCTTTTGGAAAAATCGGTATTTGGAGTCGCCACTGCATGAAGGGGTGCAGGCAGACACCTGGGTGCCTAATGCTTGCCTATTAGGTGGTCTACGGCTTTAGATTCAGAGTAAATTCTCGGTTGTGATCCAGGAAAGTCCGTAGACACCCCAATCCGCCCCATCGGGTGACGGGTCCCACGAGTCTTCCTGGTTTAGAGTCAAATTTTGTTTTATTTCACCCAATCATATTCAGATAAGCATTTATAAGTTTAAGTCTATGTGAGGACTGCCTGGATGGTGTAGGTCCCCCTTTTATTTGATTTTTATCTTCTTCTTCTTTTTTCTTATTTTTTGAAAGTGAACTGGGTCTGGTGTGTGGACCCCATTAGAAGGCCCACGGGTATGCCAGTTTGGGCTTTAAAAGTAACCCCGAGTACTGTTTGAGGGTTACATTGGATAACCCCCTTTTGGATTTGGTTTGGAGGTGATTTAAACATGCAAAGTTATTTGGCTTGATTGGTTTAAGCTCTTTTAGGAGGGGTCCATTGGTCTTGGAGGAGGCCCATGGACTTCCTTGTTGCTTGAGATCCATCATTGAGAAGGATTTGGGTTTGAGCAATACGGGTGCCCTGTTGGAAGGCCCACAAGGAATCACTATTGGGCCTTGGAGAGGCCCAAATCCCAAGAGAAGGTCTTTGATTACTCAAAAACCATAGTGAATTAAGGTTAATTGATTGGGATTAATTTTAATCTTGTTAACCCCGAAAAAAGGGTTTCTGTAATTTCTATAAGTTGTCCGTACAATACATGTGGTTTGCCTTGGTCTGTACATACTGTATGGATCATGCCAAACCACCCTGTGTGTACGGGCAGGGCCTAAAACAACAAATTTTGGAGGGGGGAGCAGGGAGCTATTCCATGTGGGTCTCGAATCATCTGTGGGTCACTGTGCTAACCCACAGTGGCCTCCCAAGTTGATTTTAGCATAATAAACCTAATTTTCTAAGTGTTCAACCATAGGGGGAAGGAGAAGGCTTGGGGCCTCTCCCTCTCCACTTTTGAGTTTAAACTCACTGATTTTAGGTGGGGATGAGGTTCCCCACCTGATTCCAAGCAATGGAGGGATTCTCTTTGAGAAAAGAGATCCTCCAAGGACCCGAAAGGTCGTTTGCTTTGGGAGTCACGGCTAAACCACACATGCACATTCCATCAACCCAAACCAATCATCCAAGAAGACATGAACATGCTAAAACAGTGGCGTGAAGTGTGTGCTATTCATGTTATCATGTGTACAAAGGAGATAACTAAGAGCAAGGAATTTGAACATGGATGCTAAGCATGCTATTTACATACATGGCGCCTTGTGTTCATGTTATGTGAAGGAGACACCAAAACAGGGGATAAAAGTGTGGTGGGTGATGGATTTTGAGTGTACATGTGAGCCACATAATCATGCAATCACACCACATGGAGCAATACATGGAGTATCATGAAGAACTTATAAAAAATTAACAAAGAAGGGGAAGTGGGGGATTTATGGGGTACATGAGGTGTTAAAGAGCAGAACATGCTCTCCTAAAAAGAAACAAAAAAGAGTGAGCTTCTAAATGGTGCCCTAGACACTTTAAATATGGTCTCTCCTTCTCTCCTTTGGGTCAAGACACCTTCCCTCACCATGGGAGAAAAGAGAATGCCATGAAGAGAAGGGGAAGGAAGCAAGTTAAAGTAAACAAGAAAAGCAAAAGAAGAAAATATGCTCACATTTATTCCATGTTCATATATGTTAAACAAAAAGTACCAAGGAAGCTTACCTTGGGGTTGTTTGCACTCTTGGAGGTGTATGGAGGGTCCCTTGAGATGTGGACAGCACTTGGGCTCCTTCTCTTGGCTCCACCGATCCTTCCTTAGTGTCTTCTTGGTTCAAGATGAGAAGAAGAGAGTAAAGAAGGGATTAAGAGGGGTTTAAGTGGGGTCTGGGTGCTTGAGGGTGAGAGAGTAGGGCTAAAAGGGTGTGTTAGGTGAGGGAGAAGGGTTAGAGAAGCAAAGAAGGCAAGCCAACCCCCTGCACTGAGGTGCAGGTTTGTATTTATAGAAAACAAGCCTGTCCGTATATAGCATACGGGCAGGCCTTGTCCGTACACAATGTACGGATGAGACGTCTTGTTCGTAATCATCGCGAATCGTCATAGCAGATTCGCGCAAAAGATAAGATTTTCAAAGATCTCTCAAAACCGTATGGGAAGTGCAGGCAGAGCATTTTTAGCCCAATTTTTCTCCGTCCACATGAAATGTGTGGTTCTTTTTGGATTCTATGAGATTTCCTCGGATTCTAGATAAGGTTTTGGATAAGATTCCGTCCGTATATGGTATACGAACCAGGCATATCCGTACATACGGTACGGACACGGCACTCTCTTTCCAATCTGGCTAATTTGATGTGGATTCTCTCACTTAATGAGAGAATCCGAATTTTGATTTTCTAATTATTTTAATTAGCAAAAATGAGATATTTTGAAAAGTAATGTTATTTTATTCAAGATATTTTTCTTTCTTGTCCTTTTGTCCTTTCCTTTGCCACTTGGCAGATGTGACTTGCACCTTTGCCACGTGGATAGCTTTTTTGTATTTTTTCCCTAGGGTTTGATTTGCTCATAACTTCTTTATCTGGACCCCGATTCTGGCAAACTTAGTTGCGTCGAAACCATGTCGGAATTTCCTATCCGTTGGGATAGGGTATGGCAGTCAATTCAGCTTTGAGCAGAAAGTCAGAAACTGCTCCCTAGGGTTTGATTTGCTCATAACTTCTTCATCTGGACCTCCATTCTGGCAAATTTAGTTTCGTCAAAACTATTTTGGAATTTCCTGTCCGTTGGGATAGGTGTAAAACCTCGAATTTTTTAATATAGTAATATAATAAATAAATCTAACAATTGGATAATAAGTTAGATAAACATGAAAAATATTAAGGAATAAAGAATTAATCTAAGTATTGGAGGATTAGCAGTATGGTCCAATTATGTATATATTAGAAATTAAATAAATGATCGTAATTACTAGTATGGGGAATTGGAATAGTAATTTAAATTAATTGGAAGATTAACCATAGATTTGACTTTAATTAATAGTAATAGGAAAAGTGAAGAATTAATTTAGAATAATTAGGAAAGTAAGTTAAATATGAAGTTTGGGAAAGGTAGGTATTAATCCAAGTGTGTATTTTAGTCAAGAATACTATAGATAATAAATTTGGAAATTTTAGAAGAAATCTGATAGGTAGATATGAAATTATTAAGAGAAGGGTACTTTGGTCAAATTCCTACTAATTATTGGTAAATAATTAAATAGATTAATTAAATTATTATTAGACTTGAGAATTTATGTTAGGACTAAGTTGAGTTTGAATTGATTATTAATAATGATATTTATATCTTAATAAGTGGGAAAAGGGCATATTAGTAATTATAATTGATTAGGAACCTTAAGTTGAGGAAAAGAGGAGTTTTGGGGAGTTTTTGTAATATTTTAAAAATAGGAGAAATAATTAGCACGAAAATTAGGAAAAATAGAAGTTTCTCTTATTTAAAATTAAGAGGAAAGAATTAGGAGGAGTTGTGAAAGATTAGGAAAGCTTCAAAGTGAAATTAGGAAACCTAGTGGGATTAGTTAGAAAGTTTCCAAACCTTATTAGGACTTATATTTTGGATGAGCCTGTAAAAGTGAGGCTTTAAGGAGGAATTAGGGTTTCTTCTAATCAATTATATAAAGGAAAAAGAGGAGAAAAGATGGCTCTCACGTTTAGGGAATATAGAGAGAGAAGGTGTTGTAGAAACCTCCGACCAGTGACCATCAAACTTAGATCGGGAGAGATCCAGCCATTGGATTGACCTTAAATTTGAAGGTTTTGTTCACGACTGATAAGAATTCAATCTAAACGGTGAAGATTGTGATTTGAGGTCCCTAGAGCTGTACGAAAATTTCAGAAAATCAGCTACACCTTGAGGTTATTGGAAAAGAAGATATTTCACATTCTTGAGATAAGTAGTAACACCCCGTTTTGTTTCATCGTTGCAGGGTTTTATGTTTAATCGAATTGGTATGATTTGGAATTATTATATAATGCTTTGAGATGCAAAATCATATATTTTATTTAATATATTTCATGGGTTTCAATGATCATGGATATAGTAGAAGAACACCGTCAAGCATGCTTTTAAGTATCGATTTTATTGGGTTTTGATAAAGATTTATTGTAGATCTAGGTTTTGATGTGTTTGGATTAATCTAGAATGTTTAGAGGTTGAGGATATATGATTTAGAAGTGGTTTGAATTGTTGGAATCATGTTTCAAAGAATTAAAAGAGAAGAATTACAAAAATCAGATTTCCAGAATTTGCTGCAATTGGGTAAGCGCCTAACATGATCGCCTAAGCAATCTGGACGACCATCTTGCCTGTGTATTTTAAAAATATTTTAAATAGGTCACCCAACCAGGTCGCCTGAGCGATGGGGTTGAGCGACTGTTAAAAGATTCAATTTTGGGTAGGTCACCCAAGGGGATCACCTAGGTGCCCACCTTGAGCGCCCATTGGTTTAATTTTTGTTTTAATTATCATGGCCGCCCAACTAGATCGCCTGAGCAATGGGGTTGAGCGACCAACACCAAAACTTGGTTTTTCTTAAATTAAAGAATTATTCCAATACAAAATGATTTTTAAATGAATTTAAATATATGAACCAATAGATACTAAGTGTTTACAACTGTTTTCAATGATCTTTTGTATTAAAAACAATTTGAAGAGTGATTTAGGGTTATTTGCAAAAAGGTTGTTTTACTTTGGAAATAAAAGGATTTTGGGGACTATTTCACAATCTGATTTGAGTTGATTCTTACTCAGTAAAATATATTTAAAAGTATCTTGATTTCTGGACTTTAGAAGAACTTCACACCAGAAATATAATAAGTATTGACAAGAGGTTTTGGATTATTGATTGAACATGAACAAACTATTTTATATATAATATTGGAATGTGGATTATTTGTACAATGGCTTGATGGCTAGATTTATTGATTACCTACTTGGTGGCAAAGATGTGTTTGTGCATTACCTGCTTGGTGGCAGAGATGTGTATTACTTGCTTGGTGGCAGATATTTTTACCTGCTTGGTGGCAGAGATTATTACCTGCTTGGTGGCAAAGACTTTTACCCGCTTGGTGGCGGAGACTTTTACCTGCTTGGTGGTGGAGACTTTTACTCGCTTGGTGGCGGAGACTTTTACTTCATGTGGGGGAGATGTGATTACTACATGATTACATCCCACATGGGAGATGGGTGTGTGAGTTACCACTTGAGTGTGAGGAAACTATCTCCTGCGGGAGAGATGTAGGTGCTATGTATTCACATTCTGCAATTGAGTTATGCTATCTCCTGTGGGGGTGCCTACAGTCTTAGAGATGTGCATTCTCTTGAGGAGGAGGTGTAAATACTACGTGTTTACATCCTGCGGTAGAGGTAGTGTAACGCCTCGAACCTGGGTCAGTGCAAACCAGCACCCAACCCGAACCCGGTTCGCTACTGTAACAACCCAAGTTCGGTTCAACAACCAAACCCGAGGTGTTACCACGAAGCTGGGGTCAGATACGAACTAAGATTCATAATAATTTTAAAACTAATTAATTACATCAAAGTTCTGGTGGAAAATAAAACAATTTTTTATTTCATTTAATCTATTCAGTTTACAATAACATTTGTCTAATCAACATGTGACATTAATATCAATTGCAATTCTACCCAACAAATTAAAACCCCATCTTCGCGATCTCTCCAAGCAACCTGAAAAATAGGGGAAAACGGAGTGGGATTTATATCTCAGCAAGTAGCAGGTGCATGCAATTAAAAACAGTTCAATGTAAGCAAATAGTCATGAGGTATTCGATTAATCAATGATAAGACGAGAAATCCAAGTTATTTATGGCAATTCCAAATAAAGCGATAAAACAGATGATCATGTACAAATACCAGTAATTGGATGTTAACGGGGTAAAACCGACAAAAGCGATAAAACACGTGCCATTGCAGGACTCACAAAGATAATAAGTATTTGAGATGACACTCAACTAACTGCTATACCACCGTGCGGCTTAAGTGCAGTGCTACTTAATGATACTCAAGCCCCATGCAGCGCAGCTATAGACAAGAGCCGTAGTCACCGACTTATTGTGCACAAATTCAATAGAGTTGGCATGTACCACCAGCATGCAGCACCAGAATCAATACATAGAGATGGTTGCTTATCCACATGTATAGGGAATCACCAGCGGCACATCGGGGTGTCCCTCCAGACATAGGACCTTCCTAGAGCAAACTAACTTGCAAGGGAAGCACGCTCGCATATAGGAGTAACTCAACCCAAACTAAATACCACTTAGCTAACCATCCAAAACTATAGATCCATATACAGCTAAGCCCATTGACACAAAACCACGATAAAACCACATACGGGAGGACATACTACTGTATAAGGCATACACACTTTTACCTGTAAAGGATTACACATCTCTACACAGAGGATTACTCATCTCTGCCGTAAAAGCTAGTATCAACTCAACCACAGAAGCCGTATCACCCAACCGTAAAAGTAAAGTGAACAACATTATACCACATACCAATTCATACCAAAGTATTCCATTCCATGGGAAAACCATGATTCAATCCTTAATAATCCAAATAAAGCCTTTTTCAGAATTACATATGCAATTTCTTAATTATATTCAAAATAAAGCTCATGTATCATAGATTCGATAGAAATCAGAGTTTATGCAATTCCAGAAACCAACATTCATATTGAAAGCTCAAATAAAGTAAATCAAATCTTACTTAGAGTTTCCCTTAATTAATCCCTTTATTAGAATCCAATTTCCTATCTTCACACCTAGGATAGTTTCTATTTAGGTTTTCTGTATTTTTATTCTCCAGCATGTCCTACAGACTTAAAATAAAGTTTAGGAGATGTTTTTATCCTATAAATTCCAGTAGTATTATTTATATCAATATCCCATACCATTTGACCCTTTTATGGACAAACCTTTCATTATAACCTTCAATTTACTTGTTAATCTTTCCAATTTAATTTTATAATTTTTATGCCTTAATTAGGTCCTTATAAAGATGCTAATATGCTTAACTAATCAGAAAAATTATCGGATATTTATTCGTATTACAAAATCCCCAAAATCTGTAAATTTTACATAGAGCGCCTACCTCTACAGGGTTAGGCGATCCTAGGCGCTCGTGCAATTTTTAACAGAATTTTCCAGATTTACAAAGTTCGGATTTTTATGCTTTTGCTATATGTTTCTTTGGTCTAAATTAATCTACTAACATTCTAAAACATACCTAAAGCCTTCTAGATTAATTCTTATTAATTAAATACCCTCCTACATTTATTTGCATAATCAAACTAAGTTTTCTTCTTTAATTTGACAAATCCATCAAGAATACCAATCATTAAAATATAAACAATTCGATTCCATGTAAATACTGTTCCGACTAATCCATTCAATCACTATTAAATCACAGAAAACGAAATCATCCAGTTCCTCACGTTTTCCAAGGTTACTACTTGCCTTATACGCTAAAATCCTTCTTCCATTAAAGCTTCTAATTCTGGACTTGACTTTTGCTCCCAAACGCACCAAGCTAGAGTTCTCTAATTCAAATCTCCACCGTTCACATTGTAGTTCCATCAGTCATGAACAAAACCCCCAAATTTAAAGGCGATCCACCGTACGGATTTTCCCTGATCACGATTTGATGATGGTTGGTCAGACAACTCCATTAGCAGCCTTCTTCCTTTCTCTCCCTCTTTTCTCTCAATATAAAACCCACGAAAATCCTCTCTTGTCTAACCTTAGTCTCCTATTTATATTAGGCTTTAGAAGTCCTAAACCAACCCTAATAGGCTACTTTAATTTGGGCTAACCCAACCAAGGTCTAATTAAGGTCTAACCCATTCTAATTAATTCCTACTTTTTCTCCACCTTCTATTTTTCTATTAATTAAATCTTTTATCACCTAAACTCTTACTTACAACCTATTTTCGTGCATAACAATTATTTACACCCTAATATCACCTAAAATCTTATTATTTTACTTTTTCTCTAAATTAAGACTTGAAATATCCTAATTACCCTTTTTCCTCATTTGTGCTTTTATTAATTCCTTTTAATTCCTAACTTGTCTAAATAAATTATTTTCTTCTATTTTCTAATCCCTATTATTATTTAATGATCTATTTATTAATTACCATTTTCTGAAAATTACCAAAATACCCTTTTACCCTTTTAGGCTACTTTTCCTTAAGGTTCCTTCTTTATTTTCTACTTACTACTTATTTAAACTACTTGCCCTCTAAATCTTCACTTTTTATTTTAGCTAGGACTTAAATCCGTATTTCCTTTATTTATAATTTATTAAGTGAAAATTCGAAGTTTTACATGCAGGCTACTACCTAAAGGTGAGTTTTAATTACTAATTATATATGATTTGTTTTCTTTTAAAAGGAAAGAGATTGATTGACTGGTTTAGCCATGTTTTGAAAAGAATGGTTTTGAAAGAAATATTAAAATGACATGATTAATATGATGAATTGTTTTGGGAAAAACTATTTGTATTAATTTAGGGAACATTGTAGATTTGATTTATACGGCTTTGTCTTTTTGATTTAATGATACTTGTGATATTGTTTTACAACTCATGAAAGGTTTGTAAAGGATATATATATAAACATAAATTGTTTTCGTTCATGCATGTTGCTACTTGCTGAGATTTTGTATCTCATTCTTGCTTTTAAATGTTTTGTTTTCAGGTGATCTTGGAGAAGGCACCTTGGTTTAGTCTGATAGTGGGCTTGAAGTGTAGAATATCCAGAAGACAAGAATAGGATATTGATATAGGTGTTTTTATTTTCTAAGAATAATAGTAGATGATTTAGTAGAGTTTGAAAGTTAGTTAAATTATAGTTTCCTTTCATTTGATTAATTGATGTAATAGTAAGATATAGATTCTAATGAATAACTTAAGTTTCCTAGCACTTTGATAACTCTTAAATTTTTTAGTCTTATCTTTGAGCTGATTATGATGTACTACAAGTTAATGCCTTGATCCCAGTCGTGAAAAAAAAAATGACCCGAATTCGGGGCGTTACAATAGGGTATGGCAGTCATTTTGGCTTTAAGCAGAAAGTCAAAACTACTTCCTAGGATTCGACTTGTCTGTTAGGGTTTTCATTTCTGGTACTTCCGGGAGGTGCAAAATATGAGTTGCTTACACCAGGCTATGCACACCTCAAAATAATGGTTTGAGAGGGACCCACTAAGGTCTTCTACACACAAAAGGGGGTCTTTTTGAGATTTATCAACCCGGCAATTTCTACTAAAACACATCTAAACAAGTTAATCCTAGTCTTAACTAGATTTCTAAGAGTCGCCACTATCTATTGAGTTTTCCACGGGTGTAAACAGTCACCCAAAATACTGATCTATTCCAGGGATTACAGCCAAGAGACCCTATTACAACTAGGGAAGTCTATAAACACAATAAATTGTCGACAAAAGTGGGCAACCCACCTAGACTTGACCGATAATTTGTGAAGGAAAGGGGGATCTCCAAAGTATGATCTCTAAGCCAAATTTGACATATCTAAGTGTAAAACCCTGGATTTTCCAAAAATAAAGTAAATTAAATAAGCTTAAATATTGGGAAGTTAAGATTTAATTTTAGTTATTGGAAGAATAATATTATAATCCAAAGAGATATTAGTAACTAAATAAATAAACAATAATTTTAAGTAATTAGGAATTTAAATAGTGGCTTCATTTAAATAGGAAAAAGCAAGGTTGATTTAGATAAATTGGGAAAATAAATTAAATATAAAGGATTGGAGAAGAAAGGTATTAATCCAAGTGTATTATATGGTCAAGATTGGTATGAGGAATAAAGAGGAGAATTTTTGGAAAAAGATCCAAAGGTTAAATATGGAATTTCAAGGAAAGGGTATTTTTGTCATTTTCCAATTGGCCAAATTAATATAGTGAGTAATTAAATAATTATTAGACTTGAAATATTTAACTAGACTTAATTTGGGTTAGGTTTGAATTTAATAGCAAATTATGGCTTAAAAGTAGAAAAAATGGTATATTGGTGATTATGGTTGATAAGGAGCCTTAAATTTGAGGATAAGAGGAGCTTTGGGGTATTTTAGTAATATTTTAAAATAGGAAATTAAATTAACATGAAAATAAATTAAAATAAATCCTTCTTTTGTATGAGATATTTAAAAGAGGAATTAGAAGGAGGGTTAAGATAAGAAGGTTTCCAATTAATAGTGGGAATCCTATTTATAAGGTCTCCTAAACCTAGTGGGACTTCTAATTAAGAGAGCTTATAAAAGGAGAGGTCTAGGAAAGGTTTATGGTTTTTAGCAAATCAAAAATAAGGAGGAAAGAGAGGGAAATTCGTGCTAGGGCTTGAAAGAAAAATAAAGGGAAGAAGAGAGGAGAGAAAAGAGAGGGAAGCAAAGAAAAAGGGAGGTGCTGCAGAGGTCCGACCAGCCACCTTTGAACAACAATCCATGGAGATCTAACCGTTGGAATGAGTTGAAATTCGAAGCTTATGATCTTCACATGAGAGAATTTAATCTGAACGGTTAATATCGGATTTGGAGGAGTTTAAGGTGGTGCAAACTAACCCAGAAGTTGGTGGAGAATCAGATTTTGAAAGAAAAAGGAGTTGCGGAGATGACCGACTAGCCAACTTCGAACAAAGAGATAGGAAGATCCAACCGTTGGAATGGGCTAATATTTTAGAGTTTGGTTCTACTCATGGAGGAATTCAAACTGAACGGTGGCGATCTTAATTGGACTAGTCTAGAGGGGTTCAACCGAGCTCCAAAAGCAGGCACAAAAGAAGTTCTAAAAAATCTGGGTTGATAAAAAAGGCAAGTAGCAAACACCTAGAAAACTGGAGGAATTGCATGATTTTCTTGTTTTATTATCTAAATATATTATGAGATGATTTAGAAACAAACCATGTTCGTTGAGACAAATATTTTCGTAAGTGTTATGTGTTTGTTTGAGGTTTTCTCAAAAACTATTAATGTATAGTTATATGATTGGTTTTGATATGATTTGGTTTACAAACAAAGTTTTATTTTAGTTAAAATGTTCTAACATGTTTATAAAGTGTTTTAGAATGATTTAAAATGGATTTGATGCATTGGATATTTAGTTTTGGAATTTTTATTGAATTTCCTAAATATTCAGATTTTCTTCGTATTGGGCCGCTTGAGCAGTCGCTCGAGGGCCCTATGTGGTTTTTCAAAACCCGAGAGCAATTTTCCCAGATTGACCTATCGCCTGAACAGTCGCTCGAGTGACCTATCGAGCGACCAACCTTGAAACAACCTAAAGTATAAGGCTGTTCGAGCGCCTGACTGCCGCTCGAGTGACTTGTCTGTCAGATTTTGAAAATTTGGCCTTTCAGCCTAGTTTTTCACTACGGAATTGGTCTTATCCATTTTTAACCTGTACCATCAAGTTTAGAGTATTTGGAGATTGTTTGCACTGGTGGATGTTTAAAATTCATTTTTATGAATATTTTGGGTAAATTTTACCAAAGAGGCACTTCTACTGGATACCATTGTTCCTAATGATTCTATTCTTAACCAAACTTGATTCTAAGAGTTCCTACACCTATATTTGGTCTATCTAGATATGTTATGAGTTCTGAATGATTTTACATATACTTGAATTATTTTACCCATTGAAACCGTGATCTTGAGGCATATATTTGACTCCACTTGTGTGGGTTTTTGGGTCACTGGTGTGACAAGGCTGGTGTCTGATTTATTGTTTCCGCATGCGTGGATTTGGTTATTTGTATATCCTCGGTCCGTGTACTCGGCGGGATACTTCCTTGATTCATGTACTCAGTGGGAAGATGGTTACTTTGATTATCCTCGGTCCATGTACTCGACAGGATACTTCCTCGATCCGTGTACTCGGTGGGAAGATGGTTACTTTTGGTTATCCTCGGTCCATGTACTTGGCGGGATACTTCCTCGATCCGTGTACTCGGTGGGAAGATGGTTACTTTTGGTTATCCTCGGTCTGTGTACTCGGCAGGATACGTCCTCGATCCGTGTACTCGGTGGGAAGATGGTTACTTTGATTATGCTCGGTCCATGTATTCGACGAGATACTTCCTCGATCCATGTACTCGGTGGAAAGATGATTACTTTGATTATCCTCGGTCCGTGTACTCGGCAGGATACTTCCTCGATCCGTGTACTCGGTGGGAAGATGGTTACTTTTGGTTATCCTCGGTCCGTGTACTCGGCGGAATACTTCCTCGATCCGTGTACTCGGTGGGAAGATGGTTACTTTGATTATCCTCAGTCCGTGTACTCAGCGGGATACTTCCTCGATCCGTGTACTCGGTGGGAAGATGGTTAATTTGATTATCCGCGGTTCGTGTACTCGGAGGGATACTTCCTCGATCCATGTACTCGGTAGGAAGATGGTTACTTTGATTATCCTCGGCCCGTGTACTTGGCAAGATACTTCCTCGATCCGTGTACTCGGTGGGAAGATGGTTACTTTTGTTTATCCTCGGTCCGTGTACTCGGCGGGATACTTCCTCGATCAGTGTACTTGGTGGGAATATGGTTATTTTTGGTTATCCTCGGTCTGTGTACTCGGCGGGATACTTCCTCGATCTGTGTACTCGGTGGGAAGATGGTTACTTGGTTTATATCCTCGGTCCGAGTACTCTGCTGAATACTTCCTCGATCCGTGTACTCGGTGGGAAGATGGTTACTTGGTTGATATCCTCGGTCCGTGTACTCGGCGGGATACTTCCTCGATCCATGTACTCGGTGGGAAGATGGTTATATTTGGTTACTTCCTCGATCCGTGTACTCGGTGGTAAGCTGGTTACTGGTTATTTGGTACTTCCTGGTGTTGGTGATTTTTTTCATTGTGTGATGTTACTTGGTAGTATGCTGTTTGCCGTGATTTTTATATTATCATTTTCCTAGTTGTTGTTTTGGTTTAATCGAATACCTCATGACTTATTTTATATAAACATCGACTGATTTCATGCATGCACCTTGCTACTTGTTGAGATTTATTCTCACTCCAGTTTTCCCCAATTTTTCAGGTATTCTTGGAGAGGACGACATCATTGGGCTAGTATGAAAAGGGGTAGTCAGTTTAGTTGTAGATTAGCTTCTTGAGCTTAAAAACATTGTAATTGTTTAAAGTTTATTTGGTAATGGATATTATTTTAGGTTTCCGCATATAACTCTGATGATGTAATTAATAAAGGTTTTAATTTGATATGGATTTTAGTTGCTTTTGTTACTTCTCATAACACCTCGGGTTCAAAAATTTTTACCCGGAACCGGGGCGTTACACTAAGTCTTGAGCCTAGGTGATTAGGCTCACTTATTGTAACGCCCCGGATCCGGGTTACGTAAAATAACCGTAACTCGTACCCGAAGGTTAATTTAAAATTCCACAGGATCAACAGAGTAAGGGAAAAACATGAAATAAAATAATATAAAGATTCAAATTCATGATATCAAGGTTCACTAATTTTCCCAAACATATCCAAAAGTAATACAGGTTCATAATAAAAACTCACTAAAGTAAATAAAACCAACAACTAAGATCTACTCAATAAAGTAATCCTCCTCACGATACTCCGGATAGTCCACCGGAATATCAACCCCCACGGTATCGTCCTCGCTGAAATCTGAAAAGCAAAACAAAGCAGTGAGATACGACTATCTCAGCAAGTAGCAATGCATGCACAAAAATACAGTTATAACAATTCTAAACATGCACAAGTTATAATCAATTAAGTTACGATTAATCTCGGTTAATCCGACTAATCTCGGAAATACATCGACAATTACAATTTCGGAAAAACATTATATATTGGGACTCGTGAAGTTTGTCTATTTTGTGTGGCTAAGCACTAGAGTTCCAGACAATCCAGTCTAACACTGCAACAGCTCGAACATCCAATATCGTCGCCCTCATGGCGGAAAAACTCAAGTGACCTCACCATCATGGTGGAAACGGAGTTGCTGCAGCGCTTCCCTCATGGAAGGCCTCTCCATCATGGAGGAAACGCATGAAGGAACTCCAGACTTAAATCCAGACAAAATCTACAAAATTCAATTATAACTCGACTGTGGATCCACACTAAGTCTTGCCCTTGGGTAACTTTGACAAATTAATAGATATAGTTTGCAAATCAGCTTAAAATCATGTTCCATGTAAGTCCAGTCACTTATATAACAAACCAAACCAATTTAGTTCAAATAGTCGCTAAGTCCATCCGACAATAAAATTTCCGTATTTAATACTACCTTGGAAATACTCACAATCTCATCCAAACGGAAACAAATGAACATACAAAGAATTCATAAGCGAAAACATTTCCGATAATAATAATGGTTCAGCAATATCAATGGGAATTTAAAACAGTTTAATAATTATCCAAATCACAATCTTGATAAGGTTTAAAACATACTATAGAAATTTCTTTTAACTAATGCTCTAAGTGCAAGAATTTAGGATTAACATCTCCTTTTAAATGATCTTATATATATATTAATTTCCCATATTTTTATTGTCATAACAATTTTTCATAAGCTTCTAACAGTCCTGAAATATCTGATTTTATTTATTTCATAATGCAAGTGCAGCAATAAAAGAAATGACTTGGAAATATTTTAAAGAATTAACAACATCTTCTACAGAAATTTTAACTCTATATTTAAATGGTTTTAATTTACCATGCCTCTTTTAATCCAATTTTGGATACTAACTAGTTACAAATTTTTAGAACTCAATGTACTAATCAAGTCAAAGAAAAGAATCAATAGTTTGAAATTAAAGTAAGAACCAACTCTAAATTACTCTAACGTAGAATTTCTCTCTAACTTCAACGAACCCAGAATTCATAAATTTCGGACCCTAACTTCAACGAACCCAGAATTTCTCTCTCTACTTCAACGAACCCAGAATTTCTCTCTCTACTGTAAAGACAAGCCAAATTCCCCACTATTCTACCCAGCTTCTCTCACTATCACATTAAAAAAAAAAAAACCTTATTCTCTCTCTCTCTCTCTCTTTGTTTCCCATTTCGTTTTTCTTCTCCCCTCTAAAGTTCTGCATTTTCTGCAAGTTCTTAAACATGACTGAACCGCCATTAACAGCCCCTCATTCTACTGTTTATTGCTCAATAGTTCACTCTCTCTCTCTCATACGAACAACCACTCTCTTAATGTGAATTAAACATACATTGCACAGCTTATCTCCCAACTGAAAATTCTCTAATTTTTCTGTTGCCAACGACCATAACAGCAGTTCATTTCATACTACTTCTATCATGAAAACGTGGGAAAATGATGCATTGGTAGGGTAGATTAATAAGCATTACTTTACATACATTAAATCATTCCTAAAGCATGCGAATGAGCCCATGAAATTTGCTGCAAATCAGAAAAAAACCAGAGCTGTGTATGTCGTTTAAATCAACTATTTTCAATGTCAAGAAGCTGCTACTTACTGTTCTATTCTCCAAATTTAATCAAAACAAACTTAAGCTAGAATTACAGATTAACTTCCATTTCATGAACAGCAATCACCATTCATTCAGATCAATACCACCTTGTTCAAATAATAGAATAGACACCATATATATATATTTCTTTATTCCCAACAGTAACCACCCACTTCTGTAGGTTCATTAGAATAAAATTACCAAGTTCCCAACATCAGCCGCCCACTTCTGTAGGTTCATTAGAATAAAATTACCAAGTTGGACAAGGCTTCACTCCAACCAAACAGTCTTAAATTTTCTCAAAAAAAAACTTCTGCATAGGTGTTAACTTAACACTTCTCTCTGATACCAGCTCAGGGACAGAACCACAATATTTTACCAGCAGTTAACTTAACACTGCTCCCTTCTAGATCTAGTTGGTGTTAACTTAACACTGCTGGTAAACTTATTCTCTTAAGAACTGAACCACAATATTCAACCAAACCATTATCATATGATGAAAAACAAAACAAACTAACAACTCAATATACCCATTCGAAAATTTATCTAGTTAGACAAAAGATGAACTCAGATCAACATTATTCTATGAACAGATTTCTGGAAATTCTCTGGTTTCATCAAATCTGTAAAATCCGAAATTTAACAACACAATGCAAGGTTTTGGAAGGTGCTACTTGCCTCTTGATTCCCTCTTCACCAAAACAGCAACTCAATGGATGATCTTCACGTCTAGCATCTCCAAACAGCAACTCTGAACTGAACGTCTCTTGCTCCAACAACAATGGACGACCTCCTCTCTACAAAGCCAAGGTTTCCTTCTTCTTCTCCAAGCAATCCTCTCCACTCACCTCAACTCTCAGATCCACTTTCCATCTGATTTGCCTTCTCCGACTTTGTAACTGTTGGTAACGCTTGGGAGAGAAACTCTTGTAACGATCAGCAATTCCTTACGTTAAAAAAACTGCTTGTCTTCTAATTTTTTTTTTTTTTGATCAAGTGTGGTGCTTGACCACCATGCCACCTACACCAACATCCTATTCTATTTTAATACTTTGATTTATATAATCTTAAATGAAATATTAGTACCACTAATAGTTAACAAAAAAATTATTACATATTACTTATTGAATATTAAAAATTGTATCTTAACTTGACTTACCTTAGTTTAGCTAAATCCAACCTTTAAGAAATTTACCAACTTGCCGTTGTGCATTGCTCACCTAAAAGTCCACCACATAAAGAAATAATTTTTATTAATTATTTCTCAAAATAAACCCCAAAAATTTCGGGGTTTTACACTTATTTTTCTAAAAAGACCCTTTTTGAATGGTTTAGGGTCTCTATGCCTTTTCTACGCATATTTACAAGGGTAAAGACCCTTTGTTCCTAAATTATTCACAAAATTGGGGCTGGGTTCAGGTCTTTGGACCCTTGTTCAATTCTGCAAGTCCAAACCGCTCAGATGAAGCGATCTATGCAATTTTTATGAAAACTGCTTCATCAGAGCAGTGGAATCCTTTAACATTTTTTATTTAAACAATTGCAGTCCGGGTCGCTAGGTCTGGGGATCCATACAGCAAAGCGGCTCAAGCTAACAATGGGAAAACCTGCAGTAACTGACTCAAAGGTTGAACCACGCTGGGGTCACGGTCAGCAGGCCGATTACTCAGACCGCTTGGATTTAGCAATCTTGTCGTCCCAATGTCCTCCTCGTGGTTTGGTTTCTTCTCTGGCCACCACTGTAGTGGTCATTTTGTTTAGCAGAAAGAATATTCATGTAGGTCTAAAACCGCTGTGTCCAAGCGGCTACAGCAAAACAAGGTTCAAACCACTGCACTCTTGCGGTTTTTCCTTCACTTCTCCAAAGCTGCAGTGATGCACTCCATTCATCGTATCTGCTTCTCAACCACCTATCGCGAGCAGTCTACTTTCTCTAAAAACTGATCGCTACTTTCTAGCGGTTTTCCCAGACAGTATACTCAAATCATATGTGTGATTGAAATTATACATTTAGGCTGCGTTTGGGGTTGCTTATTTAAGTGCTTAATAGTGCTTATAACTTATTAAAGCATAGTGCTTATAACTTATTAAAGCACTTGTTTAAGTTGATAAATTGTTTGGTTATGTCAGATGGGTAAGTGATTATCCATAAGCACTAGAAGAAGGGGACCCGTAAGGAGAAGCTCTTGAGAGGAGCTTCTCCTTCCTCTATTATGAGGAGCTCCTCCTTTTCTATCTCGAGCTATCTCGATCGAGCTCGCAGCGCTGCGAGAACTCTTCTCTTCTTCAACAACTGTAGCTCTTCTTCCCCAACGACAACTATTTCTCCGGCGATTTCCCTAGCTCAAATCACTCCAGTCTCGCTAGTTTCAAATCACTCTTCCTCAACGAGATTTCTGGACAAATCTCGCGTTTCTCCGGAAACAACACATCCAGTCATATTCCGGCATTGCTTCTCAAATAGTAAGTCTCATTTTACTATTTCTCTGACGATCTCTAATGCTGCATCGTTCTTACATTTTACTGTTTCTCCTTCTCTGCAGATATATTCATCCGAGCCCTTTTGAGTTCAAATCCCAGGTAATTTTATTTAATTCCTTAACGTGATCTGTTCACTACGCGGTGGACTTGATCGGAACTCAACTATAAAATATTCCTCTACTAGTTCCGTTGCGGAAGGAATTCCCTCCATCAAAGGATTTGAAACGAAGCTCCTTCGGATCCCAGCGCTTCACATTATCATCAATTGGATTCAATATTTTGTAGAGTGGATCGTCGTTACTGTATGCTCCTGCACCTTTCTCATTGCTTCTAGGTAGGGCTCTCACTCTCAGCCATTCTTCCGTAGCTCTCCATTAGTTAAGACAGCTGTTTCTTTACTCGTCGATGACTGATTTGAATCGAAAATTAACGGGGTTGCTTGTCACGGTACGAATTAGTATTTTGTAGTTCTCTTTTATTCTCTACACATGTTTCTTACTGATTTCGATCTAGGATTCCTTTGTGCAATTGTGCATGAGATTTTCTCTCCCCATTCGATGGATCAAAAGATGCTTCTGTTATTTTTGCTTCTCTGTTGTTTTCTTGTATCTGTGAATTATTGTCCTTGTGATTTGAAGAATTTGAATTGCTTCTTTGTTGGTTGCTTGAACAATTAGGATTTCTTACCACCACCCTAGGGCCGTCATAAGATGCTTGGGATATTTTTTCCTTTATTGTGGTGTTGTATCTGCTAACTGAAATTTTTATTTCAAAATGGGATGTTTTCAGTTCGTTTGAATTTCTTCCCTAGGATTTGGGCCCTATGAATTAACCTCTGTGTTCCATTGATTTTTTAGGGTAGCAATTTTGGCCATGGGGAATGGTAATGAGCAGTTATTCAGTATGGATTATTGTAAAGTGAGACGCTTTGATCTGTTTTTGGATGAATTTTACCCAAATTTTGGTGCAGGTTCTATCTTGGTTTGTGGATCTGTATTGGCTTAGAGTTTATGCTCCCAGTTTCTCTGTCCCTAGTCTTATGGATTCAACCCCATATGACCTCTGTAACGCCCCGAACCCGGGTCAGTGCAAACCGGCACCCAACCCGAACCCGGTTCGCTACTGTGACAACCCGAATTCAGTTCAACAACCAAATCCGAGGTGTCACTGGCCCATATCAAATAATCATCAAGAATATACCAGACTAAAGAATTTAAATAATCCATTCAATTAAGTAACTATCAGAGTGCGGAAACAAGTATGTGCGGAAGTGTAGTCTAAAATCCTCAAATGAACATTAAAGTTAATCATCAATCATTAATATCAAAGTCTGGTAAAATAAAATGGTTACTATCTCTCTCATCTCTCTAGTACATCAAATCCAAATAAATAATAGTCTATCAAATATGACTAAGTCTAAACAATCCTCCACCTCGAACAAGATCTGGATAAAAGTAATCCTCCAGTGTATACTCAGCTACCTCTCCCTGGAAATCACTATGATCCCCCTCTCACGTATCAGCTGAAAAATGAAATAAAAGTAGGGTGAGATACGAACATCCCAGTAGGTAACACATGCATGATTAAACAGTTAATATAAGTAAAATAACAGTTCATGCACGATTAAGCAATATCGACTAATCGAGCTTGTATAATCATTCGTATCATTATGAATACAAAACAGTATGATAAATAGTCCTAGAGATGAATTTCAGCAAGTTCTATTATAAGAATCCAATATCAAAATCAATGACATAATTCATACTTTGCTAGGATGCACTAAACAGTCACATCCGATCAATATCTCATTCACATGCCTCCAGCATGTATACAATAATAATAATAACAAGTGCTTGTGATTTCAGTGTCATTGTAGGACTCACAAAGATAGATAAACCTTTTGAGATGATTCTCAACCAATTGCTATACCACCGTGCGACTTAAGAGCAATGCTACTAATGATACTCAAGTCCTATGCAGCGCAGCTTAGACAAGAGCCGTAGTCACTGACTTATTGCACATGTACCCATCAGAGTTGGTATGTACCACCAACATGCAGCACCAGAATCAATACATGGAGATGGTCGCTGATTCATATGTACAGGGAATCACCAGCGGCTCACCGGAGTGTCCCTCGAGACATAGGACCTTCCCAGACAAACTAACTTGCAAAGGAAACGCGTCACATATAGGAGTAACTCAACCCAAATGACATATCCCTCAGCTATCTAGCAAAAACTATGGATCCATAACCAGCTATGCCCACTAGACTCCAAAATTCCCTAAAATATAATATTTCTATAAGGGTTGGTGCCTAGCGACATATAAAGGTTAAATCTGTCAATTACTTCAATATTCGGTCATTTGAGTTCTGAATTCTCTTTATAAAGTTTTCAGGTTTATAGTGTCATTTAGACTTGTTTTGATAATCAAATAATAGTTAGGTTTTCCAAAAACTATATTTCTCAATTACTTTCAAAGTTTGGCAACTAGTGTCCTAAATATCTTCCTAATTTATTTTTCTGTAAAACAGGGTATTAGATAATTTATTTTGGTCTTAAAACATCTTAATTAATCATTAAAATTGTCTAAAAATAGTTTGGAATTGAATCAGGGTTCGAAATTACGAAAATCTGCAAAATCTGAACAGAGCGCCTAGGATCGCCTCGGCGGTCTGTGGTTGGCGGTAGTTCAAAATAGGACTGAAAGAGTAGAGGACTACTCTATAGGTCCACGATCTACAACAATTAAGAATTTAACAATGCGGAAACATACACACAGAGAATTATACGAGGAAACCTGAATCCAGATCCAGGAAAAACCTCGAGTCTATATGAGGCGACTAACCCTTCGAAATTCCACTATTGAATGAAAAGACAATTACAAAGGAGCACACACTTAACCTTTACAATTGAACTCACTCAACAGCAATCCACAGCTCGAATCCACGAACTACAATACATCTAGAATCCACAAGCTACAGAACACGATCAATCCAGATCGCAAACAATCACTCAACAGTGATCCACAGTTCGAATCCACGAACTGCAACACAGCTTGAATCCACAAGCTACAGAACACAATCACTCCAGATCGCAACAATCACCTCAGAGTCCACTGAGACGATCCAATGCAGTAGGAATCCACCTATGCATCCAACAAAGTCGATCACCAATCCAGGCGATCACACGATCAGGTGAAGTTCCGAATTGAAGAAGAATCCTCAAACTCCAATTCCAAGCGATCTATCTCAGATCTCCCCCTCACTCGATCACTGACTCTCTAAAGAAGAATTGATCAAATCTCGAACACCTCAAGATCCAAAATCAAATTGATCCAAAGAAAAAGTCCTTACTAAAAATTACAGCACGTCTATTTAAAGGAGAAAACTCAGATCGCGTCGAGCGCTGGTGGCGTCGTGGTGCGATCGGGGTAGACGGCTGGAAGCGAACTCAAGTCCCGCTCAGAACAAGTTGAATCAGTTAAGGGCGCGCTGCCAGCGCGCTGCTAGCGGGAGGGAACGCGGCATGTGCACAGCTGATCATAGAATCTTCAATCTCGCTCTGCGCTACCAGCGGCGTGTCGGCGTCACCTTACGACGCTAGTGCACGTGCCTTACTTTCAACGCACTGTTTCACTTATGCGCTGCCAGCGGAGTGGCAGCGGCGTAGTTCCTCGCAAGTGCCTTTACAAGAGATGCTTTATTTAGACAATCTTTCATTTCCTTGAGCTACCAGCGGCGTGGTAGCTGTGTGGTAGCATCGTCTTCGTCTTCTTTACTAAATTCACTGAATTTTCATTATTTATTCTGCACATCTTGAAGATTATTATAAGACATAATTTGTCAAACATTTGCCATAAAAGGAGTGTGAGTTTTCACACTTACAAGGACGCCGACGATACGTCTTCCAGCGGTCTAAGATTTTTAACTAGCGCCGAAGATCGCCGAGTACAGTCGAGGTCGGCGGTCATCCAAAAACGAACAGAAACAGTTTTAAATCGTGATTTTTCTCGTTCAATCTCATTCTATCATACATATAACATTGATACTAAACTAAATACATCAATAGATCATATAAAAACATGCTTTTACGATTAAACGAACGTAAATACCAAAAACGAATGAAAACAATGTCACCTACCTCTTGAACGTGCGTGCTTCTCCTTCTTCTCCAACAAACTACACTCACAGACGTGAGATAACCCCTGGACGATGAAGAACTCTAAAACCAGACCTTTCCTCCTCCTTCTTCCTCCTCAGTCGCTCGGTCGTGTTTGTCGCTTGTGGCTGAAGTAGACGAACGAAATACAAACGAATACATTTTAGGTTATTAAACTAATATATATACCTCTTGATCCCATGTATCTCATGTACCACTTTCCTATACACACTACCAAATCAGAACACATACCTCGATATCTCATGATCGGATGGTCAGATCTGCATCTAACTCTGGATCTCCACTAATTAGATCATCCCCTACAATAATAAAATATTTCCATCAATTATAACTCTCAATAATATTATTTATTAATTTATTTTATTTTTTAAGGAAAATTCGGGGTTTTACATCCTCTCCTCCTAAAAGAAAATTTTCGTCTTTGAAATTTACCTTGTGATTCTAGAAATAGGTTAGGATACTTTCTCTGCATTTCTAATTCCAATTCCCAAGTAGCTTCCTCAATTGTGTGATTCTGCCAATGTACTTTCACAAGTGGAATCAGCTTAATGTAAGCACCTCATTTTTGCACTCCCAGAAAAAAAAAAAGAAATGCAAACCCTGGACAAAAAGTCAAACCCTGAGGGGTCAAAAGTTGACTTTTTGATCAAGTGAAAATTGGCCACCTCGCTCTATGTCATTGGATAGATAATCTTGACATGGTTCCAACACAACTGAGTTTGCAGGAATCGGAGTCCGGATGAGGGTTCTGCGGGCGGTCAAACTTGAGGGGACCCGAAAGTTGACTTTCTGCTAAAATCTGATCCAGATGCCTACCCCTGTGTCATTGGATAGAGAATCCTGACACGGTTCCAACGAAACTGGGTTTGCAGGAATCGGAGTCCGGATGAGAGTTCTACGGGCGGTCAAATTTGAGCTGAGACAAAAGTTGACTTTCTGCTAAAATCCGATCCAGATGCCTACCCCTATGTCATTGGATAAAGGGCTCCGATACAATTCGAACGCAACTGAGTTTGCCTAGATCGGAGTTCGGATGGAGAAAATATGAGCTGTCGAAGTTCCCGAGCAGCAAAACCGGCAAACTGCGCACGTGGCAAAAAGCTGCACACGTGGCGAGTTGCGCAGGAAAATATCTCGGGGATCAAATCCATAAATATCCAAATGTAAGAAATATCCCAGGGACTAAATCTGTAAAAATCCCAGAATATTGGATTAAATCGAAAATGGCCAGGGACTAAATCTGAAAAAGTCAGATTTTTCGACCGGCGAGCGGCCGCATTAAATGCTTTTTCATCATGTTGCCGCTCGCGCGAATGTGGCAAGCGCGATATGCGCTAAGCTTGCGCTCAGCGCAAGCTTAGCGGATACCCCTTTTTCCTTGCCTATATAAAGCCGCGCGACTCTTCGTGCGGGGGGTTGGGAAAGTTTTTGGTTGAAAAATTTAAGGTTGAAAGATTTTTGGGTTGGGGAATTTTTCGTTGGCTCCAGGTGCGGTGCCCAAGCTTCTTCCCCATCCGAACCCGACTTGTCTCAGTCGCTTCGGCCTCCCCAAGCCCCCCACCTTGATCCAACACTCCTCTATTCTTGCTTCTTCTTCATTCCCACACAAACAAACGAAGGCCAGTTGCTGTAGGAGGTGCAAGAGAGGAGAGCTCCAGTGATCGTGCCACCTCAAGGAGAAGCCGCCGCCGTGCACAAGAACATAGGGAACCTCAGGTTTGTCCTCACTCATTTTTAACTTTACATACATGAAAATGGGAATGGTATGAGTTGTTATCCGCATCTGTTTTTTTTTCTGGTTATGACATGCATGCTCTTCCCTCTCGGGCGGCATGGAGGTCTCCAAGGGTAAGGGAGACCCATGCACGACCCCTCTTAGAAGACGAGGGTTTTATTGCTCCACCGAGTGCTCATGAGGTACCTGGCACTCCTACGAAGAACCGGCTCCTCATTTATCTCATCTAATGTATCCCTGTATACCCCCCTCCTCCTTCCCTTCTTCGAACGCTCGTATGCATGCTCGGAGGTCCAGTCCATGCGTAGGTGTAGACTTGTTTTCTATGCATGTAAGCTCTGTTGATTATTGTGTTTTTCTTCTCATCTTGCTAAATTTGCTAACATGCTCCCCCAACACCCTGTCTGTGTGCCTGCAAGCATGCTCCCATTCCCCCATTACCAAGCATGCTCCTATTCCCCCATTACCCCCTGTAGCCTGTGATGTTTTTTTATAATTGTCGAGTTTGTTTCTTGTTTAGGAGATTTGGAGTTGTGTACTAAGGTAGCTTAGATTAAGCTTCAAAGCATGTCTAAGGTGGCGTTTGGTGGGCATTGTAGAATCTGGATTAGGATTCTAATCCCAGATTCTATAACCCAGATTATATTTCCTCAATTTTAGAAAACCAAAATCCTATTTGGATGAGTTGGATTGTGAACTCAAAATTTTAAATTAGAATTTGAAATGTTGTTTGGTTGCCACCGATTATTGATATTAAATTTGGAGTTTTTTTATTGAAAATTACATAAAAATAATATAATATATATATAAAAAAATTAAAGTTGTATTTACATATATATTATTATGTGACATGTATATTTTTATATAATATATAAATTTATATATAACATTATAATAATAATATTATAATAATATAATAATATGATAATAATAATATATAATAATATTATTTATATTATGTACTACAATAACACTACTATTATTTTAATAATATTATAATAATATAATATATATTATAATATTATATATTATTATTATATATTATATGATATTATAAATATTATATAATATATATAATAGTATTATAATTTAGAGTATAATATTATGTATATTATAATATAAACTATATTATAATTTATATTATAACTTATTATAATATATAATTTTATAATAATATAATTTATGTTTATTATAACTCAAACTTTATGTATATTATATATAATATTATAATAAATTTATTGAAACACTAAATTTAATAAAATATAATATATTATAATATTAAATTTGTTAAATATATTAATATATATTATTAAGTTAATATCAATATAATATTAAATTTGAATATTATTATATTAAATATATATGTATATAATATGTTTATTGTAACAATATAATATTATTAATATTAATATATCAATTTGTTTAAAATATATAATGTATTAATATGTTTCAGATTATTATATAATAATATAATAATATAATATATAATATTATTATAATAATACTATAGTATAATTAATGTTTATTATAAAATAAATTCTAATATAACTTATATTATTATATTAAATATAATATATTTATTATAATATTAAATTTATTACAATATATTATAATATATTAAATTTATTATATTGTTATATTATTATATTTTATGATATAATAATATGTTTATTATAATAATATAATATTATTATAATAATAATATAATATTATTATAATAATAATATAATATTATTATAATGTAATATAAGTTATATTACAATTTGTTGTTATTAAAATAATTATTATTTATAATGTACATTATATTGAAATTTATAATTTATTATATATAATATAATAATGTATAATATTATTATAATAATGATATTTATATTAATAATATTTATATTACATGTAATATAATTTAATATTGTATTATCAATTATATATCATATAACAGAATATATTATATTATAATACTTATAATGTTATTATTTATTATAATATGATTTATATAATATGTCATACATAATCTCTAGAATCACAGGTTTTGGAAATATAAGCACCAATGTCCATAATCCCTATAATCACCAAAAAAGGAGATACTGATTATGGGCATGATTATACAACCGGATAATAGAATCCGGCCTTAAAATCCCAACCAAATACACTTTTTGGATTATGAAATCGGATTCTATTAGAATCCAGATTCTATAATGCCCACCAAACGCCCCCTAAGTGTCTCCTGGGATGCTGGAAGCACCTGGGAGGTGTTTCAGAGCTTAAAAAAACCAATCAGAAATGGAGTTTGAGCAAAAAACAGAAGTTCGGATTTCGTAGTGGGTATGCGCCGAACTTGCACTCAGCTCGCGCTAAGCTCATCCTTAGCTTGCGTGGAGCATTTTTTTGCATCCGCCGAGCTCGCGCTCAGCTCACGCTGAGCTCGCACGGAGCATTTTTTGCATCCACCGAGCTCGCGCCTAGCTTGCGCTGAGCTCGCACCTAGCTCGCGCCTAGCTCACGCGCGGATGGTTTTTTTCGCTGTTTTCGGTCCGCCCAGCTCACGCTGACCTCGTGCCTAGCGCCCGAAGGTCAGCGCATACCCTTTTAAGTCCAAATTACTTGTTTTTTTTTGAAAGCCCGAAAATGCCCTTTACCGTACCGCGGGGGGTTTCACCCCCAACCCCTTTGTTCGCCACGCGTTTAACTCGTTCCTTGGCGCGGGCGCGGGGTCCCTCCCCTTGGACCCAGCATAGTGAGCCAGTCTCTCCTTGATAAGTGTCAAGTTTGTATATTTTCTGTAATTATTGCTGGATGTGGGTGTCATTTTCGAACCGAACCAAATAAACCAACAGGGTCTCCGGGTCACCCGGAAACCCAACTTGGGACATGGGCCATCGGTCCAATTTTGTACATTAGTGGCCTTCCAACGGGGCCCACCAAGCCCAATAAACATAATGAAATGTATGCATGTAACTTAATCAAGATAAGTAAAATTAACTGATTAAACCAGGTGGGCCAAACCTAATGCGTCCCACCCGAACTTATTAGTGAATTGATGCATGAAATGCGTGGCTTGGCCGAGACCAAGGGCAAGGGCCTACCGGGCCCACCAAAGCCCACCAATCGAACCAAGGAAGGGTGCAAACCCTAACTTCCCGTAACTTAAGCTTTCAAGCCCAGATTTGGACTATGGGCCCCAAGCCCAATGTCCAACTTACTTTGGCAAATTAAAAAGATAAATCCAATAAAAATTACTTGGCCACCATGTGGGCCCACAAACAAATCCAGCCCACCTTTTGCATGGAAAACACTTAATCTTCAAATTTGAACCTAAAGTAAATGCATTCAACCAAAGCCCAAAGGGCCTCATAGGATAGACCGAGGCCCACAAGGGTACACGGGCCTGACTAAGCCAACCAAGGACATTGTGGGCCTTCCAACAGGGCCCACCCAACCAGACTCTGATTACCTAAACTAATCAAGATAAAAGCAATTAAAGGGACCCACACCACTCAGGTGGTCCCACCAGACTTAACCAAAGCTGCATATCGGATTAGGAATCGGGTGAGACCAAAGTAAGCTGACTCGAACCAGGATAAACCTAAGGGACCCGTCACCCGACGGGGTGGACCGGGGTGTCTACGGACTTCCCCGGACCACAACCAAGACCCTACTTAGAATCTCAAAAGCCGCAGACCAAAAGCCCTAATAGACAAGGTTAGGCACCCAGGTGTCCGCCTGCACCCCATCAGGCGGTGGCGACTCCGAATTTTCCCGTGCCGCGTTTCCGACGCGCGTACAGCTTGGCGACTCCACTGGGGATTTTTCAGCCCAGTAGGACCCTGGTTAGATAAGTCAGAGTAAAGGGGATTTAGTTGATACTTAGGGTTCTTACTACCTCGTTTAGTAAGACACAGAATACGCGTAAATACGCGTTCTGGGGAGTCCTGTCAAAGGGACGCGATAATTGCCTAAGGCAAGTGGGATTTAAGCGGTCCCTTGTGACCCCCCACTTACCTGGGGACTCTCCCGGAGCCTCGTATTGCGTGCCAATTTTGCACCTTACTATATGAGACGGTAACAATCCCTTTATCAACAAAATCCAGACCAAACTCACCCGTGTAGACACAGCACGCAACCCCACTACACACACAGGCACGCCACCACACCGTGGATGGGTTTAATTTCTCTCTTTTATGTAATAAACTGCGTGGGTTGATACGCACGAGGGAGGCTGCGTGGATGATCCGACCCTGAATAAATGAGAGCGGATATTGCAACTTCTTTACCAAAATCTAGACCTCTCTAGTAGCCTACCCTTCTGATCTAGGAAAGCATGCCAGATCAGAACATGGGCACTAAACCTTAGATCTAGGAATTTTTTGCCTACCCGCTTGGAAAGCAATTTGTATCCTCCCTTTTGGCTTCCAACAGCCTTAAGGATGAATTCCTTGAAGTTTTTGTAAATATCTTGTAAACCTTCGCCCTCGATGGCAAGTTGTAATTTTTGCTATGGTCCGACACCGGAAGCAGATGAAAGACAGAAGATGGATTAGGACTTGAATGTGCTCCTCTACACAAGTACGTCTAGGAGTCGCACCTTCATTGGCGCCAACCCTTAGGACCACACACCATGTCCGTACCTGTTAAGATCAAGGAGAAGGCTCGATATGGAACAACAAGGAGAACAGACGCCTCCAGGGTAGCATCCTGCAGAGTCCAGTCATACGCAAGTAGTCAACGAGATGCAGCAGAAAATGGATAGCATGAGTTCCATCATCCAGGAACTGATGACAGAGCTGAGAGAATTGAGGCAGGCCTCGCTAGTGGTACCAGTTGCCCAGCAGCCACAGCCACAGTTCCCGCCACAAGCGAAAGGGGCACCACCGCCACATCCAGCAAATCCCCCTCCCCTAGCACCACCACCACCGGCAGCACCTTTTCACGTTGCACAACAAGATCAGTTTCTACCTATCCATCTGGGGCAGGGCGATGAGGACTGGTATAGAACCCAAGAGGTGCAGTTTGAGGAGAAGCTGACAGCAGTAAGGGAATAGAATAGAACAGAAATGGCTGCCCTGAAGAAGCAGCTCAAACAGCTCCAACCTAGCACAGTACAAAGTGAGGCTACCCTGGAAAGCCTCTGTTTCTTTTCAGACATCCAACTCCCGGCTAAGTTCAAATGCCCTGAATTGCACCAGTTTGACGACACCGGCTGCCCCCTAAACCATTTAAGGTCGTACTCAGGCGACATGTGCCAGTACGTCAAGGAAGAGCGAATCATGGTGCAGTTCTTCCAGAAGTCGTTAACTGGGGCTGCTTACTCTTGGTTCTTGAGTCTGGACAAGGCTAAGATAAAGACATGGAATGACCTGGCAGCAGTCTTCATCCAGCAGTACCGCTTAAATAGTCAGATTGTACAGACTAGGGCAGAACTACAGAGGTTGACCAAGAAGAGCCAAGAGTCGGTGAGAGAATATGCCAAACGCTGGAAGGAGTTGGCAACACTGGTACAGCTGCCACTATTAAAACAGGAGATGACATCTCTGTTTATCGCGTCATTGGGACAGCCGTTCTTCACTTTGCTGCTGGGGCAAAGTACATCGAACTTCAACAACCTAATTTTGACTGCGGACCGGATTGAGGATGCAGTAAGAGGCGGGAAAATAGATGGCAGTGGGCAAAGTGCTGCACCAAGGAGGCCAGTGACAGGGCAGGCTAGCAGAAACCAGGGACAAGAGCCCTGAAAGCAGGAACAGCAGGCAGTGAACTACGTGCACCCGGCACAGCCTTATCACTTCTCCCAAGGACCAGAGGCAGTGGCACCACAACGGACCGGGCAGACAGCTTACCAAGGGGTAAGAAAGACAAAAGAAGAATTTGAAGCTAGGTTGAAGCGGGTTTTCACTCCCCTACCCTATGCACCAGCAGAGTTGCTACCTACTTTGCTGAAGAAAAGGTACCTGCAAATCAAACCCCCGAACCCCAGACTGGTCAACGCCAGAAGCTACAATGCGGCAGAACGGTGCGAGTACCACTCCGGTGCTCCGGGGCATCACACTAATCGGTGTTGGGATCTAAGGCACGACATCCAAGACCTAATTGATAGCAGACGCATCACGGTCGGCCCCCCAGCACCACAGGCTCAGACCCTAGCAGCTGGTGTCACCATGAACCCTCTTCCCGACCATTCTAAGGCCTCAACCAGCAAGTCAACTAATCAAGTAAGCTGTGATCAGGGCACCGGGCAGTTCGACCCTTCGGTGCTGATTGGCCAACCAGGGCAGACAGTAAAGGTGCACCTTCGAACAAGAACCCAATCGACAGCGATTACAGTTGTCGAAGAGAACGAAGGGGACACTCTACTGGAAGAACTCAAGGTTAAGGAGGATACAGATGTCTACATCTGTGTGATTGAGGATGAACCACAGAGCAGTGAGGAAGTCACGGGGCCATGGAACCCCATGCAATGCGGATGGATCAGTGACTCCCCGTCCCCTCCACGCAGAGAAGGAGTGGGCAGCTCAGAGAATTCGAAAGGGTCGGAGTACCCTATGTGGATTATGAGTTACCCACCACGCTCAATTTCCAAGCTGTGGAGATGGTGCAAGTGAATCATATCCTTGAATCTGAAAGGGGGCAACGACTCTCGAAGAGGAAAAGAAAGAACATGTTTAGTGTTGCCGACTGCGCAGACTGGGGCCTCAGAGCAGGCGAAGGACTGGGCAAGTACAAGCAAGGCATTAGGGTAGCCATCCAACCTTATGAGCAGACTACTGGGTTTGGACTAGGTTTCAAGCCGCAGCCAGAAGACTACTCCCAACTCCTTGGGAACCGTGCCGAAAGGAAAAGAGCTAGGATTGAAGGAAGAGAACCCCACTGGCCCATATGCGTGCACGAGACTTGTACCACTGCTTCACTAACATGGAGCGTGAAGCAGCCCAGGCCATCGAGAACATAGTCCCCCAAGGGTGGGGAGATGAGTTTTTGGACACCCCGGCCATGGAAGAAGACTACCTGCAAGGACTTGCTCAGATGCTCTGGGAAGAGCCACCATCTATGGAAACAATTGGAAATGCAGTAGAAGTAGACCCATTGGCTCCTAAGGGGTCGCCAGATGGCCTGCCAGCACTAGTCGCCCTGGACTCGGTTGACGAAGTCACCATGGCCTTCGCCCCACCAGATGAACAGTTCATCCCTGATGGGATCCCGGTCAACGCTGCGACTGCCATAGAAGTGCCGCCACCTGCTCCCATTGAGGAATCCAAGGAAGAAGGCCTTATCATGTATGTCTGCATGATGGAAGGGCGAGACAGCTCAGGAGCACCAACCCGCAGGCCAGGGTCGCCTCCTCCACCTCCCTATATCCCGCACCCCAGAACTTGCGACGGTTTGAACAGCATGCTCCGTAGCATGCCCCAAGTTCTAGGGCCAGTACCGGAAGAAGTGTACCATGCAGCCTACGGCAAATGGGAGCCACCAGCTTACTTTTCCACTGTGTCTGGGATACCCATAGCATTTGCACCACCCAGAGTTGACCCGGCCAACGGAGTCACCATTGCCTAAGCGCCACCCGAGGACGAGATACCATGGGCAATCCCCCTCAGTGGATCATGGGTAAGGGTATCGTCAGAGTCTGGCCCCCGATCAGAGAGAAGCCAGAACAAACCGGCAGGAGGCGCAGCACATGATCCTATCTACATCTCTTTTGACGAGAGCGCCAACATGGTACTAGCTGGAGAACCAGAGAAGACGACTGCTATCAACAAGGAAGGCGCGGCACTACTGAAGAATTGGAGTGCCATGCCTTTTGCCATCAACAAAGCTACTACCCCAAAGGGGGTTTCTGTCACCTCTGAAATTTCTATTGTAGCTACTGCTGAAATTTTTAATGAATATCTGAATGCTTCCTACTACTTGCATTTGTTTGAAAATGAAAATAACAAAAATAAGCAACTTGAGCATCGCAATCTTAGTGTCCATCCCGACGCACACCTGGAAGATCCGGGGCACGGGATGGGAAATAAGATTGCCATAATTGAACAAAAAGAACAAAAAGAAATTGAAAAACCAGTGCAGATGGCTATAATAAATGAAAGGCATGAGCCAGTGTCCAATCCTGAAAACTAGCAAGAACTCGACAAGTCAGATTGGGGCACTTGCCCATTGCAGCAAGAAGATTCAGACATCATCCCCTGTGAGCCTTTCGAGCAGGAGGACGACGATGAATCATGGGAGACCCCGCTCGAAATCCAACTTACATTGGAAAGGCATGAAAAGGGTCTCCAGGCTAACATTGAGGAAACGGAGCCAATTGACATAGGTGAAATAACACAACCAAGGATCCTCCAAATTGGTAAAAAGTTGTCACCATTATTGAGAAAACAGATGATTGATTTTCTTAAATCTTATTCTGACGTGTTTGCATGGTCATACGAGGATATGCCCGGGTTAGACACGGACTTGGTTGTGCATCGGTTACCAACAAAGTCTGAGGCCGTACCTGTGAAACAGAAGCTTAGGCGCACACTTAGTACGAAGAACCTGCTCTTTCCTGTCCAAAATCTCAACTAGATGCTCCTCATAAGTCAAGTCCCCTCGCACTACTATCGGCTCATGCTGAATGATATGAGTTGAGTCATGCACGTACTTCCTCAACATAGAAACATGGAATACGTCATGAACTCCTTCCAACTATGTAGGCAAAGCCAATCTGTATGCTACTGGTCCCACTGTACCCTTAATCTCAAATGGACCTATATATCTTGGAGCCAACTTGCCTTTCTTTCCAAATCTCTTAATCTCACGAGATGGTGATATCTTCAGAAATACCAAATCACCAACTTCAAAATGCAAGTCTCTTCTTCTGGTATCTGCATAACTCTTCTGACGACTCTGGGCTGTAAGCATATTCTGCCTAATCTGATTTACCTTCTCAATGCTATCCTGTACAATCTACGGCCCAATAAGCTGTCTTTTTCCAACTTCCACCCAGCACACTGGGGATCTACACGGTCTGCCATAAAGTGCCTCAAATGGTGCCATCTGAATACTCGCCTGATAGCTGTTATTATAGGCAGACTCCACCAATGGTAGATGCTGATTCCAACTGCCTCCCCAATCCATAACACAACATCTCAGCATGTCTTCCAACGTCTGAATGGTATGCTCAGACTGCCCATCTGTCTGAGGATGATAGCTGGTGCTGAAATTAAGCTTAGTTCCTAAGGCTATCAGAAATGCAAGCCAAAAGCATGCCGTGAATCGTGCATCTCTGTCAGACACTATGGAAACTGGAACTCCATGAAGTCTCACTATCTCCTTGACATATAGTTCAACTAAAGACTTCAACTGCTGTGTAGTTCTAATAGGCAAGAAATGTGCTGACTTAGTCAGTCTATCCACAACAACCCAAATAGCATCTTCTTTCTTTGCTGTCAATGGTAACCCAGATACAAAATCCATGGTCACATGCTCCCACTTCCATTCTGAAATAGGAAGTGACTGAAGTAAATCAGGTGGTTTCCGATGTTCAGCCTTCACTTGCTGGCATATCAAGCATTTTGCCACATACTCTGCAATCTCTCTCTTCATTCCTGACCACCAATAGATTTCTTTCAAGTTTTTGTATATCTTCGTACTTCCTGGGTGAACTGCATACCTCGATCTATGACCCTCTGTCAATATCTTTTCCTTAATCTCCTCATCAGCTAGAACACAAATACGGCCTCTATATCTCAATAGCCCATCTCTATCTGAAAAATCTACAACTACCTGAGATTCTCTACTCATCATCTCCCTAGTCTGAATCAACTGTGGATCAATCAATTGTCTTTCCCGAATCAACTGAACCAAATCTGGCTCAATCTGAACACGAGCAACTCGGATCACTCCATCCTGTGGCATGCTGAACTCTCCCTGCCAATCTCTGACTGAATCAACCAATCTACACTGGCTCATCATAAAAGCTGGTAAAGTGGCTACCTAATCATCAACTGCACTTTTTCCGCTCAAAGCATCAGCCACTACGTTTGCTTTACCAGGGTGGTATTGCAAAGTAAACTTGAAATCCTTTAGCAGATCCATCCACCTTCGCTGCCTCATATTCAAGTCTCTCTGTGAAAACAAATACCTCAAGCTCTTATAATCAAAAAAGATCTCAAACTCTACCCCATATAGATAATGCCTCCATAGCTTCAGTGCGAAGACTATGGCTGCTAACTCTAGATCGTGAGTAGGGTAGTTCTTCTCATGCGGCCTCAACAATCTCGAAACATACGCTATAACTTTGCCCTGCTGCATCAATACACATCCCAAGCCAATCCTAGAAGCGTCACAATATACTGCAAATGCCTCATCCATGGATGGCACAATCAAAACTGGTGCAGTAGTCAATCTCTGCTTCAATTCCTGGAAACTCTGCTCACATTTCTCATCCCATTGGAATTTCACTGCCTTCTTGGTTAGATTAGACAAAGGTGCAGCTATACGAGAAAATCCCGCGATGAATCTCCTATAGTACCCTGCCATACTAAGGAAACTCCTGACCTCTATCACTGTAGTAAGTCTAGGCCATTCTGCTACTGCCTTAACCTTCTCAGGGTCCATAGATATACCCTCACCTGAGATAACATGACCTAAGAAAGAAATCTGCCTCAGCCAAAACTGACACTTGCTGAATTTCCCATACAACCCGTGGTCTCTCAAAGTGTGCAATACTGCCTTCAAATGCCCAACATGTGCTTCTCGGGTCTTAGAGTATACTAGGATGTCATCAATGAACACTACTACAAAACTATCCAAGTATGAATGAAAAATCTTGTTCATGAGGCCCATGAAAACAGCTGGGGCATTGGTCAGCCCAAAAGGCATAACCAAAAACTCATAATGCCCATAGCGTGTACGGAAAGCTGTCTTCTCTATGTCCTCCTCTGCCACTCTCAACTAATGGTATCCTGACCTCAAATCTATCTTGGAGAACCAAGATGCACCTCATAACTGGTCAAACAGGTCATCAATCCTAGGCAATGGATACTTGTTCTTCACTGTCACTTGATTTAGTAGCCTATAACCGATACACATCCTCAAACTACCATCTTTCTTCTGCACAAACAGAACTGGTGTGCCCCATGGCGATACACTCGGTTTGATGAACCCTTTCTCCTGAAGCTCATCTAGCTGCTTCTTCAGTTCCTCCTGTTCTGGTTTCGCAAGCCTATAGGGTGGCTTTGAAACTGGAGCCGTACCAGGCATCAACTGGATCCTGAACTCTACTCTTCTAGCAAGTGGTAATCCAAGTAAATCCTCTGGAAACACATCCGCAAACTCCTGCACTACAGGTACATCGGAGATGATAAGGGTGTCACTCCTAAGCTCCTCTGCTATCACAGATGCTACTAGACCAATCCGCGACTTCAACCCCTCACATTTGAAACAATGAGCGGTTTGATCTGGCCCTTTAACTATCACTGTCCCCGCATAGCAATCCAACATCACATGGTGTCTACATAACCAGTCCATTCCCAATATCACATCAAAACCTCCAATGTCTAAGGCAATCAAATCGCCAGACAACTCCAGTCTACCCAGTTTAATATTGCAGTCTCTATACATATGTTCAACTCTAGTAAACTCTCCCAAAAGTGTGTGTACAGACAAAGCAACATCCAATTCAGTGGGTGAAAAACCAATCCGTCGTGCACAAGCAGGTGATATAAATGAATGGGAAGCACCAGAATCAAACAGAACACATGCTGATCTACCACAGATGAAAAGAATACCTCCGATCAGCTCAGGTGCCTCGTGATCAGCCTCGATATCCTCCATACGATCAGGCTCATGCTCCTCATGTGCCTCTACTGCATATACTCTAGCTGGTTGCGGCTGTTGAGCAGGTACTGCCTGCCTCTAGCCTCCTCTCTGAATTGGTCCTCTGCCCTGGGGCTTCTGCCCAACTGGTGCTCTCTGAGCTGTCTGCTGAAACTGTGGCCTCTGTGGGAAAGCAGGAGCGGTCTCTGGCTGTGGTAATACTGGTCGTGGCACTGTTAAAGACTGATAGCTCGGAGAGAATCGACAGTCGGTGATCCTGTGACCCACCTTTCCGCATCTGTAACAAGTTCCTGGTGCTGTGACACACTGTCCAAGTACATGATATCTGCCACAACTAGTACATCCCCTCTAAGCTAGCCTATACTATCCTCCTGCAGGCTCTGCCCTAGTCCAGTCTCTGGCCCTCTTGTTTCCACTAAGGAAACCTCTCTGATCTGCAGGCCTCATAGGTGGTCTAGCCCTGCTCTGGCTCACTCTAGCCTCTATGTCACTCTAAGCCCTGGTGGCTCTACGTATCACATCCTTTAGTTCTGTGCATAAGAGTACTGTCAGCATACTCTTAATCTCAGGCTTCAAACCTCGCTCAAAGTGTAAAGTCAACCTCCTCTCATCCTGTGTCATGTGGGGTGCAAATCGGGACAAAGCTGCAAATCTAGCCTTGTACTGGGCCACTGTCTGGCTTCCCTGGGTAATCTCCATAAATTCCTGCTCCTTCTTGAGCCGGACTTCCTCAGAAAAATACTAGTCGTAGAAGACCTCTCTAAATTTATCCCACGTCATGTACGTATCCTGTGGGTCCTGCCTCTTCCTTGCTGTCCACCAGTGAACTGCCTCACCCTCAAACAAGAATGCTGCCAATCGCACTCTTCGGTCCATCGGGCATCCCATAGCCTAAAAAATCCACTCGACTCGCATCAGCCATCTCTCAGCCTCCATAGGATCTGGACGTCCACTGAATATAGGTGGATTCAACTTCCTGAACTGCTCTAGATCCTTGGCCGTCTGTATGGCCCTCTCATGTACAGGCTCATCCCCGTGACCATTGCCACCATTTCCACCATTGCCGTGCTGGCTTAGTCTCTCCTCCCTTTCCTTGGCAAGAAGCTCTGCCAAGCTGCTAACAACTGCCCACACATCACCCCCTGGAGGTGGTGGAGGTAATGTAACATCCTGCTGCTCCTCCTCAATAGGATCAGCTCTAGCACATCTTCCTCTACCAGCCATCTGAAAATACAAATTTCACTTGTTAGAATCCAATAATTCTAGGTGTTCTATCTAGCGTACTCACAATCCCATTCCCCTAAAGCTGGCTATCTAAGGTTTAGGACCTTTGCTCTGATACCATCTCTGTAACGCCCCGAACCTGGGTCAGTGCAAACCGGCACCCGACCCGAACCCGGTTCGCTACTGTGACAACCCAAATTCAGTTCAAAAACCAAATCCAAGGTGTCACTGGCCCATATCAAATAATCATCAAGAATATACCAGACTAAAGAATTTAAATAATCCATTCAATTAAGTAACTATCAGAGTACGGAACACAAGTATGTGCGGAAGTGTAGTCTAAAATCCTCAAATGAACATTAAAGTTAATCATCAATCATTAATATCAAAGTCCGGTAAAATAAAATGGTTACTATCTCTCTCATCTCTCTAGTACATCAAATCCAAATAAATAATAGTCTATCAAATATGACTAAATCTAGACAATCCTCCACCTCAAACAAGATCCGGATAAAAGTAATCCTCCGGTGGATACTCAGCTACCTCTCCCTAGAAATCACTATGATCCCCCTCTCACGTATCAGCTGAAAAATGAAATAAAAGTAGGGTGAAATACGAATATCCCAGTAGGTAACACATGCATGATTAAACGGTTAATATAAGTAAAATAATAGTTCATGCACGATTAAGCAATATCGACTAATCAGGCTCGTATAATCATTCATATCATTCATGAATACAAAACAGTATGATAAAATGTCTTAGAGATGAATTTCAGCAAGTTCTATTATAAGAATCCAATATCAAAATCAATAATATAATTCATACATTGCTATGATGCACTAAACTGTCACATCCAATCAATATCTCAATCACATGCCTCTAGCATGTATACAATAATAATAATAACAAGTTCAGTGTCATTGTAGGACTCACAAAAATAGATAAACCTTTTGAGATGATTCTCAACCAATTGCTATACCACCGTGCGACTTAGGAGCAATGCTACTAATGATACTCAAGTCCCATGCAGCGCAACTTAGACAAGAGCCGTAGTAACTGACTTATTGCACACGTACCCATCAGAGTTGACATGTAACACCAGCATGCAGCACTAGAATCAATACATGGAGATGGTCGCTTATCCACATGTACAGGGAATCACCAGTGTAAAACCCCGAATTTTCACCTAATAAATAAAAGAAAATATGTCCCATTTAAAATAAAAAGTAAAAATTTAGAGGATAATTAATTCGAATAAGTCATAAGTTGTAAATAAAGAAAGAATTTTTAATGAAATTAGCCTAAAAGAGTAAAAAGGGTATTTTGGTAATTTTCAGAAAAGAGTAATTAATAAATAGATCATTAAATAATAACTAGAATTTGAAAATAGAAGGAAATAATTTATTTTGACAATTTAGAAATTAAAAGAAATTAATAAAAGCCTCAAAGGGGGAAAAAGGGTAATTAGGAGATTTCACTTCTTAATTTAGAGAAAATAAGTTTTTAGGTGATAATAAGGTTTAATTAATTAGTATGCACGAAAATAGGTTGTGAGTAGGAGTTTAGATGATAAGAGATTTAATTAATAATGTTTAAGTTGAAAAATAGAAGGTGAAGAAAAAGTAGGAATTAATTAGGAGTTAGACTTTAATTAGACCTTGGTTGGGTTAGCCCAAATTAAAGGAGCCTATTAGGGTTAGTTTAGGACTTCTAAAGCCAAGTATAAATAGGATAGTAAGGTGAGATAAGAGAGAATTTTCGTGGGTTTTATAATGAGAGAAAAGAGGGAGAGAAAGGAAGAAGAAGGTTGCTGGAGATGTCCGACCAGTCTCCATCAAATCGCGATCGGGGAAACTCCGTACGGTGGATCACCTTCAAATTTGGAGGTTTTGTTCATGACTGATGGATCTACAATGTGGACGGTGGAGATTTGAATTAGAAAACTCTAGGTTGGTGCGTTTGGGAGCAAAAGTCAGGTCCAGAATTAGAAGCTTCAATGGAAGAAGGATTTTAGCGTATAAGGCAAGTAGTAACCTTGGAAAACGTGAGGAACTGCATGATTTTGTTTTCTGTGATTTCATATGGATTGAATGGATTATTCGGAACAGTATTTACATGTAACGCCCCGGATCCGAGTCACATGAAAACCCGTAACTCGTATCCAGAGGTTAATATAAATAACAGGATCGCACTACCAGAGTAAGGATAACATGAATTAAATAATGCTAGGTAACAGAGTGCGCTAAAATATTGCCAAAGTAAAACTCACATGACCCAATTTCACTACCCGCAATTACCGGCTCTCCATACGTATCTGAAAAACAAACAGAAATAAAGGAGTGAGATACAAATATCTCAGCGAGTAGCACATGCATGGAGCAATACACATCTTCTAGTTGTAAGTTTATGATCGAACAATCACACAAGAAAACAAGAATAACCCGGTGAAATCTGCGTAAACCCTTTTAAAATTTGTTTGACTCTAGGGTCCAGGAAACAATTTAACTATACGGAATTAATATCGGTAATTCCTCCGACAACAAAACTCCGATCAGTTCCAGAAACTATATCATTATAACCAGGCTCCAAGAAGGACAAATTCCACTATTTATTCCATAGTATCTAAAAACAGACAAATGAATAATAAATCCACCTGGTCAATATCATACAATTATTTGATTGGTTAACCAACATACCAGAGCGACCTCCACACCTCCATGTACACAGTTCCGGCCTACTCAGGGTTTCAGATACTCTGAAATGACGGCCTACTCAGGGTTTCGTCATCCAATGCCGGCCTACTCAGGGTTTCGGCATTGACAACCAGGCCTATTCAGGGTTTCTGGCTGCTCTACACCAGTCTTGGCAACACTCCATGGCCATGCCGTTACTCCAATAAAATAAAAGCATCCCATTACTAAGCTTAGACTCTGGATCCAGGACAAGCTAAACCAAAACAATAAAACATCGTGTAATCTCAATTCCAACATTAAAGTAAAACCATTCATTCCACATCATGTATATCTCATCACAGTTCATCACCTGTCCCTCTGGACCAAACAGTATCTCAATACTTTAAGTGTTTCTCATTTCCACAAACCATGCCATTTGAATACAAAACACAGTTATTTATAACAAGACAATACATTCGGAATTTTCCAAACAAATGAAACCAGAAGTCAATAATTTTCTCAATTAGAACAGTGTATAAATTCGAGGAGAAAACAAACTAAGAACTCCTAGTGTTTTGGTATCCAGCACAACATGTATAAAAACCTAAACTCAACCTTAGAAGCCTTTAAGAATTTTCCACTAGAATTCTCCTAGGAATTAAATAAGAAATGCAGGTTCCAAGGTTACCAAACAAGTGATTGGTGAAGTGGTATAAACTCCAAGACATCAAAATCCCCCTTGGTTCAGTCGCAAATCAAATTCGGCAAGTATAATTGGGTATGCGCTCACTTTCTGAAGTGAGCGCCAGGTGAGCACCAGTCGGCGGATAGAAAACAGGTTAAAAATGACTATGCGCTCACTCGACGCTAAGTGAGCGCGAGCTGAGCGAGAGAAGGGCGCGAGAAGGGTGCAGGATAGGCGCGAGATAGGCGCATCTATTTTAAGTGGGCGCAAGCTGAGCGCCAAGTGGGCGCGAGCTCGGTGCCAGGTCAATATTTCTATGTGCCTACTTCCTGAAGTGGGCGCAAGTGGACGCCAAGTGGGCGGATACCCACTGCGATTTTCAAGTCTCTGTTATTTCGAGATCTACATGACTGGCTGGTTTGTTTCGGTCTGTAATTGCTCCAATACACTCCCAATGTTCCCAGAATACTTCCCAAACAGTTTTGGATTTAATCTAAACACTTTTGTTATTTCAAGTTGAATTTCAATCTGCGTTCGGACTCATCGTATTCCAGAAAACCCAGAACTCACAATACAACCATGGCATTCGAAATATGTCACGAAAAAACTAAAACTCAGTTGTAAATCAGTGCTACTCACCAGTATTGAAGACCTTCTTCAAGCTTCCGGCCATCCTTGGTGGATTTCATCTCGAGACCAAAGCTGCTTGGCCGCCACCCTAATTTTCTCCCGAGCAACAACCCTTTCCCGAATCCCCGAAAATTTTGTATGAGGTACTTATTTATAGACACCGCCAGGATTAAACCTAATTCACCCTTCACCCTCGGAATCCCCTTTCTACCCCTCATTAGTATAGGGCTTTCCCGGATTTTAACTATTGACCCATTTCCATTTATTTCCGGGTTCGAATATGACTTACATATTAATATTTCCACCACATTTTCTTTAACAATAATGAACACAAACTTCTAGCAATAATAAATTTGATTTTTTTTTTACCAGTACATAAATCCATATGTGCATATATTTTTATTTTATCCACTGTTATCATTTGTTTATTTTCATTACTGTGACTGTTAATTTATTTTATTCTATTATTATTATTTTATTTTTATTATTTTTTTTTATTTTTTTTTCTACTCAAAACTGGGGTTTTACATTACATGGAATCAAATTGTTTATATTTTAGTGATTTGTATTCTTGAAGGATTTGTTGAAATAAAGAAGAAAACTTGGTTTGATCATGAAATTAATTATAGGATAGTATTTAATTGATGGGAATTAGTCTAGAAGGCTTTAGGTATGTTTTAGAATGTTAGTAGATTAATTTAGACCAAAGAAACATATAGCAAAAGCATAAAAATCCGAACTTTGTAAATAAGGAAATTTCTGTTAAAATTTGCACGAGCGCCTAGGATCGCCTAGCCCTGTAAAGGTAGGCGCTCTATGCAGTAAATTCAGATTTATGACATTTTTGTAATCCAAATAATTTTCTAATAATTTTTCTAGTATCTTAACTATTCCAACATCTTTATAAAGGCCTAATTGAGGTATGGAAATTATAAAAATTAAATTTGATAAACATCCAAATAATTAAAGTCTTAATGGTAGGATAGTGTATGTAAAGGACTAAATTATGGGGAATAATGATAGGACAAATACTAACTAGTAATTATGAATTAAAATCATCTTCTAAACTATAATTTAGGTCTGTAGAATATGCTGGAAATTATAAATACAGAAAATTGAAATAAATACTATCTTAGGTGTTAATATGGGAACTTGGATTATAATAAAGGGATTAATTAGGAAAACTCTAAGCAAGACTTGAATTTCTTCGGTTTGTGCTTTAAATATGAATACTGATTTTTTGGAAATTACTTTAATTCTGATTTCAATGGAATTTATGTTCAGGAGCTTTATTTTGAACTGTGGATTAAATGCCATGATGGCAATAAGAGATTTGTACCATCTGCGGATGAGATATATGACCACCTGCGGGTGAGAAGTGTAACTCCTACAGGAAAGACCTCTTGTGGGGGAGATGTAGTCAAGATGTGATTGCATCCCACAAGGGAGATATGTATGTGACCACCTGCGGGTGAGATGAGACCTCCTGTTGGGGGAGATATAATCCTAATTGGATTGCATCCCACGGGGGAGATGTGTGACCACTTGCGGGTGAGATGACCACCTGCGGGTGAGATGAGACCTCCTGTGGGGGAGATGCGATCTTGATTGGATTGCATCCCACAGGGGAGATATGTGACCTCCTGCAGGAGATATGTGACCTCTTGTGGGGGAGATGTAATCATGAGGTGATTGCATCCTACAAGGGAGATATGAGACCACCTGTGGGTGAGATGTGTAACTCCTACGGGAGAGATCTCTTGTGGGGGAGATGTAATCACGATGTGATTGCATCCCACAAGGGAGATGTGTGTGTTACCACTTGCGGGTGAGATGTGTTAGCTCCTGCGGGAGGAACCTCATGTAGGGGAGATGTGAATACTACGTGTTTGCATCCTACATGGGAGAATGTTACTATCGGATTTGTGAGATGGACCATTAATTATGAATACAGGTTTTATCGCTAATCTTCGGTTTTATCTATCGATACATCTTTTTACTGGTATTTACGTATGATTGCATATCCTATTGCTTTATTTGGAATTGGCCATGTTGATTTGAATTCATCGCCTTATCGTTGATTAATCGTATACCTCATGACTATTTGCCTAAATGAGACTGTTTACTTGCATGCACCTACTACTTGTTGAGATGTAAATCTCACTCCGTTTTCCCCTATTTTTCAGGTTGCTTGGAAAGATCGCGAAGATGGGGTTTTGATTTGATGGGTAGAATTATAATTGGTATTAATGGCACATGTTGATTAGATAAACTTTATTGTAAACAGAATTGAATATATTGATTAAAGAATTTTTTTTATTGGCCACCAGAACTCTGATATAATTCATTAAAGTTTTAAAATTATTGTGAATCTTAGTTGGTATCTGACCCCAACTTCGTGGTAGCACCTCGAGTTTGGTTGTTGAACCGGACTTGGGTTGTTACAGTAGCGAACCGGGTTCGGGTTGGTTGCCATTTTGCATTGACCCGGGTTCAGGGTGTTACAACCAGCGGCTCACCGAGGTGTCCCTCCAGACATAGGACCTTCCCAGACAAACTAACTTGCAAAGGAAACGCGTCGCATATAGGAGTAACTCAACCCTAATGACATATCCCTCAACTATCTAGCAACAACTATGGATCCATAACCAACTATGCCCACTAGACTCCAAAATTCCCTAAAATATAATATTTCTATAAGGGTTGGTGCCTAGCGGCATATAAAGGTTAAATCTGTCAATTACTTCAATATTCGGTCATTTGAGTTCTGAATTCTCTTTATAAAGTTTTCAGGTTTATAGTGTCATTTAGAGTTGTTTTGATAATCAAATAATAGTTAGGTTTTCCAAAAACTATATTTCTCAATTACTTTCAAAGTTTGGCAACTAGTGTCCTAAATATCTTCCTAATTTATTTTTCTGTAAAACAGGGTATTAGATAATTTATTTTGGTCTTAAAACATCTTAATTAATCATTAAAATTGTCTAAAAATAGTTTGGAATTGAATCAGGGTTTGAAATTACGAAAATCTGCAAAATTTGAACAGAGCGCCTAGGATCGCCTCGGTGGTCTGTGGTCGGCGGTAGTTCAAAGCAGGACGTCGATGATACGTCTTCCAGCGGTCTAAGATTTTTAATTAGCGCCGATGATCGCTGAGTACAGTCGAGGTCGGCGGTGTCCCAAAAACGAACATAAACAGTTTTAAATCGTGATTTTTCTCGTTCAATCTCATTCTATCATACATATAACATTGATACTAAACTAAATACATCAATAGATCATATAAAAACATGCTTTTGCAATTAAACGAACGTAAATACCAAAAACAAACGAAAAACAATGTCACCTACCTCTTGAACGTGCGTGCTTCTCCTTCTTCTCCAACAAACTACACTCACAGACGTGAGATAACCCCTGGACGATGAAGAACTCCAAAACCAAACCTTTCCTCCTCCTCCTTCTTCCTCCTCAGTCGCTCAGTCGTGTTTGTCGCTTGCAGCTAAAGTAGACAAACGAAATACAAATGAATACATTTTAGGTTATTAAACTAATATATATATACCTCTTCATCCCATATATCTCACGTACCACTTTCCTATACACACTGCCCAATCAGAACACATACCTCGATATCTCATGATCGGACAGTCAGATCTGCGTCTAACTCTGGATCTCCACTAATTAGATCATCCCCTACAATAATAAAATATTTCCATCAATTATAACTCTCAAGAATATTATTTATTAATTTATTTTATTATTTAAAGAAAATTTGGGGTTTTACAACCTCAAATGTGAATATTTTACTTCCTAAAATGTTAAGTAAGTTATGAAAGATATTGACTTTGATTAGAGAGAGTATAGTACTGAGTTGGTTTTTTAAAATACCTTTGAATTGAATTGACTTGACTTATACACCATGTATGATGGAATTTACTTTGATTCGGAATACGTATTAAGGATGTAGTATACTACTGAGAAAGTGTATGTAATTATCCAATCTGATTAAATTCGAATGACTGTGTTGTGGGGGTATTTCCAAATCAAAGATTCTCATTAAAAATAATTAGAAATTTGAGTTAAGGACAAAGTTTGAATAATTAATGATAACATGCCATTTAACATTTCATTCAACACATTTGACTGATTTTTTTTATTAGTTTTCTTTTGTACTGAGATGGTGATTCAAAGTACACAAACTCCATCCTTGACCTTGGATCTATTAATGTTAACAAGATTGGTACTACTATTACTACAGCACTTAGTGCTGAACCAGGAGTTGTTTTGGAGACCCCTCAAGCTAGCACAAAACCTCAACCTTAGGCAAATTGCGATTGAGTGACACTCTACTGCCATTTAACCTTACCTTTTTCTTTTTGATAAAAATATTTAAGCAGTTTTTGTTATATATTAACAATAGAAACATGAAAATTGTGTTTGTTATTCCTTTTTATTAGTTTGGATTTTATTTAACTTATGACATTAATTTCCTTGACTTGAATGAAATAGGAGATAAATGGACAATCGAGAAAAAGTAGCTGCCGCCTTACATAGGAAGGTGAAAACCCATTGGACAGCTGAACACCACAAAATTTTTGTGGACTTATGCCTAGAGCAAATATTAATTGGTAATAGGCTTGGAACACACCTTAATAAAGTTGGTTGGACTGTTGTCGTGGAGGAATTTTTTAAGAGAACAGGCATTAGGCATGAGCAAAAACAATTGAATAATCACTGGGATGGTACTAAAATTTAGTGGCATGCATGGAATAAAATTCTTAAGGAATTTAGTGGGTCAGGATGGGATCCCGTTCTTGGAACTGCAGATATCCCTCACATTCGTTGGGATAGTCTCGTAAAGGTATAATTTTCAAGTTCTAATTGCTAAATAAGATGTCAAGCAAAATATTGTATTAGTAACTTATTTTTATATTTGTTAAATATTTATCCCGACACAGCTCAATTTCGTCACAAAGAACTACCCCATGTCCATGATTTAGATGTCATTTTTGGAGGAACATCGGCTACTGGGCAAGCAGCTTGGACACCTACCCAAGGTAACTTGCCTACTAATGATGGTGGCCCAAATCTAATGAGGGATGACTTAAGCATGCCAAGCAATTCAATTGGCATGATGGGAGATAACCAAGATAATGAAGTTGCTAGCAACAATGAAGAGGAAGAAATCGAGCCTCCTCCTAAGCATGCTAGAAGAAATGAAGGGAGCTCCTTCCATAGGAGCAATAACGAATCTATTGCTTCTAGGCTTGATAACCAAATCAATAGACTTTGTGAGGTTGTTGAATTGAGGACTACTGTATCGTGTAAGTCCGCACAAGCTGAAAAGCAATACACTATAGCTGATTGTATTGAATGCCTTAATGAGATGGAAGAAGTAGAACCAGGAAGTGAGTTGTACTTATTTGCTATGGATTTATTCTTGAAGAATGAATATAGGGAGCTTTTTGTTGAATTGAAGAAGGCTAGTGTTCGAATTGCGTGGTTGCGGCATTTACAATCTTTTGATCTTACACTCCATTAAGATTTGAAGAAGGAATATAGGGAGCTTTTTGTTGAATTGAAGAAAACTGGTGTTCGACTTGAATGGTTGTGGCATTGACAATCTTTTGGTCTTATACTCCATTACGATGAAAATCTTTTGGTCTTATTTCCCTTTTTTCTGATCCTTGTTTCCTTGGTGTTACTACCACCTGATTGATACAGTATTTTGGCTGATGCATTCTTTTTATCCCAGGCATGGATACAGTATTTTGGCTGCATTTCATCAAACTTTAATGGAAGTTTTTTGTATATATTGGATCGTGAATACAACTAATGCAAGATGGACCCATTTGCTTCTCTGTTACAAATAAAAATCTAGTTTAGCTTGTATGATCAAACCCAGACTTCAATTGAGTTGCTGATTCTTGGAGCTTAATCATTTATTTGATGCTTTTAGATGGATTTGGGATTGTTTTGGGTAATACTGTATGTGTGCATGGAAGGGATTTGATGTGTCCTCGCAATTAACGTGATCAATTATTTTTGTATTTGCTGATCATGTGTGATGGGAAAGTATATGGCTGAAACGTACAAGGGATCTATTGGTTTTGAGGTTGCACAAACAGTTTTCCTTTTTGGCTGTTGGTCATGTTCAAATTATAACTTGTTTTCTATTCTACTTGTAGGGTTTGGGTAAGTAAATGCATGTATGCATTGTTATGTCATGAGAAAAGTGAAAATAGATTTGAAAGAAAAAAAAGGGATGGTTCGGTGGTGTGATCTTCATTGCCTTTGTAAGCACCTTATTTTTGCACCCCTGGAAGTGCTGAAAATGAAAACCCTGGCAGAAAGTCAAACCCTGAGGGGACGAAAATTGACTTTTTGATCAGGTGATAATTGACCACCTTGCTTTATCTCAATGGATATAGAATCCTGACACGTTTCCAACGCAACTAAGTTTGCTAGAATCAGAGTCCGGATGAAGGTTCTGCAGGTTGTCAAACTTAAGGGGGAGCCGAAAGTTGACTTTCTGCTAAACCCCGAACCAGGTGCTTACCCCCATGCCATTGGATAGAGGACTCCGATACGGTTCTAACACAACTAAGTTTGCTAGAATCGGAGTCCGGGTGAAGAAGATATGAGCTGTCAAAGTGTTCGAACAGTAGAAACTGGAAAACTGCACACGTGGCAGAGAGCTGCACACGTGGCAAGTGGCAGAGAGCTGCACACGTAGCAAGTGGCACAGTGCAACCCGAGGTCAGGTGCGCACAGCCTGGTGACTCCACTGGGGACTTCTCAGCCTAATAGAACCCTTGATTAGAATGAGTCAACCTAAGAGGGATTTAGTTGATTTTTAGGGTTTTGTTATTTTGTCTTAGTAAGACATAGAAGACATGCAACTGCGTATTCTGGGGAGTCCTGTCATAAGGACGAGATAATTGCCTAAGGAAAGCGGAATTTAAGCGGTCCCCTGTGACCCTCCACTTACCTAGGGACTCTCCCGGAACATCGTATTGCGTGCCATTCTGCAGCTTACTATACGAGATGGTAAAAACTCCTTTATCAACAAGATCCAGTCAAATCTCACCCGGTTAGACACCGCACTCAACCCAAATGCACATACGGGCACACCACCACACCGTGGATGGATTTAATTTTCAATTTTGTGATAAACTGAGTGGGGTGACACGCACGAGGGGGACTGAGTGAATGATCCGACCATGAATAAATGAGAGCGGATATTGCATCTTCTTTTCCAAAATCTAGACCTCTCTAGCAGCCTACCCTTCTGATTCCTATGAACTGACTCTTAGGATGGTATTAGCACCTAGGCTCCCGTGGCTTGCAGGGGAAAGCAGGGTAAACCTATCCCCCCCAGTTTTCTGGAGTCCACTAGCACCACAGGTTTCTTGCCGTGGCACGCGAGGATCCAGTACTGGTCCGGACCCTTGTAGGCTTATGTCTCGAGCTGGGTATCCTTCCCCACCTAACGCTTCTGAATGAACCGCGTTTTGGGATTGTAAGGTATTGTGAATGATGAAATAAGAAGGGAAAAATCAAATTAAAACCCAAGAGTCCATCAGGGGCAACAACCCCCGCTTTTTGCATCAAATGGAGTAAACCCTAGATCATGGGCTACCTTAGCCCTAATTTAGGAAACTGACCTAACTTTGATTAGGGGAACCACTCCAGATCCATGCATGGAGTCCGGCAAGTTGTGGGCCTCGACCCATTGAGTCCGCTGGAAACACCCTAAGTCCGAGCCGGCCTTTTGAGCGGATGAAAGCCGGCCAGATCAGACGGTTAGATGAAAGTATGCCAGATCATAGCAGGGGCACCATACCCTAGATTTAGGAATTTGACCGATCCGCCTTGAAGCAAATTTGTACCCTTCCTTTTTGTCTCCCAACAGCCTTAAGGATGAATTCTTTACAGATTTCTGTGAATATCGTGTAATTTTCGCCTTCGTTGGCAAATTGTAAATTCTTTTGGTTTGATACCTAAAGTCAAAGGTAGACGAAAGAACAGATGAAAGAAAAGCTGACCGAGACTCGGACGTGCTTCCACACACAAATATGTCTAGGGGTCATGCCCCGCGGGGCACCAACCTTTTTAGGGCTGTGCACACACCCTTTTTGATGTAATTTTCCATATTCTGGATACAGGTTTTTGAATGGTAATATCATTTAGCCTTGGCTTTAACTTTGTGCAAGCATCTTCATGCATTGAGTGCACACACTTCAAAATCATTTGCACAAACATTTTGATTAAATCATTTTCAAAGGGAATAATGCAAAAATTTCCAAAAATCAAAGCTACACCGGGACGAAGAATGGCTCCAATTCCCTGTGCCTTAATCAATTTCAGCCTAATCAGAAAAAGAATCACTTGGCTAGGACCTAGCCCAAAATAATAAGTCAAGGAAAATCAGGGAGAAGCCTAACCCTTGCTGAGGACCATCAGTCAAATTGAAAAGAAAAGAAGAAAAGGAAGAAAAATCCAAAGAAAGATCGAATGTGTCAAAATCTCAAATCTCAGTCGAGGCCATTTTGTGCTTCTGCAGCCATAGGAAATCATTTGGTGTTTCCAAAAAACCGGGACTCCCCCAAAAAACGGGGACTTTTCCCAAAAACCGGGACTTCTTCCCAAACCGGGACTACCCCCAAAATCAGGGACTCGTCCCCTCGCCTCTGAATGGCAAAATCTTAGTCGAAGCCATTTCGCGCTTCCGCTACTCTAAAGCCATTTCGTGCTTCCACTAATTCGAAGCCATTTCGTGCTTCCCCAAATTTGAAGCCATTTCGTGCTTCCCCCAAAATTTGATGAAGCCATTTCGTGCTTCCCCCAAAATCTGAAACCATTTCGTGTTTCCAAACTTGAAACCATTTTGTGTTTCCCAAATTTGAAGCCATTTCGTGCTTCCCCCAAAATCTGAAACCATTTCGTGTTTCCAAACTTGAAACCATTTCGTGTTTCCCAAATCCGAAGCCATTTCGCGCTTCCAAATCTGAAACCATTTCGTGTTTCCCAAATCCAAAGCCATTTCGCGCTTCCAAATCTGAAACCATTTCATGTTTCCCAAATTTGAAGCCATTTCGTGCTCCCCCAAATTTTAAGCCATTTCGTGTTTCCCCAAATTTGAAGCCATTTCGTGCTTCCCCTAATCTGAAACCACTTTGTGTTTCCAAAAATTAGTTAAAATCACTGCTTCTCAAATGAAAATCAACTCTTGAAGTTTCCAAAAACTTCAAAAAATCAACTCTTGCAGTTCCCAAAATCAAAACAGGGACTCTCCCCTTACCTCCGAAGTGGCGGTTGAAGAAGATCCATCTCTACCTTTACCTCCGAAGTGGCGGTCAACCTCTGAAGTGGCGGTTAAAAGGAATCTTACCTCCGAAGTGGCGGTTCAAAATCTTCTTCCTTTACCTCCGAAGTGGCAGTTAAAAGGAATCTTACCTCCGAAGTGGCGGTCAACCTCCGAAGTGGCGGTTAAAAGGAATCTTACCTCCTAAGTGGCGGTCAACCTCCGAAGTGGCGGTTCAAAATCTTCTTCCTTTACCTCCGAAGTGGCAGTTAAAAGGAATCTTACCTCCGAAGTGGCGGTCAACCTCTGAAGTGGCGATTCAAAATCTTCCTTTACCTCTGAAGTGGCGGTCAACCTCTGAAGTGGCGGTTAAAAATCTTCTTCTTCCTTTACCTCCGAAGTGGCGGTTCAAAATCTTCTTCCTTTACCTCCAAAGTGGCGGTTAAAAGGAATCTTACCTCCGAAGTGGCGGTCAACCTCCGAAGTGGCAGTCAACCTCCGAGGTGGCGGTTCAAAATCTTCTTCCTTTACCTCCAAAGGTTAAAAGGAATCTTAACTCCAAAGTGGCGGTCAAATTGAAACCTTATTTCCTTACCTCTGAAATGGCGGTTGAGAGAAAATCATTACCTCCGAAGTGGCGGTTAAAAGGGAATCAAATAAAGAAAAATCATCACAGTTAATCTGCACAGGCATGCATTATATTTCATTGTAATATGCATTCTTTATACTGACTTATCTATTTTTACCAAGGTACCAAGATTGCGTATCGCAGCCCATACCTCCTATGTTCAAGAAGAAGATTACAAATGGATCCTGCCGAAGGACTCGAGCAAGCGCCACCTCTCCCGCCTCATGGGCAAGAGGACTTGGAAGGCTACCCTGTGATCGCTGGCCTTAATCAGTAGATGGCCAACATGACAACCATGATGACTACCATGATGCAGCAAATGGAGAGAATGCAAGTGCCATAGCAGTTTGACAGCCACCACTAGCGGTACCTCCGCCACAGCAGCCGGTACCTTCGGTACAACAGCCACAACCAGAGCGGCCACCACCAGTTCTCCCACAGTTGAACCTACAGCCGCCAGAACCACAGATCCCATATCATTTTCCAGTCCAACCAGAGCAGCCCTTACAAATCCCGGCACCCCTGGCCGTACCACCACGGCAAGTAATACCACAAGGAATGGGGCACGAAGAAGAAGAGTGGTACCGAGCACGGGAAGCAGCAGGTATCTCAGCCCAGGTGCAAGCGGATGTGCAAATGCTAAAAGAATAGATGCAGAATGTGAACCGGGGTCCTATGCCGAAGGAAGCCTCGCTTGATAGATTGGGATTCTTCCCTAACTTGCAACTACCGCCCAAGTTCAAATGTCCGAACTTCGTGAAATTCGATGGAAGTGGCTGTCCACTGTCACACCTGAGGGCATACTACGGGGATATGTGCCAGTACACGTATGATGAAAGAATCATGATCCAGTTCTTTCAACGCTCATTGATAGGGTCAGTGCAGAGATGGTTCGCGAGTCTGGACAGGAACCAGATCAGGACTTGGGACGACCTGGCTAGTACATTCCTTGAACACTTCAAGTTCAACACGGAGGTCTTACCCACTCGGATGGAGTTGCAAAAATTGACCAAGAAGAGCACTGAATCCATTCGGGAATATGCAAAGAGATGGCGAGAAATGGCTGGTATGGTTCAACCGCCCATGTTGGAAAGGGAGATGGTTACACTCTTCATCTCGACGTTGGGGCAACCGTACTATACACTTCTATTGGGGCAATTTGCCGCCAGTTTTGCTGATCTGGTAGTGGTAGTGGACAGAATAGAAGATGGGGTGAAGTCTGGCAGAGTGACTGGCTTTGCAACAGAGCAAAGAAGGAGCCCTACCAATGGAAGAGGCATGGATAGAAAGAGAGAGGATGAGGCCGTCAACTACGTCCAGTAGAATAGGCCCTTCCACTTTTCAGCACCTGGCGGGAGAGAAAACCAGAACATTGGCCAAGGGGCACAGTCCACAGGACGGCCGCGGTGGACCAAAGAAGAATTCCAAGAAAGGTTGAACAAAGTGTTCACGCCCCTGCCTTACCCATTGTCAGAATTGCTACCAACCCTATTGAAGAAAGGGTATCTACAGAAGAAGCAGCCAATGTAGTAGCCAGCCAATAGCCACTCCTACAACCCCAATGAGTACTGCGACTACCACATGGGAGCCCCCGAACATCATACCAATCGCTGCTGGGAATTGAAACACGATGTCCAGGACCTAATTGACAACAAGAGTATTTCGGTCGATCCCCCAGTAACAACTCCTGCGACAGGGATTCAGACTAATCCTCTCCCTAACCACAATCAGGCGTCTTCAAGTGGTACCAGCTAAACAAGTTGGTAAGACTGCATGGCAGAGAGCAATCCCGAAATCCAAAATCTTCAAGTCTACCATGACCAGGATAAGTTGAACTTTGCTTTTTGCACCAAGTATCCCTAGTAGGAGTATTTGTTTTGTAAATATTTTAAATGCTTTTTTACTTTCATGCAAGCTTTTGTAAAAAACCTTTTGAAAAAAACAAAAAGAAAAGAAAATTTTTTTGAAAAAATACAAGTGAGTGGTCAGTGATGACACTGCTCTGAGGCCACACCCTTTTTGGCAATGACCACGATCATGGAAAAATGCCGAGTTGCTCAAAGGTGTCTTCAGCTGGGTGCAACATACTGTCCCATGAGAATCTTGACTGAGCTAAAGGCAATTCCATCCAAATCCAAACCATAATTTTCTTCCTAAAGAACCTACCTTTGCAATAGGGCAGGGCAATCCTTGAGAGAAAAGAAAGAAAGAAAGTGAAAGTGCAAGAACCAGTTAAGGGCCGAGGCCAGCTTTAACATCATGTTTCTAAGAAAGGATGAGAGGCCATCCTTCATGCATCCTGAATTTTAAAATCCACTAGTCAAAACACTTTGGGCTTGATCGTATTATTCAAATACCCGTGTTGTGTCTAGCCACCCCACACTGGGACAAAGCTACGAAAGAAATTGAAAAGGATAAATAGATTCTTGAATGAGTTTGCATGAGCATTCCGAGTTGTCACAACTTCTGTAAAAGGATGAAAGGCCATCCTTGCTTTATTTCCCGAGTTTTCAAAGTCATATCTCTAGTTAAACCACTTGAGCCAAAATTTTCTTTCTTCCAACCCACTGAGTCATGAGCCCTAAATCTGGCGCTGGGTAAAGAAGAGAAGTCATGAATGAGCAGAAACAAAGAAGGGAGAAAGAAAGCAAAAAATACACTGGGACTTGCTAATCAAAGCAAAATGTTAAGATAATCCCAGAGCAAAGGAAAGAAAAAAAAAGGGCAAAAGGAAAAGGCAAAGGCCACAAAAGGCCTCAAAAAGAAAAGTGAAGGAAAGCAAAGAGGTATCGGCAAAGCCCAAGCAGTCAAGAAAATGGTGGAACGTGACTCGACCCATTTACAAAGAAATTTTGAGCCATATTCCCTTTCTTTCATGAACCAAAAACCTTAGCCTTCGTTTCGTCCCATCAAAAAGTCCTTTCTGATTGCAGGAAATGTGATGATGGAATTCATGCAAGTTAATGATGAAGGAATCTAAGAAGAAGAACAAGCTTCGGCAGGACACAGAGTAAAACCTGAAAATGAAAAGATAAGAATTTGGGCCTTATATCCCTTCATTCCTCAGATTTAAAACCAAGCCGATGTTTCGTCCTAATGTAAAGACCTCTCAGATCTATGGGACATTATGCACAAGTCGGCCAAAGACCCTCAAGCTGGGGCAAGCACTAACCTAAGGGAAAAGAAAAAGGGAAAAACCTTCAATTGCAAAATCCTGAAACCACCCTAAAAAATTGGGTCAAGGTGAGAGAAAAACAAAAACTGGGAAATGGGGAACACTCCTTGAAACACCCCTCATCTTTTGAGCCTCTGTTGGCATAAGTCGAGAATCTCATGGGATTGCGTGTTGAGCACACCGTCCTGAAACACCTCAAGCTAACAAGGTAATTCACCATGGTCGCTGGTCCCGCCTCTCTTTTAAGATCACTTGTACAAAATTTTGAAAATCTAAAAAAAAAAAACTTCATTTCAGTCATGAGCACTTACACACAATAAGTCATAAGTGTCTGCACTTTAAACTTTAGATACCTCACTGCTCTACGAGAATTTTGCAGACCCAGGTGAGGCAAAAGGATTAGAAGAGGTCCGGAAGCACCTTGAAGTCGAGAGCAGAAGAAAGGCAAAAACAGAAAAAAGCCGAGGCAGAAGCACACCGGCAAGGGAATGGCAAAGACTTCCATTGTCCCCCAACAGATTCATTTCCTCAGCGGAACTTTCGAGAAACCTAAAGCAACGTGTCAAGACCATGCCGAGTCTGAAGAGGCTGGTTTTACACAAGAAAGACAGATCCAAGAAGGCTCCCACAAATCCCCAATGGAGTGGTCACTTCTGAAGAAGTCCCAATACTGGCCTCCTCCCTGAAAGGATAAGAGCAGAAGTCAAAATCTTCAGAGAAAAAAACCTCGTAGAGAAAAGTCTAGCCTTAATCAGACAGATGGCCCTGCCAAAAGAAGGAAACGGCAGAAGAAAGAAGCGTAGAATGAAGAGCTGGTTGGGCAAGTTGGCCCCATTTGTAAAATTTTCATTTCCCACTTTTGTAAATAGAATATGACAGGTGTGTGAGCTCCCTTGAGGCACCGAGCAACGCTGAAAGCACCTCTTTGCCAAGAGCATCTCCTCCTTCTTCGTTCCTTCCGGTCCCTAATCCAAACCACAAAAAAAAAAAAAAAAAAAAAACTGTCTTCAAAGGTCCCAAGTCTAAAAATCTGAAATTTGAAATCTGAAATCAAATCCCAAATCTGAAATCTAAAAACACCTAAAAGCTTTAATGGAACAAACAAGAGAAAGAGAAAACTGTTAAGTGCCTTGCATCAACGTCGAAACGGGTTGATGAGCTTAAGTCTAACCCCATCCTTTTTAATCTGAATCAAAATTAGAAGTTGCTCCCAGAAGCCCGAAGTGGGTGAGCAAACTTCGAAATCTTAGTGAAAACCAGTTGGTGTTTTCACTACTTTGGAGATCAACGCTTGTCGTCTCCACCCCCTTTTATGAAAATCAAGAGGATTTAAGCTCATCAATCACGTCGACAGAAATGTTGGGCGCAAAAACAAGGTTCTTCTTTTTTCTTTGTCGTTCATCCCCAAGGTGATTCCAGCAAAGAGGGACTGCTGTAAGCACCTTATTTTTGCACCCCTGGAAGTGCTGAAAATGAAAACCCTGACAGAAAGTCAAACCCTGAGGGGACGAAAATTGACTTTTTGATCAGGTGATAATTGACCACCTTGCTTTATCTCAATGGATAGAGAATCCCGACACGTTTCCAACGCAACTGAGTTTGCTGGAATCGGAGTCCAGATGAAGGTTCTGCAGGCCGGTCAAAATTAAGGGGGAGCCGAAAGTTGACTTTCTGCTAAACCCCGAACCAGGTGCTTACCCCCATGCCATTGGATAGAGGACTCCGATACGGTTCTAAGCAACTAAGTTTGCTGGAATCGGAGTCCGGGTGAAGAAGATATGAGTTGTTAAAGTTTCCGAACAGCAGAAACTGGAAAACTGCACACATGGCAAGTGGCGCAGGAAAATATCTCGGGGATCAAATCCGTAAATACCAAAACATTCAAAAGATCCCAGGGACCAATCTGAAAATGTCTGAAAATATCTAAATAAAATGATATTTTCTCAAAATATCCCAGGGACTAAATCTTAAATTTCAGATTTTTTGGACAAATCCGTAGCCGAATTTATTGTTTTAATCATTGTGTCGCTCGCGCCGAGCAACAGGTACTCAGCGCAAGCTCGGCGCCAAACCCGGCGGATACCCCATTTTCCCTCTATAAATACAGCAGCCTCATTCTTGTTCGGGGTTCGGCTTTCTTTTTCGAGGGCTTCTTTCTGGGTTGGCTATTTGTCTTGTTCTTTCTGGTTCGGCCTTTTCTCCGGGTGGGTTTCTATCCTTCTGTTGGCTTCTTCTTCGTCGGGCTCAGGTGATCTTGACCAGCATCTTCCCCAAAAAACAAGACACACTTCTTCCTCGACCATCCTGGCCTTGGGTCATTCTTCCCATCTTCACCCCCACCTCTTGATACCTGAAGGAGAAGGAGGAGCTTGCCGTGTGAACTTGAAGGAGGAGATTCTAGCCACTGCTGGAGCTTCAAAGAGGGAGCCTACCCACTCACTTCAGAAGGGTGTTAAAACACCCAGGTAATGTTCCTAACAACTTGTAAAACCCCGGATTTTCCTAAAATAAAATAAATTAAATAAGCCTAAATATTGAGAAGATAGGTATTAATCAAGTACATTATATGGTTAAGAGTGATGTGAAGAATAAAGAGGAAAATTTTTGGAAAAAGATTCAAAGGTTAAGTATGGAATTCTAAGGAAAGGGTATTTTAGTCATTTCCCAATTAGCCAAATTAAGATATTGAGTAAGTAAATAATTATTAGACTTAAAATATTTAACTAGACTTAATTTGATGAGTCTAAGGGGGTGCGAATTAACCCAGAAGTTGGTGGAAAATCAGATTTTGGAAGAAAAAAAGAGTTGCAGAGATGGCCGACTAGCCAACTTCGAACGGTGAGATAGAAAGACCCAACCGTTGGAATGGGCTGCAATTTTAGGTTTTGTTCTACTCATGGAGGGCTTCAAACTGAACGGTGGAGATCTAAATTTGAGAAGTTTAGAGGGGTCCGGTCGAGCTCCAAAAACGGGCACGGAAGAAGTTCTGAAAAATCTGGGTTCATCAAAAAGGCAAGTAGCAAACACTTGAAACTGGAGGAATTGCATATTTTCTTGTGTTTTTTATGATTGATCGTATTGGTTCTTAAATTGGATTTCATTGGAAAAGTTAGATGTTTATAAAGTTTCGATTTGGTGATTTGAATCTCTTTTTAAGAATCAAGAAAAATGTTGTTCATGGGTGGGTTGAATTAGAAAGAAACCCTAATTAAATTTTAATTACCAAGATGTGAGTAGCATCGTTTTAAAACTGGGGTTTTGTGTTTATTCATGAGTTTATTCTGATGCATGAGTGATTTCTGGAAGAAGTTCGTCCGAGCATGGGTTTATTTAGAACTGAATGATGATAAATAAAAATGTGTTGGAATAATTTCAAAACTAGTTTGAATGTGTTCTGGGGATATTAGGAGACTAAAGAAATTGTTTCAGACCGAAAAAGTTCGGCCAGAGTTGTAGATCTAGAAATAACAGAGAGTCGAAAACACAGTTTACTATCCACCCAGTTGGCGCTGACTGGCGCCGACTTCAAGTAGTGGGCGCAAGGTCTATTTTTCCTATCCGCCGAGCTTGCACCTAGTTCGCGCGAACCTATTTTATATCCGCGCATTTCGTGCGAAGCGTGCGCGAACCTCATGCTCACCTCGTGCCCACTCGATATTAAGTAGGCGCATGCTATATTTTTAACCCACGACCTATCCGCCGACCTCGCGCCTAGCGTAGGAGGTCAGCGCATGGTCCAATATCTTGCCAAAGAGCATTTTTGACTAAACCAAGCTGGGTTTTGATGATTTGAGGGTTCAAGCACTTAACCAATCACTTTTTTAGGACTTTAGAAACAATATTACCTATTCAATTACTATGAGAATATTAAGTGTAAATTCTGGAAATTCTTAGAAGCTTCCAAGGCAAAATTTAGGCTATTTGTAGGTAATGTTTTGGTACCTAACACTAGGAGTTCCTAATTTAGTTTTCTCTTTGTTTTAAACACTGTACTTGGTTGAGAATTTATTAAATCCTGGTTTTACTTGTTGGAAAATTCTGAATGTATTGTAAAGATTTTCTTGGTGTAAGTAACTGAGTTTTATTTCCAATGGGCATGTGTTATGAATTTGGGGAAATGCTGAAAGTACATGTGATGGTATTGTTTATTGATGTAATTGCATAGCCTGGTGTGTTGCCACGACCGGTGTAGAGCAGCCAGAAACCCTGAGTAGGCCAGAAACCCTGAGTAGGCCTGGTTGTCAATGCCGAAACCCTGAGTAGGCCGGCATTGGATGACGAAACCCTGAGTAGGCCGTCATTTCTGAGTGCCCGAAACCCTGAGTAGGCCGAAATTGTGTACATGGAGGTGTGGAGTGTCTACTTGGAATGTCAATTAATCAATTCAAACAATAGTCATGACATTGACCATTCAATGTTTTATCGATATTGTTATTGAAATATGATTTGATAATATTAATGGGATTGGATTTAAACTTTGGAATTATCCTTGTTGATGTTATTGTTGGTTTAATCGTACACCTCATGACTTATTTTATATAAACATGAACTGATTTCATGCATGCACTTTGCTACTTGTTGAGATTTATTCTCACTCCGGTTTCTCCCATTTTTCAGGTACTCTTGGTGAGGAAGTCAAGTTGTGGGCTAGTTGTAGCTCGGTAGTCTATATAGATATAGGATTGCTCATATAATTGAAATCCTTTTATATTATAAATGTTGATTAATAAAGAGATTTTGAATTCAAGTTTCCGCTTTTACTCTGATTATAAAGTTAGAAAAAAAAAGTTCTAAATTATTCCATATTTTAGTTGCTTTTGTTGTTTACCATAACACCTCGGGTTTTGGGAATTGTATCCGGAACCGGGGCATTACACAACTTTTTTGTTCGGCATATAAGCTCATCTGAAGCATAGCATGTTACGGTGTTTTCTCTTCTAGCATTTTGTTTACTGATATTGCTTATTTGATTCGAAGGGGGAGCATGTTCCCCCATGATCTCTTCATCTGTTGTACCCCGATATAAGCCCCCCTCTTCCCTTCGTTGGTCATTTTCGTTTTGGTTTTCGGATTTGGATGTTTTCCATGAAGTTTAGAGTCCTGATTTGAAGTAGCTTAAATTAGTTTCGAGTTGTGTTTAAGTGTCTCTTAAGGGTGCTAGGAGAACCGGGAAGGTGTTACAGAGATTGGAAATCAAGCCAGTCTCTGAGTTTCAGAAAAAACAGTGAATCGAGTTTCGTCGAATGCAAGCGCTGAGCTCGTGCCGAGCTCGCGCGGGGCGTTTTTGCGTCTGCCGAGCTCGCACCGAGTGCGTGCGCGGGTGTCTTTTGTGTTGTTTTGGTCGTGTTGACCTCGCGCCCAACGCCCGGAGGTCAGCACACCTCCTTTTTAGGCCAATTTGCTTGTATTTTTTGAAAACCCGAAACTACCCTTATACCATACCACGGGGGGCTCTGCTTCGCTCCGCCCACAGGGGCCCTAGGTCCCTCCCCTTGGACCCAGAGTATGTGATTTTTGTGATTGGTTGATTTTCGTGATTTCTATGATTTTGCTGGATGTGGGTGACCTCTTTAAACCGAACCAAATGAACCAATAGGGTTTCCGGGTCACCCGGAAACCCAATATGGGACTTTGACCCCCGGTCCAATGTGATTCCAGTGGGCCTTCCAACGGGGCCCACCCAGCCCAAACCATTCAATTGTGCTTAAATAAGATAATCAAAAGAATTGAGCAGGCCAAACCCTTTGAGGCTCGCCAATGCCCAATTTTGAAAGCATGTTTAGATTTAGGCATGGTTTGGCTGAGACCACGGGTAGGGCCTCTCGGGCCCGCTAAAGCCCATTGAATCAAGCTAACTTAGGGTTTCTAAACCCTAACTCAGGAAGTCTTGGGCTTTCAAGCCCAAGCCCAGGTAAAGGGCCCAAGCCCAAGGCTTGGCCCATTTTGGAAACTTAAGCAGGATAAATCCAACAAATCACTTGGATACCATGTGTGGCCCACCCAATGGGCCCACGAACCATCCCGGCCCGCTTTGCATGAAAATCAATTAATTCTCAACTTAAACCTCGAGTAAAATCAAATCATTAAACCAAAGTCCAAAGGGCCACACTTGGCCCACTAAGGGATCTGTGGGCCTTCCAATAGGGCCCACCCAATCAGACTCACTTCAATTTAAGCTAAGAAGATAAAATCAAATAAAGGGACTCAGACCACTTTGGCGGTCCCGCAAGACTTAGCCAAATATGCATGCTGGATTAGGAATCGGGTGAGTGAGAGACCAAAGTTGACTCAAACCAGGGAAACCTATGGGACCCGTCACTTGACGGGGCAGACCGGGGTGTTTACGGACTTCCCCGGACCGTAACCGAGAACTTGCTTAGAATCTCAAGCTGCAGACCAAGCCTTAATGGACAAACTTAGGCACCCAGGTGTCCGCCTGCACCCCGTCAGGCAGTGGCGACTCCAATTTCTCATTTTTACCCAGTGCGACCCCGAAAACAGGCGCACACAGCCTTCTTTCTTTATATTCAACTTTTGAATTCCTTGCTTAAGTGGTTTTGTACCAATGAAAAGTTTCATCCTTGAATGTTTGGAAAGGTAGTTACACACTTTAATATAAATAAGAAACAAAGTCCATGATTGAGTTATGAGATTTTTGGATTGGGTTCACATCAGTTAATTCTATGGATCTCAAGTTATGTTAGAAAAAAATTGGTTGGCTTTCAGCAATAAGCCACCAAATTGTATTACTCTGTTTCAGCATAGCTATAATCTGGACGCGTGCTACCAAAAACTTTAAACAGTTCAGCTCTCACTCCCCACTGGTTTGCCCTGTTTTAAAGTAGCAAAGCTGAATCAATCACCTTAATGCTTCCAGATTAAACAAAAGTCCATTGTAACATAATACCCCAAGTCTCCATCAGCTTCCTGTTACTAAAATAGATAGAATGCACATGGAGGTGTTTCTTCTCATTGGTTGTCTTGTAATCAATTTTCTTTGCTATGTTTTGTGTGATATAATGAAAGAAATATAGAGGTTATTGTAGAATGCAATGCCTTCCTTGTTCACTCCCCCACTTATTCTTCCACCTAGTTATTATCTATATTTTCTTTTATTTATTTTCAGGTCACATGGACTCTGAAGAACAAATCGATATGTTGGTACTCATAGCTGCTAAATTGATTCAACGATATCATAGTCTTTATATCGTAAAAGAGCCATGTCGAGTATCAAAACATACAGGGTGGGCCGTTGTGCATGAAATTTTAGATGGCCATCCTGTTCGTTGTTATTATTTATTTCGTATGGAGAAGCATGTGTTTGCGGCACTATGTGATACCCTTAAAGAGAGGGAATTGCTAAAAGATACACGAAGAACGAGGGTAGAAGAACAACTGGCCATTTTTATGATCACTGTCGGACATAATCAACGAAATAGAATGCTACAAGAGAGATTCTTACATTCGGGTGAAACTATAAGTCGTCACTTCAATAATGTTTTGATTGCAATGGCAAAATTTTCAATATCTATCATAACACCTCCTTCATTTTCTAAAGTCCTGACAGAAATACACAGAAATAAGAAATATTGGCCATTTTTCAAGGTAATTGAAGAACTTTATGACTACAAGTTTATTTTTATTTTTAGTAAATCTTTGTCTATACTCTTTGTTAATAAATGTTTAATAGATTTTTTTTAATATGTAGGATTGTATTGGTGCACTAGATGGAACACATATTAGCGCTGTTATAGCATTGGAACAACAAGTACCATATCGTGGTCGGAAAGGTGATTGCACACAAAATGTCATGGCGGTATGCTCTTTTGACATGCGATTCACTTATGTTAATGCTGGTTGGGAAGGGATAGCTAATGATTCACGTATCTTGTTAGAAACTATTCGTAAGCCAGAATTGAATTTTCCTCATGCTCCACCTGGTTAGTAAAATAATTTAATTAAATGTTTTTGTTTATGACTTTAAGTAGATTTGTTATTATAATAGTTTAATGTTTTTTTTGTTCAAAATATCAGGTAAATATTATGTTGTTGATGCGGGGTATCCTAATATGCGTGGTTTTCTTGCACCATATCGAGGAGTTCGTTATCATCTTCCAAACTTTCGACATGGTAGTTGAGCTAGGGGGAAAAAGAATTATTTAATTATGCTCATTCATCATTACGAAATGTGATCGAAAGATGTTTTGGTGTATTGAAAGTGCGGTTCCCAATTTTAAAATTGATGGCTCCTTATCCATTTTCAAAACAAAGATATATTGTTGTGGCAACAATGGCTATACACAATTTTATTCGACAAGCTGCACTATATGATTATCACTTTAGACAATATGAAGATGAAGAGTGCATATGTGAAGATGAAGAAAGATCCTTTGATGACGAACCAAATCCTGATGGTATCATCCAACAGCAGCAGCTTGGGGAGATGGGTTGTACTAGAGATACGATTGCAAATGCTATAAAGTTTGCACATGATAGTGGTCATATTAGTTTTAGTTAATTACATATTTTGGCATTTGATACATATGCAGGGTTTTATTTCATAGATGGTATTTTCTTTTGTTATGGATTACTTTCTATATTTTCTTGATAGATGAATTTATTTTGTTAGATACACTTATTCTTTATTTTTTTTTCCTTATCAAAATTTATTTTTAACCTTATTTTCCTTTTTTTTAGCTTTTGTTTTTTATAGGGATCCAAATAAAATACAAGGCTTTGATATGTTTAATTTGGATAAAATAAAAAAGTAAGTGCTTTGATACATATGTTTACCAAACACTTTCCTTAACTAAAAAGCACTTACTATATTATTAAGTGCTTAACTAAATGTGTTTACCAAACACCAAACTTATCATATGAGCACTTTTTTATAACTATGGATAAGTACTTAAATAAGCCAAATTACCTTTTAAGTGCTTATCCATAAGCACTAGCAATCCCAAACGCCACCTTAATCTGAAATTAAACTAAGAAATCAACCTAAAGTCTACGTCTCTCATCTCCCAACAACTAATATCCTTGATGAAGTTATGACAGGGATGGGCATGTACTCCATCATGGTGGCCTCTTCCGCAAATGATGTAATTGTCTCCATGTTCTCATTTCTCCCAAATATTCATTAGTTTATACTGAAGATTTAATCATCAAACAAAGTAATTAAGAAACATTCATGAGATGAATAGAGAATGAGGGCAAGAACATATAAGAGTGACCATGTGAGTAACACGCAAGAGATTCGGCTATGAAACAAACAGAAAATAAAACCATTGGATGTTAGCAGACTGGGTAAGTCTCAGGCCTGACCGCTCGGATCGAGCAGTCGACCGCTTATTCAAACTCAAAATAAAATTTGAATTACAAGCTTTTATTGATGATTTTTTGAGAAATAGCAAAGGATAAAACATATTAGACGAGAAAGGAAGACTCAGATTGATGCTCCTTTGATCTCTCCAACTCCTCCTCAGTCTCCCTCTTCTTCAATGTTCAAGAGCTTGTGAGGATGGGTGTATAGGATTCCAATGAGAGAATAGGTTCTCTCTTTAATTCTTGTTTTTTTATTAATTTCTCCATCCTCTAAAGACAAAAACCGAGTTGCCTTAATATAGACAAAAATATAAGACCGCTTCACACACACGGCCTGTCTTGTTTCTATGCAGACCACTAGCACGCAGCGGCTAGGTGAATGTTCACAATGAACCACGATCACAACATGGTTTGAGGCACAACAAGTCCGCCGTAAGATTCGAATCCTCTACTATGACGCATGTCGATGTTCTACATGAGCACGCTTAACGGAACCACTACGCTACTGCGGTCAAGCCTGACTGAGCTTTCACAGCCGCTCTGACCAAGCGGTTTGTTGTGCTCATGCTTTTAATAGAATTTTCAGGAAGGGTGTCGATCTTCGATAGACTAACGCACGTTTGTGTGTGCCCAACACACACTCATAGAAATGTGGCGAGCCTACATTGGACCACGTGTGCAAGCTATAGACATTGTCTGCACAATTAGCAACCTTTGCCACATTGATATCAACCTTTTAGCGCAAACCGCTACAAACGAGCGGTTTGCCTTATTTTCCTTCAAACCGCTGAGATCCAGCAATTCGCCCCTCTGCATTTCTGTTAAATAACTTATTTTGTTTTTAAGAAGTTTTTATGGATTTTTCTTATTCTGATTTTTATTTGACACAAATTAGGGTGCTTACAGAAGTATGCTTTGGAAGTATTGGCAAATGTTGGTTATGTTGGTGCAAGGCCTGAAAAGTGTCCCATGGCACAAGACTTGAAACTTAGCATACATGAGGATGATCAAATGATCCTACAACTTATAGAAGGCTTGTGGGATGACTTCTTTACCTCACTATAATCAGACCAGATCTGACTTATTCTGTACAAGTGTTGAGTCAATTCTTAGATTCCCCAAAGCAACCCCCACCTAGATGCTGCCTACCATGTCTTAAGGTATCTCATGGCCACAATAGGACAAGGGCTATTCTTTCCTTCCAATTCTGAGCTACATCTAAAGGTCTTCTTTGATTTTGATTGGGTAGCTTGTTCGGATATTTGAACATCAGTTACAGGATTTTGTATTTTTCTCGGAAATTCCCTCATATCATGAAAATCAAAGAAATAGAAAATTGTGTCAAGATGCTCTGCAAAAGTAGAATATCGCTCCATGGCATCCACATGTTGTGAACTCACTTGGCTAATCAATTTTCTCAGAGATCTAAATGTCCAACAGACAAGGCCAGTACTCCTCTTTTGTGACAACCAAGCCACACTACACATAGCTACCAACACAATGTTCCATGAAAGGACAAAACACCTAGAGATTGTGTAAGACCCCGAATTTTTCTGAATTAATATTATTTAGGGTTTTAATTGATGGGAATAATTTATTAATGTAGGTGATATCGTTATTAGTGGAGCTCAGGAGTCTGGAGTCTGATTGGGAGTTATCGCGATAAGATCGATATTTTAATCTAAATATATTTCAATTGGGCGATGTGCATCGAAATTGTTGTGTGTAAGTTGCGTGGGATCAGAGAGTATATATACATGTTAAATACCCTAATGGAATACAAGGGAAATACCTAAACATATTTTTCTCATATTCGTCATCCGCAACCACCAAGAGAAAGAGAGACTGAGAGCGACCAACGAGTGGGAGAAGAGAAGAAGAAGAAGAAGAAGAGAGGAAGACCAGGTTTCTTCTCGCTCTGAGACTTGTTTTGCAATCGTGTAGAGGTGTGAGTGCTGCTTTTCATAAGAGAAGAAGAGGAACACACGTTCAAGAGGTAGGTAGCACCGATTTTACGTTCATTTTGTGTTCTTAGGATTAATTGATTCGTGTTGCATGTTGTTGTATTGTATTTATATGTATTTAGCATGATAGGGATCTTATATGTATGTTAGTACTGATTTGAACATGAAAAATTGAGTTTTTACACACTGTATGGCCGATTTTCGGAGACCGCCGACCTCTCTGTGCTCGGCGATCCTCAACGCTCCTAGGTGCTAGTACAAAGAGTTTGACCGCAGTCGGACACTAACTGATTTGTCGTCGATGTTAATTTTTGAACTACTGCTGACCTAGACCGCCTGGGCGATCCTAGGCAATCCTGAGCGCTCAGTACAGAAAAATCCAATTTTTGCAAATTTAATCCATGATTCAATTCTAAACCATTTTTAACCAATTTTAATCATTAATTAAGATGTTTTAAGACCAAAATAAATTACCAATTACCTGTTTTACAGAAAAATAAAAATACGGAAGTATTTAGGGTATTAGTTGCTGAGTTTTGTAACTAATGAGAAAACCTAAGTTTATGACCAATAGACTTACAAATTTGGAATAAATAACTGAGACATGTAAATTTATATTATCAACCAGATTATTATATAAAGGATTTCCAGATCAAAATTTCAAACCCAGTTAACCGAGTATTGAGAGAAATTACAGATTTAACCTTTATATGCCGCTAGGCACTATTATTTACAGAAATATTAGTCCTTAGGGATTTTTGGTGTCTAGTGGGCATAGCTGGTTATGGATCCATAGTTTTGGCTAGATAGCTAAGGGATATTTCATTTGGGTTGAGTTACTCCCTTGTGCGATCGTGCTTCCTTTGCAAGTTGGGTTGCTCTAGAGGGTCCTATGTCTGAAGGGACACCCCGCTGCTTAGCTGGTGATTCCCTGTACATGTGGATAAGTGACCATCTTCATGTATTGATTTTGGTACTGCATGCTAGTGGTTCATGCCAACTCGGTTGAGTCGTGTGCAATAAGTCGATGACTACGGCTCTTATCTAAGGAGATGTCTCAGGTTTGAGTATCATTAGTAGCGTCGCCCTTAAGCTGCACGATGGTATAGCATATGGTTGAAAGTCATCTCAAAGGTGTATCTTTTCTTTGTGAGTCCTACAATGATGCTGAGATCACAAAAACTTACTATTGATATTGTTCACATGCTGGAGGCATGTATTTGATACTATGGTTGGATGTGACTATTTAGTACATCCCGGTTTTATATTGGATTCTGTTGTTGATTTCTGAATCATGATCTTTGATATACATGATACTGTTCACTGATACTTAAACTGTTTTATATCCTGTTTTGTATTCCATGATTGTTATGAATGTTTATACGAGCCTGTTTACTCGAGACTGCTTAATTGTGCATGAACATCTATTTTAGTATATATGAACTGTTTATAGTATGCATGTGTTGCCTACTGAGATATTCGTATCTCACCCTACTTCTTTATCTTATTTTTCAGTTTATACGCGAGAGGGGGATCATAGTGGTGATTTCCAAGGTGATCTTGTTGACTATTCGCCGGAGGATTTTTATTATCCTGACTTGATTTGAGGTTGAGGAAAGATGATTGATGCTTTAGACAGTTTAATTTATTTATTCGGTTTTGATGTATCTGAGAGATTGAGTGATTAGAACCTTTTGATTATTACCAGAGTTAAATGATAATTTGGATTGGATGGTTTATTTGACTTCTTTTTATGATGATGTTAGACTACACTTCCGCACATTGATATTTCCGCACTCTGATAGTTTATTAATAAATGGATTATTTAATTCTTTAGTCTGGTTTATTATTGGTGATTGTTTGATATGGGCCCAGTAGCATCTCGAATTCGATTGTTGAGCTAGATTCGGGTTGTTACAGTAGTGAACCGGATTCGGGTCAAGTGCTGGATTGCATTGACCCGGGTTTGGGGCGTTACAGATTGACTGCCATATTGTCAAACACAAGTTAAAATCTAGGATGCTTCATACTCTACATGTTTCTACAACGACTCAACTTGCTAATATGCTAACTAAAGCCCTTGGAGTTGCTAGATTCAACAAGCTACTATGCAAGATGGGTGTCCATAATCTGCACACTCCATCTTGAGGGGGGAGTGTTACAGAAGCTAATGTCTTGTATAACAGCATAACTGTAAAATTCGGTTAGTATTTAGTTAGTCACAAAAAATTCTGTTAGTCAATTAGTGTCCTCTCTTAGCTTTCCTATGTATAAATACCTGTAAAATTGAGAAGAAATACTAGAAAGATTCTCTGTTCTCTTTTCTTCCTCACACCTCAATCTTCAACAAATAGCAAATTGCACCTTGTTGTCTAATAGATTCATGGGTAGTTATATGTTGAATTAAAAGCACATTGTTTGATTAGGCCATGAGGACTACGATTATAATAAGCAAATTTGGGTTTTATCAATTGAATCTTGAGGTGTCCTGCTATCAAATTCAAGTTCATCTCAACCTTGGGTGTATTTCTGAATATGAAAATTGGATTCCGGATAAACAAAAGGTACTGGCACAATTGGATGAACCAGCCAGCATAAATGGCCTATCTAATTCAGGGTAGGCAGAAGATCTTACTAAATTGATTATTGAAATATTCAATTTGGAATCCTGCTACTTCTCCTTGGGGTTTTGGCGTATTTCCATGCGGTGTAGAGGATCTCATGTGTGGGTGGCATATTTGAGCTTTATTGAAAAACTGCAGTTTGCTAAGGAACATGTGTCTGCATGCTATCGTGTGGAGCTTTTGGAAGAAAGTAAAGCCTATACTTCTAACAATTTCAAAGGAAGTCTGGATGTCATTTGAGATGGAATAGCAAGTTCTACGAGTTTTCATCTTTTGAATTTTAGAGGGTGATTTGAGACATTTTGGGATGATTAGACTACACTTTTTTTCTAGTTTGTAATGTAACGGCTTTTGGCATTCTCTAGAGCCTAGCCAAACTTTTCTATATATTCCCTTTACAGGGTTCTCCCATTTAGTTTATTGCAATAGAATACATTCCTTTCCATAAAAATGATTATTTTCAAAATGCTAGCTAATGAAAATAGCTTAAATAACAAGATGAAGATGAAACATTTCATTGGTAGAATAAAGTATGCTTTGCTAATGGAAAAAAAGGAAGTTTTCAACTATAGATATTATTCCTGTTTTTTTTAGCTAAGGATGGCATAAACTTATTCTACTCATGAAGGATTATGTTTTCTAACCATGCATCAAACTAAAGCCCAGTATTCTCAACAATACCAAACCAAGTCTTTCATCAAATCAATAGAATCTATCAGAATGGTCTAGGGTTTTTGAAGAGGACGTCTAGGATTCATGGTTGATATCATTCATGAGGGTTCTTCTTCCATTCCTCCTGATAAGCCTAGGTCTTTTGCAGCGGTGGTTTCAAGATCTGCTTTAGCTATTGAAGATATCAATATTCCAAGGAAACCAGCGTCCACTTTTCGTGGATTTCCTGTGGTGGAATTCTCTGATGTGGAGATCAACAAATCCTTTTCTCCTTTTAGCTTCACGTTGGTTGCTAAGTTTCACAATGGTAGGCCATCTGTTGACACTGTTTGAGAATCCATTCATAAATCATGGGGTCTTCAAGGATGTTTCCATGTAGGTGTGCTTGATAATCGGCATCTTCTCTTTCGTTTTAAGGATGAAAGAGATTTCATAAAAGATTTGACAAGGGAGTGTCTGGTTATTAAAGGGTTTCACTTTCGGTTGTTTCAATGGAATATGAGGTTCGATCCATCAAAGAATCATCTCTGGCACCGATATGGATCTCTTTGCCTAACCTACCCATTAATCTTTTCCCAGAATCCTTGTTATTCTCTATTGCAGGTGTTATCAGTAAACCCTTAGCTACGGATGTGCCCACCAAGAACTTATCTCAAGTTTAGCCAGGGTGTGTGTGTTGCTTGACTTGCTAAAAGATCATCCTGAGAAGATGTGGATCCGGTTGGGGTAAGACTTTGGTCGTTGGCAAAAGATAATTTATGAGAATGTACCACGGTATTGTTCTTATTGTTTTCATCGTGGCCATGATATTCCCAACTGCTGCCTGGCTTTGAAAAGAAGAACTCAGAAGCCCCAAAGCAGCAGATTTACAAACCTATTGGATGCTTTGTTAATTATCCTTCCATGGAGAACACCTTTGATCTTATATCTGCTGAGAATGAATCGGTTCCTACTCAAGGAAAATTTGAAGTTGCTAATATTTTATGTGATCAAGAGGTGTCTAAAGTTGATGCTATGACAACTAAGGAACAGGTTCAGCAGACGAATCATATACTTTCAAAAACCCATGAAAAGAATGAACACGTCATCGTGCACTCTCAAGATAGCCCTATTCAGATTCTTTCTTCTGGCACTCAATTGGTTGCTGATCATAATGGTATGAATATCAAGTCACAAAGGAAGGTGGGAGAAAAATCAGAATTCACGTGTTTCAATATTGATGAAAGTTGCTCTCAAACTCATGCAAGTATTGCCGCAAAAGGGAAAGAGAAAACTCAGAATAGCAAAAAGAATAATTGTCTTTCTAATTTGATTAAAGACTCTCATAACTTTATGGAAACTATTCAGGCCGAAGATACTTGGGATTCTAAGTATTTAGATTTTTCAATACAGGCAATTACACTCGGGGATGCCAGGACTGGGGCATTAAATCTATATTCTTCTTTGAGTCAAGCAAAGTCTTCCCTTTTAAAGGACCAGAAAATTATATCAAAGAGATTGGATTTTTCCTTATCTACAAAAGATCGGCCCTTGGAACATGTTCGAGAAGGTGGAATTTATTTAGCCTCAATAGATCAAAGTTCTAAAAAGAGGAGTGCAAAGATAGTTTCAAGTATCACCACCAGGTCTAAGATTAGGACCTTTTCCAAATCTAATTAATTGTTTCCATGATTTCTACACTGATTTGGAATATTAGAGGAATTGCTAACTCAGATTCTATGAATATGATGAAATCTCATATAGCTTCTCACAAAGTTCAGTTACTTGCAATCCTTGAGCCTATGTCTAATTTGGCAAGATGCAAAAAGGCGGCAAGCAAAATAAAGATGAAGAATTTTTTTTGTAACAATGAATCAAATAGCAAAATTTGGGTGTTCTGGAATGAATCCATTCATTTGGATATCATAGTAGTTGCCGCTCAATATGTTACTGCACTTGTTAGCCCTAGGAATGATTCTTCTTTCTCTCCTTATCTCACAACTTTTGTTTATGCTAAATGTGATGTGATTGAGAGGAGAGAATAATGGAATGATTTGCTGGTTTTTTCTGGTACGGCCATCTATCCTTGGGTAATTGGAGGGGATTTCAATGCTATCCTTTCTGTGGATGAAAAACATGGTGGGAGGAGCCCAGACAATAGATCGATGCATGATTTTCAGGACTTTATTCAACGTGCTAGTATAAAGGATCTAGGACAAAGAGGAGATGAGTTTACTTGGTGCAATGAGCAGATGGGGCAACGTCGGATTTGGGCAAGACTTGATCGATTCATGATTAATCATTTGGGTTTACAGCAAGCTACTTCCCTTCAGGTAACTCATTTACCTCGTGTTTGTTCTGATCATTGTCCCATCCTGTTATCTGTGGTGCAGGGTACAAGTCATAATACTCCATCCAATTTTAAGTTTCGTAAAATGTGGATATCCCATGAAAGTTTTCTTGAGGTGGTGAAGCAATCGTGGAATGTTAATATAGTGGGTAACCCGCTGGTTGTATTCTCAAGAAAGCTAAAGCACTTAAGGGCTGTTATTAGGCAATGGAATTGGCAAGTTTTTGGAGAAGTTAATAGAAGAATTGAATCTCTGTCTTCGAAAATTTCTGAGTTGGAAGTTAATCTTCAGTCCCAATGGAACTAGCAAAATGTGGATCTTCTTCATCTTAATAAGAGGGAGCTCATTAACAACATATCACAACAAGAACCTCTCTATAGGCAACAGTCTAGGATCAAATGGCTCAAGGAAGGTGATAAGAATTCTAAGTTTTTCCATGCCTCTCTTCAGATTCGAAAGCACAAGCAAATGATGCAAGGTAATGCCTGGTTTTCAGATAATCCTAACATTCAAGAAGAAGCAATCTCTTATTACTCAAATTGTTTTACATTTGTTTCTCATTCCATTAACAGAAGTGTGGACTATGTTCCTAAAATTCTGGATGATAGTATCAATGAGAGACTTATCTCCATTCCTTCTTTGGATGAAGTGAAAAAAGCTGTATTTGATCTTAATCCTGAGAGTGCTCCGGGTCCGGATGGATTTACAGGGTGGTTTTTCCAAAGTTGCTGGGATATTGTTGCTCATGACTTGATGGAGGCAGTTTCTGAGTTTTTCAATGGAAGCCCGCTCCCTACTTCATTCACAGCTTCCGTCATTGCTTTAATTCCTAAAGTTGACCAGCTAAGTTCTTTCTCTGATTTTCGACCTATAAGCCTCTGCAATTTCTCTTACAAAATAATTTCTAAGATTATTGCTTCAAGGCTTTTGGTTATTCTACCTCGTATAATTAGTAGAGAGCAGAGCGCTTTTGTCAAAGGTCGAAGTATTTCCGATAGTATCTCGCTTGCTTATGAATTATGTCAGGATATTAACAGAAAGTGTCTGGGGAGTAACATCATCATCAAGCTTGACATGGAGAAAGCTTTTGACAGGATGGAGTGGGACTTTCTGATTGAGGTATGCAGAAGGTTTGGTTTCTCTAAATCATGGTGCAGTCTTGTTATGCATTGCTTGAATAGTTGCTGGTTTAGAATTCTCTTAAAAGGAATAGTTTCTGGGGTTTTCAAGTCTTCACGTGGTCTTCGTCAAGGAGATCCATTGTCCCCTCTTCTTTTCATTATTGCGAAAGAGGTCATGAGCAGAGGTCTTCTTTCTTTAGTCCAGGAGGGACGTATTGGCTACTATCACTCAAGAATAATTCCTATCAAGGTGTCTCATTTACTTTTTGCTGATGATATTCTCATTTTCTTGAATGGTAAGAGGTCGTCCATGGCTAATTTATTGAATTTTCTCAACAAATATGAGGGGGCTTCAGGGCAGCAGGTAAACAAGTCAAAGAGCTGTTTTATAGCTTCAACCAAAATGTCATCCTCTAGAAAGGATATGCTAAAGTCCTTGTCTGATTTTAGAGAAGCTACTTTGCCAATTAAACACTTGGGAGTTCCTTTATTTCATGGTAGAGTCACTATATCTATGTTTGCATGAATTTTAGAGAAGATTCAAAAAAGAATTAGTGGCTGGAAATCCAAGTTGCTGTCCCATGGTGGGAAGGTAACCCTCATTCAGAGTGTTCTTTCCAGCATTCCAATACACTCTTTATCAGCAATTCCCTTTCCTAAAGCTGTTCTGAGAAGAATTGAAGCTATGTTTTCTAATTTCTTTTGAGGTGAGAGTGCAGATTTTGGCTTTAAGAAGCATTGGTTGAAATGGGAGAAAATCACATTACCTAAATCTGAAGGTGGTCTAGATATTAAATGTGTGGCAGATGTTATGAAAAGCCTTCACATTAAAATGGGTTGGAGAGCTCTGTACGGTAACAGCTTATGGTTGGATTTTATGCGTGCAAAATATTGTGCTCTAGGGCAGTTTCATAACCTCCAAGACAGGTGTGGAAGTTCAAAATCTGGAGGTCAATCCTAATGGTAAAGGAGTTATTCTTGATAATACTGTTTGGTTGATTGAAGAGGGTAAAATTAGTTTTTGGTTTGACCAATGGTCTCATCTTGGCAAATTAGTGGATTATGTTCAAGGAGAGGACATCCCTGGTTCTGAAGCTCAAGTGGTGGACTTCTTAGAATCCAATGGAACTTGGAAATCTGATCTCCTTTATGGAGTCCTTCCTTATGATGTTGCTGTTCAAATAATGGATATTTAGATTTGTCCTTCTCAAAATAAAGATAAGCCTTTATGGAAAGCCTCTTCTTCAGGTATTTTTTCTAATTCCTCTGCGTGGAACTTAGTAAGGAATTGTGGGATCTCATATCCTTGGAGCAACAATATTTGGATAAATTTTATTCCAAACAAAATTGCTGTATTTTTCTGGAGACTTTTGAATGGGGCTTTGCCCATTGATGATCGAATCCAAAGTTGTGGTATTCACATGTGTTCACAATGCAATTGCTGTTCAATCAAAAGGCAAGAGACTCTTAATCATCTTCTCTCTTTTGGAGAAGTTGCTAATTCTGTTTGGGAATTTTTTTTCAAGTTGTTTTCATCGGCAGCACCATCCTCTTCATGACTTAGCATCCAGATTATCCTTTTGGTTTAATGTTACTTCTAAAGACTAGGTCTCTCTCTTAATTAAAGCAACTCCTTTAATTATTTGTTGGGCGATTTGGACTTCAAGGTGCAGAAGTAGATTTGATGATGAACCTATGGTCGCTAATCAAATTATCAAAAAGGTTTCTCTTTGGCTTCAAGAAATATCTTATCTCACAAAGCCATCTAAGAGCTGCAATCTTGAAGGTAATCTAATTCTTGATCACATGCAGTTTTTCTCCCCAAGTATTAAATTTCCGAAAGCTCATTTTGTTCACTGGAAAAGACAAAGAAACATTTCAATTATATTGAATGTGGATGGAGCTTCTAAAGGCAACCCCGGTATTTGTGGAGGAGGTGGAGTTATTCGAAATTTAGGAGGTTTTTTCTTGGTTGGTTTTGCTGCTCATTATGGTGTAAATTCTAACCTTATGGCAGAATTGTTTGCATTAAGGGATGGTTTGTGAATGGCAGACAGCTATGGGTTTTAGGATCTGGTTATTGAGTCAGACTCTAAAGTTTTGGGGGATATTATTATAGGGTTGGCTTCAGTCCCTTGGAAATTCTTAATATGGTGGAAAGAAATATAGGCAAGGCTTAGTACCTTTAATCGTATAGTGCAGCACATTTATAGGGAAGGGAATTCGGTAGCAGATGCCCTTGCAAATGAAGAGTGTTTTCATCCAAACAAGGAATTCTATGAATCGTTCATTTTCTAATTTATCTTCTAAGGTTAAGATCTGTTTGTTTCATGACAAAACTGGTTTGTATGCTCTTAGATCATAGTCCTATTGGTTCCTGTAGTAGTGAGGCTTTTTGTCCTCTCTTGGTTGTTTTATGTCTTTTAATCTTTTGTAGGGGTAAGGCTCAATGCCCCCCCCCCCCCCCCCCCCCCCATCTGATGTATCTTGTCCATTGGAATTAATATACAGCTCAGGGTCTGCCTCAACCCTCCTCCCACCGTTGGAGTGCCACTAAGGTTATTCTTGCCTTAGTGGGTTTTTCCCAAAAAAAAACTAAAGCCCAGTTGACACCCCTGAAGAATGGGTGTTTCTTAACTTCATTTGCTCCTTCACGTGAACCTAGCCTGTTTTCAAATCCCCGTGTGACAATCTATACATCAGTTGCTTTGCTTGGAGACTTACCTGTAGCTAATGCACAATTGACATTAATGCTCTCTAGTTGTAGTAGTGTTTCTTAAATAACGTTAATAAAATTATTCTTGAATTGTATGGACATAATGATCTCAAAATTTATGTCTATTTAAGCAATTAAATAAACATAAAAACATCTTTACCTTTTTTTTAATAACTGGAAAGCCTTCAGATTTCAGACTCTTTACTTTTTACAGCGTGTGTACTGCCCCAAACCTGGGTCTATGCAAAACAAGAACCAAACCCGTATTCAAAGTGTTACTAAACCCAAAGCAAGATAAATACTAGACATTTAAATTCAAACAATTCCAATTAATATCAGAGTACGGAAGATAAACATCAAATTCACCAATAAGCGTGGTTAAATGTAACATCCAAACTATCTCATCAAAATAAAATCATAAGTCTACGAAAATGGGTTTCTATCACTCTCTCTCTCTCTTTCTCTCTCTCTCTCTCTCTCTCTCTCTCTCTCTCTCTCTCTCTCATAGTCATCCAAATCATAAAGTAACAATAAAATAATCATCTGTATCAACCTCCAAAGAAAATTCTAATCTGGATAATAATAATCCTCTGCGTGATAGTCAGCAAACTCTATCTGTATGCCAACCCCAATGTTGCTCTCACGTGGATCAACTAAAAAACAAAACACGAATGAGATACGAATATCCCAGTAGGTAATACTATGGATGAATAAACAATTTCATATATATATATAAGGAAATTAATATGCTTTCGTGCTTGATAAGATAAACGAGTAATCACAATACAAACTCAACAATAAATCAGTACTCAAAATAAAACAGTTCACAATGTAAATACCATCTCTGATATGAGGATATTGCCAGCAATCATAATCACAACAACTATCCTAATAATGAAATACTCAACATACAGGCCAAATAAATCACTGTATACGAAATGTCAACAATATATCCCAAATGCATAGACAATACTCATAATTCAAACCATAACAGATATTATAGGACTCATGAAGAAAAGTAAGCCTTTGAAAAGATACTCTCCGTTTACTACGCCACCATACAACTTATGAGCGAAGCTAGTAAGCACAACCCTCATACCAACAACTGGGATCTGAAATATGTGACCTAGACATCGACTTATTGGGCACCTAACTCACGTACCAGCAACTAGTATCTGAAATACGGAGTTTGGCATGTACCACCAAAGCATGCAGCCACTGGTATCTGAACATGGAGATTGCCGCTAATCAATATATACAAGGCTCCTCACCAGCAACTGGTATCTAAAATGAGACCCTATTGTACATGAAGACCTCCCAATGCAAACTAACTTGCAAAGGAATCGCATATGCAAACCAGGAGTAACCAACCAAAGCAAGTCCACTTCACTCTCTAGCTTAACCCTATGGATCCATATGCAGCTATGCCCACTAGACACCAATAAGTAATACTCACTTAATATCAATACAAAGTAGAAATAGTGCCTAGTGGCATATAAGGTTTTCAAAGCTTAGTCAACATCCAACTAGTAACTCAATATACCCAAATTTGGTTCAAAGCCTTCCTAACAATTTCCAATACTCAAAACACTTTAAAAACATACTTATACAAGGTAAGATTCATCCCATTCAACTCAAATCAAGTTTGGAAATCCAAAAATCCTTTGTAAAACCCCGAATTTTCAGCAAATAAATAAATAATAACTAAATATGAATATTTGGTATGTCAATAAATTTGTCAAAATAAATTAGAGACTAAACTTAGAAATTTTAGAAGAAATCGAGTGCATAGATGTAAAATTATCAAGAGAGGGGTATTTTGGTCAATTCATATTAATTATCGGTAAATAATTAAATACATAAATTAAATTATTACTAGACTTGAGAAATGGTGATAGAATTAAGTTGGGTTCAGATTGCCTATTAACAATGATATTTAAAGCTTAATAATTGGAATAATGGCATATTGGTAATTATGTTTGATTTGAAGCCTTAAGTCGAGGAGATGAGAATTTTATTGAAGGATATTAATTATAATTATAGATGATCACTCTAATAGAGGAGATCCGGAGTTTGACGCAGATTTGACCATTGGATCGTGAGATATCAAGGAAAGAGTGGATTAATGGTCATTATTAAATCTGATTGGTGGGTAAGTATAGAGCTCGTTAATAATGCGATGCGTGGAATCGGAGGAGAATAAAATAGGGCTTTTATATTTTATTTGGGCCTGATCGTATGAGAGTTTTTGTTTTGGGCGTTTGGCGGCTGTAGAGGGAGAAAACGAACAGGAGAGAGAAAGAGAGAGACCGAGAAGCGAAGAAAAAGGAGGAGGAAGAGGAGAGTGTGATCCTTGGTTTCTCAGTATCCCAGGAGTGTTTTGCATCTATGAAGAGAGGAAACGATTGCTGGAAAGAGGAGGAAGAGGTGATCTCATGCGAACAGAGGTAGGTAACACACCTTGTTTGTCGTTGATTTGTGTTTCCTTCATGTTTGATCGTAAAAACGTGCTCAGTATCCCAGGAGTATTTTGCATTTCTGAAGAGAGGAAACGATTGCTAGAAAGATGAGGAAGAGGTGATCTCGCGCGAACAGAGGTAGGTAACACACCCTGTTTGTCGTTGATTTGTGTTTCCTTCATGTTTGATCGTAAAAGCATGCTTAATCGTAGTGTATATGTGTATTTCGTTGGATTATTATTGTATAAATATACGTAGAAAGCGTTGAGATTGAGAAAATCGCATTGCACACATTCTCGGATTAGCCGCACTATTTAGAGCACCAACCTCCCATCACCTGGGCGTTGGTTGGCACCCCCTTTTATTTAAACAAAATCCGCGTTTTCGTAACGCGTTATCGCTGACGGACGCTTAGTTGTTTGGGGTTAGCGTCCGTTGTCATAGAGCTTAGCACAAATTAGCGCCCATTGGCACCCATTAGCGTCCAAACGTAAAAAGTAAAACAAAAGGCTTGTAATCATTACAAGCATAAACTTTAAATATTTCTCTATACTTTAATGAATAAAAACTTAAACTTAAATACTTCCCTCTTACTTTATTGAATTAAACTAAAATCTAAATAATTTCATTTGCCTTTTTGACCCTCACCAAACTCTAAATAACTTGAAAAACTTAACCCAAACCTAATTAGATTGTATACGTATATTACTCTTCCACTAAATCCAAACTTTAATAACTTTTAATATTTTAACCAAATCTTAAATGAATCCTATTATTTTAAAACGACCCCACCTACACTATTAAACAATTACATATTTTATATTAATATAATTAATACATTATTAGACCCGCACTTTAGCATGCATGTTATGCGTCCAAATCCCTGTGTAATTAAATATCTGTCTAACACTAAATCGGGTTATCACGTTCAGTGTATTTTTCTGTACTGAACGAAATATTATGATAAATAAACTGAAGAACTAATTTTGGGACAAGACTTTAGATTAACAAATGAATATAAACCTACTATGTTATGAATAATATTGGAATGAGAATTAATTGTATATTCGCTTGGTGGTCAATTTTATTGATAACCTGCTTGGTGGCAGAGATACATTTATATTACCTGCTTGGTGGTAGAGATACATTTATATTACCCGCTTGGTGGCGAAGACCCTTAACTTGCTTGGTGGCAGAGACCCTTAACCTGCTTAGTGGCCGAGACCCATACCCACTGGTGGCGGAGACCTTTACCCGCTTGGTTGGGAAGACTTTATCCACTTGGTGGCGGAGACATTACCTCCTTCAGGAGCGACATATTTCCTCTTGTGGGGTAGATGTATTTCCGATAGATTGCATCCTACAGGAGAGGTACCTCATGTAGGGGAGATGTGATTATATGTGATTGCATCCCACATGGGGGATGGGTGTGTGAGTTACCACTAAAAGTTGAGGAAGCCATCTCCTGCAGTAGAGGTAAATGCTGTGTATCCACATCCTACGGTCGAGTTATGCTATCTCCTGCAGGAGGTACCTGTAGTTGTAGAGATATGCATTCTCTTGCGGAGTTAGTGTGGATATTATGTGTTTATGTCCCGCGGCAGAGGTAGGCTATTACCTGATGATGGATTTCTTCTACTAATTATATGATTGATTCTGAGATTAAATGATCGAGCTAAACGTATCTGACTAGATTGTTTATTTTAAATGAAATATTGAAATGTCAAAATTGAACAGAATTGCTATGACTTAGTTAAAATTGTTAAAATTAAATACGATGGAATCATGAATAAAATTTAGAATTATTCTTAGGGAGACGCAAATTAAAATAAATTGAAAACTAGGTGATTATGATCTATAATACATTGTTCTAATAATTGAAATGAAACTTACATGAAAAACTCTATTTATTTAGAGCACTGATTTGAGGATGGTTTTATATCGTTATTAATTGTTTGTCGTACCGACTGTGATTACTTGTTTATTTTACCGATCATGAAACCACTGCTATTTTCCATATTTATATAAATTGTTTTTCTTCATGCATAGTGTTACCTACTGAGATATTCGTATCTCACCCCTACTTTATATTCTATTTTTCAGGTCATCTTGGAGAGGACGCCACGGGTTAGTCTGATAGTGGGCTTGCAGCATAGAAAATTCAGAAAACAAGAGTAGGATATTTATATATAGATGTATTTACTTTCTTGGATTAATGATAGATGATCTAGTAAAATTTAAGAGTTAGTTAAATTGTAATTGCCTTTCATTTGATTAATTGATGTAATAGAAAGATTCAGGTTCTAATAAATAATTTAAGCTTCCTAGCACTCTGATAAATTTTAATTCTTTAATTCTTTATCTTTTGAGCTGATTGTAATGTACCACAAGTTAATGCCTTGATCCGAGTAAAAAAAATGACCCAGATTCGGGGTGTTACATCCTTTTATAACCAAAATAGGACATATTTTAGTAGAACGTACCCAAAATCTTTATTAAATTATTTTTAATCAAATGATCAGTGAAAAAAATTTGTAAACACCTAATTATTGTTGGTACATAGGTTGAATTCTTTTAAACTCATTCCAATATGTAGATTTTGCTCAAAAATTTAGAAATTCATAGTTCTGTATTGATCGCTCGACCCACGTGCTCGAGCGATGTGGTTGGGCTGTCTCGGTGCTAAAGTTTTGATTAGAAAATAAATTGGCACTCAACATGGGGTGCTCAAGCGGTCATGTTGCGCGACCTTTTTAACTAAGAAACTTGAACGGTGCTCAACCCCTATTGCTCAAGCGATGTGTTGAGCGATTGTTCATGTGGAATTTATAGGTGAGGCGCTTAACAGGATCACTCAAGCAATCGTGTCGAGCGCTCGTCTAACAACGGCTATTTTTTGGAAATCCATAACGTATTTTCTCTATATTATACCCTATTTTGTCCATAAAATCACCTCTAATACAACTGAAATCATGTATAAATCATCCCAAAACATGCTATTCAATCTAAACACAATAAAACAATCGATTAACGAAAAATCAGTGTGCTACCTACCTTTTTATCGCTCAAAGATTGAAGTTTCTTCTTCTTCCTCTGTTTCCTTAACCTTGCGGTCTGATCCCTCTTCTACAACAAATCTGGACTCCTTCAAGCAATCAAAAGCTCTCCAAGACCAGCAACTCTTCTCGCATAGTTCTCTTCTCCTTCTTCAGCCACCAGAGACAAAAACAGGAGTACACAATCCAAGCGTATGCTACCTTAAGAAAAAAAACCCTATTATATTAGCCATGATCTCGTGCATCCCATCTCTACCCTCTACTATACATCTTCCCAATAAGACTTAAAATAACCCGTTAAACTATGCTTACCCTTATATCTCAAGATCCAACGGTTGGAACTGCTTCATAATCCGAATCTCCTTCATCCATGTGATCACCTATATAAATTCAATCACAAATTTAGTAAAAATCACATTAAATATTCAGATATTTAATTAATTAAAAATTTTGGAAATTTTGGGGTCTTACAGCATGTAGTTATGAAACTTACGATGAACCTTAATTGAATTTGGCATGCCATAGTAGCCATACAGAGTATTACAGCAAGGTAAGATTGCACGGGATTCCAAAGCGTTGGATGGGATTCCGATGCGTCGGAAATCATCAGGGATATGCTACAGTTTCCACAAGTGCTGACGTGGAAATATCTTAAAATGAGAAAACTCAAAAATTTCTCCACATGCCAAATAACCCCAAGACCCCCTTTTCCCTTAATATATAGTATAGATTAGGGGTGCAACTCAGTGTGGTTTGGTTCGGGTTGGCCTCAACCCAGGACCAAACCGAAGTTGTTCAACGCTGACCCAAAACAAACTGACTGCAAAACCGAAGTTCCCAAACCAAAACTGAACCAATAAAAAATGCAAAACCCAACCCAAATTGAAAACCGAACCAAAATCAAGAATGTAGAAGATAAAAGTAGAATTCACTAAAAGTTAATAACGCTTTTTTATTGATGACTTTTACTCTGTTTAATCCTGGAAGATGATCAGTGCCAGGATAATCCATGGCTTCTCGGATCACATGGAAAAGTGGAAGTTGATGCCCTTGATTGCAAGGTACTTGGAGATGATCATGGTAAGGGGAGCTTGAGATTACTGCAAGATGTGAAAGAGACAACTAAGAATTACAATAAAGATCAAGAATTGGATTCGTGTGTGTTCAGCAATGCATGTAGATTGCCTCTCAATGAAGCTGATTTTGGGTTCAGACAGACCAGATGTGTAAGTTATGTCAATTATGAAGCAACCAGTCGAGTCAACCATATTGTGATTTTGATGGACGCCAAAGAGGGCGATGGAATAGAAGCGTAGGTGATGTTGGATGAGCAAATAATAGCAGTTATGGAACGTGATAAAAACTAGAGGACCAATAGAGAGATAGTAATAGTGGACACCTCATTAGGGTTTGATAGAATGATAGATAAGCTAGAAGAGATACCCAATCTAACTTTTCAGCTCCTATTACCATGAGAGATGGAGAGAGAGAGAAAGAGAGAGAAGGAAGGAGGGGAAAGAGAGATAGGAAATTTGGATTTCAATCACCTTGCTTTGCTAAAGAGGAGGTGAATCATTGGAAAAGCTTTGAGCTTCTTCTTCTGCCCTTCCACTATTTGGCACTTCAATGTACTCTATATTCTTTCACTAAGAGGCGATGAGTCGCCGGAGAGATTTCAAGCACTTCAACACCCTAGCGCTCGGCATTGTTATGCTTTTTCTCTGTGGCTAAGAGATGAAAGTACCACAAATGCAAGCAAAAAGATGACTAGATTGAAAGTTAAAACCCTAAGTTATGGTTACTTGTTACCTGATGGTAACTAAAGTCTACTATTAGTTAAAGTTTATCAAATGTAATAAATTATATTATATAGATAATTTATATTACACATATTTTGTATATAATATTATACATTTTCTGTTCAATTCGGTTTTATAACGATACGAATCCAAGTTACGTAATGAAACCATAACTCGACTCTGAAGTGTTAGTTAAATCACAGGATCTATACCAGAGTAAAGGAAAACATGAATAGAACAGGATCAAATCATAAAACTATCAATATCAGAGTCAACTAATCCCAATCACCAATCCAAATAAATCAATATGACTACTCAAAATATCAAAGTACAATCCAAACAAATCTATACATATCAATATCACTACTACTACTCCACGTAGTAGTCCTCTGCTTTATACTCCGGATAATCACCAACAATATCTATCCTTTGAGTATTGTCCTCTCCAAGATTTGAAAATAAAAAAAAACCAAATGAGATACAAATATCTCAGCAAGTAGCACATGCATGCCCAAATACAGTTTATACAGTTCTAAAACATGAATCAATTATAAAACATATAACAATGACGATAACACAGTTAATCCAAGTAATCCATCCATAAACCAAATCATATAAGAAGAGTCTCAAATAATCCAACATGTAAATCAAATCAATATTTTCAATTACAAATCATTAAGTCACAGTAGGACTCATGAAATAAGACTGCCTTTAACTAGAGTAATTTTAATGTGCAATATGCCACCTCCTAGCTTATGTACGAAGCCGATGTAACATCCCAAACCCGGGTCAATGCAAATCAAGCACCCAACCTAAATCCGAAGTGCTACTGGGCCCAAAGCAACTAAATACCAGACATTGCAATTCAATTCATTTAACATTTAATATCATAGTGCAGAAGTCTAACATCAATAAAATTAATAAACGTAGATAGAAATATCATCCAAACCATCACATCACAAATAAATTATAAGTTTGGTAAAATGGGTTATATCACTCTCACTTTCATAATCATCCAAAATAAAACGTATAGTATCAAATGAATGTATCATCTGTAACAACCTCCAATAAAAGTAAATCTACTCAAGATAATAATAATCCTCCGGATGAAAATCAGCGAACTCTCCCTGAGAACCAACTCCCAAGTCGTGCACACTTATATCAGCTGAAAAACAAAACACTGATGAAATACAAATATCCCAGTAGGTAACACTATGCATGAACAAACAATTTATATACATAAAAGTAATCATGCTTTCATGCTCGATAAAGTAAACGAATAATCATGGTACAATCACGATAGATAAAACAATACTCAATTAAAGACAATTTATCAAATAAAAACTATCTCATCAATATGATTCTCAACACATAAGTACAATTAGCAAAACAAAAACTCAACCATCATATAACATTGTAGGACTCATGAAGAAAAGCAGGCCTTGAACAAGAAACTCTCCATCCACTACGCCACTGTGTGCGCGACAATCCGCCGGCCGCACGTAGCTGACTTGAGGCGCACGGGGGTGCGTGCCTCTCTTTTCGGGAAAATCAGGATTTGGAGTCACCACTATCTGATGAGGTGCAGGCAGATACCTGGGTGCCTAGGGTTTGTCTATTAGGCAATCTGCGGCTTGAGATTCAGAGTAAGCTCTTGGTTACGGTCCAGGGAAGTCCGTAGACATCCCGGTCCACCCTGTCGGGTGACGGGTCCCATGGGTCTTCCTTGTTCAAAGTCAACATTTAGTCTATCTCACCCAATCCTATTCAGGTTTGCACTGTTATATCAAGTCTATGTGGGGACCACCTGAGTGGTGCGGGTCCCCTTTATTTATTTTATCTTTTTATTTTAAAGGTAATCTGTGTCTGGTGTGTGTGCCCCATTGGAAGGCCCACGGGAATGCCAATTAGGGCTTAAGGCAAGCCCAAGTCCCATTTGGAGATTACATTGGATAACCCTCTTTTGGATTTGGTTTTGTTTGGTTTGGAGGTGACTTAAAGACATGCAAGATTATTCAATTGGTTTTGATTTTTTAAGGAGAGTCCACTGGGCTTGGAGGAGGCCCATGGAAGGTCCAAATTGCTTGGATCCACCTTTGGGGTGGACCTTGGTTGAGCAAGGTGGGTGTGGGCCCCATTGGAAGGCCCACAAGGAAGTCTCATTGGGCCTTGGATCGGCCCAAACCACAAGAGAGGTTTCTGCTTACTCAGAGACCTTATTAGTTAGGGTAGGTTGATTAGGATTAGGTTAATCTTGTTTAATCCCAAAAAATCAGATTTCTGTGATCTCTGTGACCTGCTCGTACATATCATACAGATTGGCCTGATCCGTATGTACCATGTGGATTAGGCCGAACCGCCCTCTGTGTACGAGCAAGACCTGAGAATAACATAAATGCAATTTCCCAGGTGGGACAGGGGGGAGCAGGGGGCTATCCCATGTGTGTCTGAGCAAGCCTATGGGTCACTGTTTTGACCCACAGTGGTTTTCCAAACCAATTTTAGCATAATAAACCTAGTTCCCTAAGCATTCAACCGAGGGGAAAGGAGGGAGGAAGCTTGGGGCTTCTCCCTCTCCATTTGAACTCACCTTAAAGGAAGTAAAACAGGGACCTTGGGTGTCCCTGTTTTGGGTATTAAAAGCACCTTCCCCCTCCTTCTATGAGGAGAAGAAATGGGATGACCTGGTTGGTCTATGCTTTGGTCTAACCGGCCAAACCATGCATGTTATTCAAATAATCAATCCAACACAAAATATAAAAAAGCTAGGCATGCATGCTTTACATAGGAGAATAATATACATGTAAACACACACACAAGGCATGCTTCACACATTAAAAGAAATCCAATCATGCTCTTGAACAGCATATGGAAAGCAAATAAAGAAAGGGATTGGGGTCTTTAAAAGGGGTACATTAGAATATGAGGGGAAGGGGGAACATGCTCTCCCCTTTAGCTCAAAAAGAGAATAAAAAAAAGGACTTTAATAAGACTTTTAAATACCATCACCATTCCCTCGCACTCTCTCCCTTGCTGTTCATGATCATGCCTCCAAGGCAAGGCCCTTACTTCATCTCCACAGTCCAAAACCCAATATGAAGAGGAAGGATGGGAATATGGAGACACATACAAATCACAACATGCTTAAAACATCCTAAATTTCATATATGTTGAACAGAAAGTAACAAGAAAGCTTACCTTAGGGTTATTGACCCTTTTTGAGGTGTGTGGGGGACCCTTGAGATGTGGACAGCACTTGGAGACTTCCCTTGGCTCCACCAATCGTTCTTTTTGTCTTCTCCTTGGTTAGAATGAAAGAGGAAGGGGTTAAGAGGAGGTTGGAGGGTGTTTTGGGAAAGTTTTTAACCTTGGGGGTGAAGGAGTAGGTTATGGAGAGTCTCTAGTTCGTGGGAGAGAGCTTGGAGTCAAGCAAGAGTAAGCCAACCCCCTACACTGGGGTGCAGGGCCATATTTATAGAGAACGAACTTGTCCGTATATACTATACGTATAGCGCCCCAAATCCGGGCTTTCCCTATCACGGCACCAACCCGTACCCGAGAGCTACTTATGGGCCCAAAAGAACTTGATAAACACAATTAACGTGGGCAATTACAATGTAATCATCAGAGTGCATAAGATAAAGAAGAATGGAATTAAAATTTTCCATATAATAAGAGATCATCTGTGTAATGACTCCAAAATCATAATATCTGTGTATACAAAAAGGCAACTAAGATCTCTCCATCACTATCTCTCACATGAGCATTCATATACAAAGATGGAAATCTAAAATTAACTCCAAGTCTACAAATCCCAAAAGAATAATTACATTCCTTTTATAGATTCTAAAAATAAATACAATAACACAAAGCGAACCCTACTAAGGGTAGTAGAAGCCCTCGGCCTGCGCTCAAGCTCACCCTCAATATCTGCCCCAGTACGTGGCTCACCAAGCGGATCTGAAAACAAATCCGGTAAAACAAAACGCTTGAGACTTAAAGTCCCAGTAAGTAGCAAACATGCATGCATGGAAGCAGTTTATGCAATTCATATAACATCATGTATAGAAGCAGTTGAGGCAATTCATATAACATCATAAATGGAACAATTTATGCAATTTATATTCTCAAGTCAAAGCAATCAAAATAGTATAACACTTGAAATTAGCCAGGCTGACCCAATCATTAACTACAAGTATATCTTGGTAGAACTCATAATGTAAAACAAACTTTTCGCATCAGTTACTAGAACCAAGGTCTCATTCCGCAAACCAAGAGATTACTGTAACGCCCCGAACCCAGGTCAGTGCAAACCGGCAACCAACCCGAACCCGGTTCGCTACTGTAACAACACAAGTCCGATTCAACAACCAAACTCGAGATGTTACCACGAAGCTGAGGTCAGATACAAACCAGATTCACAATAATTTTAAACTTTACAAATTAATTACATCAGAGTTATGGTGGCCAATAAAAAAAATTCTTTAATCAATATTTTCAATTCAGTTTACAATAAAATTTATCTAATCAACATGTGACATTAATATCAATTATAATTCTACCCATCAAATTAAACCCCATCTTCGCGATCTCTCCAAGCAACCTGAAAAATAGGGGAAAACGGAGTGAGATTTACATCTCAGCAAGTAGCAAGTGCATGCAATTTGAAACAGTCCAATGTAAGCAATAGTCATGAGGTATTCGATTAATCAACGATAAGATTAGAAATCCAAGTTATTCAGGGCAATTACAAATAAGGCGATGAAACAGATGATCATGTATAAATACCAGTAACTTGATGTTAACAAGGCAAAACCGACAAAAGCGATAAAACACGTGCCATTGCAGGACTCACAAAGATGATAATTATTTGAGATGACACTCAACTAACTGCTATTCCACCGTGCGACTTAGGGGCAGTGCTACTTAATGATACTCAAGCCCCATGCAGCGCAGCTTAGGCAAGAGCCGTAGTCACCCACTTATTGCACACGAACCCTGCAGAGTTGGACGTACCACCAGCATGCAGCACCAGAATCAATACATGGAGTGTGGTCGCTTATCTGCATGTACAGGGAATCACCAGCGGCTCACCGGGGTGTCCCTCCAGACATAGGACCTTCCCAGAGCAAACTAACTTACAAAGGGAAGCGCGCTCGCATATAGGAGTAACTCAACCCAAACTAAATACCACTCAGCTAACCAGCGACAACTATGGATCCATATACAGCTAAGCCCACTGACACAAACCACGATAAAACCACATACGGGAGGACACGCTAATGTAGGAGGCATACAAACTTTTACCCGTAAAGAATTACACATCTCTAGACAGAGGATTACCCATCTCTGCCGTAAAAGTTAGTATCAACTCAACCACAGAAGCCGTATCACCCAACCATAAAAGTAAAGTGAACAACATCATACCACATACCAAACCATACCCAAGAATTCCATTCCATGTGCAATCCATGATTCAATCATTACAAATCCAATTATATGCTTTTCCAGGATAACATATGCAATTCTTCAAAATAAAACTCATGTTTCATAAGTTCGATAAAACTCAGAGTTTATGCAATTACAGTAGCCAATATTCCTATTAAAAGCTCAAAATAAAGTTAGTCCAATCTTACTTAGAGTTTTTCCTTATTAATCCCTTTTATTAGAATCCAATTTCCTATCTTAACACCTAAGTTAGTTCCATAATAAATTTTCTGTATTTGATTACCCCAGCATGTTCTACAGACCTAAAATAAAGTTTAGAAGATGTTTATAAGCTATAAGTACCAGTAGTATTATTTCTAGCAACATCCATACTCTTTGACCCTTTTATAGACATACCTTTCATTGAAATCTTCAATTTATTGGTTAAACTTTCCAATTTAATTTTATAATTTTTATACCTTAATTAGGTCCTTATAAAGATGCTAACATGCTTAACTAATCATAAAAATCATTCGATATTTATTCAAATTACAAAATCCCCAAAATCTACAAATTTTACATAGAGCGCCGATCTCTACAGGGCTGGGCGATCCTAGGCGCTCGTGCAAAATTAAACAGAATTTTCCAGATTTTTAAAGTTCGGATTTTTATACTTTTACTATATGTTTCTTTAGTCTAAATTAATCTAATAACATTCTAAAACATTCCTAAAGCCTTCTAGATCAATTCTTATTAATTAAATACCATCCTATAATTTATTTCATGATCAAACCAAGTTTTTTCCATTATTTCAACAAATCCTTCAAGAACACCAAACGCTAAAATATAAACAATTTGATTCCATGTAAATATTGTTCCGACTAATCCATTCAATCCATATGAAATCACAGAAAACGAAATCACGCAGTTCCTCACGTTTTCCAAGGTTACTACTTGCCTTATACGCTAAATCCTTCTTCCATTGAACCTTCTAATTCTGGACCTGACTTTTGCCCCCAAACGCATCAAACTAGACTCTCCCAATTCAAATCTCCCCTGTACACAATGTATTTCCATCAGTGATGAACAAAACCTCCAAATTTGAAGGCGATCCACCGTACGGATCTTCCCCGATCGCGTTTTGATGATGGCTGGTCAAACACCTCCATTAGCCACCTTCTTCCTTTCTCTCCCTCTTTTCTCTCAATAATAAACCCACGTAAATTCCCTCTTGTCTAACCTTAGTCTCCTATTTATATTAGGCTTTAGAAATCCTAAACCAAGCCTAATTGGCTAATTTAATTTGGGCTAACCCAACCATGGTCTAATTAATGTCTAACACCTTCTAATTTAATTCCTACTTTTTCTCCACCTTCTATTTTTCTACTTAACAATCCTAATTAAGTTTCTTATTATCTAAACTCCTATTTATAACCTATTTTCGTGCAAAATATTTAATTAAACATTATTATCACCTAAAACCTTATTTTCTCCAAATTAATACGTGAAATCTCCAAATTACCCTTTTTCCCACTTTTAGGCTTTTATTAATTTCTTTTAATTTCTAAATTGTCAAAATAAATTATTTCCTTCTATTTTCTAATTCTAGTTATTATTTAATGATCTAATTATTAATTACCCTTTTCTGAAAATTACCAAAATACCCTTTTTACTCTTTTAGGCTAATTTCATTAAAATTCTTTCCTTATTTACAATTTATGACCTATTTGAATTACTTACTTCTAAATCTTCACTTAACTCATATTTTCTTTTATTTATTATTTATTTATTTATTAGGTGAAAATTCGGGGTTTTACAATTACTCAATGCACAACCTAAGCCAACACTAACACACAGACTAGACTCACTGTTCAAAACAAACCAATCAAATCAATGAGTAAAACCAGTGCTTAAACCAAAGCCAAGTGAGATATACACCGTCACTGGCATTCAACAAAAGGGCAAGTGAGATCTACACCGTCACTGCCAGTCAACCACGACCAAGTGAGATCTACACCGTCACTTCAAATCGCATAAAAAGAGCTCATCATATCTTTATCAAAATCAAATCAATATTCACAATGCGTAAGAAATAACAGATAAGCGCTTCACATCCAAAGCCAATACACAGTAGAATACATACCCCATAAAGTCCATAAATTACGTATTTGAGAAGTGGGATAGTCTTAGGATCCCCAATAAAGTCACCATACCAAAAATCAACGAATTCCGATACAAAAAGTTTCGGACCTCAAAAATATTCCAAGTCTGGTTAAAAACGTTGACTTTTTAGTGTATAATTTTTCTAGACAAATCTACAAGGAATTTAAAGCTCAAATTCTGGTTGTGGTCTATTGGAGAGTAAACAACTCTTCTAGAATTTTCTGGGCTTCTGAATCACTCATCTGGGTATCAAACTCAAAAAGTGGCCTTTTATTAAAATCGGAAAAATTGGAAATTTAGGCATGAACTGGAAAGTTGACTTTTTATTGGTTGGGAATTAGGCCTTGGGAGTATTTTTATTGGTTCCAAATGGGGGATAAAACCTTATTTACATGTAAAGACTTAAGCAAATGGAACAATAAATACACAGGACATTTACTTAATTTGTCTTTCATGTAATAAGGGTGCTATGTGGGAGGCCTGGGTTGTTTGGGAAAGGGTTGAGGGAGAAAAGGGGTGAAGAACTCTCAAAAACCTAGGCCCAACGTTCGGGCGTTAAGGTTAGAACAAGGTGGACGTTCGGGCGTTAAGGTTAGAACAGGGCGGACGTTCGGGCATTAAAGCCAAGGTTTGCCCGTCTAGGTCAAATACAAAGGCAACGCTCGCGCGCCCAAGTCAACGTTCGCACGTTGAGGACAAAGCAAGCCAACATTCGCGTGTTGAAGCTCGCGATTAATCGCAAGACTAATCCTACCTTAACAGAAACTCAATTTTTGGGGGTTTTGGCTCAGGATTAATAGCCAATTTCAAGATTAATCGCTAGGTCGGGTTTTTGAAATATTTTGACTATTTTCAACACAAAACTCCTACAAATCATCCCTAACCTTTCCAACACCAAATCTGATGATCATACATCATCCAAACACACTTAAAACACCTTCCAAAATAGGAATTCAACTCAAATCCTCATGAACACAAATCCAACACATAAATCATCATTCAAAATACCAAATCTCAAACCCTAATCCGAAATATAATCAATAAAGTTGGAAATCCATGGCAAATCAATAGAAAACTAAACAAGATTATCATACAACCAAAACCCTACGAATTTTAGAAATAAAAACCCTCATGCAAGATCATTTCATCAAATAGACCAAACCCTAGAGAGAGAATATGAATTTTTGTAATACATTTTGTTTGAGGGGTTTGCTACTTACCTATCAATGGAGAAGCAAACTTTTCCTCAAGCTCTCCCCTCCTTCTCCTTCCTCTTGAAGCTTTCAAACAAGCTCCAACAACTCTCTCTCTTGTTCTATACGACCAAGACAAGAGAAAGTGTTCCCCAAACACTTAGAATATAAATTAGGGCATCCTTTTATATGCCCAAGCTTTGGTCTTTCAAATCTGCCCCTAAACAAAGCTTTTATTCATCTAAAACCCTAGGATGTACCTAAGATATGCCAGGGGGTACCTTAGTATTATTTAAGGGGGTACCTTGGTGTTAAGTTGAGGGTACCTTAGTGTTGTTTGAGGGGTACCTTGGTGTTTCAAGGGGATTTGCCTTAGTTACTCAAGGGGTTATACTTTAGGTAAACTTGAGGGGTAACTTAGTTATACAAGAGGGGGTATCTTGATTATTGAAGGGTGTACCTTAGTTATATAAAAAGGGGGTACTTTAGTTATACAAAAGGGGAGTACCTTAGTTATATAAGGAGGTATAGTGGGGTACCTTACTTATATAAGGGGTACTTTAGTTATACAAAGGGGGGTACCTTAGCTATATAAGGGGGTGTACCATAGGTAAAACCAGGGGGTACCTTAGGCAAAACAAGGGGTACCTCAGGCAAACACATGGGGGTACCTTAGATAAATCAAGGGGGTACTTTAGGTAAAACAAGGGGGTACCTTAGGCTAACACATGGGGGTACCTTAGGTAAATCAAAGGGGTACCTTAGGCAAACACAGGGGGTACCTTAGGTAAATCAGAGGAGTACCTTAAGCAATATAAGTGAGGTACCTTAGGAAATACAAGGGAGTACCTTAGGTATAATTAGGGGGTACTTTAGGTATACATATGGGGTACCTTAGGCAATACAAGGGGGTACCTTAGGTATAATTAGGGGGTACTTTATGCATACATGGGGGTACCTTAGGCAATACAAGGGGGTACCTTAGGTATTCAAGGGGGGGAGGGGGTACCTTAGGTAATACAAGGGGGTGCCTTAGGTATTCAAGTGGGGTACTTTAGGCAATATAAAGGAGTACTTTAGGCAACACACGGGGGGTACCTTAGGTATATAGGTGGGGTACCTTAGGTAATATGAGAAGGTACTTCAGATATATAAGGGGGTACATTGGGGAATACAAGTGGGGTACCTTAGATAAAATAGTGGGGTGCCTTAGGTAATACTTGGGTGGTACCTTTGATAATCCTTGGGTGTACCCTAGGTATACTTGAGAAGTTCTTTAGGTGTTCTTAGGAGGTACTTTAGATACACTTAATTCTAATTTTTCAGACTTTGATTTCCAATTCATTAAAACTAATTGGAGGGTATCTTAGCCAATTGAAATTAAGAAATAACATTAACTAAGCTTACTTTAATAACTTCAATAAAGTACAATTTGATTTTCCCATATCCTTAAGTATAATCCACCTTTACCTCATCTTCATAATACAAGTACTTAATTAGTCTAATAATCCCACTTTAGATAATTAAGCTTAATAATTAAGGTATAATCCGGGTCGAGATTTTACAATACGGGCAGGCCTTGTCCGTACATCCTGTACGGACAAGACGTCTTGTCCGCAATCATCGCAAATCGCCATGTGGTAGATTCGCGCAGAGGATAAGATTTTCGAAGATTTCTCAAAACCATATGAGAAGTGCTGGCAAAGCATTTTTTTAGCCGAATTTTGCTCCGTCCAAATATGATGTACGGTTCTTTTTGAATTCCCTGAGATTTCCTCGGATTCTAGATAAGGTTGTGGATAAGATTCCATCCGTATATGCTATATGGACAATTTGTGTCCGTACATACAGTACGGACATGACACTATCTCTCCAATTTGGTTGATTTGATGTGGATCCTCTTACTTAATGAGAGAATCCGAATTTTGATTTTCTAATTATTTTAATTAACAAAAATGAGATATTTTGAAAAGTAATATTATTTTATTCAATATATTTTTCTTTCCTGTCCTTTCCTTTGCCACTTGGCAGATGTGACTCTCACATTTGTCATGTCGGTAGCTTTTCTGTATTCCTGCCCTAGGGCTTGATCTGCTCACAAATTCTTTATCCGGACCCCAATTCTGGCAAACTCAGTTGCACCGGAATCGTGTAGGGATTTCCTATCCATCGGGATAGGGTAAGGTAGCCAATTCAGCTTTCGAGCAAAAAGTCATAACTGCTCCCCAGGATTGGATTCTGCCCATAACTCCATCCTTTAGACCCCGGTTCTGGCAAACTCGGTTGCGTCAAAACCGTGTCAGAATTTCCTATCCATCAAGATAGGGTATGACAATTAAAGGGGGTTTGAGCAGAAAGTCAATTTCTGCTCCCTAGGGTTTGACTTGCACATAATTCCTTTATCCGGACCTCGATTTTAGCAAATTCAGTTGCGTCAGAACCATGTCAAGATTTCCTATCTATCAGGATAGGGCATGGCAATCAATTTTGATTTTGATCAGAAAGTCAACTCTTGCCCCTAGGGTTTGACCCGACTGTTAAGGTTTTCATTTCCGGCACTTCAAGGGGTGCAAAAATGAGGTGCTTACAACTGCCCTTCTTTACTGGAGTCACCTTGGGGATGAACGGCAAAGAACAAAAGAACCTTGTTTTTGTGCCTTGAATTTCTGTCGACATGGTCGACGAGCTTAGTACTTTGATGTTTTCAGTGAAATGGAAGCGCCAAATGAGATGGTGTCACTTCCTGGCTTCAGAGTTTCCTTACCCTTAGTGTCTCAGGTTTCTTGGAGTGACTCCTTGTCCTTTAATTTATGTTTGAGAGAGATTGGACCTAAGCTCGCTAACCTGTTTCGACGTTAATGCAAGACTTTTGACAACATTCTTTTCTCTTGTTGTTCCATTAAAGCTTTTAGGTGATTTTAGCTTTGCTTTCTTTTACCCTTTTTAGACTTAGGACTTTAGGGAAAGTTTTTAAGGAATTTTTTTTTTTTTAGGTACGAAGGAGCGGGAGGAAGGAGGGAGGGAGAAGGTGCTCTTGTGGTTGTACTGTACTTCAAGGGAGCTCACACACCTGCCCTATTCTACTTACAAAAGTGGGAAATAAAAATTACAAAAGGAGCCCATTTGCCCTAAAGTTCTTCATTTTGCATGTCTTGGGAGATCTGCCGTCTCTTTCTTCTGCTGGAGACTGTGGCTTGATTAAGTTCGGACTTTCCTCCGTGAGGCTTCTTCTGCTGGGGATAACAGGGTTAGATCTTTGCCCTGGTTCTTTCAGGAGATGGTCCCCTTCTTGCTGGGGAGGTTTTCTCCTGTCGGTCCTTTTCCATGATGAGGTGAGGCCCTCCTGGTTGGAAGCAACTCCATGGGGGATGGAGAAGCCTATACCTCTTTTCTTTCTCTGTGGTGGGGCTTCGCTGAGTCAGGGATCCTTTGTTAGGTAATCACTGGGACTTCTTCAGACAAGCATGGGGAGCCCTCATATCGTCATCCTTTCTGTACAAATCATTTCTTCAGATTGGGCACGGTCTCGACATGCTTTCTGGGGCTCCTGTTGAATAGGGAAAACTCCACTGGGGATTGGGGGGGAGCCCTTTTTATCTATGCAGCTTCTTTGTTATGATGCTCTCCTCGGGTATCCGTGGGGGTTGGTGGGAGAATGTCATAAATTCTTTGTGAGTTTCTCTGCTTGTCCTGTGTCCTCTTGGGGTATCACCCTCGTTCTTGGATACCATTTTCCATCCTTAATGAAGCTCCACCATGGATTGAGGAGAAGGTATCTGTTCTCTTCTGCGAGGTTTGTCTTTTCCTTCGCCCTCGGCCATTTCTTTACTTGCCTCGATCATACCTACGAAGGAGTAGAATTTCAATTGGAGACTCGCTAGGGGAGGGTATACAAAAGCATTTTTATTCTTCAAGCCTTTTGCCCATCGCAGCAAGAAATGGCTCCCATCCTAGTCATGAACTTATGGGTTAAGGTTAGTAGTACAATATGGACCTCAAGAATAGTTAAGCAGAACAATTATAGAAAAACATAGATGTGTCAGTGTGTGCCTATGTTTGCAATATCAAAAGTTAGTCCCAAAGTTAGGCGAGACTTGGTGTGCTTGGTATTTCTAATGGCATTGTCATCATGGGCTACTTGTGAAGTTCTAACTTAGACGTAGCCGGCCTATAGAACCCTGGTTTTTCCTAATATAAAACAAATAAATAAACTAAAGAGATTTGGAAGTGTAAATAAATTTAAAAAGGAAAAGTAGGAATTAAGTATAGGAATCTAATTTATACTATAAGTGAGAATTATTAGAACTAATATTTAGGATTTAACTTTCAATTTAGGAAGAAAAATAATAAGAAGAATAGAATTTGAAGAATTGTGGAGTAATTCAATAATTAAGTGTGGAAATTAAAGAAAGGCAATTTGGTCATTTCTAATTAGTCAAATCCATGAAAAGAATAAAATAATTAATTATTAAGTTGAGAAACTTAATTAGACCAAATTTTAGTTTAATGGGATTTAAATAATGAATTTAAGGTTTAAAAGAAGGAAAAAGGACCTAATTGTAACTACGCTTATTTAGGAGCCTTAATTTGAGTAATATGGGAGAAAATTAAGTGTTAAGCTAATATTTAAAATAAGGATGATAAATAGTACAAAAATTAGTAAATTAAGAGTTTCTAATTCTAAGGGAATTAGGAAATAAGGTTACAAGGGAGAATTAAGGAAATAGGTGCAAGTGGGAAGGTTGGAAAGTCTCCTAAACCTATTAGAACTTCTAATTATGAGAGCCTATAAAAGGAAGGCTTTATGGAAGGTTTTAGGTTTCCATTAAGTCAATCATAAGGAGAAAAGAAGAGCGAAATTTGTGCATAGGGCTGGAGAAAAATAGAAAGAGAGAAGAAAAAGGTGCTTTATGAAGGAGTGCTGCAGATTTCCGACCAGCAATATTAAAATTGAGATCTAGAAAGATCCAGCCGTTGGATTGGCCTCAAATTTGGAGGTTATGTTCTTGATTCATAGGGCTTCAATCTGAACGGTGGAGATTTGATTTGGAGAAGTCTAAAGTGGTGTGGTTAATCTCAGAAAATTGGTGGACATTCGGGTTTCTTGGAAGAAAGGTTCTACATGTTAATGCAAGTAGCAAAACCTTAGAAAACTGGAGAAATTGCATGATTTTCGTATGGTTTAGATGTGTTATCATGAGTAGTTTTGATTCAGATCTTGGTTTGAAAAGTTGAGAGTTTTATAAGATGGTTTTGCTTTCATACACTTTTAAAGAAATCCAGAAAAGTGATGATTATAAGAGATTTAATTACGTAGGAAATCTTAGATCAACTTATAATTACTGAGAATAGGTTAAGATTGTCGTAGAAGTAATTTAGAATGAAAATAAGATGATTAGAAACAATTTAAAACTATAAAAATTATTGTATATTTCGGAAATCAGAAAACCCAGAAATATAGTGAATTTTGGCCGAGTGCCCAAGTGGCCGCTCGAGCCAATCACAGGTGTCTCGCCTGTGTATTTTTTTAAACAAAATAACAAAACCTAGAAGTTCAATGCTCGGGAGGACGCTCGAGCGCGCTTCCGAGCGACTAAGTAAAATATCACCCAGAAAAGGGCGCTTGATAGACCGCTTGAGCACAGTGTCGAGCGACCTCTGTCAGATTTTTCAGATTTTTGGATTTTGTGCCCAAATCTATTTTTAATGATTCTTCTTGGAATTCTAAAGTTGTAACACCTGTAATTAGGTTAATTTGAGATGTAGGAAGTGGCAGAATTCAATTTGGACAAAATAATATTATTTTGGAACGATGAATGTAAAGATGGACTATAAAGAGGTATTATGAAGTAATAATTGGACTTAACCTATTTATAATTGGTTTTGGTTCATATACCCTATTCCTAAACTTCACTAAAAATCTAAATTACCCTCTGGATGTATTAAATATCAAATTTAATAAGTTTTGACACCTTAGGTTCTTTAAGAGAAGAATTTGGACATTATTGAGTAAATGTTTAGAATAACAACCAATTAGGGGATTTGGATATCAAGGTGCAGAAGTAGATTTGATGAAGAACCCATGGCTGCCAATCAAATTATCAGAAAGATTTCCAAATGGCTTTAGGAAATCTCTTACCTCACAAAGCCATCTAAGAGCTGCAAATTTGAAGGCTTGAACAAATGAACCTATTTTCTCCATATATTAAGTCTCCGAAAGCTCAATTTGTTCGCTGGAAAAGACAAAGAAATATCTCTACTATATTGAATGCGTATGGCAGACAGTCATGGATTCCAGGATCTGGTAATAGAATCTGACTCTAAAATATTGGTGGATATTATTACAAGCTTGGCTTCTGTCCCATGGAAATTCTTGATCGGGTGGAAAGAAATCAAAGGAAGGCTTAATAGTTTTAACCATATAGTGCAGCACATTTACAGGGAAGGGAACTCGGTAGCTGATGCCCTTGCTAATGAAGGGTGTTTTCATCCTCATAAGAAATTCTATGGTTCTCTTTCTGATTTAACTCCTAAGGTTAAAATTTGTCTGTTTCATGAAAAGATTGGATTGTGTGCTGTTAGAGCTTAGTATTGTATGGGTAAGGCTCGATGCCCCTCTTTGTTGGTTTTGTTTATTTGATTTTTTCAGGGGTAAGGTTCCATGTCCCCCCCCCCCCCCCCCCCTCTCTCTAGTATAACTTGATCATTGGTATTAATATATAGGTCAGGGTCTGCCTCAACCCTCCTCCCTCCGATGGAGTGCCACTAAGGTTATTCCTGCCTTAGTGGATTTTCCCTAAAAAAAACTAGGGGATGAATTTTAGTGAATCTTAAAATACTAATTTGGTAAGTTATCTAACACTTAAATATAAGCAATTTAAGATTGTTCACATTAATAAATAATTGTTTAGGCAATTAATCAAGGAATTAAGCATATTTTGGTAAGATAACATGGTTTTAAGGTTTGGAATGGTGTTTTCTATTTATTTTCAGTTTTGAGCAATTTCTTACTATCAATTTTATATTTCTGAATATTTGCATATGGTTTCATTGATAAATGAGCAGAATCATTGTTTTTCCTCAGTGTATCTCAGAGTGGTTAAAATACTCTCTCATGTATTTTGGGATGAGATGTTTATGGTTGATTGGAAACTTATTCTATTGTTAAGAATGTCTTACTTTTGAGACAAATTATTATTAAATATATTTTGGTTGTGCGTTGTGCCTAGCAGGAAGTGCTTAGTGTGGATCCATAGTTAGCTAGGAAGTGAAAGGGAATTATCTTTGTAAGTTAAACCTGTCTCCCACTTATGCTCCCATCATGTATCTCGACGAGGCCTTCCTATATCTGGTCATGCTACAACAATCCTGACCCATCGTGTATCTCGGCATTGATTTTATTTGGGTTACCACCGTGCGCTTAATGAGACATCAGCTTACAAGTGCTCTATATATGTCATGCTTATGGTTTACTTGTGACTCACACCTGAGCGCTATATTTCAGCTGTGCTTGTAGTTCACTCGTGGCTTGCACATGTACTGGTATCCACCGTGTATTGTCTAGTGCCCATATATTTATGATCGGATTGGTATTCCCCTAATTGGATAGTTGCAGTTGATTGGATTGTACGTGCCAGCCTACCGTGTATCTCGAGGGTGATCCCCATTGATGGTTGACGGAGGAATGGATGACCGTGTATCTTGGCTCTATTATCATGTAAGCTCGTGAGGTGCGAACTTGGGCACAGGAGTAGCTTATTAAGTGGTTTCAGTTCATGAATCCTGTAATGTCATATATGCATGGTTTGGTTTGATGATTGCTTTGAATATTATTATCGTGATTTGGTTTAATCGTTATATCTCATGATTTTATTTTTGTAAAGAAATTAGACTGTTTTATTTCATGCATCTTGCTACTTGTTGAGATTTATATCTCACTTTAGTTTTCACTATTTTTCAGGTACTCTTGGTGAGATCGACAAGCATTGGGATAGTATGTAAAAGGGGTAGCCAATAGTTGTGAACCAGTTATGAATTCAAAAGCAAATTGTAAATGTTAAGATTAATTGTTAATGAATAATATTTTATGTTCCACATAATAACTCTGATAAAGACACGAATAAAAGTTTCAAATTATTCTGGAATTTAGTTGCTTTGGCCCACATACAATAACTCTTTGGGGTTGGACAATTGATCCAGAACCGGGGCATTACACGGCCGGTCTGGACCCTTTAGATTTGTCTTACTTTCTCAACTCGTTGCTTAACCTTGTTTCTGCTCTTTTGGCGTTCACTTTTGTTCAATCCAAACCATTCTGACATCTTTTCTGCTCTCTTTTTTAGCCACGATTGACCCTTTTTGCACATAGCGCCCTTTTTTCGGACTTTCACTATGTCTGTTCTTCGGGAAACCTTGGATTCCGTCATTACCAACCAATGCAGACTCGATTGTTTGTCAAGATCATTCTTCTTGGGATCTGAGAGGTCTTGGGTTTAGGATGGAATGTAGGCTTGGTTTCAAGTTATGAAGAACTGGTAAGCGGCTTAAAAGGCTTAATTATCTGGGTTTGCACAGTGTCTACTTTTTATTGTTGTTGGGGCTTAAATCCTGGCTTATTTTTTCCTCTATTTTTGGTGGGGGGAAAATTTCCCCGTTTTCTTTATTTTTCCCCTTTTTTTGGGTTTTGCTTTTCCAGGAATGCTCGGTTTTGATGTATGGAACACTTGCACTGGGTTGAAAGGATTTTATTGAGGCTCAAAAGTTTCTAACTAGGGTCAAAGAATTCAAGGTGATTGAAAGGACTTATGGTCTAAAGGAGAGTCAAAGATGGCCTCTCTTCATTTCCCAATCAGAATGATCTTAAGCATAGTACAACTTGACTGCATTTGCGTTTATCGGCTCAGGAAAAATGGCTCTATCCATCTCTTATAGGATTAGTGTGCCGCTGGACAGGACCTTGTGAACCACGAATGGCCCTTCATAGTTCGGCTTGAATTTCCCTCCGTTGTCTTCTTGGTGGAGAAGGATTCTCTTTAACACAAGATCTTCCACCTTGAAGTGTCATGGCTTCACTTTCTTATTGTAGGATCGCGCCAGTCTTTGCTAATAGAGTTGGCCATGACACAATGCCTTTATCCTTTTCTCATCTAATAATTGTAGCTAGTCAAATCTAGATAGTTCCCACTCAATGTCGCTTATCTCTGCTTCTTTCAGGATTCTGAGTGAGGGGATCTACGCTTCCACAGGGAGCACTGCTTCCATTCCATACACAAGGGAAAAGGGAGTTACCCCAGTCGATGTCCTGGTCGACGTTCAATACGCGTGCAACGCATAGGGCAACTTCTCATGCTAGTCTCTATAGGTGACTACCATCTTTTCAAGTATCTTCTTCAGGTTCTTGTTGGCAGCCTCTACTACTCCATTCATCTTAGGTCAATAGGCTGTAGAATTAAGATGTCTGATCTTCAGACTTTCACACATCTTCTCCATGTCTTTGTTATTCAGGTTCTTTGCGTTTATTTGTGATGATTGCCTCGGGCACACCGTAGCGGCAAACGATATTCTTTATGATGAACTTCAGCACATGGGAATTTTTCACATCCACGAAGGACATAGCCTCTACCCACTTGGTAAAATAATCAATTGCAACTAAGATGAATCAGTGTCCATTGGAAGCCTTCAGATGAATCTGGCCGATCATGTCAATTCCCTAGATGGCGAACAGCCAAGGTGAAGCTATGGAATGCAGTGTGTTTGGTGGTGCATAGATGTTATCTGAATAAACCTGGCATAACTGGCATTTCCTGACGTGGACATAACAGTCTGTCTCCATAGTCATCCAGTAGTAGCCTATCCTTAGAATTTTTCTTGCTAGCATATGCCCATTCATGTGCGCACCGCACAAACCTCCATGGACTTCATTGACCAGCTTTCGTGCTTCATCTTCTTTGACACATAGTAGCAATGAGTCATTATACGATTTCTTGTACATCTGGCCTCCATTGTGAAAGTACTGCTCTACTAGTCTCTGAATTGTCCGTTTCTCTGAAGCTATGGCACTCTCTGGCAGCGTTCTATCTTTCAGGTGTCTTCAATATTTGCGTACCATGACTCTTCTTCAGGTACGCTCTTCTCAATACTGAAGCAGTAGACGAGCTGATGACGAATTTCTATCTCCAATGTTTGCACAAAGGTGTTGTCAATGATGGTGGCCATGGATGCTAGTGTTGCCAGAGCAACTACAAACTAATTCCTATCTCATGGCATGTAATTGAATGCAACATCTTCAAATTGCTCTTCCAATTCTTTGATCAGTTCTTGGTATGGTACTAACTTCATGTCTCGGGTCTTTCAATCTCCCATCACTTGATAGATGATAAGACTAGAATCACCGAACACTCTTAACTCTTGTATGTGCATTTCGATTGCTGCTCACAAGCCTAACACACATGTTTCGTATTCTGCCATGTTGTTGGTGCAATCGAATAAGAGTTTTGCTACTACTGGGTGATGGACACCTTCTGGGGAGATTAGCACGGCTCTAATTCCTTTTCCATTGATGTTGACTGCTCCATCAAAGAACATCTACCATTTGGTTTCCTCTCTCTCCTCTGTCGACTGAGTACACATGATATCTTCATCCTGGAAGTGGGTGAGAAGTAGCTGATAGTCTAGCAGGGGATGCTCCGCCAAGTGATGTGCTAGAGCTTGTCCTTTTATCGCCTTCCTAGTTGTGTAGACGATGTCATACTCGGATAAAAGGACTTGCCATCTTGCTACCTTTCTAGTAGAGATCGGCTTCTCAAAGATGTACTTTAGTGGATCGAGATTTGAGATTAGCAGGACTGTGTGGCTGAGCAAGTAATGTCAGAGCTTCTGAGCTATCCACACTAAGGAGCAACATGTCTTTTCAAGCACTGTGTATCTCACTTCAAAGTTAGTGAACGTCTTGCTTAGGTAGTAGATCACTTGTTCTTTTCTTCCCATTTCATCATGTTGTCCTAACACACATCCTACAGCCGTCTCTGAGACTATCATATACATAATCAAGGGTCGCCCTGGAATTGGTGGGACCAAAGTTGGTGGACTCATTAGATATGCCTTGATCTTGTCGAATGCTTCTTGACAGTCTATACTCCAAACCACTGGGTTATCCTTTTTCAATAACTTGAATATTAGTTCACACACAAGAGTCATCTGTGCGATAAACCGGCTGATGTACTGTAGTCCGCCAAGGAACCCTCTACTTCCTTTTCTGTCGACGGAGGAGGCATTTCCAAAATTGCCTTTGCTTTGACGGAATCAACTTTGATTCCTCTTTTTCCCACAATGAATCCAAGCAATTTTCCAGAAGTGACTCCAAATACACACTTGTTCGGATTGAGCCTGGGCTTGTGTTTTCTGAGTCTGTCAAACACCTTTCCGAGGTTCACCAAATGATTATCTTCTTCTTTTGACTTTGCGATCATGTCATCCACGTATACTTCCATCTCTTTGTGCATCATGTCGTGGAATAATGAAGTCATTGCTCGTTGATATGTAGCACCCGCATTCTTTAGTACGAATGGCATCACACAGTAGCAATAAGTGCCCCTAGATGTGATGAAGGATGTCTTCTCCATGTGTTCAGGTGCCATCCTTATCTAGTTATAACCAGAGAATCCGTCTATGAATGAGAACATCGAATGCGTCGCTGTATTTTCAACCAACACATCAATGTGCGGCAATGGGAAGTCATCCTTCAAACTTGCTCTATTCAGATCTCTGTAGTCGACACAAATTCTGACCTTCCCATCCTTCTTCAGAACTGGCACAATATTCGCTAATCATTCTGGATAATCTGTCACTTGTAAGAATCCAACGTCCAACTGTTTGGTGACTTCCTCCTTAATCTTTAGAGCCCATTCCGGCTTTGTGCGTTTGTGTTTCTGCTTCACAAGTGTGGCCTCAGACTTTGTTGGTAACTGGTGCACAACCAAGTCTGTATCTAACCCGGCCATATCCTCGTATGATCATGCAAACACGTCAGAATAAGATTTTAGAAAATCAATCATCTGTTTTCTCAATAATTGTGACAGCTTTTTACCAATTTGGAGTATCTTTGGCTGTGCTATTTTACCTATGTCAATAGGTTCAGTTTCTTCAATGTTTGCCTGGAGACCCTTTTCATGCCTTTCCAAAGCAAGTTGGATTTCAGTCGAAGTCTCTCATGATTCATCGTCGTCCTCATGCTCAGAAGGTTTACAGGGGACGACATCTGAATCTTCTTGCTGTAATGGGCAAGTGCCCCAGTCTGATTTGTTGAGACCTTGCTCATCTTCAGTACCGAGCACTGGCTCATGCTTTTCTTTTATTATTGCCTCTTCAATTGGCTTTTCAATTACTATTTCTTCTTTTTTTCCAATTATGACAGCCTCATTACCTATCCCGTGCTCCGACTTTTCTGGGTGTGCATCAGGATTGATACTAAGACTGCAAGATTCAGATTGTTTGTTTTTGTTATTTTTGCTTTTACTTTCAGACACATGCAGATAGTGGAAAGCATTCAGATATTCATTGAAAAGCTCAGCAATTGCTACAACAAAAGTTTTAGAAGTAAAGGGGACCCCCTTAAAAATGTCGGTTTTGCTGGTTGCAAAGGGGACTAAATTCCAGTTCTTCAGTGGTGAGCTGTCTCTGACCTCTGTTATCCCCTTTGGTTTCACTTCACTAGTCAGGATCATGTTGGTGCTTTCATCTGAAGATATGCAGATGGGATTACTTGCTACACTGATCGACTTGTTTTGGCTCTCCTTTGACTCGGATTCAAAAATTGGAGGCAACCTCCTTGCTGATATTGGCATGATGGGGCACCCCACTGGCATGTTGAGTGGCATAAAAGCAATGGTGACTTGCTGCGATGCACTCGGTTCCGATCGTGAAGCAGCGGCAGGAACTATGGGTGGTGCCCCTGGTACAATGGTGGAGAAAGTCTCTAGGGCCCACACACGGTATGTCACATGATAAGTCTCTGCAACAGGTGGCTCTAGTATATGGGGTATGCCCTGAAACATCTGACCTAGTCTGTCGTAACTTCTGGGGTTTCTTTCTACTGGCTAAGGTGGAGGAGGCAGAGATCTAGGATTCGGGTTAGCTATTCCCGAACTCCCTTGGTTTTCCATCATGCAGATGTACATTTTTGGGCCTTCTTCAGCCTTGGATCCTTTAGCAAGAGCAGGTGGTGGCACTTCTCTTATTGCGACCACGGGTTCTTCTTGGATCAATGGTGCAACGGTGACTTCCTCTGCCAAGTCCAGGGAAAATAATGAGGGTAGGTCCTCTGGTGACCAGTCAGGGGACAGGGGCTCCACTTCAATGGCTATCTCAGTCATGTCCAAGGTGGATGGCTCCTCTAGGAACATGTAAGCACCTCATTTTTGCGCTCCCAAAAAAACCAGAAATGCAAACCCTGGACAGAATGTCAAACCCTAAGGGGTGAAAAGTTGACTTTTTGATCAGGTGAAATTTGGCCACCTCGCTTTATACCATTGGATAGAGAATCTTGACACAGTTCCAACTCAACTGAGTTTGCAGGAATCGGGGTCCGGATGAAGGTTCTGCGGGCGGTCAAACTTGAGCAGAGCCAAAAGTTGACTTTCTGATAAAATCCGATCCAGATACCTACCCCTAGGTCATTGGATAGATAATCTCGACACGGTTCCAACGCAACTGAGTTTGCAGGAATCGAAGTCCGGATGAAGGTTCTGCGGGTGGTCAAACTTGAACGGAGCCAAAAATTGACTTTCTACTAAAATCCGATCCGGAGGCCTACCCCTAGGTCATGGGATAGAGGGCTCCGATACGATTCTAACGCAACTGAGTTTGCCCAGATCGGAGCCCGGATGAAGAAAATATGAGCTGACGAAATTCCCGAGCAGCAAAACCGGCAAACTGTGCACGTAGCAAAAAGCTACACACGTGGCGAGTTGCACAGGAAAATATCTCGGGGATCAAATCCGTAAATATCCAAATGTTCGAAATATCCCAGGGACTAAATCTGTAAAATTCCCGGAATATCGGATTAAACCAAAAATTGCCAGGGACTAAATCTAAAAAAATCGGATTTTTCGACCGACGAGCGGCGGCATTAAATGATTTTTCATCATTTTGCCGCTCGGGCGGACGTGGCAAGCGAGTATCCGCTCAGCGCAAGCTGAGCGGATCCCCTTTTTTTAGGTGAGCGGATCCCCTTTTCCTCGCCTATTTAAACCACGCGAGGCTTCATTACCAAGGGTTGGAAAATTTTGGTTCGAGGATTTTTGGTTAAAAAAAAGTTTAAGGTTGGAGGATTTTCAGGTTGGCTTCTGGTTTATGTTGGCTCGCCCCCTCTTCCTTCTTCCCTCACTCACCCAAACCTCTTCTCTTGATACGGCCTTGACTTCCTAGAACCCCAAACACCCCACCTGCCATTCTCAACCCCTTCCCCCTTTGTCTTCTCCACTGTCGCACGAAGCCCAAAAAAAAGAAGGGAGGTTGCTGTTGAGGATTCGAAGGAGGACCAAGCTACTGCCCGTGTCTCCACCCAGCACCAGTGCTCGAGCACTCTCAGGTATTACTCTTTACTACCTTTTATTCCTCATATATGAAAGTGGAGCTTTTCTAAGCAAGTTACTGGATGCGTTTTTTTTCTCTTGTTATAAACCTGTTTAAATGCTTCAGTGGCATGAATCCATCCCCTATCCCACTTCATGAAGACTACCAGGTAAAGAGAGGATTAGGTGTCGGTTTCATAAAAGTGAGAGTTAGTCCATCCTGGTCTTAGTGTGGTTCGGATCATTGTTTTTTTTGTTGTTTGTTGTTGTTATATTGGTATGATTTGAAGGAGGAGAATGTTCCTCCCTTCCCCAGCTAATGTATCCCTGTAAACCCCGCTTCGACTTCCCTTATTCGGATGTTTTGGTGTGCATGCACGGAGGTCTGGTCAGGCATAGGTAAAAATATCTCTCACTCATGCAATATCTGCTTGTCATTGTTCTTTTTTTTCTTCTTCTTTGTATATGTGCTTGACTTGCAAACCTGCTCCCCCAACCCCCTGCCTGAGTGTCTGCAAGCATGGTACCCCATTAACTGTCTGTAGTTAGGCCTGTGTTGTTTTGTGATAATCAGGTTTGGTTTTCTTTTTTTAAGTGATATGGAGTTGCGTCTTTAAGCAGGTTAGATTAATTCCAATACAAGTTTAAGTGTCTTCTGGGGAGTGGTCGAAGCCCTGGGAGGGCTTACAAAGCTTCAAAACCAGTTAAAAAATGGAGTTTAAAAAAAAAACAGAGAGCATCGGGTGTCCGCCGAGTTTGCGCGAAGCTCACGCTCACTTTGCACGAGCGCTTTTCGCGCTTCGCGGGTTTTCGGTCCGCCTAGCCGCGCCGACCTCGCGCCTAGTGCCTGAGGTCGGCGCATACCCCTATAAATTGACCTCGCGCCCAGTATAATGAGCCAATTTTTCCCTGACAAGTGTCAACCTTGTATATTTTTCTGTGATTATTGCTGGATGTGAGTGCCATTTCCGAACCGAACCGGATAAACCAACAGGGTTTCCGGGTCAACATGGGACTTGGACCCTCGGTCCAACTTGGTTTCTAGTGCCCAGCCCAATAAACATGTATGGCGAGCCAAACCTAAGGCGGTCCACCCGAACCGGACTTGTGAAATTGATGCATGAAATGCGTGGTTTGGCCGAGACTAAGGGCAGGGGCCTATCGGGCCCGCCAAAGCCCACGAACCAACCGAGTAAGGGTTCAAAACCCTAACCTCACATAACCTGGGCTTTCAAGCCCTAATCAGGACTACGGGCCCCAAGCCCAGTGTCCCACCCATTTTTTGGAAACTTAAGTAAGATAAATCCAATAAATTACCAGGCCACCATGTGCGGCCCACCCAATGGGCCCACAAACCAAACCGGCCCTCTTTGCATATAAATCACTTAATAATCCAACTTGAACTCCAAAATAAAATCAACTCATTGAACAAAAAATCCTAAGGGCCTCTCAGGCTTAGACTGAGGCCTACAAGGGTACACGGGCTTGACTAAGCCCACCAAGGACACCGTGGGCCTTCCGACGGGGCCCACCCAACCAGACTCAGATTACCTAATTAATCAAGATAAAATCAAATTAAAGGGACCCACACCACTCGGGTGGTCCCACCAGACTTAACCACACTGCATATCGAATTAGGAATCGGGTGAGACCAAAGTGAGATGACTCAAACCAGGACAAACCTAAGGGACCCGTCACCCGACGGGATGGACCGGGGTGTCTACGGACTTCCCCGGACCGCAACCGAGACCCTACTTAGAATCTCAAAGCCGCAGACCAAAAGCCCTAATAGACAAGATTAGGCACCCAAGTGTCCGCCTGCACCCCATCAGGCGGTGGCGACTTCGAATTTCCCGTGCCGCGTTTCCGACGCGCGCACAGAACATTTGTGCTATTCCTTGTAGATAGTCCTCGTTGGGAGCTGGAGAAGGTAGAAATTCATCACCCCAAACTTCGGCGACTATATTCTTTAAGGACAAGGCCACTTCTCGCTCCATGTTGCTGAAGCGGTGGTAAAGTTCACCGTGCATGCATATGGGCCAGATTGGGTCTCTATCTTCAGCTTTGGCCCTTTTTCTTTCAACACGCCTCCCGAGAAGCCTGGAATAGTCCTCTGGCTACGGGTCAAATCCGAGCCCAAACCCCGTGATGTGTTCATATGGCTGGATAGTGGTCTTGACTCCCTGCTTGTATCTGCCTAGACCTTCTCCGACCCTCAGGCCCCAATCTGCGCATTCAATAGCACCAAACATCTTGCTCCTTTTTTCTTTTCTAAACCAATTGTCTTCTCTCAGATGCTGGGATGTGGTTTACCTGTGCCATTTCTACAGCTTGGAAGGTCAGTGAGGTGGCCAATTCATAGTCTACATAGGGCACCCCGACCTTTTCAAATTCCTGATGGTATTCTGTGTGCACAGTGATTAGCTCATTTTCTGAGATGAATCAGACCATTCTGTGTAAGGAGGACAGCACTGCCCTAGCTTGGTGCAACCAAGGTCGTCCGATCAATAGGTTGAAAGACACATTGATGTCCATGAGCTCGAAGGCCAAAGTGAAGGGCTTTTTCGCGATAATGATTGTTAGGGTAACCTCTCCCAAGGATTCCCTTCTAACATTGTCAAATCCCCTAACATTGTGTGCACTTGGCTTGATCAGTGAGGGGTTCAATTGTAGGCTGTGGAAGGTCCTTATCAGGCAAATGTTTAACACTGACCCATTGTCAATCATGGCCCTCTTCACGACCAAGTCGAAACATTTTATAGTGATGTACAATGGCTCAATGTGATTGTACCCTTCCATTGGCAAGTCTGCTGTTGAGAAGGAGATGGCCTTTGGTGCCATGATCAAAGATACAACTACTTCTAGCTGCTCTGGATTTATGTTCTCTAGCATGTGAGCGTCGTCGAGGACTCTCATTACTGCTTCTTTGTGTTTGTCCGAGTCTATGAGCAGACGCATGATTGAGAACTAAACAGACACCTTGTTTAGCTGCTGGAGGATATTGTAACGCCCCGGATCCGTGTTGTTCATTAAAGATATAACACATCTCACGGAGGTTAGGCAAGGATCGTTAATCAATTTATGATCGCTGGATAATCATACATCTATAACCTAACAGAGTGCACATTCCCATTTATGCAAAATTTCAACATTTAAACTAAACTGAAATTATATGGTTCATTCCCAATTTCTTTAATACATCTCAATTAATTCAAGTTCTCAAATTCGGAACAGATAACCTACAAGTCTAAGGAAGGTAATAGTAGTCTTCCTCCCTATATGCCTCAGCAGCATCTACCCCAGTAATCGCCTCACCACGAGTATCTGAAAAAAATAGAACAACAACATAGTGAGATACGAATATCTCAGCGAGTAGCACATGCATGCAGAAATAGTTGAATCACATTTTAAAACTATGCATCGACAACACTACAATTCGTTTAAACAGCCAACATCAATTTCCCAAGTTCAAATCAAACAAAACACATCTCAGTTAAGTACAATAACGCATCGATTGGTCAATGTCATGACTATCGTTTGGTTGATAAATTAAACATGCCAAGTAGACACTCCACACCTCCATGTACACAGTTCCGGCCTACTCAGGGTTTCGGATACTCTGAAATGACGGCCTACTCAGGGTTTCGTCATCCAATGCAGGCCTACTCCCCGGGTTTCTGCATTGACAACCAGGCCTACTCAGGGTTTCTGGCTGCTCTACACCGGTCGTGGCAACACACAAGGCCATGCAATTCCAACAACCAACAATAACATCACATTACTAAGCTTAAACATCTGGATCCAGGACAAGCTAGACCAAAACAGTAAACATCGTATAATCTCGATTTCAATATCAAAACAAACCATTCATTTCCACATCATGTAATTTCTCATCACAATTCATCACCTGTCCCTCTGGACCACGCAGTACCCCAAGTACATTCAGTACTTTCTCATTTCCATAACACAAGTCATATGAAAGTAAAACTCAATCCATTCATACCAAAGAAAACCATTCAATACGTATAAAGTTTCCAACAAGTGAAACCAGAAATACAAGAACTTCTCAATCAAAGCAGTGTATAGAATAAGGAAAAGTAACTGGTAACTCTTACTAGTTCGGTGTCCGGCACAATACTCATAAGTAACCTAAACCCAACTTGAAACTCATAAGATGTTCACAAAATTTTCCTCTATTAATTTCATAGGCAAAATGGTTTCCCAGGTTCCTAACCAAGTGAATAGTGAAGTGGTTTAACCCCTAAGAAGTGCAAATACTCTTGGTCAAGTCAGAAATTCCATTTCGGTAAGCAAAATAGGTCTACCGCTCACCTATCGAGGTGGGCGCGAGGTGGGCGCCGGTCGGCGGTGAAGAAAACGGGCAAATTCGACCTGCCGCTCACCCGACACTAGGTGAGCGCGAGATGGGCGTGAGATGGGCGTGAGGTGGGCGTGAGATTCGCGCGAGATGGGCGCCTTGTTTTCTACTTCGCGCGAGATGAGCGCGAGGTGGGCGTGAGATCGGCGGTAGGTCATTTTTAACAGGGCGCCTACCTTCGAGGTGAACGCCGGTGAGCGCGAGGTGGGCGGATACCCCTGTGATTTTTGTTTCTCTGTTATTCCAAGATCTACAAGTCTGGCCGGTTGGTTTAGGTCTGTAATTGCTCCAATACACTCCTAATACTCCCAGAACACTTCCCAACCATATTTGAAATTAATCTAAACACTTTCATTTTCAATTAAAACTTCAATCCGGATACTCTGTTCATGCAACTTTCCGAAAACCAGAAAAACAAAAAACCTCATACTATCACTAAATATTCAAAACATGCATCCGAATAAGCTCGAGAAAACCCAAAACACAAACCCAGTTATAAAACAGTGCTACTCACCTGTGCTTATTCCCGAACGAGAAAACCCCCGGCCGATCACTTCTCGGCCACGCGCGCGAATGAAAAACCTCTCGAACTAAACTTCTCGAGCAGAGGGAAATAACCCAAGTAAATTTAGCTCCGAACTCCTTCTTCCCGCACTTGCGATAGATGGTTCTTCACGAACGAAAGCCCTAGTCGCCCTCCAGCCGAAATCGCCAATTCTCCTTATGTCCAGGGTTAACGAAAATATTGCCGAAATTATGCTAAGCGCATTCTCATAAACCCGAACCCTACTTTCCATTTTCGTCTACTTACCTGTTACATGCTCGCTCGAATACTCTCCCATTTCTTGATCCTATGCATGCTCGCCTACGGAAGACACTACCTGTTCAGCATCTATTCGCGTTTAAAATCACATAACTACACCTTAAGAATACCAATGATAATACTACTATTTTTCAGAAAAATGGCTATATAACGCCTGTACATATGAGTATGGGCTAAGCCCTCAAACCACAAAATAACCTGATAAACACAGTTTATACATCAGAATAAATAACTAAATAAATAAATAAATACTCACAAAATTCAGGGTCTTACAGATATCATACTATGGTACGTAGATACTATTGTGGATATCTGTGATCTCCTTATTTGTGGCTTTCCCTTTCTTCTTGTGGGTCTGTGGTAATTCAGTCACCACGTCCTTCCCTTTTCCTTTTCTTTTCCTTTCCTCCTCGGTCTCTCCCTCTAGTGTAGGTGGGCGTCAGTGTTTTCGTATCGACCAGATCGGGTGATCCGATCGATTTCTGCTTCTGAAGTGAGGGAGATGGATCGATGGTAGACATGGTGGATAGGGTAGGGTGGAGGTACGATGTTGTATGCCGGTGGCTCGAGGCTAAGCCGTGAAAGGTTGAGAGTGGGTGGTCCAAATGAGGCGGTGGACATATCATGTGGAGAACTATCCATCATGTCGAATATGTTGAGGGTTGATGGGTTTGAATCTTGGATAGGTGAAGGGTAGAAGAACTCAGGTTCTTCAAATGGGTAAAAATGCACCAGAGGAAAATCTAAGGGAATGCCTTCATCGTCTCCCTCTTCAACAACATTCACCGTTTGTTGTTCAGTTCCTTCCTGAGGTTATACCCTTATGATCTGCCCTGGCCGCCCAATCAGTATGGATGGATCAAATTGCCTTTTGCCACCCTCACTACTACTTACTTGGTTTACGGGCTTGCTAGTGGATGCCTTGGAGTGATCTGGGAGGGGGTTTGCAGAGATGCCTGTGGCGAGAGTTAGTGCTGAATGTGCTGGAGGATTGATTGAGATTCGCTTACTATTGATCAAGTCCTGTATATCGTGCCTCAAATCCCAGCATCGATTGGTATGATGTCCTGGAGCATCAGAATGGTACTCAAAACGTTCTGCGGCATTATAGCTTTTTGCATTGACCAATCGAGGATTTGGGGGCTTAATTTGCACGTACCCCTTCTTCAGCAGTGTTGGCAACAACTTTCCTGGTGCGTATGGTAGAGGAATGAAAACCCTTCTGAACCTAGCATCCATTTCCTATCTGATTCTCCTTACCCCTTGGTACGGCGTTGCTGTTGCCCTGAGTTCTGAGGTGCCACTGCTTCGGGTCTCTAGGCAAAATGATACGGTCGTGCCAGTTGCACATAGTTGACTGCTTGCGGTTCCTGCCTCCTGGGCTTTCTGTTCCTCTGACCGGTTACTAGCCTTCTTTGTACGGAGCTCTGCCCATTGATGTCAATATTGCCAGCTCTTACTGCATCCTCAATCCTATCTGCTATTAAGATCAAATCGTTGAAATTGGATGTACTCTGCCCCAACAGCAAAGTGAAGAATGGTTTCCCCAGTGAAGCAATGAACAAGGAGGTCATTTCTTGCTCCATAAGTGGTGGTTGCACTAGGGTTGCCAGTTCCTTCCACCTTTTGGCGTACTCCCTCACTGATTCCTGGCTCATTTTGGCCAACCTCTACAACTTTGCCCTTGTCTATACTATTTGGCTATTCAGACGATACTGCTGGATGAAGACTGCTGCCAGGTCATTCCATGTCTTAATCCTGGTTTTATCCAGACTCAAAAACCAAGAATAAGCGGCCCCAGTTAACGAATTTTGGAATAATTGTACCATAATCTTTTCTTCCTTGGCATAGTGACACATGTCGCCAGAATAGGACCTTAGATGATTCAATGGGCAACCGGTTCCGTCGAATTGGTGTAATTCTGGGCATCTGAACTTGGCAGGAAATTGGATGTCTGCACAGAAGCAAAGGCTTTCTAGAGTAGCCTCACTCTGAACTGTGCTGGGTTGGAGTTGCTTTAGCAGGTCCTCCTTCATGGTAGCCATCTGCACCTTATTGTCTTCCTTCATTGCTGCCAGCCTTCCCTCAAACTGCACCTCCTAGGTTCTGTACCAATCTTCCTCGTCCTGTCCCAGATGGACAGGCATGAACTACTCTTGTGGTGGGGGGGTGGATTGGTGCTGCCTCTGCTTGCGACTGGAATGATGGTTACTGTTGTTGGGCTGCTGGTGCCGAGGCTCAGACTTGCTTCAAGTCCCTTATCTTTGCCATCAGATCCTGGATGATGGTAGTCATGCTTTCCACCTTTTGCTGCAAGTCATTGATGACTTGCGTTTGACTAGACTCTGCCGGGTATTGGCCAGGTGGCTTCTGATTTACATGGGGATCCATTTCAAGTCTTTTTCTCAATCTCAACAAGTAGGGGCTCCTGGGAGCAATTTTGGTACTTGTTAAAAAAATTAACCGGCATTAGTGTAGTTTTATACAACTTTATTTCATGAAATTCTTTCTTTATTGAACAGATTTATTTTTCATTTCTGTTGTTTTCTCCTTTTGGTTTGATTAAGACTGGGATTTGCTGATCTGTTTTAGCTGCCCTCAGGCAACAAGAAGAGAGAACCCGATTCTTTTTTGGAAAATTGATCTATTTTAGCCACCTAGGGTGACTGGGAAAGAGAACCTGATTCTTTTATAAACTAATCTGTTTTAGTTGCCCTAAGGAAACTGGGAGAGAGAACCCTACTTTTTAAATTTTGATCTATTTTAGTCGCCTGCAAGCAACTGGGAAAGAGAACCCAATGAATTTATGAAATTGATCAGTTTTAGTCACTTGAGGGTGACTAGGAAAGAGAACCTAATTTGCTGATCTATTTTAGCTGCATGGAGGAAATTGGGAGAGAGAACCCGATTTTTTATCTATGTTAGTCACATGGAGGTGACTGGGAAAGAGAACCCGATTTGTAGAATGCTGGATTTTCCTAAAATAAAATAAATCAATAAATAATTAATTAATGAATAAACTAAAGAGATTTAGAAGTGAAGGTAAATTAGAAAGGAAAAAAAATAGAAATCAAGTATAGGAATCTAATTTATATTATAAAGGAAAACTTGAAGAACTAACATTTAAGTTTTAAAATTCCAAATTATGAAGAGAAATAATAAGAATAATAATAATTGAGGAATCGTGAAGAAACTTAAAGATTAAGTAAGAAGATTAAAGAAAAGGGGTACTTTGGTCATTTCTAATTATTCAAATCCATGGGAAGATAAAATAAATAATTATTAAGTTAAGAAACTTAACTAGACCAAATTAATGTTTAGTTGGAATTAGAATAATGAATTCAAGGTTTAAAAAGGAGTAAGTACTTAATGGTAATTATATTAATTAGGGCCCTTAATTTTAGTAATATGGGAGAATAATAAGTGTTTAATTAAAATTTAAAATTAGGATGAGAATTAGCATGAAAATTAATTATAAAATTCTTTAAAAGAAAGTTTAAGGGAAATAATTAGGAAGAGGGGTAAAGGAGGAAATAGTTTTAAAATTTGAAGAGAGGATAACCTATTAGGGATTGTATTTGAGGTGAGCTTATAAAAAGGGAACTTTAGAGAAGGTTAGGGTTTTCAAATAAGCCAAAATGAGGGGAAGAAGAAGGAGAAATTTCGTGCATAAGATCTGAAGAAATAGAAAGAGGAAGGGAGAGAAGATAAAAAAGTTTTATGAAGAAAGGACAGTGATGCAAATGGTCGACCAGCCCTGTTCGAATGGAGATCTAAAGCAATCCAGCCGTTGGATCGACCTCAAACTTGGTGTTTTTGATCTTCACTCGAAGAACTTCAATCTGAACGGTGGAGATTGGATTTGGAGAAGTCTAAAGGGGTACGATCAAACTCAGAAAATTGGTGGATGGTCTGGGGTTTTGAAAGATTGAGTTCATATATTGAGGCAAGTAGCAAACCCCTTTGAAAACTGGAGAATCTGCATGTTTTTCGAATGTTTTAGATGTTTACTCGTGGGTATTTTGATTCAAATTTCGTTTTGGTAAAGTTGGAGATTTATATGATGGTTTTTGCTTTCATACTAATTCAAGAATTTAGAAAAGTGTTGATTATATAGGAGACTTAATTTGGTTGGAAAAAACTTAGATAAACTTTTAGTCACTGAGATTAGGTTAGGATTGTCTTAGAAGTAATTTAGAATGAAAATAAGGAGATTCGAAACAATTTAAAACCATTGAAATTTGCGAAAGTTTCGGAAATCAGAAAAACCTAGAAAACAGTGAAATTGGCCAAGCGCTCGAGTGCAAACGCAAGCGCCCCGCCTGTGTATTTTAAAACAGAACTTGAAAAACCCAACGCCTGATTAACCGTTCGAGCACCGTTGTGAGCGGCTGAGTAGGATTTTACCCAGTAACGGACGCCCAACATATCGCTTGAGCGCCCAGTTGAGTGGCCTCTATCAAAATTTCCAGATTTTTGAGATTCATGCCCAAATCCATTTTTAATGATTTTTTTTGGGAATTTTAAAGTTGTAACACCTGTAAATAGGATGATTTGAGTTGTGGGAAGTGGCGGAATTTAATTTGGATTGATGGATAGTAATTTGGGATGATGATTGTAAAGAGGAAATTTTTAGAGATGTTTTGAGAAAGAGAGGACCAAATCTATTTAGATCTGATTTTGGATAACATAACCTATTCTTAAACTTCAATACAGACCTAAGTTACCTTTTGGATGTACTAAATAACAAAGTTAATAAGTTTTGACACCTTAGGTTCTAAATGAGAGAAAGTTAGATATTAATAGATAATAGAAATAGGGAAATTTTAATCAAGAATTAGGAACATTGTTATGGCTTATTAATGTGAACTAAAACTTGACAAAAACTTAAATAATAATGACTCATGCACAACAACACTTGTATAATTGATTAAAGGAATTATTCATGGTTTTGGGGGTGTTTTCTTTAAAAGAACTTGACTTTGGGGTGTATTTAATGATTTGATTTATTCTCCATTCTGTTACAGTTGAGCTACATTGTTTATTCTGCCATTGCGGATGGAATTAGGCTATTGCCTGTACTGTTTTATTCCGCCATTGCGGATGGGATTTGGCTATTGCCTATACTGTTTATTCCGCCATTGCGGTTATGTTTCTGACATGATTGTGTCTCTGCTATTGCGGCTATCTCATGGTGTATGCTTTTTCATATAGTATTGACCGATGTATTATTAAGTTATTATGAGTTTTTGATTGTGAGTTGTGTCTAGCAGGCTTAGCTCTTACATGGATCCATAGAGTAACTAGTAAATAGAATTGTCTTCTGGAGTTTCTTATTCTGTGTCATAGGCAGTCCATCATCTTGAGGATGGTACTGCTCCTGGATTGGTTAGTCGCTACGTTACCCACTCCTGTATTGGTTTGGCCGTACATGCTAATTCACTCCGGTATCGGTTGAGTACTTCCGTTGGGTATCGAATAACCTGTCCGGGATTGGCTGGTCCACCTGCAAATCGGTTATTGGAGTTTTGGTCTTTTAGGTTGAGTACTTCCGTTGTGCTGAGTCCAGCACATGAACAGGGGGTCGAACACCCTTGTTTTGGTCTCCTTGAATCAAAGAAGAAAAAAAAAAAAAGCAACCCAGGCATGCAAAACGATGTAAAACAATAAGAGAAACTACATTCTCACATCCTACAAGTAAGTGATGACATGCACCCTTTTTGGTAACAAACCCACATACATATAAAAGAAAATCAGCAAAACCATATACATGAAAAAAGAACACTGAAATGATCTAGCATGTATCCCCCATGGTTTCTAGCAAGATCTGAACCCAAACCTCATGTTTAACCCAAGAGCATTTAGAATAGGGAAAGAGAATGGGGGTTTACATGGGGGTACAAAGGATGATCAAGCATGAGGAAACATGCTTCCTCTTAAAAGATATAAAGCATGCAAGACACAACAGCAAAGAAAGTACTCAAAGATGTGCAAAAGAAGCCTTTCACCCTCCCTTGAGAATACGTATACTTCCTCACACCTCTAGGAACTTTCAGGTGGCACAAATGGGGATCAGGTACATGGGGACTATGTGGGAAAACAGCTTAGAACAAGGGAGAGACTACCCTTTGAAACATCATGCAAAGAAGCCCATTTTCATATATGTGATGTAAAAAATGGTGGGGAACAATACCTTGTAGTTTTGAAACCCTTGTGTAGCGTGGAGATCCCCTTTGAAGCAAGAACTGGATCACCCTTCTCCAGCAACAATAGCAGCAAGTTCTCCCCTTCTTCCTTAGGTGAAGATGGAGAAGAATAGATCAAGAAGAGGTTGAAGTGTATAGAGGTGGTGTTTTGGAGGTGTAGAAGCAAAGAGGACTGAAATAAGAGGGGTTCGAACCAGCTTGGAGGGGGAGCAAAGGGGGTAAGGCCAGCAACCCTTGGCCAGGGGGTTGCTAGCCTTTTTATAGGCAAAAACTTGTATCTGGCCTTGTATCCTTTGTATTCGAAATAAAATTTCGGATACAAACAGCATCATTTCGAAAATTTATTTCGTCAGAGATCCTGTCAGAGAATCTGATGAGCAAATCTTTTGTATCCAAAATTAAATTTCGGATATGAAGAAGAACATATATATCCGACCATAAATGTCGGATACAAAAGGCAAAATTTTGATATTTATAGATTGCCCCCCGGATTTGACCTATTTAACAACCTAGATAATCGCAGATTGCCCCCTGGCTATTCGCAGATTAATCCCTGAGATATTTTTACATCAATTGAGTATTTGCAGATTAATCCCCGAGATATTTATATGCTCTCTCGCCACATGTGATGTTCTTTTGCCACGTGTGCAGTTTCTGGCATTGCTGCCCTAGAACTTTAACTACTCATATCTTCTTCATCCGGACTCTGATTCTAGCAAACTCAGTTGCGTTAGAATCGTATCGAAGTCCTCTATTCATTGGGGCAAGGTTAAACCGCTGATCTGAGGTTTAGCTAAAAGTCAATTTCTGCTCCCCCTCAAGTTTAACCGGCATGTAAATCCTTCATCCGAGCTCTGATTCCAACAAACTCAGTTGCATTGGAACCGTATCGGGATTCTCTATCCATTGAGATAAATCAAGGTAGCAAATTATCACTTGATCAGCTAGGGTTTGACTTTTCAGCTAGGGTTTGCATTTCCGGCACTTCCGGGGGCGCAAAAATGAGGTGCTTACAGCTGCCCCTCTTTGCCAGAGTCACCTTGTGGATGAATAGCAAAGAGAAAAAAGAACCATGTTTTTACGCCTGGAATTTCTGTCGACATGGTCGACGAGCTTAGTCCTTTGAGGTACTACAATCTTTTTGTCTTTTAGGTGATGGATTGTGATGGATTAGTTGTGATCTTGTTATTACACTATTGTGTTGGGAATTTATGTTGATGGAAATAATTATACTTGTAAACTGTTTTGATTTGAGAACTATTTAATCTGTTGAGATTGTATCGTATCTTGCTTATCTCGTTTATTTTTACCGAGCATGAAAGTAACTATCTTCTATATATAAACTGTTTATTCATGCATGTTGTTACCTACTGAGATATTCATATCTCATTCCTATGTGTTTTGCTTTGTTTTCAGCTGATACGCGTAAGAGAGACGTGGGGTTTGCTTCTGGGGGCGAGTTTGCTGATTTTCTTTCAGAGGACTATTATTATCCAGAGTAGTTAGGTTTTGAGGTTGATATTATTATTGAGACATTGATTAATTTTTGCTATTTATGGTTTAATTTTTATGAAAGTGAGAGTGATAGAACCTGTTTTTACCAAACTTGAGTTATATGTTGATGAGAAGGTTTGGATGACTTTAATCCACATTTATTATTGGTTTTTATTAATGATAAGACTTCCGCACTTTGATATTAATTGTTAATCGAATTGAATTTTATTTTCTGGTATTTAGAAGCTTTGGGCCCGTAGCACTTTGGATTCGAGTTCAGTGCCGGTTTTGCATTGACCCGGGTTCAGGGCGTTACAGTAGGCTATGCCAGGACATTCCTTAGCCAAACCAAACTCACCCATCGGCGGCTTTGGTGCCCTAAGCTTCGGTTAGTAGTACCCTGACGTTCCTCAGTCAAACCTGTAACGCCCCGAACCCGGGTCAATGCAAAACCGACACCCGACCCGAACCCAGTTCGCTACTGTAACAATCCGAATTCAGTTCAACAACCAAATCCGAGGTGTTAATGGCCCATATCAAATATACATCAAGAATATACCAAACTAAAGAATTAAATAATCCATTCAATTAATTAACTATCAGAGTGCGGAAGTGTAGTCTAAAATCCTCAATAACCAATATAGTTACTCATCAACATCAAAAATCAAAGTCTAGTAAAATAAAAGGGTCACTATCTCTCTCATCTCTCTAATACATCAAACCAATGAATAATAGTCTAATCAAAAAAATAACTAAGTCTATATCAATCCTCCACCTCAGACAATATTCGGATAAAAGTAATCCTCCGGTGAATACTCAGCTACCTCTCCCTGGAAATCACTATGATCCCCCTCTCGCGTATCAGTTGAAAAATGAATTAAAAGTAGGGTGAGATACGAATATCCCAGTAGGTAACACATGCATGATTAAATAGTTAATATAAGTAAAATAACAGTTCATGCACGATTAAGCAATCTCGACTAAGCAGGCTCGTATAATCATGAGTACAAAACAGTATGATAAACAGTTCTAAAGATGAATTTCAGCAAGTTCTATTATAAGAATCCAATATCAAAATCAATAACATAATTCATACTTTGCTAGGATGCACTAAACAGTCACATCCGATCAATATCTCAATCACATGCCTCCAGCATGTATACAATAATAATAACAAGTGTTTGTGATTTCAGTGTCATTATAGGACTCACAAAGATAGATAAACCTTTTGAGATGATTCTCGACCAATCGCTATACCACCGTGCGGCTTAGGAGCAATGCTACTAATGATACTCAAGTCCCATGCAGCGCAGCTTAGACAAGAGCCGTAGTCACTGACTTATTGCACACATACCCATCAGAGTTGGCATGTACCACCAGCATGCAGCACCACAATCAATACATGGAGATGGTTGCTTATCCACATGTATAGGGAATCACCAGCGGCTCACCGGGGTGTCCCTCCAGACATAGGACCTTCCAAGACAAACTAACTTGCAAAGGAAGCGCGTCGCACAAGGGAGAAACTCAACCCAAATGACATATCCCTCAGCTATCTAGCAATAACTATGGATCCATAACTAGCTATGCCCACTAGACTCCAAAATTCCCTAAAATATAATATTTCTATAAGGGTTGGTGCCTAGCGGCATATAAAGGTTAAATCTGTCAATTACTTCAATATTCGGGTTATCTGAGTTCTGAATTCTCTTTATGAAGTTTTCTGGTTTATAGTGTAGTTTAAAAGATGTTCTAGTAATTAAATAATAATTAGGTTTTCCAAAAACTAGATTTCTCAATTACTTTCAAAGTTTGGCAACGAATGTCCTAAATATCTTCCTAATTTATTTTTCTATAAAACATGGAATTAGATAATTTATTTTGGTCTTAAAACATCTTAATTAATCATTAAAATTGTCTAAAAATAGTTTGGAATTGAATCAAGTTCGAAATTACGAAAATCTGCAAATTCTGCACAGAGCGCCTAGGATCGCCTCGTCGGTCTGTGGTTGGCAGTAGTGCAAAACAGGTCGCCAACGATAAGTCTTCTAGCGGTCTTCGGCAGTCTAAAATTTATAACTAGCGCCGAGGATCGCCGAGCACAGTGGAGGTCGGCGGTCCCCCAAAAACGAACAGAAACACTTTAAAAACGTGATTTTTCTCGTCCAATATCATTCTAACATACTTATAACATGGTTATCAAACTAAATACATCAATATATCTCATAAAAACATGCTATTGCGATTAAACGAACATAAACACAAAAACGAATGTAAAACAGTGTCACCTACCTCTTCCACGATGGTTTCTCCTTCTCTTCTCTAGACAATGACTAGAATAGCAAGAGACACTGCCTAGAATAATGAAAACGAGCAACACCTTCTCCCTTTTCCTTCTTCTTCTTCTTCTCCTTCGGTTGTTCACGGCTTGTTCACGTTTGTCGCTTGCGGCTGACAATACCAACGAGAATACAAGAATTATACGATTATGGTATTAAGCTTATTATTTATATCTCTTGATCCCACGTAGCTCACATGCAAACTTTCCTATACACACTGCCCAATCAGAACACATACCTCGATATCTCCTGATCGGACGGTCAGATCTGAGTCCAACTCTGTATCTCCACTAATTATATCATCTCCTACATTAATAAAATATTTCCATCAAGTATAATTCTCTAGGATATTATTTATTAATTTATTATATTATTTAAGGAAAATTTGAGGTTTTACAAAACCAGACTCATCCGTCGGCGGCCTTGGTGCCACTAATTGGGGTAGGCTATACCAGGACGTTCCTTAGCCAAACCAGACTCACCCGTCGGTGGCTTTGGTGCCCTAAACTTCACCTAGTAGTACCCGAACGTTCCTCAGCCAAACCAGACTCATCCGTCGGCGGCCTTGGTGCCACTAATTAGGGTAGGCTATGCCAAGACGTTCCTTAGCCAAACCAAACTCACCCGTCAGCGGCTTTGGTGCCCTAAATGCTAGATTGTTAGATCCGGCTGGACCGAGTGATCTTATAAAGAAGATACAAATTGGTGTGACCTGAGCTCGAGGTCTTGGGTGTTCTTATGTCTCAAACACTTGTTGGGTTTAGAATTTAAAAGAATGATGGATTCAAAGGAAGCGGGTGGTCGACGTGACTGAAAGTTGCAGTCATTGGGGTGATGAGGTCTATTGGAGACCGAATGTTAATTGAGGATTTAGAAAAGATTTCTGCAATTTAGTTCACTGTCTGATTGCTCTTGTTCTGTTAAGTTAAGTTTGAAGCACTTGATTGATTAAAAGAAATTCATGCTTAAATTAGATAATCAAAAAGAGCCTGCCGAGGCTTACAGTAGACCAAAATGATTATCAATTACAACAAAACCAAGGTCAAGCTAGGTTGGTCATCATCAAAATGGGAGGACACGTCTTGCCTCCTCAAGGTGCATAGAAGCTTGTTCCTCAGACGTCAGTCCTCCTCTACGCGTTTGTGCACTAAGTCCATTTCATGCTGAAGGGCCATATTGGCCTGTCTACTCTCCCATTATGAATCCACATAAGCTGGATGGATATGGGAGTGGGTTTCTTGCAGTTCAGCCACCCTATCCTTGTATGTGTCAAGGGGCGGAACCGGGATGTCACTTGGAGTGACGGTCTGAAGAGGCAGGGGGCCACCATGGCCAAATTCCTGGGTCATCCCCTGTTCATATTTTCGAAAGTGGGAGCTGGAGAATACATCTTCCTGGTGCACGCGCACAGTCTTCCATTCTGCCAATAGCTGCCGCCTTAACTCCTTCGTGAGTGGGCCTATCAAATCGTCTGCATCGTCCTTGAGCGAGATTCCCTGTGGTTTCCCAAACTGTCTCAAAACCCTGATTGGATAGTATGGCACAGCATGGGTGAGGCCTATTAGGGCCAGGCATCTTCTGTCTTTGAAGGCCAAGACAGGGGTATAGGTGAAGTGGAAAGTCCCCCACCATCTGATGTCTACATCTCCCTTCAGTTGGAGAAAGTGGTTTAACCAGTTCTCACGGATTGGTAGGTCCAGGTGTATCTCTCTTCAAGCCATGCATGTGACGTTGTCAAGGACTAGCCCATATCTCTCACTGATGGGTTCTACCACCATCAGGTGGTCTTGTAGCCAAATGTAAAAAAAGGGAACGTACCCTTGAAACCTTCTGGTTCCGTTCTTGGATAAGGTCAGAGAATGATACAGTTGAGTGAATATCAGTGGCATGATTTGATACCCAGCCGAGAGTTGATCACAATTTCCATGAGGGCCAAATTAATGGTGTCTCCCCCAGTTGGGAAACAGATTTGTGACAAAACCACGAGGGTGAAGGTATCCCACCAAACGCAGGGTCTTTCCTTCTTTTTGTTTCTTATTTTTCCAACAAGGAAGGTTTTGGAGACCCTCGTGAATGATTTGTCACCCCCCAAAGTCTAGAATTCTTCCTTCGAAAGGCCAAAGAAAGTATAAACTTCATTCTTGTAACTGTCTTTGAGGTTTGGCCGGGCGGGTTCTCCACGGTTGCTAAATCGGAGGAATAGGTCAATTTCCTCAATTGTGGGAGTCAACTCTATGGTCCCGAATCGAAACACTGATAATTGGGGATCCAAAAAAAGCAAAGCTACTTGGATCATATCCCAATTTACCAGCACATTTAACAAGGACAAAGTGAGTCCCATATGGTATTATGCCTCCCACTTAATCTGCTCATCCCCTTGGAGCTGTCTTGCCCAGGAGCGGATCCAGAGGGCATCCCAGGCACACTTCTCTATCCTATGGAATCTAGTTCTCTCAGATGAGGATGAAGATGCCATGTGCCTGACTATCCAATCATTATTTCAAATCAGTTTAGGGTTCCACACAAGAACTCTCAATTAGTCTAAAGCAAGCATAAGAGAATGCAGAAATTAAATAAAAAGGGATGAACATCACCCTTCCTCAGCATTTCCACCAGAATTCCACAAAGCAGGGAATGAATTAAAGGCAAGGTAGAAATTAAACACAAACACACAAGGTGTGTGCAGTCCTAAAGGGTTAGCGCCAATTAAGGCGCGACTCCTAGACATACTTGTGTAGGAAAGCACGTCCAAGTCCTGATCAGTTTTGTCTTTCATCTGTTCTTTCCTCTGCCCTCTGGTGTCGGACCGCAGAAGAAAACTTACAACTTATCAGCTTGGGCGAAAATTACATGACATTTACAAAATCTGCAAATGAGTCATCTTTAGAGCTGTAAGGAGCCCAAAAGAAGGGTACAAGTTGCTTTCAAAGGCAGGTGAGCTGAACATCCTAGATCTAGGGTTCTGTGCCCGTATTCTGATCTGGCCTGTTTTCGTCTGTCAGTTTAATCTGGCTGGCTTTCATATGTTCCAAAGAACGATCTAGACTTAGGGTACTTCGAGCGAACTCAATGGGTCGAGGCCCACGGCTCACAGGACTCCATGCATGGATCTAGGGTGGTTCCCCTAACCAAAGTTGGGTTAGCTTCCTAGGTTAGGGCTAAGGCAACCCATGTTCTAGGGTTCACTCTTTTGATGCAAAAAGGCGGGAGTTTCTGCCCCTGATGGACTCTTGGGTTTTATTTTGCTTTTACTCCTCTTGTATTTCATCATTCAATCACATTCACACATCGCGGTGTATCAAACGTACTAGGTAGGAAAAGGATACCCAGCCCTACAAGGGTCTAAACCAAGTACTAGACCCTCGCGTACTACGGCAAGAAACCAGTGGCGCTATAGGAATCCAAAAACTTGGGGAGATGGTTTTACCTCGCTTTCCCCAGCAAGCCAAAAGCACATGAGGCTAATTCCATCCCAAAAATTTGTTTGTATGAGTCAAAAGGGTGGCTGCTAGAGAGGTCTAAGTTTTGGCAAAGAAGAAGCAGTATCCAGAAGTAACATATCTCATGTTAGCTCGAATCATTCACGCAATCTCCCTTGTGCATGTCACACCACGCAGTTTTTATTAAAGCTGTTAAACTATCCACGGTGTCGTGAGTGCCCAAGTGTGCAGTTGGGCTGAGTGTTGTGTCTAATTGGGTGAGTTGATCTGGGTATTCATTAGTAGAAGGAATTTACATTACCTTATATAGCAAAGTGAAGAATTGGCACACAAATCAATGTTCTAGGAAAGTTCCTAGGAAACTGGAGGGGTCGCAGAGGTCCCACTTAAGACCCAGTTTTCTTAGGTCATTTAAGTCATGTTTGACAGAACTCTCCCAAATCATGTGTTCATGTGTATTCTACACTTACCATAGTAAAGCAAGAAACGCCCTATACCAACTATACCCATTGTGTTGACTCTCTTTGACCAACATCCGACTGGGTTGAGGCATCCCCAGCAGAGTCGCCAGGTTGTACACGCGTTGATCCACCGGCCACACGTAGCTGACTTGAGGCACATGAGGGTGCGTGCCTCTCTTTTCAGGAAAATCGGGATTTGGAGTCGCCACTACCTGATAAGGTGTAGGTAGACACCTGGGTGCCTAGCGTTTGTCTATTAGGCGATCTGCGGCTTGAGATTCAAAGTAAGCTCACGGTTACGGTCCGGGGAAGTCCGTAGACACCCTGGTCCACCCTGTCGGGTGACGGGCCCCATGGGTCTTCCTGGTTCAGAGTCAATTTTTTGTCCATCTTACCCAATCCTATTCATATTTGCACTGTTACATCAAGTCTGTGTGGGGACCACCTGAGTGGTGCAGGTCCCCTTTATTTATTTATATCTTTTATTTTAAAGGTGATCTGGGTCTGGTGTGTGGGCCCCATTGGAAGGCCCACGGGAATGCCAATTAAAGCTTAAGGCAAGCCCAAGTCCCGTTTGGGGGTTACATTGGATAACCCTCTTTTGGATTTGGTTTTGTTTGGTTTGGAGGTGACTTAAAGACATGCAAGATTATTCAATTGGTCTTGATTTGTTAAGAAAGTCCACTGGGCTTGGAGGAGGCCCATGGAAGGTCCAAATTGCTTGGATCCACCTTTGGGGTGGACCTTGGTTGAGCAAGGCCAGTGTGGCCCCGTTGGAAGGCCCACAAAGAAGTCTCATTGGGCCTTGGATGAGCCCAAACCCCAAGAGAGGTTTCTGATTACTCAGAGACCTTATTGGTTTAGGGTAGGTTGATTAGGATTAGGTTAATCTTGTTTAATTCAGAATTCTGTGATCTCTGTGACCTGCCCGTACATATCATACGGATTGGCCTGATCTGTATGTACCATGCGGATTAAGCCGAAAACCGCCCTGTGGGCAAGACCTGAGAATAACATAAATGCAATTTTCTCGGGGGGGAGCAGGGGGCTATCCCATGTGTGTCTGAGCAAGCCTGTGGGTCACTGTGTTGACCCACAGTGGTTTTCCAAACCAATTTTAGCATAATAAACATAGTTCCCTAGCCATTCAACCGAGGGGGAAAGAAGGGAGGAAGCTTGGGGCTTCTCCCTCTCCATTTGAACTCACCTTCAAGGAAGTAAAACAGGGACCTTGCGTGTTTTGGGTATTAAAAGCACCTTCCCCCTCCTTCTATAAGGAGAAGAAAATAGGTGACCCGGTTGATCTATGCTTTGGTCTAACCGGCCAAACCACGCATGTTATTCAAATAATCAATCCAACACTCATAAGAAATATGCAATGAGTATACAAGGAATGCTAAAATCAGTGGATTCAAGTGGGTGCTACACATGTTAGTGTTCATTTTGAAGGAAACTAAAATGGAAAGGAATCTAAACATCATTCTAAGTGCACCATATATGTGCAATAGACTTTGTGCACACCTTAAGTGGAAAGTAGCTCAAGACAAAAAATAAGAAAGTGGTATGTGGCATGCTTCTAGTGTACATGAGGGCAAACGACTTAATAGAAAATCTAGGCATGCGTGCTTTACATAGAAGAATAATATACATGCAAACACACACACAAGGCATGCTTCACACATTAAAAGAAAACCAATCATGCTCTTGAACAGCATATGGAAAGCAAATAAAGAAAGGAATTGGGGGCTTTAAAAGGGGTACATTAGAATATGAGGGGAAGGGGGAACATGCTCTCCCCTTTAGCTCAAAAAGAGAATAAAAAAAAGGACTTTAATAAGACTTTTAAATACCATCACCATTCCCTCACACTCTCTCCCTTGCTTGTTCATGGTCATGCCTCCAAGGCAAGGCCCTTACTTCATCTCTACAATCCAAAACCCAATATGAAGAGGAAGGAGGGGAATATGGGGACACATACAAATCACAACATGCTTAAAACATCTTAAATTTCATATATGTTGAACAAAAAGTTACAAGAAAGCTTACCTTTTGAGTTGTGTGGGGGACCCTTTAGATGTGGACAGCCCTTGGAGACTTCCCTTGGCTCCACCAATCCTTCTTTTTGTCTTCTCCTTGGTTAGAATGAAAGAGGAAGGGGTTGAGAGGAGGTTGGAGGGTGTTTTGGGAAAGTTTTTAAGCTTGGGGGTGAGGGAGTAGGTTATGGAGAGTCTCTGGTTCGTGGGAGAGAGCTTGGAGTCAAGCAAGAGTAAGCCAACCCCCTGCATTGAGGTGCAAGGCCGTATTTATAGAGAACAAACCTATCCGTATATACTATACGGGCAGGCCTTGTCCATACATCCTGTATGGACAAGACGTCTTGTCCGCAATCATCGCAAATCACCACATTGCAAATTCGCGCAGAGGATAAGATTTTGAATATTTCTCAAACCGTATGAGAAGTGCGGGCAAAGCATTTTTTAGCCCAATTTTGCTCCGTCCGAATGTGTTGTACCGTTCTTTTTGGATTCCCTGAGATTTCCTCGGATTCTGGATAAGGTTGTGGATAAGATTCCATCTGTATATGCTATACGGACGAGGCGTGTCTGTACATACAGTACGGACACGAAACTCTCTCTCCAATCTGGTTGATTTGATGTGGATCCTTTTACTTAATGAGAGAATCTGAATTTTGATTTTCTAATTATTTTAATTAGCAAAAATGAGATATTTTGAAAATTAATATTATTTTATTCAATATATTTTTCTTTCATGTCCTTTCCTTTGCCACTTGGCAGATGTGACTCTCACATTTGCCATGAGGGCAGCTTTTCTGTATTCTTGCCCTAGGGCTTGATCTGCTCACAAATTCTTTATCCAGACCCCGATTCTGGCAAACTCAGTTGCGTTGGAACCGTGTCGGGATTTCCTATCCATTGAGATAGGGTAAGGCAGCCAATTTAGCTTTCGAGCAAAAAGTCAAAACTACTCCCTAGGTTTGGATTCTACCCATAACTCCTTCCTTTAGACCCCGGTTCTGGCAAACTCGATTGCGTCAAAACCGTGTCAAAATTTCATATCCATCAAGATAGGGTATGGCAGTGAAAGGGGGTTTGAGCAGAAAGTCAATTTCTACTCCCTAGGGTTTGACTTGCAGATAATTCCTTTATCCGAACCCCAATTCTAGCAAATTCAGTTGCGTTGAAAGTGTGTCGAGATAGGGCATGGCAGTCAATTTTGATTTTGATCAAAAAGTCAACTCTTGCCCCCTAGGGTTTGACCCAACTGTTAGGGTTTTCATTTCCTGCACTTTGAGGGGTACAAAAATGAGGTGCTTACAGCCACCATGCGACTTATGAGCGAAGCTAGTAATAATAACCCTCATACCAGCAACTAGAATCTAAAATATGGGGCCTAGACATCGACTTATTGCGCACAAAATGTAACCCCCCGGATCCAAGTTACGTAGAGAAATCGTAACTTATCTCCGAAGGTTAATATATATAACCCAAGATAGCAATATCAGAGTGAAGAAAAACATGAATAACTCAATAACTGGATAATCAGAGTGCACTATAACCCAAACTCAACAATAAAATACCATAACCAATGCTAACTCACATGAACCAAGCATATACCCGCTGGTGCCGTCCTTACTAGAAACTGAAAACAAAATAAAACAGAACGTAATGAGATACGAATATCCCAATAAGCAACACATGCATGCTAAAAATACAGTTTATCAGTTCTAAAACATGACACAATTGTAAATCATGCAACAGTAGCGATAATACTTCAGTTCCGAATAATCTGAATAATCCAACAATAAACCATCGATCAGTGTGATATAACAAGAATAATCTAGTATAACAAACATATCTGTACCATCAAAACAACAGTTGATAAGTCGCCGCAGGACTCATGAAATAAATCTGCCTTTAACTAGTGTAAGACCATGCTCACTATGCCACCTCCCAGCTTATGAGCGAAGCCGAGCTACACGGTCATCGACTTATTGCGGAAGAACCCATTCAAATACAGTAATGGGTTGGCATGTACTATCCTATCATAGCCGCAGCCAACCAAATACAGAGAAGGCCTCACCAAGATACATGGTGGAAACGTGTGCGTGAACAACGTGTTACAACTAGCAAAGAACAATCCTTTCCACTATCTAGCTCCTAACATGGATCCATATCGAGCTATGTCCACTAGACTCTAAAACCAAAACCAACAGTGAAATCCAGTAAGCACAACTCATCTCAATCTCAATCATATCATCCCGAGCTACACGGGGCATCCCCGAGATACACAGGGCAACTCAGAGATACACGGAGGTAAGATGACCATCAAACCATCAAAGAACTCCCAAAAACATCGTTCAAGTACTTGAAGAAAACCAATAATCACATTTATCCAAATTAATTTGATTTCAAGTCCTTTTTCGAAGTATTGCATAAAATTCCTTTCTTTTTTTTATAGTCAAAATTTGTAAAATTGCCAAACCTCGATTAAACCGGCAATTCAAAAAAATGAAAATCAGAATTAACTTCCTATACTAAATGTAGTCAAATATAACTGGTTTTTATGCCCAAAACGTAACTCTCATGTAGATACTTTACTCAAAACAACATTTTCAATTTTTATTCTCAATGCCTTCCGTTAACCCTTTGTATTCTTTTATAACTCCTTTTTATACACTTACCTCAGCATCCTAAGATTTCACTCAAATCCCATTTGTTTATTCCTAAATAGTCCTTTACTTGCTTCCTCAAGTTTATTTTTTTTGCCATGAAAAAGTTGTATGTGCTAGGGCAGAGTTCAGCACCTAAAATATCCAAAATTTCTTACTAAAACAGGTTCTGATTTTCAGTAGTTGAGTTCTCAATTATGCTCACCTTTTCAGCATCTTTAATTCACTCCATTTCCCTTTAATCACCTCCAATTAATCCTTAAATTATTTTCCCCAATTTAGTTTTACAATTTAAAAGGTTTATGAGCTGGAAAGGTTCCATACTCTAAGAAAAAAAAACCATATTTATACTTAAAACCAGATTACCAATCCCATTAACTGGAAACCTTAAGTATGCTCCCATTTCCCAGTGTTTCCTATACCTCTTGCTCCTCCAAAATACATCAATTTTCCCTCACTTAAGTCCCCTAAGAAAACCCCAAGTTAGGTTTTAATAACACTTCCAAAAACTAAAAGAATAGGTTGGAATATAGCTGGAAATAACTGAGTGCTAACCTCAGCAGCAGTTGGCACCCATACCAATTTCTCCATATACAATGCGACAACAAAAAGTTTCCTTGGACTGACCTAATGCTTCATTTCTAAACTATATCCAAGATATTCCTAGTTCCCCAATTAATCTATTTACTCACCTTTAGATTTAATTAATTCTCCCAAACCATTAACAACTTAGCTGCCCCTGATAGAACTCCAATTAGTTTCCAACAACCTAACTCATAGTTTTTCCAGGTTTTCCCAACACCTTTTGTCTATTCAAAAAGAGTAGATTTTCTCATCTTTAACTCCCTTAAGTAGCCCCCATACCTTAACCCCTGAATAGCACATATTTAGCTTCCTTAAAAACAACCACAGGAGCTGGCGCTGACCTCTCTTGAGGTTGGCAGCACCCAGCGCCTACTTCACCTCTCCATGAACACAACTTATTAGTTAATAATTCCTTATTTAACACTACCAGCATTTAAAAAGAATGATGTAAACTAAAAATATGAAACCTCATGCAGAAAAATATAGTTTAAGCTCAACAACCCCATATGGCTGTAAAATGATGCTGGTGCCAGATGATAGTGCTCAGCGCCAGGTGATGTTTTCCAGGTTCGAGTGTTTATTTTGAAACAAAAATCAGTCCTGAGATGCTACCTTGCATTCGAACCTCTTCTAGGTTGATCTAGACTTTTTCAATGGCCGATTTAACCAATTTCGAAATACCTTAAGCCACAATACATTCCTACCTAATATTAGCCACTCATGTCTCCCTTCTCAACCAAAATTCCTCCAACAACAGCAATTTAATCCTAACATACATTGGACGAAATTTTACTATTTCCAATTTATCAAATTTACAGACATGAAATTAACCAATATTTATACTTCAGAATTTATAGAGTCACTTAAAACAAAACTCCATCAGATCTAGGCGTCCAACTAGCAGAAACGGAAATATCGTTGAATCTTAGGTTTTAACCAAAACTAAATTCAGATTAAAACATCTAGAACAAACTAGGTTGTGCTACTTACATCTTAGATGTAATTCAAAGTTGTTAAACTCCATTTCTGCAGATCAGAATTTCTGTAGGAAAACTCCAACTCACCATCACTCCTTCACTCAATTAACTTAACTTCTGAAATTATTCTCTAATGTACCTCCAATAAAAATCAAACCTTAAATTGCACTTAAAAGAAAATTCTATAACTCTAGTTTCAGCATCTTTTTATTCACCCAAATTCTCTTATTCATATCTACCTAATTCACCAAGGTAAATTCCAAATTGTTTTAACCAACTGAATACTATAAGAGCTGATTATATGCTGATGAATATGTTGGATTTTACCCTGGTTATGTGCTGGTTTTTACCTGATTTATGTGATGGATTTTTACCTGGACGCCAACCACCAGGGGCCTAAGCTGCCCATTGCTCTAGTTAAAGAAAAAGAGACAAATTGGCATGGGCGCCAACCCTGGGCAGGTGAGCAGCCCTGGGCACCCAGCCATAAATAAAAAGAAGATGAGTTACAGCAGCAGCAAATCAACCTTAAGTGATCAATTTTTTTTTTATTCCATCTCCAGCATATTTCTCATCATCTAAATAACCTACATGCAGATTTATTTGAATTTAATTCATGCAAGAAATTCTTCCCTAATCACTTAGCCGCACATCATTATTCCATTAGAAAACTCTAGCCACTCAACATCCATTCACTTCATTTTATTTATTCAATTTAACTCAATCCATACTGAAATCAGAATTGCTACTTACCTATTAGAAGCAAATCTCTTTTGAGAAACTCCTCAATTATTCAACTAGAATTCCAAAATTTTGCCTCCAGAACTGGTCGCACGGATAGATTACTATTAAAATTCAGTTTCTGGTAAGATCTCTTTAGATCCGAAATTCTCTTGCTAGAACTCAACTAAATAGAATCTAATTAACCAAACTCACCTGAATTTCGGATCAAGATGGCTCAGATTTCAGCTCTTGGACGAAATTGAGTTGCTGTCGCAGGTGACTTCACTCCTCTTGAACATCAACCAACGGCCACCAGATAGACCCTCCGATCACCAGAAATTCTCCAGATCAAACACCAAACCCTAGCTTTCCTTCTCCTTTTCTCTGATATCTCCACTTCAATTGCTCTATTGCCCAAATGAACTCACGGATTGAACATCCTTTGGTTTTTATAGTTGCTGCCTCCGACAATATAAATCATGATCCCCTAAGTGACACTTCACCAAAACTCCCTATTCCAGCACTTTGATTTAACTTAATACCCTCAATTGCCACATCATCAAACCCACTTTAATCTTCTAAATAAAATTAAATAATTTTCCTCACCTTAATAAATAGAGTTTTCCAAATTGATTTACACAGAACCTCGAACGAACCCTCTCGATCTCCAATTCTGCATAATTTTTCAATTTAGCCTTAATTAATTAATTACTAAAATAACAAATTTTAATTTCATTAAAATCTGGGATTTTACACAAAACTCACGTACCGGCAACGATATCTGAAATATGGAATTTGACATATACCACCCAAGCATGCAGCCCCTGAAATCTGAACATGGGGATGGCCGTTAATCAACACATACAAGGCACCTCACCAGCAACTGGAATCTGAAATGAGACCCTATTGACATGAAGACCCCCCAATGCAAACTAACTTGCAAAGGAAGCGCGAACGCAAACGAGGAGTATCCAATCAAAGAAAAACCTCTTCAATCTCTAGCTTAACCCTATGGATCCATATGCAGCTATGCCCACCAGACACCAATAGTAATAACTCACTCAATATCAACGAAATTTAAAAATAGTGCCTAGTGGCATATAGGGTTTTCCAAATCTTATACCAGTGATCAAACACTTTTAAAATATACTTAATTAGAGTAAGTTTTATCCCATCCAACTCAAATCGGTTTGTGAAATAACCAAAATCCATGAATACCTAAAGTAAGAACTATTTTAGCAAAACATACCCAAAATACTCATTAAATTTTTTTTAATCAAACTATCGACGGAAACAATTCGTAAACACTTAATATTTGTTGGTTCAAAGGTTTAATGTCTTTAGAAATCATTTTATGATGAAATTTTCCTCAAAATTCAGAAAATTTGAAATCTGTGTTGATCACTCGACGCAAGCGCTCAAGCGAATTGGTTAGGCGATCGTGTATCTAATTTGGACTAGAGGACAACATGGGCACTCAAGCGGTCATGTTGGGAGACCTAAATAACTTATGAGGTTTGAACTGTCACTTGACCCCAGTGGCTTATGTAACGCCCCAGATCCGATTCAACAACCAAACCCGGAGTGTTACTAAAAAATTTTGGGTCAGAACAAACTAAAATTTATACGGAATTAAAAACTTTTAATTATATCATACTACAATTTGGAAGCATAGCATATTTAATTCAATTTAATCAAATTAATTTACAATGAGAATCTCTTTATGTGATATCCTAATCCCACATTGGAAACGAATGAATACCCGGTATGGTATAAGAGTCAGGGAGAACACTTAACTAAGCGAGACGCCTTTTGAGGACAAAACCGTACGGGTTTAGGCCCAAAGCGGACAATACCTCGCTGGATTGGGTCGTTACAAATGGTATCAGAGCTAGATCCGGGTTCAGTAGTCCGTGGCTGATGTGGGTCCTGGCATTGCCTGTAGGAGGTGGTTGGACTGATGAGGGTAGGCCCATGAGGGGCTGGCAAGCTTCTAGGTGGCCACTGCACGGGGACGTGCAGCTCTGAAGGAGGGGAGATTGTGATATCCTGATCCCACATTGGAAACAGATGAATAACCGGTATGGTATAAGAGTCAGGGAGAACACTTAACTAAGCGATGCGCCTTTTGAGGAAAAAACCGTGCGGGCTTAGGCCCAAAGCGAACAATACCTCGCTGGGTTGGGTCGTTACACTTTATTCTGAAATTGTTCTATGGTAATAACCACAATTCTACCCATGAGTACACTACCCCAAACTTGACGATCACTCCAAGCATACCTAAAAATAGGTGAAAACGGAGTGAGATATAAATCTCAACAAGTAGCAAGGTGCATGCAATTGAACAGTCTCTTATGAAATAGTCATGAGGTATAACGATAAATCAAAGCAAAAGCAATAATTCAAGTCTAAGTAAACAATTTCAATATAAACGATAAAATATACTCAAAACCACATGTGACATCATAGGACTCATGAAGCAAGACAAGTCTTTGAATAGATACTCTTCATTGCTATGCCACCATGCCACTTATGAGCGATGCCAGTAAAATCCTCAAACCCGATCTTAATCTAACAGTAAGAGGCCTAGACATCAACTTATTGCATACGAAACTCAAAGATTTTGGCAAGAATCACCACATGCAGCACCTAAATCAATACATGGATGTAAGCACCTCATTTTTGCACCCCGGAAGTGCTGGAAATGCAAACCCTAGCTGAAAAGTCAAACCCTAAAGGGACAAAAGTTGACTTTTTGATCAAGTGATAATTGGCCACCTTGCCTTATCTCAATGGATAGAGGATCCCGACACGGTTCCAACGCAACTGAGTTTGCTGGAATCAGAGTCCGGATGAAGGATTTATAGGCCGGTCAAACTTGAGGGGGAGCAGAAATTGACTTTCTACTAAACCCCAGATCAGCTGCTTAACCCTGCTCCAATGAATATAGGATTCCGATACGATTCTAATGCAACTGAGTTTGCCAAAATCGGAGTCCGGATGAAGAAGATATGAGCAGTTAAAGTTTTCGAGCAGCAATGCCAGAAACTACCCACGTGGCAAAAGAGCAGAAAAATATCACAAGGGCGAATCCGGAAATATTAAAAAGATCTAAGAATGTCTCAGGGATTGATCCGTAAATATCTGGGGGCAATCTGCAATTATCTTGGTTGTCAAATCGGTCAAATCCAGGGGTAAATCTGCAAATATCAAAAATTCGCCTTTTTGTATCCGACATAATATGTCGGATATGCATATTTTTGCTTGTATCCAAAATATATTTTCGGATACAAAGAATCTTCCTCGAGATTTTGTCAGATTCCCCGACAGATTCTCTAAGAAAATTTAATTTTCGAAATAATTATGTTTGTATTCGACATAGTATGTCGGATACAAAGAAAGCCTTGTGTATCCGACCTACATGGTCAGATACACACCATCCAGGTCGAATACAAAAATTCTTTTATAAATATGCCAGCAACCCCCTAGTCGGAGGTTGCTGGCCTTACCCCTCCTTTCCCCCTCCCAACTGGTTTGAACCTCCCCTCTCCCACCTCTCATTGCTTCCTACACCCCCCAAGCCCACTCCCAAGACTTTGCTACCCCTCACCTTCACTTCCCCATCGCTCACAAGCTTGAAGGAGGAGGAGGAGCTTGTTGTTGGAGCTTGGAGGAGAGCATCCAGCATTTGTTTGCTTCAAGGAGGTGCCTACACACCACTCCAAGGTCTTAAAACCCACAGGTAAGGTTTCTTGCCATGCTCTATTATACATATATGAAAATGGGTGTGTTTTGAGCCGATGCAAGGGCTTCGTTTCTTTTTGCTGTAATATATCCTCTAGCATGTATTTCTGTTCACCTTTCCCTTTGTGAGACATGGGAAAAAATCAAATCTAATGATTTCCTCAATCATCACACGGGATTAAATTAAACAAAGAGTCGCCACCATTCAATTTAGGTGTGAATGGACACCAAAATATTAAACAAGCACAAAAGGCAATTTTTAGGGCAAAATATCCCTCCTAAAAAAAACAACCAGAGATGGGTAAGGGGATTAAGTTATGAACAGGGGAAGGTGTTAGGCACCCCTATTCATCCACACAAGGTGGTTGCCAGGTATTGTTCATGTTTAAAATAAAGGAAAAAGCTTGCTATAAAAATCACACAAAATCACAAAAAAGACAAAATTGTATGGTTTTTTCATATGAATATTCTGATTGATCCAGAACTATCAAACATGATCATACCATTCCTAGGGTTTCATGATCAAAATAAAATTGAGATAAAATCAAATAAAATCAATTTAAAGTGAAAAATCCAAAAATCTGGCTTCAAGTCAAATTCTAGAAATCTAGAAAAATATGATTTTTATAAAATATTTCAAAATTTAACTTGAATAGTCCAGGACATAGATAAAGCCTACATTTCACATTAAATCAGAAAATAAAAACCAAAAAGACCCACGTTGATGAAAAACACCAAAAGGGGAGAACTTAGACCGTAGGGTCTTCTCTCAATAATGAAAAACAATTTAAAAACCACATCATGAAACCCTAGAATTTATTTTCAGGCTTCTGGATTCAGATCTACCATATTGATCATGATAAATCCAAGATCCTAGCCTAAAATCACAAAAATCACGAAAACAGTGCTGTAGGTGCAAAAGTGGCAAAAATCCAAATTTTATCAAAAAGTGGGGATCTCATGCTATAAACATCATGGACTCATGTTATTCATTCAGATTCATCATAAAAAGCATTAAAACATGATCAGGATATTCAAAACAGCCACATCTCACAAATTAGAGCACATGGGGGTCTACCCTACGGATCCACCTGTTCCCCTTTCCCCTAGTTCTCTCTTCACGTTTTACGGCTAGAGAGACTCTTGAGGTACTTAGAGATAGGTTTGGTTACACAAACACAATCACAGGCTTTATTCTAGAAAAAGGGAAAAAACAGATATGGGGTTCTATTCTAGGGATCCACCTGTTCCCCTTTCCCCTAGTTCTCTCTTCACGTTTTACGGCTAGAGAGACCCTTGAGGTACTTGGAGACAAGTTTAGGGATACAAAAACAGATATGGCCTTATTCTACAGCAATAGAGATGATCCTATTACTTCTAGAATTGAAGACAGAAAATAAAAAGGGATAGGGGACTTACCTGGATTGAGCAGGCAAAGCAGCAGGGATTCCTTTCCTTCTCTTGGAGCTTTTGATTCTTCAAAATTTCGTGGCCCTTAGCTAGAGGAGAGAGCCTCTATTTATAGACACACCCAGGGGCAAGGCTGGTCCAGAAGGATATATCCTGATTCTCAGGATAGAGTGAAATATAGAGATGATGCCCATCCATAGCCATCCAAGGTGACTTCAGCGAATAAAAGACATAATCCGCTCGTTTAAAGATATATTAGACTTCAAATAAAGCTCGGAAATCGAGAGGATGACAAAACTTGCACGTGTCTTTAATGCCCGTAAATACACTACGGTCCAACGGGGACCGTATAGATACTACGGGCGCGCCTGCCCGTAGATATTTTGCGGGCGAGATCGGCCCGTGAAGTCAATACGGGCAAAGCCTATTCATTCTATTTTTAGGCCTTTTTGACCTGTTTTAAGCTCTAATTACATGTTTTTATTATTTTCTCATTTGGCAGTGCAATTTGGGGTGTCTACAGCTGCCCCCTCTTTGCTGGTAATTGGAACCAATTACAAGCAGAGAGCAAAAAGACCCACCAATTGCACCTTCTGAGATTTTTGTATAATCAATTGCACTTTGCAAGGATTAAAGGGATGATTTTTGAAAAAAAGAATTGATTGTGGAAGATTTGCTAAGAAATCCCTCAGCTTAAGGGCCAAATCCTCCTCTCTCCTCTCACTGAGCACTTGTGGGCTATGAAGTGAGATTTGAGACAAAATTTTTAAACAAAAGTGGGTAAGGTGACAATCCTTGCAACTTACAATTAATACAAACATTAATCTCCTAAAAATTGTGAGAAAATGATAAAATACGCAATTTATGGCTTCGCCCGTATTTGGCTTACGGACATACCTGACCGTAGGGGATTCACGGGCGGCCGGGCCCGTAGTGCTTTCACGGGCTTCTGATGCCCGTACTGTTTTTACGGATTTTACCCTTCTTCTTAAGCTCGCGACCGCGAAATTTCTTCTTCTGCTCGCATTCAAGCCCTAAATCCTTTGCGCCCGTGCTATTTTCTCCGGTCCTCTTCTTCTTCTTCAACAGTCCGATTCTTCCTGTTGTTCTCCGGCGACTTTCTCCCTCCGGCGACGACTTGCTCATTCCGGCGACTGTTCCCATTTCTTGTTCTTCCACTGTCGTGCGAGTGGTCTTAGCTTCGGGTGTTCTTCGAATTTCCTCAACCGACCGTGAATCATCCTTTTTGAAGCTTCGGTAAAGTAAGAGCTTCCCTTTTGATTACTCTATTTCGACTGAACCCAGTAAGTGGCCGAAATCTCTTTGTTGTGTTTTTTTTTTCTTATGAACAATGTATGCAACAATAAAACCCATGGACAAAATTTTTGCTCTTAATTGAATCAGCTGTTTGCTCTGTCTTCCTTAACCTGATTTGATTCGAAATTTCTATGCTCTTGAATTCTGGAATGATTAAACTCCCCAATATTGGTCTGTTCATCATTGTACCATGCTGCTTTCTTTTGTACATGACATGTCCGCAATGACACTGACAAGTTTCTGATACTTGAATGAGAGATGATTATCTCAAGCTGCAAATTTTTGTTTTTTTTGAATGCTGGGTAATCAAGTTGCAGATAGATCTTTGATTTTGAGTTTGTTTACTCCTTTGATCTTCAGCTATTTGGATTCTTAGTGTGTTTGTCTGTCATGCCATCTGTCCTCACACTGTTATTCTGCTGATTTCTCTTTCCTTGTCTTATATGACTGTTTGTATGGTCTTTATGAATGAATCCTCCATTGTCATATTTGACCAAATGATTTTCTGCTCTTGGGCTAATAGATTTAGCTTTTGAGTGAGCAAATTTCTGAGTTTCTGAGTTTGCTTCCTGTTGACTGAACTAATGTTTGCAATTTTTCTAATTGAGACTGGATTTGATGTTGAGCATCTTGTCCAACTGTCTTGGCATGAATACTATAGACTTCTGACTTTGCCTTTCTTGTGTTAACTCAGTCTCAATACAAGTATGCCTGAACTTTTATCCTGGAGCCAAACAAAAGTAGATGATTAAAATCCACTCTTAGCACATTCATATATAAGAAGCCTAAACTTCCTATATAATTTTTATATATTTTCTTGATTAGAGCGAAGACAAAATAAATATCACAATAAGCTTTCTCTAAACAGAAAATTAAACTCCTTTTCTTCCATCCTCCATTATTCTTTTCCTGCACATCACTTAATTTTGGTTAAAATGGAAATCAAGCCATTAGAAAATTTTAACAAGAATAATTAACCAACTCCCTGATTTGAACCGTAGATGGCCCGCCTTCGATCAGCTTCTAGGGATCCTGCGGATGAGCCTTCCTCTTCGAGAGTTAGGCGTGATCCTGCTGATGTGACCTCGTCTTCGAGGACCGAGAGGGATTCTGATTCAGATGTTCCTGATCTTCCTTCTGGGGATTCGCGTGAGGCGACCCCAGAGGTATACTCTAACTCCTTTGAATTTAATAATCCTTTTCAAAACACATCATCTTGATTCTTTCTTCTCTTTAATTATTTTCTTTTAGCCGGCTGTTGAGGCTTCGGGCAGAGATAGGAGCCGTAGTAGGCGTCGAGCTGGAGGCAGAGATGGAGGCCATGATGAGGGCCGTAGAGGAGGCCGCAGAGGGGGCCGTGGCAGAGATGAGGCCAGGACCAGGGTTGAGATCCCTGAGGAGGTAGCTGCCCAGATTAGGGACACTGATCTTCTGCATGGTTTGAGGACTCATCCCTCAGCGTGTGTTAGGGCGGATATCCCTTTGGAGTATCCGATGTCCCATTATAGAGGGAGCTGGGCCAGCTTTACTAGATTCTTGAGAGCTTGCAGTTCGGCCTATCGTCGGGAGCTAGGATTGTATGGTTTCGGCATGTTTATCACCATCCCGGACGTTCGCTTGGATCGAGCCCTCATTGCAGCATTATTGGAGAGGTTTTTCCCAGAGACCTTGAGCTTCCACTTCCCAGATATAGAGATTGGGATCCGGCCTTCTGATTTCACACTCATCACCGGGATTAGGATGATCGGTGATGTTATTACTGAGATGACTATGCCAGAGGCTGATGAGATTGCAGCTTATCTTGGATATATTGTGCTGCCTCCTGAGGCATGGGATCGAGGGAGAGCTAGATTGTCTCTGACATGGCTGAGAGAGACTTTCAGGAGGAGGCAGTTTGGCCAGCTTGCTGCTGGTGACCATGTTTTTCCTTTCGCCTTCAGATTTCTTTTTCTGTATATGATGGGATCCTGCTTCTTCCCAGAGGACACGACTTCAGTTAGTCCTCACTTCTTGAGTCTTCTGGGAGATCTGCAGCGGGCGAGGAGGTATGCCTGGGGCCCGCTCATATTTGGTACTATTCTGGCTGGCCTGCGCCGATCAGTGAGTGGCCTCTCTACATCCAGAGGGGCTGGAGTTGGATGCCGGTTCTTCTGGCCTTTTCTGCAGGTGAAATGTTTATTTCCTTTCTTTTTCACTCTTTCTCTTTTCCTTATCTCTCATTTTCTATTCCTCTAACTCTTTTCTTATTTTTGTAGTTTTTTGCTAGGGTTTATATACCCTATTTCCGCCCTACCTCTACGATGCCTGAGGAGACATATCCTATGGCACTTAGATGGTGTCATGTAGAGCACGACTCTGAAAAGAGTCGTCCCAGGTCCGCCCGGGCCCACTTAGACAGGTTATACCGGTCTGAGGTAATCTTCTTTTAATTCCTCTATTTCTTCTTTTCTTTTCTTCCTGGATCACATATCTGATGTCTTGTTCTGTTTTTCAGCTATTTATCCCCAGGATGGAGGACATTCATGAGGTGCTAGCCCTGCAGGCAGCCAGAGATGATGCATTTGTCCCTGACCAGAGACGACAGAGATACCAGTTCTTTATTGGTCAGCTGGGCAGCATCTGGTATTGCCGCGAGCGCTTCTTCTTTCAGCATGTGGGAGAGCCACGGATTCCTGCCATCCCGCCAGATACTACTCCTTTCTATCCTCCTATGCCTGTTGATCCTGCCCAGTTCTTGGATTGGACTGAGGCAGAGACATTATTGGAGGAGGGTGACTATGATGCCTGGTTCAGACGATCTTCTGTTGGGTGCCTCATGTCACCCATGCCTGTCCGTGGCGGAGTCACGGAGATAGGAGGGGTAGTGATTAGGGCCTATGACACTACGGTATGCTTTCTTCTTTTGTGATCTTCTATTTCTATTTCATCTGTCCTTAGCATTTTTCTGACTTCTTTCTTCTCTATTTCAGGAGGCTCAGTTGGTAGAGATCCGGTCTCGCTATGCTGATTTAGAGCGCCAGCGTGATGCAGCGATCGCTGAGCGGGACGCCCTCTATATCACTATTTCCAATCTCCGGGGGCAGCTAGCCAGAGCCCAGGGCCAGGAGGGTCCATCTGATGCACAGGACCAGGCGGGTCCGTCTGATACTCAGGTTAATTTCTTTTTTTTATTTCCATTCCTGCTTTTGTATTAGCCTATCTTGTTCTGACTGAATTTTTTTCTTAGTTTCAGGAGTACACCGCTGGCCCTTCTTCACCTGCTTCACCCGTGCCTATGCATTTCCGGGATGAGGTGTTTTCTGTGGCACGGGTGGAGTTCGTGACGTCTCCCAGTCCAGTGGAGGTTCCTGCAGCAGAGCCCGAGGTCGAGGCTGATATTGTACCTGCTGCTGAGGACATGCCAGAGTCTGCCCCAGTAGCTGAGACTGCTCCTGCTGCATCTGCTGATATAGATATAGATTCGGCTATGGACGCCGCTGGGGTAGAGCCTACCGTGGAGACTGCTGTGATGGAGGAGGCTACAGCTGATCCTGTAGAGCCCGAGGTGGAGATGACTGCTACTGAGCCTGTGGAGCCGGAGGTTGATGTACCTGGGACGTCTGCTCCTGCTGGTCCTGTTAGTCCTGATATGGAGGATGCGGAGGTGACACATGCTGCTGTTGATCCTTCTGCGGATTCTTCCCGTACAGAGTCTGATCCCGATTCTACGGGATAGGTAGATACTTCAGGGTACGTCCCTCCTGATCATCCCACTGCTGGCCTTGTGCCTCTATATATGTGGCATGATATTCAGTCTGTTTTGAGCAGGATGACGCGTAGCACGGCCCGCAATATTGTGCGGCATGTCTTTGAGCGTAGGCGATCTACAGGCCGTGGTCGAGGCAGAGGACGAGGCCGTGGCCGTAGGAGCGGACCTGCATGGCCATTAGATTAGGATTCTTCCATGTACCTTTGTATTTTTTTGCAAAAGTGATGTAAACATTCATATATATAAAAGAAGTTTGTTTTATTTCCATTTGTGTTCTTTCTTCTTTATTTACAGTATTTATTATCTGATGAATGTTAAAACAGGGACAGGTGAAGCTTTAGGGAAACCAAAGAAATTAAAAATTCCCATTTTTTTGCATTTTTTCGAAGGAACCGTACTTATACTACGAGCAGGCTGTGCCCGTAAAGTTCTTACGGGCGTGCGCTGCCCGTGAAATTTTCACGGTCAGGCGTGTCCGTAATTCCTATACAGGCGAGCCTTGCCCGTAATATAATTACGGAATTTACTGTCTTACGATTTTTTCTATATAAACTCCTAGGGAACATCATTGTGACACTTTTATTAATTGAAAAACTCCCTGAGCACGTCTTTTCTCGCTTTCCTTGGCTTCTTTGGTGCTTCCATGGCTTCCCCTACGCCGCTTTCTCCTGCCGTTGAATCTCCTCCTGCAAGACAACCTGTTAGATCAAAACCTCCTAATCTTACCAGGTACAATATTGTGGATTCCTTTTATGATAGATGGGTTAACTCCATGACCCTTGATGAGGAGATTCGTTGGGATTCCATTCACTTAGGGCACATCCTACACCTCCCTAAAATTCCCTTTAAGTGGGAAATCATTGAAGCTTTGATAGGCCATTGGGTACCTGAGCTGAATCTCTTCCGTTTTGATGATAAAGAGATGACTCCCACCATAGAAGAAATTGAAACCATCCTTGGCCTAAGATTTTCTGAAAAAGTTGTGAACCCACCCCTAAAGCTTAGTTATAAAAAAGAGGCTTCCACTTTCTTGGGTATAGGGAAGAAGGACTTAGGAAATTCTGATGCATTATTGACCTTGTCCAAGACCTTTTTGACTGAAAAACTTCTGAGGAGTAATGACAAGGACTCTAGGTTTAATGCATTGACCCTAATAGTGGTCAATCAGCTGCTTTTTCCACGGGGTGATGACCAGGTTGACTTGGCTCTTATCTCAGTTATCTGTCAGGTTAGGGAACGCGAGAGGTTGGCCCCTATGATCCTAGCAGAGATATATCAGGCTCTTACTGATTGTTATTTCAGGAAGAAGAAACGCTTCCTTGCCTGCGCCCCTATCCTACAGGTAAAATATGCATGTATTTTTTTTTTCTATTTTTTTTTCTTTCTATTCTTCCCTTTTTTCTTTCTTCTCTTTTTTTTCTTTTTCTCTCTCTTTTTCTTCCTTCTTCTTCTTTTTTCCTTTTTTCTTTTTTTTTTTTTTTCTTTTTTTTTCTTTTTGGAAATAAATTGAAATACTCCCTTTTTCTGCAGCTTTGGTTGCTTGACCATCTTAGCCAGGTTGAAGAAATAACTCGCCGCTTCTTTCCAAGATTGAAAGTTCCTGTTTTGATGAGCAATAGGGGATGTCCTAACATCCAAGGTGGCAAGCAAGGCTGGTTCACTTTCTTGGGTACTCTCCAGGATGATCAAGTGAGATGGCCTGGCACTTATCAGCCCACTCCAGAGACAGTGATCAGCTTTAGAGATAAAAACTTTATGGCCCTAGCAGGCTTGAAATCTGCTGTTCTCTATCTTCCTTTGAGGGTTCTTCGGCAATTTGGAGCGACCCAGGGAATTATGATTCCCACAGGTTATGAGAGCTTTATAGGGCCACTTACTTCAGCCACCATGGGGCTAAATGCTCAATTAATGAAAGAGTGGTCCTATGTTTGCTTTCTGCGGGGTCCAGTCTTTTCTGAGTCCCATGTGAAGGACTATCACTTCTGGATCAAGGAACAGGTGCAGAGTCATGCCCCAGTACCAGAGGATCCTCCTGCAGTTCTTCCTCCTACTTATGAGGACATTCTGGAGTCAGAAAGGGCAACCCATAAGCGGCTTCAACAAATATGGGTACGGGAGGCTCAAGAACTTAGGATAAAAGTCCTTGTTCTGGAGAGGAAGCTTGAAGAGCAGAAGTCTGGCCGCCTTGCCATGGAGAAGAAACTTGAAGAACAAAGGCAGGCTCGTCGCTTTGAAGTCCGTGTGATGCGGAAGAAGTATCAGGATTCCTTGGCTGACCTTAGGGCGTTGAAGATCAAGCTTTCTTTTTCAGATGAGGTCATCTCCTTTTTGAGTGATCCTGATGCAGAGGGTGCTTCTGGAATCATTGCAACTCAGGCAGCTAGGATTAGGGAGCTTGAGGAGCAGTTAGGGAGTAGGGATTAGATTCTTTCATCATTTTTTTTTCTTTCAATTTTTTCCATACTTTTTTACAAAAGCAAACTCCATTAGTGGAAAGATATTAGATTTAATTCAAAAATAGGTTTTATATTATTGGCCTCAGAATTCTCAGATGCTTATAAAAACAGAAGTTTTATGAAAAAGTATTTGATTTCTCATCATTGGCCAAAGTATAGTTTTTTTTTTTTTTTTTTTGAAAGCTGATCCAAAACACTTAATCACATATAATTAAAGGAATTAAAATCAGGTTGAATAATGAAAAGGGTAGTCCAAGCAATAGGGAGAGACCAAATTTGTCTACCCCGTGACCTTTAGAATCATCCCCTAATGATTTTTCCTTCATGATTGGCCTTGCTAATCTGCTCAGTTTCCAGTGCTCATGCTGATTTGAAACTTAGACCCCATGATCAACTCAACCCTTGATTCTTTTTTCTTTTTTTTTTCTTTTTTTTCTTTTTTTTTTCTTTTTTTTCTTTTTGCCCTTCTTGCCCCTAGTGCCAATTACGGTTTTCACTAGGGTTGGCCTCTGCATTCTGTCATCGCCAATCTTACTTTGAAAGTTGAATGAATATACTAAAATCACCGAGGTCTTAATAATAGGACGAAACAAAGGCTAGGTTCGGTTTATGAAAGAAAAGGTATTAAAGGCTCAAAATTTTCTAAGTGTGAAAATGGGTCAACTGGACTTACAGTCATGGTGAATTCCATCCCATTCCTCTTCTTTTGTATTTGGCATTTATTTGCCCCTATTTTTTCTTCTTTTTTTTTTTTTTTTTTTTCCTTTTTTTTTTTTTCAAATTTTTTCTTTTTGCCCCTATTGGCCTTGCCCTTATTGGCCTTGCCCCAGTATAAGGCTGTAAGTCCAGTTTGGGTTTAACAAAAAAAAGACTAACAGGCTCAAATTGGTTTGACTAAGGATTCAAATTTTGGGATATAAAGAACAATGGCCTCAGATCATTTCCTAGTAATATTCATTCATGGAAAATATCTCTTTACTGCATCAGAGTTGATTGGCTCAGGAAAATCCTTCCCATCCATTTCTGTTAAGATGAGAGCACCCCCTGATAGGACCTTCTTGACCACATAAGGTCCTTCCCAATTTGGTTTAAACTTTCCACGAGGATCTTCCAAAAAGGGTAAAATCTTCTTTAATACCAAATTTCCTTCTTGGAAAGTTCTGGGCTTCACCTTTTTATTGTAAGCCCTGGCCATCCTCTTACGATATAATTGGCCATGACTAAGTGCCTTCAAACGTTTTTCTTCTATTAAATTGAGTTGATCATGTCTAGACTGTATCCATTCAGCTTCTTCTAATTCTGCTTCCATTAGCACTCTTAGTGAAGGTATTTCCACTTCCACTGGTAAAACTGCTTCCATTCCATAGACTAAGGAGTATGGGGTTGCCCCTGTAGAAGTCCGGATTGAGGTTCTGTAAGCATGTAGAGCAAGTGGCAGCATTTCATGCCAATCTTTAAAACTCACTACCATCTTTTGAATAATCTTCTTTATATTCTTATTTGCTGCTTCCACTGCCCCATTCATCTTTGGTCTGTAAGGCGCTGACTTGTGGTGGGTAATCTGAAATTGTTCACACATCTTCCTCATGTCTTTGTTCTTAAGGTTTGAAGCATTGTCTGTTACTATGGCACTTGGCAAACCATAGCGGCAAATGATGTTGTGCTTCAAAAACTTAAGAACATGGCTACTCGTAATGTTTGCATAAGAAGCCGCTTCTACCCACTTGGTAAAATAATCGATTGCTACAAGTATAAACCTGTATCCATTTGATGCCTTTGGAGAGATCATTCCAATGACATCTATACCCCACATAGAAAAAGGCCACGGAGATGTCATACTGTGTAATTCACTTGGGGGTGCATTCTTGTTATCTGCTTACACTTGGCATAAATGACACCTTTTAACGTGCATATAGCAATCATGCTCCATAGTCGACCAGTAATATCCCAATCGCAGAATCTTCTTGGCAAGCATATGCCCATTCATATGGGGTCCACACACTCCTCCATGTACTGTTTCAACTATCCTTTCTGACTCGGTTTTTGCAACACATCTAAGTAGTATATCATTGTGTGATCTTTTGTACAACTGCCCACCACTTAGTAAGAACTGTCCTGCCAGCCTCTGTATTGTTCTTTTCTCTGTAGAGGTGACATTTTCTGGTAAAGTTCGATCCTTCAGGAAATTCTTAATGTCTTGAAACCATGGCACTTCTTCTTCTGGGGTTTCTTCTAGAACAAGGCAGTAAGCTGGTTCATCTCTGACTTCAATTTCTAATGGTCTAATATCAACCCCTTCTGGCATACTAACCATTGAAGCCAATGTTGCTAAAGCATCTGCAAACTGGTTTTTGGCCCTTGGCATATAATTGAAGGAAATTCGAATAAACTTGGTGCTTATTTCTTCCAAATACTGGTGATAGGGGATCAATTTGTGATCCTTGGTTTTCCATTCACCAGTTGTTTGGAAGATGATAAGACTCGAATCTCCATATACGTCAAGTTCCTCCACTTCATGGTCTAAGGCTGCTTGCAACCCAATTATGCATGCTTCATACTCTGCTATATTGTTCGTGCATTGGAACCTTAACTTCACTGCGATTGGGATATGTGCCCCATCTGGCTTGATCAGGACAGCCCCTATTCCATTTCCATTCATATTGGCGGCCCCATCAAAAAACATTTGCCATGAGCTTTCACCTTCTTCCTCTTCAGCAAACAGGATTGCCTCATCAGGGAAGTTGGTCTTTAAGGGTTGGTATTCTGGTAAAGGGTGTGCAGCCAAGTGATCTGCAATGGCTTGACCCTTAATGGCCCTTTGTGTGATATAGGTGAGGTCAAATTCAGAGAGCAACAACTGTCACTTTGCTGTTCTGCCAGTTAAAGCTGGTTTCTCAAATAGATACTTCAAAGGGTCCATGCGGGATATCAATAAGGTGGAATGACTAAGGAAATAGTGCCTTAGTCTCTGAGTTGCCCATACTAAAGCACAACAAGTCTTTTCTAAAGGGGAATACTTTGCTTCATATTCTGTAAATTTCTTACTCAGGTAGTAAATCGCCCTCTCCTTTCTGCCTGTATCGTCATGCTGTCCTAAGACACACCCCATTGATGTCTCCAAAACTGACAAGTATAGGATTAGTGGCCTTCCTGGAGTTGGTGGTACTAGCACGGGTGGGTTTAATAAGTATTCCTTTATTGTGTCAAAGGCTTCTTGGCACTCATCATTCCAGACTGTCGGGTTATTCTTTCTTAAAAGTTTGAAAATTGGTTCACAGATAGCGGTGAGCTGTGCTATGAACCGGCTTATGTACTGAATCCTCCCAAGAAAACCCCGAACTTCCCTCTCGGTTCTAGGTGATGGCATTTCAATGATGGCTTTAGCTTTAGCTGGGTCAATCTCAATTCCCCTTCTGCTTACTATAAAACCCAATAATTTTCCTGATGTAGCCCCAAAGACACACTTAGCAGGGTTAAGCCTTAGACTGTATTTCCTAGGTCAAATACCTTCTTCAAGTTGATCAAGTGGTCTTCTTCCTCACATGATTTGGCTATCATATCATCCACATAAACCTCCATCTCCTTATGGATCATATCATGGAATAAGGCTGTCATGGCCCTCTGGTAGGTTGCTCCAGCATTCTTAAGTCCAAAGGGCATGACAGTGTAATGGAAGGTACCCCAAGGGGTGATAAAGGCTGTCTTCTCTTGGTCTTCCTTAGCCATCTTAATCTGATTATACCCAGAAAACCCATCCATGAATGAGAATAGACTATGTACAGCGGTGTTATCCACCAGGATGTCTATGTGTGGAAGTGGAAAATCATCCTTTGGACTTGCCTTATTCAAATCTCTATAATCTACGCACATTCTGACCTTTCCATCCTTCTTTGGCACTGGCACTATATTTACAAGCCATTCGGGGTATGTGGAAACTGCTAAGAATCCGGCTTGGAATTGTTTAACCACTTCATCTTTAACCTTCAATGTCCACTCAGGTTTTAACCTTCTCAGTTTCTGCTTAACTGGCTTAGAGTCTGGTAGAATGGGTAGCCTGTGCACCACCATATCTGTGTCTAACCCCGGCATATCCCGATACGACCATGCAAACACATCTTCATAATCAGCCAAAAATCGTATCATTTCATCCCGCTGTACCTCAGATAGGCATACCCCAATCTTCACTATTTTTGGGTCATCTTCGGTCCCTAGGTTGATAGATATGGTCTCTTCAATATTGGGTTGGACCCCCTTTTCATGACGCTCTAATTGATATGTGATTTCTTTTGGAACGTCGTCTTCTTCGTCCTCGGTCTCTTCTTCAACCCCCATTAGGTCAAAGTCGAGCTCAAGGTCGAAGTCATACTCATCCTGATCCAATTCCGTTTGCTTATATGGTTCATAAATGGTTTGGACCTTTTTGAAAACTTTATCTTTTCTAGAAAAAACTGAAAAATCTTTTTGTGTTATTTGAGAGCCTTCTACAAAATCTTTCCCTGAAGACGAAGGCTCATTAAAACCTTCAGGAAAAGGGCATTCCACTAATGGAGTTTTTTTTTGGAAGCCATGTCTGTTTGCCAAACAAACGCGGCTTCAAAAGTAAGGGGAGTTTCCTCCCAATTATTCAGAATGAAAGAATCTGGGGCAGGGATACAAGCCTGCTCCTCAAGCTTAGGGTCTGCATCTGAGATCACCAGTACTGGGTGAGTTGCATCGCCTGCTTCTTCTGTAGGGCCAGTTCCAGATGGAACTTCTACTGTAGCCCAATCAATAAAAGGTAGCTCCTCTGCTACTTTTTCTTGGTTGCCTTCTGTCATGGTAAAGAATGCCCCTATGTCCTCAGAAAAATCCTGCTTTTGTTCTGTCTGTGGCCCAGGCCCACCAGATGCTTGTGGAGGTGGAGGTGGAACATATGGTTGTATGGTGGAGGGTTTGGGTTTCTGGAATGGGTTGATATTGTAGTATGGAGGCTTAGATTGATCCTCAGGAGGAGACAGCTGAATCATGTGAGACAGCTTAGGAAAAGTTTCCCTGATGTGCGGGAATTTCATAGCTTCTATCTGCCCCTGACTTTTCCATCTCCTTGGCTTGGACCCAATCCTGCTCTGTGAACCATCTTCTTAACCTGTATTGGTTCTATCCTTCCTTGTAGGTTAACCCCCAGTCCTTTTCCAGGGTGAAAATGGTACTTTTCTAATACATTTTTGACCATTTTTTCAGCACAGGTCAATTTTCCTTCTTTTTGCTGATATCCCCCAGGTATATAATTCACAGCTTCAAATTGAAAAGAGTGAAACGCCATTTTATCTGCTGTCATTTCCGTGTTAATACAGGGTACATCAGGGGACCACATGGGGGGAACCAAGTTTTCGGCCAGGACGGTAATCACCTTTTGCCCTCTTATATACTTGACTCTCTGGTGGAGGGTAGATGGTATAGCCCTAGCTGTATGAATCCACGGCCTTCCTAGGAGTAGGTTGAAAGCCGCAGGTATATCCATCACTTCAAATGTTATGTTGAAAATATACGGTCCAATTGTGACCGGCAGTTCAACCTCCCCTAGGGAGTGTGTTTTAGAGCTGTCAAATGCTCTTATAATTCTTCCATTTTGTTTTATTTTGTTTCGCTCCAGATTGAGCTTAAAAAAGGTTACTAATGGGCAGACATTGAGGGCTGACCCATTATCAATCAAGACTCGGGCTATCATGCAGCCCTTACTGAGCACAGCAATGTGCAATGGATCCACATGGTGGTATCCTGCTGGACTAATTTCAGTTTCAGAAAAGGTTATGACATTATGGGATAAAATTTGACCCACCATCCGGCCTAGTTGGTCTGGTTCAATATTTTTAGGCACATGGGCCCCCTGGAGTATCCTTAACAAGGAGTCCCTATGTTTTTCAGAATTTAACAATAGGCCCAGTATTGAGATCTGGGCAGGGACTTTGTTCAACTGCTCGAGGACATTGAACTCACTCTTTTTTATTACCTTCATGAGGTCAGCAGCCTCACTGTTAGTTACCTGAGGTGCCTCTTCCCCTACTTTGGCCTTGCCTTTATTTCTTTCTTCTTCTTTATCCTTCTCGGTTTCTTTCTGTTTTTCTTCCACCCCTACACTCTTTCCTGACCTCATCATAAGGTTCACTTCTTCCTTGTTTTCAGCTGCAGGGCATGTAGTAGTAAATGCTTCACTGTAGTTCCATGGTACAGCCGATTCAATGTAGGAAGGCTTAGGGACATTCACTACTAATGGGGGAAGTTTGGACTTGGCGATGGAAGTCTGAGTAATAGGAACATTAACAACCCATGGAGGAAGTTGTTTTGGTTGGGGGTTTGCAGAAGTGACTGATGCACTAAGGGGGTCACAATTTATGACCAATGGTGGCTTAAACTGAATGGGCGGAGTAAAAGTGGATGGATGGCAATTAATGACCAAAGGTGGCTTGGTGATGTTCATCTGGGCCATGAGGGATGAGACCCGGTCCAAAGATGAGCTAATGTTCTTTGCAGCACTATCATTCCCCTTTGAAATCATGTTTATTTCTTTGCCTTCACTTCTCCTGTCAAAATATACTTTGACTGTTGTCCCTATGGGAGCAATTAATTGAGATGGGTCAAAGGTTATTTTGTCAGTAGAGATGACTCCTATGACATTAGATGGGCCTGCCCCGTGATGCTGAGGCAGTGGGTTTTGTCCAATATCTGTTCTTGGAGGATTGGGCGCCCCTGTATTGAAAGACAGGGTATTCTGGTCTAGTAAATCCTGAATGGCATGTTTCAAAGGCCAGCACTTGTCTGTAGGGTGCCCAGGTGCACCCATATGGTAATCACAAGTGGTGGAGGGGTCAAAATTTCTCCCCTTAGATGCATTCGGATTAGGTTCTCTTAAGGTGATATACCCTCCTTGCAATAAAGTGGGCAGCAATTGAGAGGGAGTCATTGGAATAGGGGTGAAAACCCTATTTCTCCTTGCTGCAAAATAGGCGTCCTTTTCCTCTTTGGTAAAAACCCTTTTTTGGTCTAAAGGTGCTGCTGAAACATTGACCCTCATAGGGGCCTGGGTGGATGGAGATGGAGTAGGAAAATGAGCAGGTACGTTGATTTGTATGGGCTTGTTAGGGCCAGATGGTGGCTGTACCATGTTTACCTCACCCTCCTTCTTGTTCCCATTCTTTTTTGTCCCGCTTCCTTTCTTTAGGTTGGGGTCCTGCTGGCTAACCATGGCAGAGTGGTCAATTATCTTACCTGACCTTATTCCATCTTCAATTCGGTCAGCCACCTGAACCAAGGCTGCAAAATTAGTGGTGGTCTGACCCACCAAGTGACTGTAGAATGGTTGACCCAAAGTGCTTATGAAGGTAGAAATCATTTCCTGTTCTAGCATGGGTGGCCTGACCTGAGAGGCTGTCTCCCTCCATCTCTTGGCATATTGCCTTACAGTCTCTTCCCTTCCTTTGCTCATTCTCATAACGTCGTACCTATCTGGCATGATCTCTGAATTGAACCGGTATTGAGCCAGGAAGGCATCGGCTAGGTCCTTCCATCTTTTGATCTTCCCATGGTCCAGAGTGGCGAACCATCTTAATGCGGTTCCTGTCAGGCTCCTTTGGAAAAGTTGGATCAAGATACCCTCATCCTGCCCGAACTGGCATAGGGCACCGCAATACAACTTTAGGTGGCTCATGGGGCAACCAGTGCCATCATACTTGTCCAAGTCTGGGCACTTAAACTTAGCCGGCAGGTTAACATTGGGGTATAGGCACAGGTCTTCAAAATTGGTGCCTCCAAAGTTGTTTACCCCTTTGACTTCCCTAAGTTCATCTTGGATCATTTCTAGCTTATGCATGAACTTTCTTTCAACCTCTTCCCTTATCCTTTCCTTTTCCTTGGCCTTGTTTGATTCAGCTATTTCATCCCTGGTCAGTATAGGTTCAGGGGTGGGTTCATAGACGGGTTCAGGAGTTGGTTGCACTGGAGGTGGAACGTTGACTTGGGGTGGAGGTGCAGGGTTGGATGTGGATGCCTGGTTCTGGGCCTGCATTTGTTGGGCTTGCACTTGTTGGGCCTGTACTGACAGTATGTTCTCTAGCATTCGGGCTAGTCCTGCCACTTGTTCTTGGAGTAGAACGATATCTGGATGAGGAGCATCAACTTCATCTTCAATGGGATTCATGGCTCGAGCTCTTGATCTGGTTACAGGAGCTATGATTGCGAGTGTATTAGTACCTGGTGAAATAAAGAGAAAATATCAGTGCCAATTTAATCTTATTCACATGCCTATGAATGCCTATGTGCAAGCTGGGTGAACACGAGTTTGGATTTTTTTTTTCTTTATTTGCTTCTTTTTTTTTTTATTTATTTTTTTTTATTTTTTATTTTATTTTGAATTGAATTGTTGGAATATTCTAGGGCTTCCAACAGGTCCCACAAAAGAGAGAAAGGTCTGAAATTCAAAGGCTTTCAGAGGCCCGGGGGTTTTTTTTTTTTTTGAAAAAGGTCTGAAATTCAAAGGCTTTCAGAGGCCCAGGGATATTTTTGGAAAAGGTCTGAAATTCAGAGGCTTTCAGAGGCCCGGGGATTTTTGATAAAAGTCTGAAATTCAAAGGCTTTCAGAGGCCCAGGGATGTTTTGATGAAAGTCTGAAATTCAAAGGCTTTCAGAGGCCCAAAAGGAAAAGGTCTGAAATTCAAAGGCTTTCAGAGGCCCAAAAGTTCTGAAATTCAAAGGCTTTCAGAGGCCCAAAAGAAAAAGGTCTGAAATTCAAAGGCTTCCAGAGGCCCAAAAGAAAAAGGTCTGAAATTCAAAGGCTTTCAGAGGCCCAAAAGTTCTGAAATTCAAAGGCTTTCAGAGGCCCAAAAGAAAAAGGTCTGAAATTCAAAGGCTTTCAGAGGCCCAAAAGAAAAAGGTCTGAAATTCAAAGGCTTCCAGAGGCCCAAAAGTTCTGAAATTCAAAGGCTTTCAGAGGCCCAAAAGAAAAAGGTCTAAAATTCAAAGGCTTCCAGAGGCCCAAAAGTTCTGAAATTCAAAGGCTTTCAGAGGCCCAAAAGAAAAAGGTCTGAAATTCAAAGGCTTTCAGAGGCCCAGGGTTTTTTGAGAAAAAGTCTGAAATTCAAAGGCTTTCAGAGGCCCAAGAGTTTTGAAAAAAAGTCTGAAATTCAAAGGCTTTCAGAGGCCCAGGGATTTTTTGAAAAATCTGAAATTCAAAGGCTTTCAGAGGCCCAGGATTTTTTTGAGAAAAAGTCTGAAATTCAAAGGCTTTCAGAGGCCCAGGGATTTTTTGAAAAATCTGAAATTCAAAGGCTTTCAGAGGCCCAGGATTTTTTGAAAAATCTGAAATTCAAAGGCTTTTAGAGGCCCAAGAGTTTTGAAAAAGTCTGAAATTCAAAGGCTTTCAGAAGCCCAAGGAACCTTTCTCTATTTTTTTTTTTTTTATATATATATATATATATTTTTTGTTGTTTTTTTTTTTTTGAAGCATTTTATTCAAACTTGTTTCCCTTTATCATTATTTAAAGGTTAAATGAACATTTTAGTGGGAAAAACTGATTAAAGTTGAATATTCCGAGAAAACCGTATACACAGTACGGTCCAGCTTTGCCCGTATTCAAATTACGAGCAAGCTGTGACCGTATGGAAAACACGGGCGAGCTTAGCCCGTATAACTAATACGGGCAAGCCCAGCCCGTGTACTAAATGCGGTTTTACGGAACTCTGTTATATTTTTCTCAGTTTTTTCATGGTTTGGTCACTTTCATTGTTCATCCAAACGTACGGTTCACCCATTGCAGAGCTTCTAAACTGTCCCAAAGTGGACTTTGGCCTTTTTGCTAAAACACATGCTTGGGAGGGCACATGTACCCTCCAAATTGACATCATACTCAAGAATTTGATACCCTTTTGTTGCCTCCTGTGTGTACATAGGGTATGATTGATTCTAAACAGAGTTAGAAACTCTTCCTATGGGCTGCACCAACTTTTAGAACATATGCATATTTTGGGACCAATTTTATCCCAAACCCATGGGTACCATGACACCCCTATGACATGAAAATAATGCAAAACAATAGGATTACCTTTTTACCTTGTTTACCTTGAATATAGCATCCGCATTATGCCCTGGTTTGTAAGCCATGCACACGGCCTTCCCACAATCATACAAACCCACATCCCCACGTAATTGTATACTTTAGCCAAAAACGTGTAACTCCACCTTCAAGCGTAGGGGTTTTGGGTTTTGGCTTAATGGCAACTTAGCACTCAAGCCTAGTGATGACCAGAATCCCAGATCCACGTTATCATCACATCATTAGCTCAAAGTTCTAAGGTGAATGTTTTCACTTTCGCTTTCCGAAGTATCGACCTCGTTGCGCCAAGCTACACACATTCGGGTTCAACTTCCTATAGGTTAAGGGTAGGCCGTGTAAAAATAAAAGGTGCACAGTGCATTGTAAAAATAGGTCACATTCACAACGTCCCAAACCCTTGCCACTCTTTTCGCAGCCATGCATAAACAAACCAAGGCATAATAGTAAAGCATATTTAAAATAAACAAGTAAATAAAGCATTCCTATAGCACCCAAAACATGCTCATAAAAAAAATCATCTAATCATGCAAACATATGATCATGTTATACACCCAAAATCATCATGGAGATCATGCAGAAAATTAACATATGCTATCCTAAAAATAAGCATATTTCAGCAAAACGGACCTCCCCTACGCATGTTTGTAGAAACAATCCTATAAATCAAAATTAAGCATGTTTCTACCCCCATGAATTCTTAAGCAATAATTCAGATTTAAAACGTACTCAACATGCTTAAGAACACAAAATAGCAAGCAAAAAAAAAAAAATCAAAAACATGAACAAACACCAAAAGGCTCAAATCCACAAGTCCCCAGCAGAGTCGCCAATTGTGAGACATGGGAAAAAATCAAATCTAATGATTTCCTCAATCATCACACGGGATTAAATTAAACAAAGAGTCGCCACCATTCAATTTAGGTGTGAATGGACACCAAAATATTAAACAAGCACAAAAGGCAATTTTTAGGGCAAAATATCCCTCCTAAAAAAAACAACCAGAGATGGGTAAGGGGATTAAGTTATGAACAGGGGAAGGTGTTAGGCACCCCTATTCATCCACACAAGGTGGTTGCCAGGTATTGTTCATGTTTAAAATAAAGGAAAAAGCTTGCTATAAAAATCACACAAAATCACAAAAAAGACAAAATTGTATGGTTTTTTCATATGAATATTCTGATTGATCCAGAACTATCAAACATGATCATACCATTCCTAGGGTTTCATGATCAAAATAAAATTGAGATAAAATCAAATAAAATCAATTTAAAGTGAAAAATCCAAAAATCTGGCTTCAAGTCAAATTCTAGAAATCTAGAAAAATATGATTTTTATAAAATATTTCAAAATTTAACTTGAATAGTCCAGGACATAGATAAAGCCTACATTTCACATTAAATCAGAAAATAAAAACCAAAAAGACCCACGTTGATGAAAAACACCAAAAGGGGAGAACTTAGACCGTAGGGTCTTCTCTCAATAATGAAAAACAATTTAAAAACCACATCATGAAACCCTAGAATTTATTTTCAGGCTTCTGGATTCAGATCTACCATATTGATCATGATAAATCCAAGATCCTAGCCTAAAATCACAAAAATCACGAAAACAGTGCTGTAGGTGCAAAAGTGGCAAAAATCCAAATTTTATCAAAAAGTGGGGATCTCATGCTATAAACATCATGGACTCATGTTATTCATTCAGATTCATCATAAAAAGCATTAAAACATGATCAGGATATTCAAAACAGCCACATCTCACAAATTAGAGCACATGGGGGTCTACCCTACGGATCCACCTGTTCCCCTTTCCCCTAGTTCTCTCTTCACGTTTTACGGCTAGAGAGACTCTTGAGGTACTTAGAGATAGGTTTGGTTACACAAACACAATCACAGGCTTTATTCTAGAAAAAGGGAAAAAACAGATATGGGGTTCTATTCTAGGGATCCACCTGTTCCCCTTTCCCCTAGTTCTCTCTTCACGTTTTACGGCTAGAGAGACCCTTGAGGTACTTGGAGACAAGTTTAGGGATACAAAAACAGATATGGCCTTATTCTACAGCAATAGAGATGATCCTATTACTTCTAGAATTGAAGACAGAAAATAAAAAGGGATAGGGGACTTACCTGGATTGAGCAGGCAAAGCAGCAGGGATTCCTTTCCTTCTCTTGGAGCTTTTGATTCTTCAAAATTTCGTGGCCCTTAGCTAGAGGAGAGAGCCTCTATTTATAGACACACCCAGGGGCAAGGCTGGTCCAGAAGGATATATCCTGATTCTCAGGATAGAGTGAAATATAGAGATGATGCCCATCCATAGCCATCCAAGGTGACTTCAGCGAATAAAAGACATAATCCGCTCGTTTAAAGATATATTAGACTTCAAATAAAGCTCGGAAATCGAGAGGATGACAAAACTTGCACGTGTCTTTAATGCCCGTAAATACACTACGGTCCAACGGGGACCGTATAGATACTACGGGCGCGCCTGCCCGTAGATATTTTGCGGGCGAGATCGGCCCGTGAAGTCAATACGGGCAAAGCCTGTTCATTCTATTTTTAGGCCTTTTTGACCTGTTTTAAGCTCTAATTACATGTTTTTATTATTTTCTCATTTGGCAGTGCAATTTGGGGTGTCTACACCCTTCATCTACACAACATGAATATCTGCAAAGGTAAAAGAGACCAAGCATGTGGTCTTAAGGGAGGATGAGTGACACTTTCACATTTTTTTTAAGGTGTTTTTAGGTGCTGGGTTATCATGACTTCATTTCAGTTAAGTGGGGAGTATGTTCCCCTTTTGTGACCTTCTAATGTATCCCTAACTTAACCCCCTATATCCTTTCTCATACATTTGTTGTTTTTATTCCTTTTGCTACTTACTTTGGCCTCTCCATGATGTGTGATCTTTGCTGACATTGTAGTTCTTGGAGTACTCATGTATGTGTAGGGAAATCCCATCACCATGCTTCCTTCCACTTAGCTATTGGTTTACCCCTCTTTATATGTCCTTGTTTTAAGCATGTAAATAAACCACTCTCATTCTCTGATTTTTACTGATTCCAGCATGTTCCCCTTCCCCTTTAGCATACTAATGTTTTGGGTCATTAACATGTCCCCCTTTTGCCCCCTTCTTGGTTTACTGTTTTGGGTGTTAACATGCTCCCCCAGCCCCTTTGCTTGGCTGTTATTTTACCAACCAAAGTGCCACTGATTTGGTGCACTAACACATCCCCCTTCTCCCCTCAGCAGTTGCTGATTTCAGCACGTTAATGCACCCACATTCCCCCCTAATCCAGCCCCTTAGCACCATGCATGAAGGCTCCACTCCCTACCCTTTCTTTGCATTGTTTCCACCCCTTTAGTATGCCTGAACTCCCCTTGACAGCTACTATTTCTGGCGTATTCACTCACCCACCTGCACCCCTAGGACAACCCATTGAGTACCATGCATGGGGGCAGCCCCTCCCCCAATCCTCATACACTTCCCACCCTCATTAGCATGCTTAAACCTCCCTTAATGGCTGCTATTCTCAGCACCTACAGCAAGTGTTCTTGCCATGTGAACTTTTATAGCATGTTTGCCATCATACCCATTGAATGCATGTATGACCCCCTCACTTTAGCATGCATGCTAGGTTGCTTTCCCCCCATGCCACCGGCTTCCCTTGGTATGAGTTTGATCTTACCTGTCTTGATCCATGTGCATGGTATTTCTTTTGGACTCAAGCATGCTTCAGCCTCTTTGTTTAATTGTATCTCTTAAGGACTTTGATGCTTGCTGTTTTGTGTGAACTCAGAGACTCAAAACAGGGATAGCATTGTCCCTGTTTAGCTGTTATAGGTGGCTCAAGCGGGAGGAGGCAGCTCCCTATGCCTCCCCCCGCCTTTCTTTGTTGCAAAAAAACCTCAAAGGAGACCAAAGTGGGATATCCCCCCATTCCCTGAACCAATGTGGGCCTGCACTAGGGCCCACATAACCTAGGAGCCCATTCGGGAGCCCAAGAAAGCCATCCCATTCGAAAAATCCCGAAAAAGAGCCATTTCAAGCTGATCCGACAACTTAGGTCGAATCAGCAGAGGTTTATTTGTTGCCGACCACCCTGGTCGGCTACATGTGTTTGTATGTGTAGCCGACTAGTTAGGTCGGCTACACTATAAACTCAATTTTGTGCCTTTTATGATTTCATATTATTTTTTCATGTTCCCACAATTAAACCAAGCAAGCCAATAGGGTTTCCGGGTCACCCGGAAACCCAAGATGGGACTTGGACCAACCCGGTCCAACCAGACACATTTGTGGGCCCTCCAACGGGGCCCACCAAGCCCAACAAACGCAATGGAACATAAACAAGTAACTTAAGTAAATTAATTAAATCAAGTGGGCTAAACCCAATGCGGCCCACTCAAAAGCCCGATTTGTAGCATGATGGTTTATTTAGAATGGTTTGGCTGAGACCACGGGCAAGGGCCTATCGAGCCCACCAAGCCCACTAACCAAACAAGAAATGGTTCAAACCCTAACTTCAAGAATCTAGGGTTTTCAAGCCTAAGTCTGGATTGCGGGCCCCAAGCCCAATGTCTAGCCCAGATTGGAGAATTAATCAAAGATAAACCTAAATCATTTGGTTACCATTGTGTGGCCCACCTAGGGGCCCGCGAATCAATCCAGGCCCGCTTTGCATGGAAATCACTTAATCCCCAATTTGAACAATTAAAAAAAATCAATTCATTAAACCAAAACCCAAAGGGCCTCTCAGGCTCAAACAGAGGCCCACAAGGGGACATGTGGGCCATGCTCGACCCACCAAGGGATCCGTGGGCCTTCCAACGGGGCCTACCCAGTTAGACCTAGTTCACATTAATTAAACAAGATAAAACCAAATAAAGGGACCCACACCATTCAGGTGGTCCCACCAGACTTAACCGATTTGTGCATGCTGGATTAGGAATCAGGTGAGCGAAAACCGAGTTGACTCAAACCAGAAAACCCATGGGACCCGTCATCCGACGGGGTGGACCGAGGTGTCTACGGACTTCCCCGGACCGCAACCGAGACCCTACTTAAAATCTCAAGCCGCAGACCAGCCTAAATAGACAAACCTAGGCACCAGGTGTCCGCCTGTACCCCATCAGGCGGTGGCGACTCCAACCTTCCCGTTTCACTCATCCGGAGGCATGCAAATCCGTGCGCCCCATGGTGCGGCGTTTCCGACGCACGCACAATGGAGACGGCCGCTTATCCGCACATACAGGGTACTCACCAGCAATATAAAAGCTCGAAAATGAGACCCTACAGACATGAAGACCCCCCAAATGCAACCTAACTTGCAAAGGAAGCGCGAGCACAAATGGGAATGATCAGCCCAAAATAAATACCCCTCCACTATATAACTTAGCCTATGGATCCATATACAACTATGCCCGCTAAACACAACTCACACATAATTCAATTTATTCTGTTTACAATTGATTACCAATTCATATGCATATTCCCGTAAACCATGATCTCAAATCAATTATCATAACTCAATTTCAAGTAATATACATGTCTCAATCTCATCAACCTGAAATTGAACCCTTTTGAAAAAAACACATTTAAAACTACTAATAAATATCCAAACCAGATTCCATAAATATTGACGCACCCGAAACATAGTTATTAAAAGTTTAGACAAGTTATAGTTCACATTCATGAGCAAAAATAAGATTCCTATGACTTGACTAAAATTTCCCTAATTAAAATACCTATTAATGCCCAACTTCTGTATTTAACACCTAAGGTATAACATTTTGTATTTTCTGGTATCTTTCACTTCCAGCAATTCACACAGACCCATATTGAATCTTAAGAGTTGGTTCTAATTCTCAAATTTATGTTTAACTTAATCTAATCCCTTATTTCCAAAACCTTGTCCTTTAAGACACCCAATTGCATTCATTGTCCAAATTATTAGTTTTAATACCAAATTAAATTCCGTTAGTTCCTACACCTCAATTTAACTCCTATACAGGTGTTACAATAATTAAATTACTAGGAAAAATTATTAACCATTAAATTAGACCTAAAATCCCCAAATATTTAAAATTGACTTAAGTCGCTCGGCATGGTCGCTCAGGCGATCGTGCTAAGCACCCATACTAATTTCGGCAGATTTCCCAGATTTTCTAATTTTCTTATTTTTGGGTTGTTTCTTCTATTTTAATTGTTCTAAATTTATTTCTTATGAACCAAAATCACACCTACAACACCCTAGACTTATTTGTATCAATTAATTGTAATTCCTAGGTCATCTACAAAGATCAAACCTATATTCTTAAATACTTTCATACTTTTCTTTCAAGATCAAGAAAACTCATCGATGAAACCAAACGTAACCATGAAATATATTTTGTCTAATCAAATCAATCACGAATAAATCAAAAACACATAAATCATGCAATTCTTCCAATTTTCAAGTGATTACTACTTTCTTTAATATGCAAAAATCCATCTTCTCTTGTATCCCAAATTGAATCCGAACTTATGTTATTTTTTGCACCAACCTGGGCTTACCAAACAAGACCTCCACCGTTTAGATTGTAGTCCTACCAATCATGAATAAAACCTCCAAGTTTCAGGTCGATCCAACAGTTGGATCTCTCCTGATCTAACTTTGATGACTGCTGGTTGGAGGTTTCTGCAACAACTCCTTTCTCTTGTTGACTTTCTATTTTTCTCTTCCTCTCTCTCTTTACTCTCCAAACATGGGAGTTACTTTTTCTCCTCTTTTTCCCCTATATAACTTGATTAAAAGAAACCCTAAACTTGTTTTAATGACTTGCTTAAATAGACCAACCTTAAAGGTGTTCAATTAGGATTAGGAAAACTTCTAATTAATTCCTACTTTCTCTCCTCCTTCTAATTCCCTTTTAGTATTTTACATATTAAGTCTCTTACTAACTAAACTCCTTTCTTTATCAAATTTTAGTTCATATTTTATATCTATTTCTAAATATTATCTAAACACCCTATATAGTCACTTTTTCTCCAAATTAAGACCACTAATTAAGTATAATTACCCAATTGCCCTTTTTCCCTTCTTTTATGCTATAATTATTACTATTCAACTTCAAACTTAACCTAATAAGTTTTAAACTTCTATTTTCCAATTCTATTACTTATTTAATAATTTAGTTCATCAATTGCCCATTTGGAATTTACTAAAATACCATATTTCTTCTCCTAGATTGATTTCATTTGAAAATTCTCTTTTATTTACAAATTATTATTTATTTGAATTATCAATCCTCTAAATTTTCATTCTTTTATTTCCACAATACTCAAACCCTTATTTTCTTTTATTTATTTATGCCTTAATCATTATACAAAATTTCGGGGTTTTACAGCTTATGCAATGAGTTAAGCAACTGATTAATTAGAAATTACAGACAAGTCGCCTAACAAGATAGCTCAAGCGATCATGTCGAGCGCTCATCAAATAGTAGCTAATTCCAGAAACTTGAAACATGTGTTCAAGACAATAAAACCTATTCTGTAAATTATAATCGTCTCTAATAACATCCAAAATCATATATGTAATACGCAAAATCAAGCCATTCAATCAAAACAGTATTAAACAACATTTAACGACTACTCAATGTGTTACCTACCTCTATACGCTCAAGAGAAAGTTGTCTCTCCTTCTTCATCTTTTCTCTTCTTAGTTTAGGATCTGATCTCTTCCTTTTGAGCAACCCAAAACTCCTTGTGGAATACAGAACTCTCCAAGTGCAACAAAACTCCACAGTTTCTCTTCTCCTTCTCTCGGTTCTTCCTTCTCTTTTCTCAGCCGCCAGAGAACAATCTACGAAGAGTATACAATTAGACGTATACAACAATAAGAAACCCTATTTTAATTCATGCTATCCCATGTATCTCACCTCTACCAACTACCGTACAACTAACCAATCAGATTTAAATAAACTTTAACATTAGACTCACCCCAATATCTCATGATCCAACGGTTGGATTTGCATCATACTCCAGATCTCCCTCATCCATGTGATCACCTATATAATTTATTACAAATTTTAGTAAGGACCACATTAAAAATACAGATATTTATTTAATTAAAAATTCCTAAAAATTTCAGGGTCTTACAGCCGAATACACGATCATCGTCTTATTGCGGGAGAACCCAACTAATACATGGATCATCTTATTGCGGGAGAACCCAACCAGTACAACAAAGGGTTGGAATGTACTATCCAATCATAGTCCAAGTACACAAAGTGCTAGTGGGCTGTAACACCCTGGTTCTGGATCAATTGTCCAACCCCGAAGTGCTAGTGTATATGGGTCAAAGCAACTAAAATTCAGAATAATTTAAAACTTTATTCATGTCATTATCAGAGTTATTATGCAGAAATCTGAAATAGAATTCAATTACAATTAACTTAACATTTTCCAATTCTTTTTGAACTCATAACTGGTTCTGTTAAACCCCAGACTTCTACACCATTAGCACACCCTAAGCAGAGTAATTTATTGTGTAAGTGAAGCTGGAGAAGCTCAGACTTAAAGCTAGCCAAGTAGCTAAGTCCCGACTTATCAGAAATGAATAAAGGTTAGCAATCCCGAGACTCTTAATTAAGTTTAATTAGCGAGACGAAAAATAGCTAAGTGGTGGTTTGTATTGTGCGTAATAGAAGGAGAAGGGCAAAGCTGGAAATTTCCCTAGAGCGTGTGGAGGAAAATTTTCTAAGTATGGGAATGGGGGTTTGCTCCATTCGTATGAAAAACAACCACTCTTCAACTTCATCTTCATCTTCTTCTTCCACTCACTCTGTAAAACCCCTAATTTTCTGGAAAATTTAAAAATTAATATTTTAGTGATTAAATTAATGTTAATTAGTGAAATTTGCAGAGAAAGGAGATTATTGATTTAAATCAAAAAGTTGCTTGAGCTGGTCGGGCTATTTAAGTAATAAGGTATGAGGAACTTCCAGAAATTTCAATTAGTTGATTTTGCTCGGATGAGGTGGCAAAGATAATTGATATTAACTCTAATTGAGCTGCCGGTATAGGAATTGTGGTAGTGTGGCACCGCAGCAAATCATGAATTAAAAATTGGTTTGAGCGGCAAGTATAAATCACAGTGTAAACAAGCTCGTTGGTTTTGGTTGATTGTCGATCGATCGGATTTTGAGATCTCATAGAGAATAGAGATCCAGGAGCTAGGGTTGAGGAGGTGGAAACCGAATTGCTGAGGTGATCACAGAGAGGAGTGATCTGATCGTGAACCCTGCTCAGCAATTTAGAAGAGTGCTGCAGCAGAATTTCAATTCGTCAGGAGCAAGTAAGTTCTACAATTCAGGTCAATTTGGAGTAAGTTATCAATATATCTAAGATTTCATTTCATTTTATTGAGGCTTCAAATCTGGATTAAGATTTGTAAAAGTCTGAGAAATGGAGATTTATTGCAGAGGTGAAGTAAGCGTGAGTTGAAATTCTCTACAGGAAATTCGAACCTGTAGAATTGAGTCTTCAGCCAAGTAAATTTGCATCTAATCCGTGAGTAGCACAACCTTAATCGAATTTGCATGATTTTGATTGGAAATTGTTGGATAGAATGAGCATGTGTTGGATCTCTGTTTTGGCTGAGCTTTGTCGTCAATTTCAAATCATATTTGCTAGTCGTTCAACCTGATTTCCAGATTAGATTGATAGCTAATTATGCAAGCATTGTTATGGTGAAGAAGATTCGTAGGCAAATTAATCTATGATTCATGTTAGAACTAAGATATTGATTGCTGGATTCCAGTTTCGAAATTTGGAAAATAGCAGGAAACAGTTACTGTACGTGTATAGATAGTCGATCAAATTAATTTGTATTAATGTTTTAGGTATGCATATAGTGTTAGAATCATCTTGGAAACAAGTCGAATGCAAGCCTTTGATAAATTTGTTGTTGTGGCCATTGGCCGTGTTCAAATCTGGGCATATAGAGAGGGCGCCCAGCATTGCTGAAGATCGCCTACCTCCTGTAGAGGTCAGTGCCCAGCAGGTTTTGGTCTTTAAAAACTTAGCTTCAATTCTATGTTAGAGATTCTTCTAGGAATTGGTTATGAGAGTTAAGGAAGAGTAAAATTGATTTATTTGGAGTAGACAAGGGGTGTGAGAAACCATGGAGTGTATGCTCAATTTGCTAAAGTGGTTTGAATATGAGAATAAGTAGCTAAATCAGGTGGTTAGGTATTGGTTAACTAAATAGATTAAACCAAGTATACTCTAGAGGGTTAAAATTGTGATGAAGAAGTGTGAAAGAAAGACAGTAGCTCAGTGTTACATAAATCGAAATTTCTGTTATGGAATCTATGCTAAAGAAGGATAATGGTGGCTAGGGTAAATGGCTGTGTTATAGTGATTCAATTAAATCCAATTGTATGATAAAGACATGGTTAGGGAGGTAAAATTTTACCAGAAATAGTTGGAGTACTAAATAATAGATCAGTCCTAACCGAATCTCCACAGCTTTACTTGAATCTGGAAAAAAAAAAAAGAGCGCCTAGGATTGCTGACCATTGCTGACTTGGCGCCCAGCTCATGCTTAGGGTGATTCGAACCCAAATTCTTAGTTCCAGCAATGGGAAAAACATTTGGGAAGCTAACCAAGAGTAATTAAAGGATTACTGGAAAATAAGAGAGGTTGGTTTGAGAAATTCTTCAGGTACTAATATAGAATCAGCAACCTATCTAGGTGAATAAGAGGTGTCTTGTTATAAGTTCTGAGATTTTTCCAACAAATATAATTTGGGGTTTTTCAACACTTATAAGGAGGTATTATCTACAAGATAAAAGGGAGATGAAGAAAGGGAATTGGAGTGAGATATAGGTGCTGAACCTAGGTTTATACTTAATATTAAGTATGGAAATCAGGAAATGTAGTGATTAAGGAGTTGAAGGTTATCAAGAAACCTGAACTTATGTCTAGTCTCTAGATTGTTCTTTTGTAAAATATATTAGGAAAGATCCTCTAAGGATACTTTATAAATGATAAAAGGGATTGGAGTACAATATTAAATGCTGAAACAAAAATATTAAAGAGAGTTATATGAAGTAAGAGAGTTAAATAAAAAGCTGAGAATATTAGATTAAATAAAGTGAGTTAGAGTAAATTCTGTGGGAAAAAGTTTCCGATTGAGTATAAAATAAAGGCGACAAGTCTGAATTTAATATTATTACTAAATTTTGATATCTATATGCAGATTTGCCGGTTTAACCGTGCTTTGACAGTTTTACCAAATTTTGACTATAAAAGAGGATTTTAAGCACTATGTTGGAAAGGACTTTCTAAACTAATTTGTTATGGACAAATCTGATTTTTGGGAACTTTCATACACTTGGAGGATGTTCTTGTGAATCTAGATGGCTTGATGGTTACCTTACCTCTGTGTACTCGAGGATGCCCATGTACTTGGGGTTGGTTCCTCTGTGTACTCAGAGATGGTTGTGTGCTTGAGATAGCATGTTTTGGGTTTGGAGCAAGTTGATATTATTGATATTTCTGTTTTTGGCTTTAGCTCGAGTCTAGATGGCATAGCTCGGTGTGGATCCACATTTGTCAAGTTAAGAGCTAGGTAGTGGAATAAATTGTTTTCTTTGCTAGTCGTAATGAGTTGTTCACGCACGCGTTTCCACCGTGTACTCGGTGAGGCTTGATCGTGTACTCGGCTGGCTGCGGCTATCCCTCATTTTATCGTGTACTCGGACTGTGACTGGATTAGTACATGCCAACTCATCACTGTACTGGATGGGTTCTCCCGCAATAAGATGATGATCGTGTACTCGGCTTCGCACCTAAGCCGGGAGGTGGCATAGTGAACTTCGGCATTACCTAGTTAAGGGCAATCTTATTTCATGAGTCCACCGTGGACTTGTTTTTATGATTACACTTATGAATCGCTGTTATGCATTGACTGTTGATATTGCTCTTTATCAGTATATATGTTGTATTTAGATTACTCGGATTACTCTTAAAGGTTGGTTATCGTTTCGAATGCATGTTTTACTATTGAAGCATGTTTTAGAACTAATATAAATGTTTTGTGCATGCATGTGCTACTTGCTGGGATATTTGTATCTCATTCCGTTTTGATTTGTTTTGTTTTCAGATCCTGGTGAGGACGATATACGGGGGGTTGAGCCAGACACGGATTACCCCGAGTATAGGGGAGAGGATTACTTTGTCGAGTGATTTTTGAGATATATCTTAGTTGTTATTTCATTTGAGATAGTGAGTAACTTTGGACTTGTAATTCTTTCAATTCATTGTGGTTTGGTGATTGGGATATTTTAGCGAACTCTGATATTGTGTTTGATGATAATAAATGAAATGTCATGTTTTCTTACACTCTGATATAGATCCTGCGGTTTGTTATCTAACCCTCGGGTACAAGTTACGGTTCCATTACGTAACCCGGATTCAGGGCGTTACACACACACTCTCTCTCTCTCTCTCTATCTCTCTCTCTCTCTCTCTCTCTTCTACATCTTCTTCTCATTCTCTACTTCCCATTCTATCCACTTTGTTGAGCACGTGAGGAATCTCTTGAAAGAAAAGAAGAAGAAGGAGCGCCCAAGGGGTGATTTTCGTTTGGATTTTCTTGGTGGGATTTGTGAAGGAAGCAACCAAAGAGGCCAAGGGGTGCTGTTCGTGGGTTGCATTAGAAGCAAGAGGACTTGCTAGGTTGATTAGAAGAGGTAAGCAACACCACCCTAACCTAGTTTTCTCATTTTCGTATGCATCATGTAGAAGTTGGGTTTGAGTACAAATTCATTTATCTTTGCAAATAGGAGAGATTTTAGTTGGGGGTTTAGTACGAAATAGGTAACCACACATGCTAGAGACAATTTAGAGACCAAAAACTATAGAAAAGAGTGAGATTTGGAAAAACCTAAAAGATTGCAAAAATCGGATTTTTGAAAACCTGAGAGCACCCAAACCGCCGCTCGAGCGACCTTTCAGGCGTCCGCATTGGAATTAGTTAGTAGGCGAGGCCGCTCAAGCGCTCCTTTGAGCGATCTAGACAGATTTTTGTAAAATTTGGATTTTAGCCCAAATTGAACTACGGATTGTTTTTATTGGAATCCAATCAATCTACAAGATGGATTTAGGTGTCTAGGAAGTGTACCAATTGAAATTATCTTAAAATTCCAAAAAACAAAGATTTTGGGTATGTTTTCCCTAAAATAAAATTTATAGAGAGTTTACGTTTCAGATTCTTATAGAAGTGGGATAATTTGATTCTACCACTTGGAACACTTTCCAAATGACCCTTGGAAGTAGAAAACCAAAGCCAAATTCAAGTTGTACCTGTATCCAAAGAGTTGGGGCTTAGGTTGCCAAGTAGGCCATGAATTGTGAGGTTTTCTGTTGAAATTTCATTTGTTATTATCCGGTTATCTTTGTAAGCATGCAATTTATTGTAGGGCATTGGCCCAATTGTATAGCATGCCATATATTGTGATCATGATATGGGAAGGGCAGTGGCCCAATATTGTTATATTATATGGAGGGCAGTGGCTCAGATTCCATGAGAAATGAAAGAGGGCTTGGCCCAAGATTGACTCAAGTAAGGCCATGGGCTACCCTTGAGGATATTCAGGCATGAATGCATATTACAATTGATGTGGAATTGATGAAACAAATATTCACATAATGAACCCTTAAGCTATAGATCCATAAACTTAAATGGGATTGTTTGTATATGAATGCCATGACCAAGTGTTGTTGTTACTATTATTGCATTGCTTATATCATTCCGACACCAGCAACATTAGTGGCCGATGCCCATTTGCTACGGGGAATCGGCAATGGATGATGCCCACGTCAAGGGTAATTGGTGTGGATGCTTAGCCACCATGTAGAATTAGTGAAGCTAGATAAGGTCATGTGCATAATATAATAAACAACCTAGTTAACAAGTGATAAGAATTGAATGAATGATTGTTATCAAATGGATTATCTTGTACACCTACGCACAGATTTGCACCTATTGTATGGCACTGATTTGTGATGATTTCTTATTCTTTCAACCACCCACATGTCATGGTTTCACTGAATGATATATGCATAAACTATGTATTCACCGAACATGCATGTGTTGCTTACTGAGACATTCGTCTCATAAGTTGTTTTATATTGTTTTTCAGAGCCGTCAATGTCTAATGTGAAGGACCGGACTGGGGACAAAGGAAAGGAAAAGGCAATAGGGTATAGAGAGGAAGACTTCTATAGACCCACCTAGGACTTTATTTCTGTTATACTTTTGTTGTAAACCTTCTAACTGAGAGGAGTGATTAGTCACCCACCATTTTGTAATAACCATGGTAATTTTGTAATTAACATTGTAGTCCACGTGACTTGTTAGATTTCTTTTATACAATTACACATTTGATACGCACAAGCATGAATTATATATCACTTGCACTTGTCTTAAGAAAAATTTTTAAAATTATCCGCATTTCAATTAGGTCGAAAGACCAACCTGTGACGACCAGGGACAAGGGATGCCTTGGAGAGGCATACCTAGTTCAAGGGCGTTACAATTTTTGGTATCAGAGAATAAATAAGATCCTAAACCTAGAAATAGAAGCCTTAGGATGGTTTTGGGGAAAGAGTGCACGATAGATAGAATCCCTAGGCTACTAGGAATTCATTTCCTTATTTTTGGTTGAATAAGTATTACTATTACTATATGTGATTGTGTGTGGAGAGCCAAATGTATCTGGTTATACTGAGGTAATGTGAAGCATCAGCCAATGCTGAATATATACCGAAGTGACTAACCTTATACAAGTGGGATAGCTTATTAGTTAAATCTTGCATGAGATAAGTAATACTATTATGAAGAAATTTATGAAGGGATTTCCATGATAATCACCTCGACCTTTGTATAGCTGCAGATATACTAAAGGGAATGGTAGTGAGAAGTCATAAGTATTCCTTTAAATTTCTTCCCTTTTTGCAAATTGGAAATGCATGTGAATTCTCCCGTTTTAATTGATTGTACTTGTTAAATTTCAGTATCATGGCCCCTAGACCGAGAGGTAGAGGCCGTAAAGCGGCAGCTGCCTATGTAACTGTATATGACCTTGCGGATACTGGCGGAAGACCAAGTGATAGACCTAGTTGGAGACCCAGCTGATGACCCCATTGCAGTTCCAGCTGGTGTTCCAGCTTCTGCAGAGATTCCATCCGATGTCCCAGTTGCTAGGGGACAAATAGACCAGATCTGGAGAGTATAGGGCGAGGCGTCCACATTGTTCCAACAACAGGCTGCTGCGAACCATCAGAACGGGCAGAATCCATCCGGACATGAGAGGGACGATCAGATAGCTGACGCCATGGGGCAGTTCAGGAGGATGTCTCCTCTCCCTTCCATGGGCATCCTGATCCTTTTAGGCGGAGAGGTGGTTGTTGAGGATCGAGAAGATCTTCGCAGCCACAGGATGCAAAGAGGAGGACAAGGTAGGCTTGGATACCTATGTCCTAGAGGGCGAGGCTAACTTTCGATGGACGTTAGTGATGACAGAGATGACTGCCGAGGGGATTCGGCTTACATGGGCAGAGTTCAAGGATCAGTTCTACGACCGATATTTTCCTGAGGAGGTCAGGATACAGAAGGAGGCAGAGTTCCTCCATATATCCCAGGGGAGCCAGTCTGTGGCTCAGTATGTAGCAAGATTCGCTGAGTTGTTGAGATTCGCTTCGCACATTATCGACACGGAGGGCAAGAAGACTTGACACTTTGAGAGAGGCCTTAGACGGGACATCAGGGACAAAGTCGAGGTGTTCCTGAGCAGTAGCTTCTCCGAGTCCGTAAGGAGGGCTACTGTGGTCAAGAGGACGTAGTCCCGAGGAGCTGAGAAGGCGAGAGCGCAAAGAGCGCCGCTTAGGCCAGCACAGGGACAGAGCAGGTATTCCGGCAGAGACGGTAGGCAGAGATATACTACTGGTGATCAGAGGAGACCCAGTGGAGGGGTCCAAGCTAGTGGAGAGTTGAGTCAAAGGGTGGTCAATGCCAGTTGCCAGAGGTGCAGTAGATTTCACATGCCAGGGCCATGTTTGGCACCGGTAGGAGAATGCTACTGTTGTGGACAGCATGGTCATTGGATCTACGAGTGCCCGCATCCTTCTACCTATCAGTCACTTCAGGGTAGACCTTATCAGGTGACTGAGGCACCATCCACTGTAGCCCCACGTAGACATCAGATGCCACATCTATACCGAGGAGGTCGCGGAGGCCCGAGGCAGCAGGGCAGGCTTATGGGTAGAGGTAGACCACAGCAGGCAGAGTAGAGATCACAGCTTGCACCATTACAGCCACAGCCTCTACAGGCCAGAGCTTTCGCAGATGCCCCATCCACTCAGCCTAGACCAGATGTACCGACAGTTGTAGGAGGTACTATCTTTATTTCTGGTCATTCTGCCATGAGTTTATTTGATTCAGGAGCTACCCATTCATTTATTACACCTGATTGTGCATGCCATATTGGGTTAGTTCCTTCCTACTCAGAATTTGTGTTGTCTATTTATACACCGTTGGGTGAGACTAGTGAGGTGGAGACAGTCTATAAGGACTGTATGATTAAACTAGGCAAGATGGAGTTGCCTAGAGACTTGATTAGTCTAAATTTTAGTGGATATGATGTGATTTTGGGCATGGACTAGTTGTCGAGACACCATGTGACTATTGACTGTTATAACAAGTCAATCACAGTCAGTAAACCAGATAGTCCGATCCATTGCTTCATGAGTCAAGGGTTGAATACCCGTATCAGCTTGGTTGCTTCAGTTGAAGTAGAACCAGCAAAGGGCAATGAGCTAAGTATTGAAGAAGTGCCAATAGTTTGTGAGTTCATAAAGGTATTTCTAGATGATTTACTTGGGTTGCCACCCCAGAGGGAGTTGGAATTCAAGATCCAACTTGTGCCTGGTACGCATCCTGTTTCCAAACAACCCTATAGGATGTTTAGACCTGAGTATGATGAATTGAAGATACAGATTGATGATTTGTTGGCAAAGGGGTTTATTAGACACAGTGCATCGCCTTGGGGTGCACTGGTGTTGTTTGTACGGAAGAAAGATGGCAGTATGAGATTATGCATTGACTACAAACAGTTGAATCAAGTCACTTTCAAGAACAATTATCCGTTGCCAAGGATAGATTATCTTTTTGATCAATTGAAGGGAGCCTCCTGGTTTTCTAAGATAGACCTGAGATCAGATTATCACCAGTTGAGAGTAGCTCTAGAGGATGTGGAGAAGATGGCATTTCGTATGAGATACGGCCACTTTGAGTTTTTGGTGATGCCATTTGGGCTGACGAATGCCCCAGCAGTCTTTATGGATTTGATGAACCGAATCTTCCACGAGTACTTGGACCACTTTGTGGTTGTCTTTATAGACAATATCTTGGTTTATTCAAGGACAAGGGAAGAGCATGAAAGTCATCTTAAGGTGGTATTGCACACCTTACGCAGCCACCAATTGTATGCCAAGTTTAGTAAGTGCCAATTTTGGTTGAAGTAGATTTCCTTTCTTGGGCACATCATATCTAGAGAAGGCATATCAATGGATCCACCCAATGTGAAGGCAGTAGTAGATTGTCCTAGACCTACCAATGTTTCAGAGATCCGCAGCTTCTTAGGAATGGCAGGATACTATCATAGATTTATTGAGGGTTTTCTAAGATTGCCCCCCCATTATCCAAATTGAACAAGAAGACCATAATTTTTCAGTGGAATCAAAAGTGTGAGGATAGTTTCCAAGAGCTGAAAAGCATGTTGGCATCAGCTCTAGTGTTGATTATTCCAGCTGTGAATGAGGGTTTCGCAGTGTATTGTGATGCGTCCGGCATCGGATTAGGCTATGTATTGATGCAGAGTGGTAGGGTAGGGGCATATGCTTCACAACTATTGAGGCCACATGAGCATAATTACCCTACGCACGACCTTGAACTTGCAGCCATCGTGTTTGCCTTGAAGATTTGGCGACAGTACCTCTTTGGCGCACAATTTGTGATATACTCATATCACAAAAGCCTAAGGTACATCTTCTCCCAAAGAGACTTGAATATGAGGCAGAGGAGGTGGTTAGACCTATTGAAAGACTATAGATTTGATATTCAGCACCACCAAGGGAAAGCTAACATGGTAGCTGATGCACTGAGTCGCAGTGGAGTGTCAGGTGAGTCCATTGCCTCCCTAGCATCATTTATGGCTAGCCAGTTGTTAGCACCTGATTTTTGCACCCCCAAAATAAAGAAAAATGAAAAGTCAAACTAAAAGTCAAACCCTGAGGGGGTCAAAAATTGACTTTTTGATTCAAGTGAATTTGGCCATCAAACTTCATCTCATTGAAAAGAGCATTTCGACACGATTCTAACGCAACCGAATTTGCTGGAATCGGAGTCCAGATGGAAAAGATATGAGCTGGTCAAACTTTTGGGGAGCGAAAAGTTAACTTTTTGCTCGACCCCAATTCAGCTGCCAAACTTGACCCCAATGGACAGGTGGTTCCGAGCCGGTTCCAACGACACTAAGTTTACTGAAATCGGACACCGGATGAAGAAGTTATGAGCAGTTGAAGTTTCAGAAAAACTGCCCATGTGGCAAAAAAGGCAGCAAAAATGGAATAAACCAATAAAATAAATAAGATAAAAGTGTTTATAATATTTTAATAAAGAGAATCTCGCTTTTTTAATAAAATAATCGAAAAATCGAATAAGAATCTTGCAAAAAACCAAATTGAATAAAGGTTTGAAATCCAAACATTTTAAAAACGTGCTGGACCGTATTTGAATTACGGGCAGGGCATGCCCGTATTTGAAATACGGGCAAGATTCTCTAAGCAGACACGCGTCGCTGTACGGCGGGACACGAGTCCCGTACGGCTGATTCGCGAGATTTGCAAATGTGCGTTTTTCACACATATTTGAATTATGGGCAAGGCACGCCCGTATTTAAATTACGGGCAAGGCATGCCCGTATTTCAAATACGGGCACGGAAATTTTGCCTATAAATAGATAGGCCACCCCCCTCATTTGAACAAGCCATCCCTCCCTGGCCTTCTCCCTCTCCCTCCTGATGCTCCCCACGGCCAATCCCTGCCCAATTGCCACCACCCTACCTAAGCCAATATAATGTCCAGAATACCCTTGTCACCCCAAAACCTTATCTAAACCTTCTCTTTCCACCCATTTGACAAAGAAATCTGCCAAATCCCTTTCAAATTCAATTTGTGAAAACCAACTGGACGCAGAAGCGCTGCTGAAATTATTAGGAAACCATCAAGCACAACCATTCAACAAGAAGGCTACATTGTAAGTATTTTTGTAATGTTGTGCAAGTAAAATATAATTACTTTTAACTTCTCTTTATTCCTTATTTTTATCCCAATGCTCCTAACCGGTTTGTTGCTTGTTTAAGGCCATGAAAGGCTAAATTAAAGTGGTTATTTCATTAAAAGAGAGGAGGCTATCCACCAATTAACATAGCCACTTTAAAACTAACTCACTTTGCTATAATGGATGGTTTCTTTTAGAATTGATCCACCCCTGTAATCTCCCCTTTCCCTCCTGGAAAATAACTGTGATTGACCAAGAGAAAGAAGAAAAAAGAGAAGAAGTAAGCCCAAGATTACAAAGAACATGAAAAGAGAAGAAACGGCTTTATAAGGCAAATGAAGGAAATTTGGAACCTGGAATGAAAGCAGAAGCTCGGTGGAGGTTACTAGAAGACCCAGAAAGGCCACGGAACTGATCCAGATAGAAATCGGCAGCAAACGGGCAAACTGAGTTGCGTCCGTAAACTCAGGCCGGTCCAGCCTGGACCGTGTTTGATTCACGGACAGAAGAGACCGTAGTCAATTCACGGTCAGGTTGGACCGTAGAAAAAACACGGGCAATTGTAAAATAATGTAAAAATTGTAATTCCTTGGTTCGGTTGGACCTGATACGGTCTAAGCAGGTTTGAACCATCCCCTTAAACCAGTTGGGCTACCTTAAGCCCATTTTTGGGCTTTGGACCTAGATAGGCCCATTAAGATCCCTTTGGCCCACTAGTGGGGCCCACTTTTGACTGGCCCATACCAGGCCTGTTTTCAATAAACAGGTCCAAGGCCACTTGACTCTTGGCTAATGGGCCAAATCCAAGCCCACTAAGCCCATGAAATGTGTAAATAAATAAGATAACCAAATGGGTTACCCAATAACCCAACTGAGCCCAAGGCCCAACCATGGCAACCCATGGGTCTTCCAACGGGACCCGGGTCCGACCCACTTCACTTCAATAAATAAAAGATAAAATCAAAATAAAAGGGACCCACACTTCTAGCGGGCCCCGCCAGACTTAACAAGGCAGCATGCTAGTCTAGGAAGGGTGAAATTGACTCAAAAACCAGGGAGACCCGAGGGACCCGTCAAATCGACGGGGCGGACCGGGGTGTCTTAAGGCTTCCCCGGACGTAACCGAGAACTTAGCTAGATCTCTAATAAGCCGCAGACCAGACTTAGACCCGATTAGGGCAAAACCGTGTCTGCCTGCACTCTTAGGCAGTGGCGACTCTGAATGTCCCGAGGCACGCACCAAAGGTGCGCCCGGTGTGCGATCTAGGCCAGGTTTAGGTGCGCACACCAGTGCAATCTTGTAGCTACAGTTAGAGATTGGCCCGGAGAGTTTCGACTCTTTAGTCAGGGGGTGAGTATGGCTCGTATGCAGATAGAGCTAGATCTAGTGCAGAGGATCAGAAGAGACAATTTCGAGACCAAAAACCATAGAAAAGAGTGAGATTTGGAAAAACCTAAAAGATTGCAAAAATCGGATTTTCACGAAACTGAGAAATTTAGAGGGCTCTCGAACCGCAGCTCGAGCGACCTCTCAGGCGTCTGCATAGGAATTAGTTAGCAGGCAAGGCCACTCGTTGCCGCTCGAGCGCGAATTCGAGCGCCCCGCCTGTGCTTTTTAAAAATTTCAGAACCCGAGAGTTATTTTCCTAGGTAAGCCAAGCGCCCGAAGCATCGCTCGAGTGCTCCTTCGAGCAACCTAGACAGATTTTTGTAAAATTTGGAATTTAGCCCAAATTGAACTACGGATTGTTTTTATTTACCAATGTACAAGTAAGATTTAGGTATCTAGGAAGTGTAACAACTGAAATTATCTCAAAATTCCAAATAACAAAGATTTTGGGTACGTTTTTCCTAAAATAGGATTTATAGAGAGTTTACATTCCAGATTCTTATAGAAGTGGGATAATTTGATTCTACCACTTGGAACACCTTCCAAATGACCCTTGGAAGTAGAAACCCAAAGCCAAATTCAATTTGTATCTGTATCCAAAGAGTTGGGGCTTAGGTTGGCAAGTAGGCCATGAATTGTGAGGTTTTCTGTTGAAATTGCATTTGTTATTATCTGGTTATCTTTGTAAGCATGCAATTTATTGTAGGGCATTGGCGCAATTGTATAGCATGCCATATATTGTGATCATGATATAGGAAGGGCAGTGGCCCAATATTGTTGTATTATATGGAGGGCTGTGGCCTAGATTCCATGAGAAATGAAAGAAGGCTTGGCCTAAGATTGACTCGGGTAAGGCCATGGGCTACCCTTGAGGATTTTCAGGCATGAATGCATATTACACTTGATGTGGAATTGATGAAACAAATATTCGCATAATGAACCCTTAAGCTATGGATCCATAAACTTAAATAGGATCGTTTGTATATAAATGCCATGACCAAGTGTTGTTGTTACTATTATTGCATTGCCTATATTATCCCGGCACCAGCAACATCGGTGGTCGATGCCCATTTGCTATGGGGAATCGGCAATGGATGCCTGTACATTAAGGGTAATCAACGTAAGGATGCCCACGTCAAGGGTAATCGGCGTGGATGCCTAGCCACCATGTGGAATCAGTGAAGCTAGATGAGGTCATGTGCATAATATACTAAACAACCTAATTAACAAGTGATAAGAATACATGAACGTGTGTTTATTAAATGGATTATATTGCACACCTAAGCACAGATTGCACTTGTTGTATGGCACTGAATTGTTGATGATTTCTTATTCTTTCAACTACCTGCATGGCATGATTTTACCGAAATATATTGGCATCAATTGTGTTTTCACCGAGTATGCATTTGTTGCTTACTGAGACATCCGTCTCATAGTTGTTTTATCATCTTGTTTTTCAGAGCCATCGACGTTTGGTGTGAAGGATCGGACTGGGGACAGAGGAAAAGAAAAGGCAGTAGGGTATAGAGAGGAAGACTTCTATAGACCCACCTAGGACTTTATTTCTGTTATACTTTTGTTGTAAACCTTCTAACTGAGAGGAGTGATTAGTCACCCACCATTTTGTAATAACCATAGTAATTTTGTAATTAACTTTGTAGTCCACGTGACTTGTTAGATTTCTTTTATACAATTACACACTTGATATGCACAAGCATGAACTGTATATCACTTGCACTTGTCTCAGGAAAAATTTTAAAAATTATCCACATTTCAATTAGGTTTAAGACCAACCTGTGACTACCAGGGACAGGGGATGCCTTGGAGAGGCATACCTGGTTCAGAGTCGTGACAGGTTCACTACTAATGGCTACCCCTTTTACATACTATCCCAATGCTTGTCGATCTCACCAAGAGTACCTAAAAAATAGTGAAAACCAGAGTGAGATATAAATCTCAACAAGTAGCAAGATACATGAAATAAACAGTTTAATTTCTTTACAAAAATAAAGTCATGAGGTATAACAATAAAACCAAATCACGATAATAATATTCAAAGCATTCATCAAACCAAACCACGCATATGTTATGACATCACAAGACTCATGAACTAAAATTACTTCAACTAGCCACTCCCTGTTCCCAAGTCGCCACCTCATGAGCTTACATGATATGGAGCCGAGATACATGGACCCCATCCTCCGTCAACCATCAATGCAGATCACCTAGCTGAGTACACAGGAGGCTGGCGCGTGCAATCCAATCATGTACAACTATCCAACAAATGGGAATACCAGTCCGATCAAATATACATGGATCCTCGACAATACACGGCTAATACAGTACATGTGTAAGCCACGAGTGTACTACAAGCACGACCAAAATATAGCTCTCAGGTGCGAATTACAAGTAAACTATAAGCATGACCAATAAAAAGCACATGTAAGCCAGTGTCTCATTGAAGCGCACAATGGTAACCCAAATAAACTACGTTGAGTACACAACAGGGGAAATACTAGACCAAGTACATGGTGGGTAAATCCAATAAATTATGATGCTGAGTACACAGTTAATGACTAGGTCGAGTACATGACGGGTTAGGATTGTTAAAGTGGGGGACAGGTTTAACTTACCAAATATAATTCCATTTCACTTCCTAGCTATGCTATAGATCCACACTAAGCATTGCCCGCTAGACACAACTCACAACCAAAAATATTTAACAATAACTTTTCTCAAAAGTAAGATACGCTTAATCAATAAAATAAATTCTCAATCAACCATAAACATCTCATCCCAAGATACATGAAAGAGGAATTCAACCACTCTGAGATACACGGAGGAAAAACAATGATTCTGCCAATTTATCAATAAAAACATATGCAAATATCTATAAATAAAATATTGAAAGTAATAAATCACTTAATTCTGAAAATAAATAGAAAACACATCCAAACCTTAAAAACCATGTCATATTTACCAAAATATGCCCAACTTCTTGATTAATTGCCTAAACAGTAATTTATTAATGCGAACACTCTTAATTTACTCTTATTTAAGTGTTAGATAACTTACTAAATCAGTATATTAAGTCTTACTTAAATTCATCTCCTAATTGGTTGTTATTCTCAATAATTTACTCGACAATGTCCAAATTTCTTCTTTTAAGAACTTAAGTGTAAACACTTGATTTTTGCACCCCAAAAATGAAGAAAATAAAAATTCAAATTGAAAAGTTAAACCCGAGAAGGTCAAAAAATTGACTTTTTGATTCAATGAAAATTGACCATCAAACTTCCTCTCATTGAAGAGAGCATTCTGACACGGTTCCAACGCAACTGAATTTGCTGGAATCGGGGTCCGGATGAGGAAGTTATGAGATGGTCAAACTTTTGGGGGAGCAGAAATTGACTTTTTGCTTGACCCCAATTCGGCTGCCCAAATTGATCCCGATGGATAGAGGATTCTGAGCCGATTCCAACGATACTAATTTTGTTGAAATCGGACATTGGACGGAAAAGTTATGGCCGGTCAAAGTTTCAAGAAAACTGCCCGCGTGGCAAAACAGAAGCAAAAGGCAAAATAAATAAATGTCAGAGATAAATAATTGTTCTATAAAAATATTTTGATTTTTATATAATAATCAAAAAATCTGACAGAATCTTCATTCAAAACTCAATTGGATAAAGGATTTCAAATCCAACATTTAAAAACGTGCGTGACCACATTTTAAGTGTGGTTTGGTCTGAACCGCACTTCAAATGCGGTTCTGATCTTTTAGAAGCTTGCCACAAGTTGCCAGTTGGCGACAGATGGCAGATTCGCACGTTTTAAATGCCAACCGCATTTCAAATGCGGTTCAAGAGGAACCGCACTTCAAGTGCGGTTTCGGAAATTTTTGTCTATAAAAGGGCGCCCCAGTCCCCGTTGTTCAAGGTTGGTCCCCCTTTGTCTCCCCCAGTGGTCCCCTACGTCCAGCAAGGTGCTGCAACACCCTCTCTCATCCAAGCTCCCAAAAATTCCCTTTTGCCCTCAAAGCTTTCCTTTTCCTTCTTCTTTCTACTCTCTAGACTTGAAGACAAGGAGAAAGTCACTTTTGAGAGTCCCGAGAGGAGCCGAAGTGCTGTCCACATTAACAGGAGAGCCTCCACACCTCAAAGCAGGAAAGGGATAGCAAGGTGAGCTTTCCCATGGCTTTGTGTTTGACATATATTAATATCATAATTTTCTGAGCAAGTCCTTTTCTTTCTTAGCTATTTTGAAGATTGCACTTTAATGTATCTTTTCTGACTTATTTGCTCTCTTTTGCATGCCATGAGAGACCCCATGGAAGGTGGGGATCTCTACACGAAAAGCGAGGAGAGTGGTTTTGTAAAGATTAAAAGGATATTCAAGCTAACATAATCTTTATCTTGGTTTGGTTAACTTATTTTGTTTGCTTATTAAGGAGGGGTCTGTCCTCCATCTTGTCCTTTGTACCCCTAATCTACTCACCCCTTCTTTCCCTTCTTATCTAGATCCACTTGTATGCATGGTTGTGATGCTTTATTTCGGCTCTCTTAGTTCATTTTCAGGATCTTTCATCATGCATGTTTAGTTCCATACCTATCACGTTAGCACACACATGCAGGTTATTTGTGTATCCACGGCCTTCTCACATCGTTTGCACATCTACAGATTTTAGTATACATGTGCACACCACTTGTAACTCCACACACCACTTTGCATGTATCCTACATAGTGTACGCATACAAATCATGCCATATGGATATATGAACCATATCATCTTATTCTTGTGCATACAGTAGTATATCCATGAGATCTTTAGATAGCTATATGTCTACACATTTGGAATAGTTTAACACTTCATATGTGTGCTTGTGAGTGGTTTAAATGAATGTTGGTGAGCCGGGTCCTCTCCCATTTGCGGAATACCATGAAAGGAAGCCGTTTGAACCAAGGATGAGACACCAATGCCATTGTAGAAGTGCCAGAGAACCCCAACAAAAGCCGGCGGACACCCCAAGGAAGCAAGCGAGCCAGATCCAGTAGACGTTTCGGCTTTTTCTCGAAACCCGAGCCAAACCACACACTCAGTGCGGTTCAGGCTTGACAGCACTTCATGTGCGGTCAGGCCTAAACCGCATTCAGTATGCGGTTCAACCCGGACCGCATTCCAAATGCGGTCCATTTTCGTAATAAATTAAAAATTCAATTTTTGACCCGATTGGACCCAATCCGACCTGATTTAACCATACATGAACCTATTGGGCTTCTTGGATCCTTCCAAGCCCGTTTTGATACCGCGGGCCCATTTGGGTCCACCAAGGCTTCGTGGGCCCTCCAATGGGGCCCGTATCCAATCCAGCCCAAACAAAGTCTATTTTCCAAATGGGCTAAAGGCCACTTGATTAACTGCCCTTGGGCCAAGATCAAGCCCACTGGGCCCTAAAAGCCTCAACACATCTAATTAATCTGCATGTTTAATAAACCCTTAAATCAAAATGACCAAATCCAATAAGGGTTACCCAATAACCCTACTAGGCCATGGGCTCAAGCCCAACTTGGCATTCCCACGGGCCTTCCAACAGGGTCCATATCTGTCCCACTTTACCAAAAATAAATAAAAAGATAAAATCAAAATAAAGGGAGCCCACACCTTCAAAGGACCCCACCAGACTTAACCAAAATACATGCTAGATTAGGAAAGAGTGAGAGTTGACTCAAAACCAGGGAGACCCAAGGGACCCGCCAAACTGACAGGGCGGGCCGAGGTGTCTTTGGACTTCCCCAAACGTAACCGAAAACTTAGCCAGATATTTAATAAGCCGCAAACCAGAAAAATTAGGCCCGAATAGGCACCCTTGTGTCTGCTTGCACCTCTCAGGCAGTGGCGACTCCGATAGTCCCGAGGCACGTGTTCTGTACGCACCTCGTCATGCGATCGATTTTTAGGTGCGCACACTAAGGTGTCAAAACTTATTAACGTTAATGTTTAATCCTTCTAGAGGTAAATTTAGGTCTGTGGTGAAGTTTAGGAATAGGTAAAGTTACCCAAAACCAAATCTAAATAGGTTAAGTCCACATATTCCTCAAAACATCTCTATAAAATCCCTATTTGATTCCACTACTTCCTACATCTCAAATTAACCTAATTACAGGTGTTACAACTTTAAAATTCCAAGAAAAATCATTAAAAATAGATTTGGGTACTAAATCCAAAATTCTCAAAAATCTGACAGAGGTTGCTCGACACCGCACTCGATTAGCCTATTGGGCGTCCATTACTGGGTAAAAATTTTGTTTAGATGCTTGGGATCGCGCTCGAGCGTCCTCCTGGGCGTTAAGTTTCCAGGTTCTATTATTCTATTTTTAAAATACAAAGACGAAGCGCCTGCGATTGTGCTCGAGTGACCACTTGGGCGCTTGGCCAAATTTCACTATATTTTCTGGGTTTTTTTATTTCAAAAAATAAATTACCTTTTATAGTTTTAAGTGATTCTAATCTTCATATCTTCTTTCTAAATTACTTCTAAGACAATCTTAACCTATTCTCAGTAATTATAAGTTGATCTAAAGTTTCCTACTTAAGTAATTCTCTTGAGATCATCACTTTTCTTGATTTCTGTAAAAGTGTATGTAAGCAAACCATCTTATAAAACTCTCAACTTTTCAAACCAAGATCTGAATCAAAACAACTCATGATAAAACATCTAAACCATTCGAAAATCATGCAATTTCTGTAGTTTTCAAAGGGTTGGCTACTTGCCTCAACATGTGAAATCATTCTTTCAAAAAACCCGAATGTCCACCGATTTTCTGAGATTAATCGCAACACTTTAGACTTCTCCAAATGAAATCTCCACCGTTCAGATTGAATTCCTACGAGTCAAGAACACAACCTCCAAATTTGAGGCCAATCCAACGGTTGGATCTCTTTAGATCTTAATTTAAATATTGCTAGTCGGAATTCTGTAGAACTCCTTCATAAAACACATTTTTCTTCTCTCTTTCTATTTTTCTCCAGCCCTATGCACGAATTTTCCCTCTTCTTTTCTCCTCATGATTGACTTAATAGAAACCCAAAACCTTCCCTAAAGCCTTCCTTTTATAGGCTCACCTAATTAGGAGTTTTAATAGGTTTAGAAGACTTTCCAACCTTCCCACTTACACCTATTTCCTTAATTCTCCCTTGTAACCCTATTTCCTAATTCCCTTAGAACTAGAAACTATTAATTTACTAATTTTCGTGCTATTTCTCATCCCTATTTTAAATATTAGCTAAACACTTAATGATCTCCCATTTTACTCAAATTAAGGCTTCTAAATAAGCATAATTACAATTAGGCCCTTTTCCTACTTTTAAACCTTAAAGTGATTATTTTAAACCAACTAAACTAAAATTTAGTCTAATTAAGTTTCTTAACTTAATAATAAATTATTTTATTCTTTTTATGGATTTGACTAATTAGGAATGACCAAATTGCCCTTTCTTTAATTTCCACACTTAAACATTGAATTTCTCCACAATTCTCCAAATTATCTTCTTATTATTTCTCTTCCTAATTTGAAATTTAAATCCTAGATATTAATTCTACTAGATCTAACTTATGATATAAATTAGATTCTTATACTTAATTCCTGTTTTTCCTTTTCAAATTTATTTATACTTCTAAATCTCTCTAGTTTACTCATTAATTATTTATTTATATTATATTAGGAAATTCCAGGGTTTTACATGGGCATACCTTGGTATAAATCCATAGTCTAGCTAGGAATGAGAATAGTATTTTCTTTGTTTGGTTAAACCTGTTTCACATTATACTTTCATCGTGTATCTCGACGAGGCTTTCCTGTATCTGGTCATGTTGCAGCAATCCCACCTGTCGTGTATCTCGATGTGGTTATTTTGGGCTACCCACCATGTATCTTAGTCTGGCATTGCCACGTTGTTGCAGTTGATTGGATTGTACGTGCCAGCCCTCCATGTATCTCAATTGGGTGATCCGCAATTAGTCAATGTCTATGTATTTCAGCTCGCACCTAAGCTGTGAGGTGGTAACCCTTGACTCAGGTATTTAGCTTTTCAAAGATGTATTGTTTTCATGAGTCTTGTGATGTCACATCATCGTAAGAATTTGATTTGAATTGTTTAGAAATTATTGTTTGATATTGAATTGGAAAATGAATTGCAATTGAATTATTCGTAACTGTTCTGAATTTGAAACACATGCTATCTTGAGAAATATATATATATATATATATGATAATATGCTTTAATGCATGTGTTACTTGCTGGGATTCATATCTCATTCTTGCTTGGTTTCGTTTTATTTACAGACTATCTTGGAGATGACGATACCGCTGGAGTAGAGCCACAAGGTACTAATGAGGAGTATCCATTTGACGATTACGTAGAGGACGGTCACTATTGTCTCATGTAGGATGTTGATTTATGTTTTAGGGAGTTTATTTTTCAATAGTTAGGGAATATTTTATTATTTGAGAGATGAGAGTGAATTATGTAGTAGACCTTGTGTCCAAAAATTTATAGTAGGAGGTTTATTATCTTATTTGAAGACTTTCTCTGAATTTATGAAGTAATAAATATTTAGTTTAGTTGGTTTTGTTTCTCTTTTGTTTCTGTACTCTGATATTGATATAATTGTTGAATTATATTATGATATTGGCTTGCTATGGGCTCATGTATAGTGTTACCATAAGACGAGTTATGTCTTTAATGAACAACTCTGATCCGGGGCGCTACAGATCCCTATCGAGCTATGCCCACTAGACTTTAAAACAAAACCAAGTACGATGTCTAACAAGCACAACTCATCTCAATCATAAACATCTCATCACATCCCAAGTACACAGGGTATCTCTGAGTACACAGAGGTATCATCATCCAAGTACATAGGGTATCCCCAAGTACATGGAGGAATAACAACTACCCAAGTACATGGGCATCTCAATCCATCTCTCCAAGTACATGGAGGAAAACCAATTCAGAAATCAAATCTCAATCTCATGAATAATATAAATCTCAAATCTCTAGAAATAGTTCACAATAGTTGAAAACATTGCGAATTTTCTCACAAAGTCAAACTAATCCAAAACAAACCAAAATAGGATTCAAAAATACAAATTTTCCAAATCTGACTAGAAATGTAATCTTTGTGGTTTATTTATCTAAAACATGATTAAATACAATGATTACATAAGTGGAAATTCTTAAAATCTTCACAATCTAGTGTAGAACCCCAAATCACATTTTAACCCCAAAATAGGTTAATTCGCTAAATATTTGGTTGACTCAATTATACAATTTTCTTTTGAAAACACCTTAGAAAGGTGTAAAATCCCAAAATTTTAATTAATAATTTAAAATTTGTTGTTATAGTCTTAATTATTTTATTGGTGAAAAAATTTCAAGAAAATGGGAATAAGGTTACTTAAGGAATTTTCAGGAATCAAAAGGAGAAAATTTATTATTTGTGGTGAGTGGTTATTGTTAAAAAAAAAAATTGGTGGTATCAATAGATACGAAATAACATGGGTTAGTTAAAGATTTATCATTGGTGGTGTATAAAGGATACTGTGGAGTGGCATGTAGCATATCACCAGAAATTTAAGTTGTGGCTTAGCTGCAGATTGGGAGTATAAAAAGGGGCAGCAAATTCGGTTAGTTAGTTCAGGTTTTTTGGCTAGTTGAGAACATTCTGAAGATTAGAGGGAGAATAAGGAGGAGAATTCAGACCCAGATCTTAGAAGAAGAGGATCTGAGAAGAAAGAGAGGGAAGAAAACAATGCTGATATGGCTAATTGAATGAGCAGTTGATTTAAGAGTGGAGTTGCTAGATATTGAGATCAGATTTGAAATTTTGTCCAGATCAAGGTAATTCAGGTGAGGACAGTTGTAATTTTGAAATTTAGTTCAATTGAAGAAAGCATTAAAGAGTTTTAATCAGTTGTGCTCAGATCTGAGAGAAATTTGAATGATGTTGTGTTGTTTCATTAATTGGTAGGAGAATTGTTGAAATAGTTCAGATCTGTAGGTCTGGAGTTGACATGAGTTGGATTTGAGCTTGATCAGGTAAGTAGCACTTTTCTAAATGAGTCTTATGCTGGAATTTCATATTTGTTGCAAGCGATTTGAGATTGAATGGTTGAACTCAGGTTTTAGTAGTTTTTGAGTTATTGAAGAGAAAATATAGATCCGATCTATAAACCATGCTAAATTGTTGTTGGTTAAATTACAAAGCTTCTATTAATATTTTAGAAGATGTTTGTATGATTTTAGAATGGTTACATTAGGTTTTGGTAGTTGAATTCTCGAAAACTCAGAAAATTCAAAAATCTGTCGCGAATCAGTATTTTGGCCAAGCGCCTGAAATAGCGCTCGAGTGCTATTGTAAGCGCCCCGCCTATGTGTTTTTGAAAAACTCAGAACCCGAAAGTTGTCGAAACCTGTTAAGCCGAGCACTCAGCATGATGCTCGAGCGCTCTGCCAAGCGTGTAACGCCCTGGTTCTGAGTCAATTTCCCCAGACCCGAGGTGTTAGTGAATGATGGCAAAAAGCATCTAAATCCCGAATAATTTAAAACTTTTCATTCAATTTATTATCAAAGTCGTTATGTGGAAACAAATTCAATTATATCAAACTCAATATTTACAAGTAACTTTTAAATTTAAGACCAGTTCTGTAAAACCCCGAATTTTCCTTAAATAATATAATAAATTAATAAATAATATCTTTGGAAATTTTAATTGATGGAAATATTTTATTAATGTAGGGGATGATATAATTAGTGGAGATCCAGAGTTGGACGCCGATCCGACCGTCCGATCATGAGATATCAAGGTATGATTAACACTTTAATTTTTAAGAGGTATGATTGGGCGTGTGTATGGAGTCTAATGCATGTGAGCTACGTGGGATCAAGAGAATATATATAATGGTTTATACCCTAATCGTATACGTTTTGAAATACCCTTCGTATTCGACAGCCGCAAGCAACAGTCGCACAACCAAGAGCGACTGTGATCAACCGAAGAAGAAAGGAAGAAAAGAAGAAGAAAGGAGAGGGTTTTCTTCATCCCAAGAGTAGAGTGTTATGTTAGTAATCGTTGCTGTTCAAGAGGAGAAGGAGAAATCAAGCGAATAGAGGTAGGTGACACTGTTTTACGTTCGTTTAATCTCCAAAGCATGTTTTTATCTGATATATTCATGTATTTAGTTTGATAATAATGTTATAAGTATGTTAGAATGATATTGGACGAGAAAAATCACGTTTTTAAACTGTTTCTGTTCGATTTTGAGTGACAGCCGACCTCGACTGTGCTCGGCGATCCTCGGCACTCTTCGGTGCTAGTTAAAATTTTGAGACCGCTCAAGATCGCGAGATGACTTATCGTCGACGATCGAAATTGCACTACCGCTGACCTTAGACAGCCGGGGCGATCCTAGGCGCTTTGTGCAAAAATTTCAGATTTTCGTAATTTCGAACCTGATTCAATTCCAAACTATTTTTATTAAATTTTAATGATTAATTAAGATGTTTTAAGACCAAAATAAATTATCTAATTCCCTTTTTTACAGAAAAATAAATTGGGAAGATATTTAGGACATTAGTTGCTAAACTTTGAAAGTAATTGAGAAATCTAGACTTTGGAAAACTTGACTACTATTTGATTATCAGAACAATTATAAATGACACTATAAACCAGAAAATTTCATAAAGAGAATTCATAACTCAGATATCCCGAATATTGAAGTAATTGACAGATTTAACCTTTATATGCCGCTAAGCACCAACCCTTATAGAAATATTATACTTTAGGGAATTTTTGGAGTCTAGTGGACATAACTGGTTATAGATCCATAGTTGTTGCTAGATAGCTGAGGGATATGTCATTTGGGTTGAGTTTCTCCCTTTTGCAACGCGCTTCCTTTACAAGTTAGTTTGTTTAGGAAGGTCTTATGTCTGGAGGGACACCCCGATAAGCCACTGGTGATTCCCTGTACATGTGGATAAGAGACCATCTCCATGCATTGATTCTGGTGCTGCATGCTGGTGGTACATGCCAACTCTGATGGGTACGTGTACAATAAGTCAGTGACTACGGCTCTTGTCTAAGCTGCACTGCATGGGACTTGAGTATCATTAGTAGCATTGCTCCTAAGCCGCACGATGGTATAGCGATTGGTCGAGAGTCATTTCAAAAGATTTATCTATCTTTGTGAGCCCTACAATGACACTGAAATCACAAACACTTGTTATTACTATTATATACATGCTGGAGGCATGTGATTGAGATAGTGGTTGGATCTAACTGTTTAGTGCATCCTAGTAATGTATGGATTTTGTTATTGATTATGATATTGGATTCCTATAATAGAACATACTGAAATTCATCTTTAGAACTGTTTATCATACTGTTTTGTATTCATGAATGATACGGATGATTATACGAGCCTGTTTAGTCAAGATTGCTTAATCGTGTATGAACTGTTATTTTACTTATATTAACTGTTTAAACATGCATATGTTACCTACTGGGATATTCGTATCTCACCCTACTTTTATTTCATTTTTCAGCTGATTCGCGAGAAGGGGATCATAGTGATTTCCAGGGAAAGGTAGCTGAGTATTCACCGGAGGATTACTTTTACCCGGATATTGTTTGAGGTTGTGGATTGTCATAGACTTAGTTATTTTGATAAGATTATTATTAATTTTGGTTTGATGTACTAGAGAGATGAGAGATTAGTGATCTTTTATTTTTACCAGACTTTGATATTAATGTTGATGATTAACTATATTGGTTCTTGAAGATTTTAGACTACACTTCCGCACATACTTGTTCCGCACTCTGATAGTTAATTAATTGAATGGATTATTTAATTCTCTTGTCTGGTATATTCTTGATGATGTATTTGATATGGGCCAGTAACACCTCGTATTTAGTTGTTGAACTGAATTCGGGTTGTTACAGTAGCGAACCAGGTTCAGGTTGGGTGTTGGTTTGCATTGACCCGGGTTCGCGGCGTTACAAGTTCACATCTATAGACTACCCTTTTACAAATATCCCCAAGCTTGTCGACCTCTCCAAGAATACCTAAAAAAAATGGGGAAAACTGGAGTGAGAATAAATCTCAACAAGTAGCAATGTGCATGAGGTAAAACAGTCCATAAATTTTGACAAACTAAGTCATGAGATGAAACGATAAAATAAAACCATGATAATAACATATATAAAGCAACTAACAATCCAAACATGTGTGACATGACAAGACTCATGAATTGAAACCACTTAATAAGATATTCCTGCCCCCATCTCACGACTTACATGATAAATGGAGCCCACAACTGCAGTCACTTCCATTTCCTCCGTCAACCATCAATGCAGATCACCCCCGATAAACACGGATGGGCTTGTGCGTACAATCCAAGTCAATAACAACAAACCCGCAACTGAGGAATGAACAAACCAGGGGAATACCAATCCAATCAAAGCTATATGGATCCTCGGCCACACAGCTAATACCAGTGCATGTGCAAGTCACAAGTGAACTTCAAGCACGGCTAAAATACAACTCAAGTGTGCGAGTCACAAGTAACCTAAAACATGACCAATATAAAGCTCGTGTAAGTCGATGTCTCATTGAAGCACGCGGTGGTAACCCAAATAACCAATGCCGAACTTGGCTAAGAAACCCGCACACGCGGAGACACAACTATGTCAATAACAAACCCACAACTGTGGAACAAACCATTGCCGATCAACAAACTCGGCTAAGACTAGGTCGATCAACAATACCATTGCTGATCAACAGTCTGGATTGCTGCCATCGTCACAGCTACGACGGTCAAACCTATAAACTATTGCCGATCAACAAACTCGGCTAAGACCAGGCCGCAACTGCAACGGAAATGCATACTAGGGAGTACTGAACAGGAAATAACTTATCAGACAATTTCATTCCACTTCCCAACTAAGCTATGGATCCATACTAAGCACTGCCCGCTATTCACAACTCACAATAAAAAACATTGAATAAACTTACGGTACAATATTCAGTGATAAACCCCATACAAGGAGACATGTCAAATAATATGTCCACGAACATCACAAAATCTCGGTGCAAACCACTCAGATATTTAAAATAACTGAATTCAGGTCTTAAACAGAGTTCCAAGTCACTATGTAAGACACCGAATTTTCCTAAATATAAAAGTAAAATAATAATTAATATTTTTCAGGATTATTATTGATAGAAATATTTTATTAATGTAGGTGATATCATAATTAGTGGAGATCCAGAGTTGGGCGCAGATCCGATCGTGAGATATAGAGGTATGATCGATATTTTAATGTGGATGTATTCTGATTGGGCGATGTATATTTAGTTGTTGTGCGTGAGATGCGTGAGATCAGAGGATATAAATACTTGTTAGATACCCTAAGGTATACGTTTGGAATACCTATCGTATTGAGTTTGTATTGATCAGCCACAAGGAGAAGTCGCACGACCGAGAGCGACCAGTGACTGGAAGAAGAAGAAGAAAAGGAGAAGGGAGAGAGTGCTTTGATTCTGTCTTCTGAGCATTGCCTGGTATCAGTGAAGAAGAGTAAACACCGTTGGTTAGAGGAAGAAGAGGAGAAACGTTCGCAGGAGGTAGGCAACACCGTTTTAACGTTGGTTTTTGTATTCACGATTGGTTTAATCTCCATTACATGTTTTTGTGTTGTATATATATGTATTTAGTTTGATAACAACCTTATAAGCATGATAGTATCGATTTAAGCATGAAAAATCAAGTTTTTAAACACTGTATGTTCGTTTTTGGGAGACCACCGAGCTTACTATGCTCAGCGATCCCCGGCGCTCCCAAGCGCTCGTTGGAAAAAATAGACCGCCTACTGACTTATTGTCGGCGATCGATTTTGAACTACCGCCTGAGTGATCCTAGGCGATCCTGAGCGCTCTGTGCAGAAAAAGCAGATTTTTCGTATTTTGAACCCCTGATTCAATTCTAAACTATTTTTAATCAATTTTAACCTTTAAATAAGATGTTTTAAGACTAAAATAAATTACCAATTCCCTGTTTTACAAAAGAATAAAAATAGGAAGGTATTTAGGGTAATTAGTGGCCAAGCTTTGTAAATAGCAAGAAACCTAAGTTTTGGGAGAACTGAACTTGTAAACTTGAGTTAATTACTTAAATGTCATGTAAATTTATACTGTTAACTAGAATATGATATAAAGGATGTCCAGATCAGATTTTGAACACAATTAACCCAATAAGGAAGGAAATTACATATATAACCATTATATGCCGCTAGACACTATTACATACAAAAATATTAGTCCTTAGGGATTGTTGGTGTCTAGTGGGCATAGTTGGTTATGGATCCATAGTTTTGACTAAATAGCTAAGGGATATTTCATTTGGGTTGAGTTACTCCCTGTTGCGAACGCGCTTCCTTTGCAAGTTGGTTTGCTCTGGAGTATCCTATGTCTGGAGGGACACCCCGGTGCTCCGCTGGTGATTCCCTGTACATGTGGATAAGCGACCATCTCCATGTATTGATTTCGGTGCTACATGCTGGTGGTACTTGCCAACTCGGTTGAGTTCGTGTGCAATAAGTCGATGACTACGGCTCTTATCTAAGGTGAGCTTCATGGGTTTGAGTATCATTAGTAGCGTCGCCCATAAGCCGCACGATGGTATAGCATATGGTTGAGAGTCATCTCAAAGGTGTATCTTTCTTTGTGAGTCCTACAATGATGCTGAGATCACAATCATTACTTCTGATATTGTTCACATGCTGGTTGCATATATTGGATTCTATGGTTGGATGTGACTGCTAAGTACATCCTGGATTGTTATATTGGATTCTATTATCGATTTCTGAATCATGATCTTGATATACTTTGTACTGTTCACAAATACTTAAACTGTTTTTACATACTGATTTGTATTCCATGATCGATATGAATGTTTATATGAGCCTGTTTACTCGAGACTGCTTATCCGTGCATGAACATTTATTTTAATGATTATGAACTGTTTATAGCATGCATGTGTTGTCTACTGAGATATTCGTATCTCACCCTACTTCCTTATGTTATTTTTCAGCTGATACGCGAGAGGGGGATCATAGTGGTGATTACCAAAGTAATCTTGTGGACTATTTACAGGAGGATTATTATTATCCCGATTTGATCTGAGGTCAAGGAAAGAGGAATCATATTAGTACTTTAGACAGTTTGGTTTTGATGTATTAGAGAGATTGAGAGTTTAGTGTCCCTTTTGATTATTACCAGACTTAAATGATTATGGATTGGATGGTTTATTTGATTTCTTTTATGAAGGTGTTAGACTACACTTCCGCACAGTGATGTTCCGCACTCTGATAGTTACTTAATAAATGATTTAATTAATTCTTTAGTCTGGTTAATTATTGATGATTACTTGATATGGGCCAGTAGCATCTCAAATTTGGTTTTTGATCTGGATTCGAGTTGTTACAGTAGCGAACCGGATTCGGGTCAGGTGACGGTTTGCATTGACTCGGGTTTGGGGCGTTACACACTATATCAAGATATAGATGGAAGCATGCACAATTCCTTAATTAATTGTTTAAACCGTAATTTATTAGTGTGAACACTCCTAACTTACTCGTGTGAAAGTAATAGGTTATTGGCCGAATCAATATTTTAATATTTACTAAGAGTCATCCCCTAGTTGGTTGTTATTCTAGATGTTCATCAAAAATTACCCAAAGTTCTCCTTATAAGAACCCAAGGTGTCAAAATTTATTAACTCTGTTATTTATTACATCCAGGAGATAACTTAGGTCTGTATTGAAGTTTTAGAATAGGTTAGGTTACCCGAAATCAAATCTAAATAGGTTGTGACCTCATTCTACTTAGAACATCTCCAAAAATTTCATTTTTACAATCATCATCCCAAATTACTATTCTTTAATCCAAATTTAATTCCGCCACTTCCTACATTTCAAATTAACCTAATTACATGTGTTACAACTTTAAAATTCCAAGAAAAATCATTAAAAATTAGATCTGGGCTCAAATCCCAAAATCTGGAAATTCTGATAGTGGCCGCTCGAAGGGGCGCTTGAGTGGTGCTTCAAGCGACGGATTTTTAGGTTCTATTCCAAATACATAATCCCCAGCGCTCGAGCGGTTGTTCGAGCGCTCAGCAAAATACACTGTTTCTGGGTTCTTTATCTAATTTCCGAACTTACACAATTTTCAATGGTTTTAAATTGTTTTTAATCTCCTTAATTTCACTCTAAAATATTTCTAAGACAATCCTAACCTAATCTCATTGAATAAAAGTTTATCTAAGTCTTTCCTTCTAAATTTAATCACTTATAATCAACACTTTTCCAAATTCTTTAAAGAAGAAGAAAACAAAATCAACCTATAAATCTCTCACTCTTCAAGACAAAAACTTGAATCAAGGTAAACCACGTTTAAGCATCCAAAACATACAAAATAATGCAGTTCCTCCAGTTTAAAAGGGTTTGCTACTTGCCTCTTTGATAAACCCAGATCTGCTGAAATTCTCTTTCTGTGCCCATTTTCTGAGCTCGATCGCACCCCCTCAGACTTCTTCAAATCAAATCTTCACCGTTCAAATTGAAGTCCCTCATGAGTAGATCATAACCTCAAAATTTCAGCCCAAACCAACAGTTGCATCTTCCTAGATCGTTGTTCAAAGTTGGCTGGTCGACCATCTCTGCAACTCTTCATTCTTCATAAAACTCTCCTTTCTTTTCTTTCTTTTCTTTTCTATTTGTTCCCAATCTTTATACACAAAGTTTCTTCTCTTCACCCTCTTATTTTAGCTTATTTTCCAAAACCTAAAACTCCTCTAAACCTTTCTTTATATAGCCTCACCATAAAACAACCCTAATTAGGTTTAGCTTACTTAAACTTCCAAACTAATTCCTCTTTTACCCCTTTTCTTAAATTATTTCTTTTATCTCTCTTCTACATGAAATTTCTAATTGATATTGTGCTAACACTCGTCCTAAATTTAAATTTTAACAAAACTCTTCATATATTACTAAAATTTGGGACCCTAATTAAACATAATTACCATTATGCCCTTATTCCTCTTTTTAGAACCTAACTTCATTATTTTACATCCAACTAAGCTAAAATTTGGCCTAGTTTAATTTGTCAACTTAATAATTATTTATCTTATTTCCTTTCATGAATTTAACTAATTTGAAATGACCAAATTACCCTTTCTCTTTAATTTCCTATTTAAACCTTTAATTTCTTCTTAATTCCTCAACTATTATATTCTTAATATTTTCTCAATAATTTATTCCTTAATTATTTATTTTATTTTTAGGAAAATCCAGGGTTTTACAAAGCGCCCATTTCCAGATTCTAAATTCTTCTAATGCCTGCACGGACACTCGAGCGCCCATGACGGAAAATCTTGATTTTCCAATTTAAGGTGATTTTGACTACGGAATTGTTTTTACTCAAAATCAACCTATGTACAAATAAGATTTAGGTATTTAGGAAGTGCTTACATAGGAATTATATTAAATTTCTAATTAACCTACTAGACTAGGTTCTTGAAAGATTTTTTGTTCCAAATTATTATAGAATGAGTTTATTTAATTCTACCACTTGTAATATCTTCCTAAGATCGTTTCTAAGGTGTTTCTAAAGGCTAATTTTATGAATGAGTTTATACCAAATACTTGCCCACCTATTCCTCCAAATTAGCTCATGTTGGGATTTTAAAAGGATATTATGTTTTCAATTTAACTTATAAGATTTCTAAGGTTTCTACTTATCTAATTCTCATATTTGAACATGCTTAGATAAATAAATCCCTGAGAACACAATTCTGGTCAGATTTGAGAAATCTATGTTTTGATCTCTATTTTGAATTACTTGGGTTTGCAATGGACTTTATTAGAAAACTTGCATTGGATTTGGTTTATTATGAATTATTTCTACATATTTGGATTATATGTTTTGTCTCATGAATGATTTGATATAAGTTTTGTTTTTGGATATTGATATTCGCCTTGAAGGGCATGTTCTTGAGATCCTGCATGATGGAGTGGATTTGGTCATGATTGACCCATGATTTCATGATTTAGTACATTTGATTACATATTGATTTGGTTTTAAGCTATTTTGGTCTAACTTGGCTTGGATCCATCATTGAAGCTTAGTAATGTAATGTGTTGACTTTATTGATGTAATTGCATGACCATGAGTATTGCCACGACCGGTGTAGAGCAGCACCGAAACCTTGAGTAGGCCAGTGTTGTCAATGCCGAATCCCGAAGTAGGCCGAAATTGGATGACAAAACCCTAATTAGGCCGGATTATGTACATGGAGGTGTGGATTTGGCTCCGGCATGCTAATTACTCAATTAAAGTGAACTACATGACATTGACCTATATTGATATTTGATTTGACATGAGATGTTTTGTCAGCTGGTTCATCGGTACTTGTTTACCATATTTGGTTTATTGGTATTGTATCTCCACCATCGGTGTATAGCAGCACCGAAACTTAGACTAGTCTGGTGTTGTCAATGCCGAAACTCGAAGTATGCTGGCATTGGATGACAAAACCCTAAGTAGGTCGGATATACACATGGAGGTGTGGACTTGACTATGATATGACTATTGTCTATGTTGACACATGTTTTGATCAGGGTTATATCCATTTGTGTTGTTTTTGGATAATCGGTTTCATCGACACATTGTTATATGGATATGTGCGCACCTAAACCTAGATCGCACACGGGGCGCACGTTGGTTCATGCATGCCTCGGGACTTTCGGAGTCGCCACTGCCTGAGAGGTGCAGGCAGACACGGTGTTTGCCCTATCCGGGTCTAAGTCTGGTCTGCGACTTTTCAGAGTTCTAGCTAAGTCCTCGGTTACATCCGGGGAAGCCCTAAGACACCCGACCCGCCTCGTCGATTCGACGGGTCCCTCGGGTCTCCCTGGTTTTTGAGTCAATTCCATCCTTCCTAGACCAGCATGCTGTTCATTGGGTCTGGCGGGGCCCTCTGAAGGTGTAGGTCCCTTTTACTTTAATTTTATCTTCTTATTTAGTGAAGTGGGTCGGACCCGGGTCCCGTTGGAAGACCCATGGGTTGCCAAGGTTGGGCCTGGGGGCCCAGTTGGGTTATTGGGTAACCCATTTGGTTATTTATTAGATTAAACCATTTACACATGCAACGGGCTTAGTGGGCTTGGATTTGGCCCATTAGCCAAGGGTCAAGGGGCCTGGGCCTATTTATTGAAAACAGGCCTGGTATAGGCCAGTCAAAAGTGTGGGCCATTCAGGTGAGCCCAAGGTGCCTTGGTGGGCCCATATGGGCCCATGGTCCATGGAAGGCTAAGAATAGCCCAACCAACTTCTTGGGTCGGTTTAAACTGGCTTAGGTCGGAATAGATCCAACCGGGCCGAAAAATTACATTTTTTATGTTACTTTTACATCTGCCCGTATTTTCTATACGGTCCATCCTTGCCCGTGGACGAAATCTGGTTTGGCTTGCCCATGAAGCAAACACGGTCCTGACTGAACCACTCTGAGTTTACGGGCACAGCTTATTCTGCGCTTTTGCTGCCGATTCTTCTCGGGATCTGTTCCGTGGCCTTCTCAGGTGTTCCGGCAACTTCCGTTGAGATTCCAGATTCTTCAAATGCTACATTTTCTTCATTTGGCCTAAAAGGCCTTCTTCTTCTTTCTTTCTCTTCTAACATGAAAACCAGCATCTTTTTGGATGATTCATGATCATCTTTTGGAGGGAATTACAAGGAACTCATTTAATCTCAAGGAGGGTTCAATCTTTCCATGTCAAAGAATTAAAAAGGGTTATTTGATTAGATAATCAAAGTGTTCTTTAAACACTTTCTTTTTCTCCTTTCTTGTAATGATCAACCTTTTAATGCCATCTTCTCATGGCACTCAAAACAGCAACTGAGTTAGTAATATCAAAAGAATTTAAAAGAGACTAGAAAAGAAGTTGAAAGTGAAAACATTGATGATATATTATAAAATCTAACATACAATATGGTTTTCGCTAGTGATGATTTCCCCGGTGAATTCGGTAGCGCTTCCGCGTCCTCCAAAAAAAACTCTTAAGTTGGGTTGAAAGGGATTCAGTAGGTGGTTATGTTCAAAGGAAGATTAGAGAAGGTTTGGACATGGTTTTGGTGATACAGCGGTATTTTGGGAACAAAAAAAGTTTGGGTTTAGGGGTGGCGAAAATTGGGCAGAGGTTTGTCATGGGAACATTAGGGGAGGAAGGGGGGATCGGCCAAGGGATCATGCTTGTTCAAATGAGGGGGTGGCCTCTCTATTTATAGGCAAAAAGGGGCATGCCCGTATTTGAAGTATGGGCATCCCTTGCCCGTACTTCAAGTACGGGTGTGCCTTGCCCGTAATTCAAATACGGGCAAAAAACGCACATTTGTAAATCTCACAGAATCGGCCGTAGGGGACGCGTGTCCCGCCGTACAGCGACGCGTGTCTTCTTCCAGAAGCTTGCCCTTATTTGAAATACGGGCATGCTCTGCCCGTAATTGAAATACAGTTCAGCACGTTTTTAAAATGTCTGGATTTCAAACCTTTATTCAATTCGGTTTTTTGCAAGATTTTCCTTCGATTTTCTGATTATTTTATTAAAAAGCGAGATTCTTTTTATTAAAATATTAATAAACACACTTATTTTATTTATTTTATTGGTTTATTCCATTTTTTGCTGCCTTTTTGCCACATGGGCAGTTTTTCGAAAACTTCAACTGCTCATAACTTCTTCATCCGGTGTCCGATTTCAGCAAACTTAGTGTCGTTGGAACCGGCTCAGAACCACCTATCCAATGGGATCAAGTTTGGCAGCTGAATTAGGGTCGAGCAAAAAGTCAACTTTTTGCTCCCCAAAAGTTTGACCAACTCATATCTTTTCCATCTGGACTCCGATTCCAGCAAATTCAATTGCGTTGGAACCGTGTCGAAATGCTCTTTTCAATGAGATGAAGTTTGATGGTCAAATTTACTTGAATCAAAAAAGTCAATTTTTTGACCCCTTCAAGGTTTGACTTTTCATTTTTCTTTATTTAGGGGGTGCAAAAATCAGGTGTCTACAGCTGCCCCTCTTTGCCGAAGTCACCTTAGGGGATGAACGGCAAAGAAGAAAAAGAACCTTATTTTTGCACCTTGCATTTTTGTCGACATGGTCGACGAGCTCAATCACTGAATTGTTTTTAGTGAAAGGGAAGTGTCAGATGTCTGGTATCACTTCCTGACTTTGGAATCCCTATACCCTCTTTCGGGTTTGAATAGGGCTATTCCTTAGTTCTTTGTTTTCTGAAAAGACAGGATTAAATCTGAGCTCATCAGCCTGTTTCGGTGTTGATGCAAGGCACTTAACAATGTTCTTTTCTTCTTGTTTGTTCCATTAACGCTTTTAATGACTTCAGTTTTTTTTTAAAGGAAATAGGCTAAGGTATGGGTTTTGGGAGTGCAGGTGGGAGGACGGGAGGAAGCTTTCGCGCTGCTGTCCATCATCTCGGAGACCACACACACCTATTCTAGCTTATGCTATTTACAAAAGTGAGAATCAAAATTTACAAGAAGGGGCGAATTGGCCCATTATTGCTCTTCCTTGTTGCTTCTCCTTGCCAGGTTCTTTCTCTTGTCGAGGCATTAGAGCTTCTTTTCCATTCAAGAGTTACTCCACTGGGGATCTGGTGGATCAGTCTAGATGACTCTCTGGGGATTATTGTGATGTCTCTCTTTGCTCTTGAAGTTTTGTTGGAGGGTCTGAGGATCTTGACGATCTTCTTTTTTCTGAGCCTCGCTGAGGGATGAAAGGGAAGAAGCCTTTGCTGGGGAATGAAGGATCAAAGTATCCTCCTCATGTTCATTTTTGCATCTTTCTTCCTTCTTTGAACCTGTACAAGGAACAAAATGTCAGTGCTTGTTCCATTGGGGATATGCAGACTCGGTTTATTCTAAGCCTTTTACTCATCACAATCAAAAATGGCTATTGATTACGACAATTAATCTTTCTTCAAGGGTTAGCAGCACAGCTGGGGAAATTCCAAGAGTAGTTAAGCAGAATAATTATGGAAAACACAAATGTGGCAGTGTGTGTTTGTGCCTGCAATTATCACAAAAGTCAATCCTTAAGTCAGACACAGGTTAGAGTGCTTGGTATTTTTAGCCTTGTCATCATAGGCCTTTGTGAAGCATTGGCCCAAACGCAGTCTGCCAATTTGAGCCCTTCAGATCACTTGGTTGTCCCCGTTTAGTGTACTGTCCATCCTGTTTCTGTTTTTGCTGTATTTCCCTTTCTAATCAAGGTATGACCAACTCTCTTTTTTTTTTACCACGACTGACCCTTTTTGCACATAGCGCCCTTTTTGGGTTTTCACTATGTCTGGTCCTTTCAGGGAGAATCCAATTCCGTCATTACCAGAAAATGCAGATTTGAATGTTTTGCCTAAGATCATTCACTTTAGGATCCGAGAGGTCTTCAAGATAGGACGAAATGTAGGCTAGGCTGGGGTTTTTGAAAGAAAGACAAGTGGCTCAAAAGGTTGTAACTTTATGGGTTTGTACAGTGCTCCTTTTATTGTTTGGGGCTTACATCCTGGCTTATTTTTGTGGTGTGGGGTTCCCATTTTGCTTTTCACAACTCTTTTCTTTCTTTTTCTCCTTTATTTTCTTCGCAATTGTTTTTTTTTTTGGGGGCCAGGAATGCCCATTTTGATGTGAAGGAACACCTGTACTAGGTTAGAAAAGAAATGGTCAGGCCCAAAAGTGTCTAACTAGGGGAAACTTTTTAGGGTGCTTGGGAGGATTTATAGGCTTGGGGGAGAGTGAAGGATGGCCTCTCTTCATTTCCCAATTGGAATGATCTCAAGGATAATACAGTTTGACTGCATCTGCATTTATTGGCTCAGGAAAAATGGTTCCATCCATCTCTTGTAGGATTAGAGCTCCTTTGGACAGAACTTTGTGTACTATGAATGGTCCTTCATAGTTTGGCTTGAATTTCCCTCTATTGTCTTCTTAGTGGGGGAATATCTTCTTTATAGCAATGTTTCCCACCTTGAAGTGTCGTGGTATCATTTTCTTGTTGTAAGCTCGTGCTATTCTTTGCTGACTAGCTTAACAGAAGAACCCAAGAGCAAATATTTGGCCGCTCGAAGCCGGTTCGAGCAACCCATCGAGTGCCCTGCCCAGATTTCCCCTATTTTCGAGTTTTAGCCCAGATTGAACTCCCCTTTGTTTTTATTCAAATTCAACCTTTGTATGAGTGAGGTTTAGGAGTCTAAGAAGTGTTCCAACTGGAGTTATCACCAAATTCCAAATAGTGAAGATTTTGGGTACGTTTCGCTAGAATAGGTTTTATAGAGAGTTCATGTTCCAAATTTCATAGAAGTGGGATAAGATGATCCCACCACTTCAAATATCTTCTAAATGATCTATAGAAATATAATACAAGAACCAAACCCAAGTTGCATGAGTTTTCAAAGGAGTTGAGGTATGAGTTGCCAAAATGGGTCAAGGAATGTAGGAAGTTTCCAAAAGTGTGACTGTAGCCTAGATCTTACCACTAATTGGTTCTACTCAAATCCAACCTACGTGTAGGTGAGAATTACGTGTCTAGTAAGTGTTCCAAGTGGAAGTACCTCGAAATTCTATATACCCAAGGATGTTGAGTACATGTTACCTAGGAAGGCCTTACAGAGGGTTTCTATCCCAGATTCCTATAGAGGTAGAATAACTTGAATCCACCACTCAGATCATCCTTCAATTAACCTTTAGAGATAGAAAACAAGAACCAAGACCAAGCTGTACAAGTACCAAAGAGCTAAGGCATAGGTTGCCCAAATGAGCCTGAAAAGTGGAAATTCCTGAAAAGCTAGTCTTTTCTAGTGAGCCCCATTGTTAGTACTTCACACCTGATATTAAGGGCATTGGCCCGTACTAAATTGCAAGATATGCAGGGCATTGGCCCATATGGATTTGCATGACCTTAAGGGCATTGGCCCGTCACTTGTAATATGAGATGGAAATGGGTATGGCCCATGGATAATAATACCATAATTGAAGGGGTAGGGGCCCATGGTTACTGATATCGAGTAAGGGCGTAGCCCAAGATTAACTCGGGTAAGGCCATAGGCTACCCTTGAGCATTTCCTATGCAAGTGTGCATGTGGTATTGATGCGGATACTTGAACAGCCAGTCTTCGTGGGTAGTGTGTGCGGTTCACTTCCGTTGAGGGTTGTGAACTAGCATCCTCCACAAAAGTCTCTGTCGGTAGTGTGTGCGGTTCATCTCCGTTGATGGTTGGAGGGCAGCGGCCTAGGTTATATGAAGCACTTCCCATGCAAGGGTACATATTGTATTGTCATTGTTTCTTTTCCCAATGGAGGTATATGTTCTTCCGGCACCCTGTGTATTCGGTGGCCGATGTCCATTGGCTATGTGTAGACAGCAATGGAGGTATATGTTCTTCCGGCACCCTGTGTATTCGGTGGCCGATGTCCATTGGCTATGTGTAGACAGTAATGGATGTGTAATGTATGCCTAGCCACCATGTGTAGACGGTGAAGCTAGATGAATAATTGTGATTGATGTTTTTGACGGTATTGTGATACCACTCTAAGTATTATTGGGTAATCATCTATGGATATTCATACGACACATGTAGCTATAGTAGTAGATGCCTACGTCACATAAGATCAGCGTAGATGCCTAGCCACCGCATGTAATTGGTGAAGCTAGACGGGGATATCGATGATGTATAGCTAGATACCAAATTACCTGCATGATCAATTTGTGAGATCGGATGGAGGATTGTATTAAATGCATAAACTGTACACTGACACACAAGCATGCACCAATTTGTATGGCACTAAACTGTGATAATTGATTATGATTTCAAATAAACCGCATGTCATGATTTAACCGATTGATATATGCATAAACTGTGTTTTCTCGTACATGCATGTGTTGCTTACTGAGACATTCGTCTCACAGTTGCTACTTATCTTGTTTTTCAGATCCCTCGTCGTCCGGTGTGAAGGACTGGGCTGGGGAATAAAGGCGAGGAGAAAGTGTAAGATCCCGGAATTTTGAGAAATTGTAATTAAGAGTAAATATATTAAATAATAACAATTAGAGGAATAAAAAAATTCAATTAAACCAGTTGGTTTGAAGGGCTTGGTTAGTTTAGTGGTTTAATGAGGTTGGTTCAGTTTAAGTGAACCGGTTCATTTCTTTAATTGTTCAATGGTAAAAAAAACAAAAACAAAAACAAAAACAAAAGCAATTTCACGTTTTTTTTCATTTGGGGGTTTATGTGTTTGGGCGTTAGGGTTTGAGAAGAAAGGAGGAATCGTGGAAGAAGGAAAGGGGGAAAAAGAAGAAGAGGAACGAGGGGATTGTTGGTGAGGATTAGCCACAGAGGAAGAAATCGAGTGGAAGAAGAAGAAGAAAAGGAGGAGGAAGAGAAGAAGAGGGTTGGTCGTTGTTAAGGGTTTGAGGAAAAACGCAACAAGGGGGAATCGATCCGAGGAGAAGGAGGAGAGGAAGGAGAAGAAGAAGAAAAGAAGAAGGGAAGCAAAGGGGTTCGTCCGTGAGGAGTAGAAGCAGGAGAGAAAAGAGAGGAAGAGAAGAGAGAAGAAGAAAACGTAGGGAAGAAGAAAAGAAGAGGAAAAGAGAGAGAGTGGGCGTGGATTCTGCGAAACCATGTAAGTAGCACGTTTTCCTCTGTTTAATCGATCGTTATGGTTTTTCTAGTTATTTCTGTTTGTCAATTCTTTATTGTTGGCTGATTTCGAAATCTGTTTGATTGCTATTGGTTGCTGTTGGTCGATTGAGCATGAATTGGATTGATCGTTGTGGTTATCGTTTTATTTATATTAAGTTGTCGATTTTTTTACTATTAAATTCGATTAAGCTCTTTTAGTAGCTTGATATATGTTTGTGAGTATGAGTTGAATATGGATTATGTTTGTTGTTGCAATACACGCCCAACAGAGCAGTCGTGCGACTGTCTGTCTGGGGTTCTTTTGACTTCACCACAATACGACAAAGAAATCTGCCTCCAGGAGTTGCAATTCTCTCCACGAGTTTAATAAGGGTTCTATGAAATTGATGGATTACTGTTGCTGGAGTTTTTGCTGGACCCTTCTATAGATTATTATTTGTGGTGAGAACTCTAATTTAGGTTCTGATTTTAGACTTTTGATTAGGCATGAGAAAATACCGATCTAGGTTCTGACTGGGGGTTCTGTTAGAGCCATCTGATTTTAGATTTTTCTATGGTTTCTTAATTTCGATGAGAGTTGTAAAGTAGGTTCAGATGGTAATCTAGGTTCAGATTTTTATTTTTCGGAGTATGGTTTCCAATTGCTGGAAATTTTTAGTTGTTCCATAGGTAAAGAATAGTCTTATTATGATTTGGGAGTTAGGATAATTAAAGCATGGTTAGGATTGTTAGGGAGTATTATTTTAGTGCTCATATGCTGTTGTAATGAGCTATCCTTGTGGTTATCTAAACTCAGAAAAATTTGAGTTATGCAAAGGTTATACAATTTGGCTTGTGTTGGCTGTTTACTTTTTCCCCTGTCAGATTATCTTGGTTCCTAATAGAGAGCTCAGGTCCTCTCTTGTATGCCCTCTGATCTTTGAGGCATTAATTGATAATATTGTTTATTAGATGATGGTGGAGTAGGATTCGAATCTGTTAGTAACTGATTGTAGGAAAATGCCTAAGTCAGTTGCTGTTGGTAATTGGTTAATTTGTTTAAACCGAAGTTGCTGTTAGGAATTGCTGTTGTAAATTACTGTTAGAATTGGTGAAGTACTGTTAGGAATGGGTTAATCACTGTTAGCAATTGGGTTCAAGAAGGCACAAAGATTAACTGCTGTTAATAATTGTTAGTAACTAGGAAATGAGTTATTGTTAGAATCTGTTAGTAATTGGTTGCAACAAGACGCCGAGATTAATTGCTGTTAACAACTGTTAGTAACTAGGAAAGAAATTGATGCTAGTAACTATTGTTAGTAATTGGTAAATCACTGTTAGGAATTGGAAAATTGGTTAATTAGTAATTACTATTAGTAATTGGTAAATTACTGTTCGTAAGTGTTATTAGTGTCGGACAGTTCGTAATTACTGTTACTGTTCACTATTGTTTTGGCAACCAATGGTTGGTTATTTGAAAGTAAATGTGTTGATGGCAGTAATGCTAAGGGTGAAAATATGTATTGTGGATTCTATAACATTAGTTGTGATTGATGGTGATTTTAAATTGAAGTTGAGGCTTCCTCTTAGTCTGAAAAAGGGCCGAGGGCCTATAGTTGGATGTTCTGTGGATTGGGATTGCGGTTCACCTCGGCTGGGGATCGTGAACTAGTGTTCACCCTAGCGGGGGATCGTGAACCTGCATCCACCATAAACATGGGTATCTGTGGACTGGGATTGCTGTTCACCTCAGTTGGGGATCGTGAACTGTTGTTCACCCTAGCGGGAGGATCGTGAACCTGCATCCACCACAAGCATAGATATTTGTGGATCGTGGATTGTTGTTCACCTCGGTTGGGGATCGTGAACTAGTGTTCACCCTAGCAGGGGATCATGAACCATCCACCACAAATATGAGTTCTGGGGATCGTAAACTAAGTTCACCACGTGCTTTGAGGCATCGTGGATCGTGAACCTAAATTCACCCCAGAAGCTCAAAACTGTGAAATTTGTTTAACAGTGGTTGATTTGTATGAGTTTATCTGGAAAGTTGTGTTATGTATAAAATTGTTTCTTCGTATGATTTGGGAAGTGGAAGGGAATTCCACTTGGTATGAATAGGCAGCGTTGAGGGCACTCGGCTTAGCCTTGCTTCATCGGGTAGCGTAGAAAGGCACTCCGTTGACTGGGATTCATTAAGGCGCGTAGATGCGCATTCCGCTTGATCTTGATTTATCAAGTAGCGTAGAGGAGCACTCCGCTAGACCTTGAATCTGGGTTAGAGGGTAGAGGGTGATTATCTCGGTTTACATAGATTTTATGCAAATCTCGTATTTTGGATTAATCGGGTTTTTATTCGCTTATTGTTATGATTCTGCGTAGTGCAATTATGGTTTAAATGCGAATGAACTGTTTCGTTATATTGAACTGCTTTTAGCATGAATTTGATGAGATTTAATCATGTTGTATCCGAGCATATTATTTATATTTGAAATTGCATAACTTATTTATAGCATGCATGATGCTACTTACTGAGCCAATTGTCTCACGCGAGTTTTGTTTTACCAGTTTTGTTATCAGATCTAGTAAGTGAAACGCGTAGCGGGGCAGAAGCTGAAGGTTATCCCGAATATAGGCCAGAGGATTATTTCTACCCCGGCTAGACCCATAGAAGGCAATCCTTTTGATAGTTGTAGATTTTATTTTTGGGTATTGTATATGTTGTAATGAGAGAGAGCGAGGGTGTGAAACTTAGTAAACAATATTGGTGGATCTGTATATTCGTTGGTTTAGTTTGTGAATGGATATATATGGTTTATATATATGTCTGTGTTTATCAAGTGATTATCTGTGATTGAGGGCTTAGCTCATTCTCGTATATACAGGCGTTATATAGCCGTTTTTCTGAAAAATTTTAGGATGTTATTTTTGTGTCTGGTTAGTTCTTAAGTTAGTTTTCAACACAATTTGGGCTATAAACTAGCGCTTGGGAGCCACTATAAACCCCTATAAGGGTGGACCTGGTTCCGGGGTGCTACAGAAAGCCTTTAAGTATTGAAAGGAATTCTATAGACCTTAGTATTTCCTTTTGTTTATACCTGTATGGTTTTGGATTGTAAACCTATGTATTTTGAGAGGAGTGATTTAATCACCCGTCATTTTGTAATCAAGCTCATGTCTTATTACATTTCTTTTATATATAGAAAACACTTTTGATATGTACAGCATGAATTGTCTTATCACTTGCACTTGTATAGGAAAAGTTTTAAAATCCTTCGTATTTTGTTAAGAGTAATGGCCCACTTGCCACGGTTTGGGACGGGTTGTGCCTTGGAGGGGCAGACTTGGTTCCGGGTCGTGACAATAGCTCTCAGGTGTGAGTTACACGTAAACTATAAGCATGACCAATAAAAAGCACATGTAAGCCAATGTCTCCTTAAAGCGCACGGTGGTAACCCAAATAAACCATGTTGAGTACACAACGAGGGAAATACTAGACCAAGATACATGGTGAGTAATCCAATAATTTCCGATGCCGAGGTACACAGCTAATGACTAGGTTGAGATACACAATGGGTCAGATTGCTTAAAGTGGGGGACAAGTTTAACTTACCAGAGATAATTCCATTTCACTTCCTAGCTATGCTATAGATCCATACTAAGCATTGCCCACTAGATACAACTCACAACCAAAAACATTTAATAATAACTTGTCTCAAAAGTAAGATATGCCTAATAATAAAATAAGTTCTCAATCGACCATGAACATCTCATCCCAATATACATGAGAGAGGAATTCAACCACTCCGACATACACAGAGGAAAACAATGATTCTGCCCACTTATCGATGAAACCATATGTAAATATTCAGAAATACCATGTTGAATATAAGAAAATGCTCAAATCTGAAAATAAACAGAAAACACAATCCAATCCTTGAAAACATGTTATCTTTACCAAAAAATATGCCCAATTTCTTGATTAATTGCCTAAACAGTAATTCATTAATGTGAACACTCTTAAATTACTCATATTTATGTGTTAGATAACTTACCAAATCAGTACATTAAGATTTATTAAAATTCATCCCCTAGTTGGTCGTTATTCTTAATATTTACTCAATAATGCCTAAATCTCCTCTTTAAAGAACCTAAGGTGTCAAAACTTATTAACTTTGATATTTAGTATATCCAGAGGTTAATTTAGGTTTGTAATGAAGTTTAGGAATAGGGTATATTAACCAAAACCAATTCCAAATAGGTTAAGTCCACTTATTACTTTATAATACCTCTTTATAGTCCATCTTTACATTCATCGTTCCAAATTAATATTTTTTTGTTCAAATTTAATTCTGCCACTTCCTACATCTCAAATTAACCTAATTACAGGTGTTACAACTTTAGAATTCCAAGAAAAATCATTAAAATATATTTGGGCACAAAATCCCAAAATCTGACAGAGGTTGCTCGACATTGCGCTCAAGTGGCTTGTCAAGTGTCCATTATTGGGTGAAATTTTGCTTAGATGCTCAAGATCGTGCTCGAGCGTCCTCCCGGGCGTTGAGTTTCAAGGTTCTATTATTCTGTTTTTAAAATACACAGGCGAGGCGCCTGTGATTGCGCTCGAGCGGCCTGTTGGGCGCTCAGCCAAATTTCACTATATTTTCTGGGTTTCCTGATTTGCGAAATATAAAATGTTTTTTGTAGTTTTAATTGTTTCTAATCTTCATATCTTTATTCTGAATTACTTCTAAGACAATCCTAACCTATTCTCAGTAATTATAAGTTGATTTAAAGTTTCCTACTTAATTAACTCTCTTATGATAATCACTTTTTTTGATTTCTTTAAAAGTGTATGAAAGCAAAACCATCTTATAAAACGCTCAACTTTTCAAACCAAGATATGAATTAAAACAAACCATGATAAAACATCTAGATCATACAAAAATCATGCAATTTCTCCAGTTTTCAAAATGTTTGCTACTTGCCTTGACATGTGAAATCGTTCTTCCAAGAAACTCGAATGTCCACCGAATTTTTGAGATTTATCGCACCACTCTAGAGTTCTCTAGATCAAATCTCCACCGTTTAGATTGAAGTTCTACAAGTCAAGAACATAACCTCCAAATTTGAGACCAATCCAACGGTTGGATCTCTCTAGATCTTAATTCGAACATGGCTGGTCGGAATTCTGCAGCACTCCTTCATAAAACACATTTTTCTTCTCTCTATCTCTCTTTCTATTTTTCTTCAGCCCTATGCACGAATTTTCCTTCTTCTTTTCTCCTCATGATTGACGTAATGGAAACCTCTTACCTTTCCTAAAGCCTTCCATTTATAGGCTCACTTAATTAAAAGTCCTAATAGGTTTAGCAAACTTTCCAACTAAGATTCCCAATTCTATTTAGAAATCTTTCCTATCTTGTCTCTCATTCTAATTATTTTCCCTTAAACCTAACTCATAAAGAACTTTTAATTTAATTAATTTTCGTGCTAATTCTCATCCCTATTTTTAAATATTAGCTAAACACTTAATTTCCTCCCATATTACTAAAATTAAGGCCCATAAATAAACATAATTACAATTAGGCCCTTTTTCCTTCTTTTAAACCTTAAATTCATTATTTAAATCTAACTAAACGAAAATTTGGTCTAATTAAATTTCTTAACTTAATTATTAATTATTTTATTCTTTCATGGATTTGACTAATTAGGAATGACCAAAATGCCCTTTCTTTAATTTCCACACTTAATCATTGAATTTCTCCACAATTCTCCAAATTCTATTCTTTTTATTTTAATTTAAAATTTAAATCCCAAATATTAATTCTACAAATTCTCACTTGTAATATAATTTCGATTCCTATACTTAATTCCTATTTTTTCTTTTTAAATTTATTTATACTTCTAAATCTCTTTAGTTTACTTACTAATTATTCATTTATATTATATTAGGAAATTCTAGGGTTTTACAAAAACCAAACCAAAAGCTTATAAACCCAACCCAAACTGACCCAAAGTTGGTTTGGTTCGGACGATTTGTCGGTTTATCCAACCCAAGTTGCAACCCTAGTATAGATATATGGAACCTTCATTTCTTTTATACTGATATATTAATGACTTAAAAGGCTAAAAAGAAATAACATATATATATATATATATATATATATATATATATATATATATATATATATATATATATATATATATATATATATATATATATATATATATAGAATAAATCTTTATGGGATCGAATGGGTATGGTTTGATAGTCGTATCCAAATATAATCGAATCTAATTATTCCAATCCGTATTCGAATAATTGGATCCAAACCAAAGATCTATTATAGGATAAAATCGGGTCGGATTCTATACTTGGCACGTTTGTAGCGCCCACTCGTCCTGTCTTGCTTGTCATAAAGGAGGATACTCGGATGGGCTTGGGTTGGGTTTTGCAAAATCCAACCGTATTCGTCGTCTTTGCATCTCCGCCGCCGCAAACCCCTCAAACCATTTGAACCCTAAAATTTGGAGGGAGTTCGCTGCATTTGTCGGAGAATTGAGATTTTACTTTACAATCAAGACATTTTTTCTTATACGACCGCTGATGGATTGAATTTGGGGTCTTTCGCTTGATTATATTGCTGTCGTCATGCACATCTACAGAGGAACCACTTCTGCTGTTCGAGTTGTGTACTCAAAAAGGGGTAAGGTCTTTGATTTTTCGTTTAGTTTATTTACTATTTCTCAGATCATAGGTATGGCTTTTGATGTATACATTTTTAATTAAATGGGGACTTTCTGTGGTCAGTTATTTTGGTTCTGATATTTTATTGTTTATCGATGCTCGATGAAATAGTAGTCCAAAGTTCGAAACCTCTTTCTGTGCTTGATGGGCTTCATTATGATCTCAGTATTCAAACATTCGTTAACTTCATGCTATTTGGATGGACCTTGTACTGAGCAGAGTGTATACGGTGAAAGGATGCTCATGTATTTGAGTTGTTTGCTGCTGTTGTTATTGATGTTATTATTATTGTTATAATTACTATATATAAAGCCAACACACCTTTTTCTGGCTGACATTTTGTACCCAAAATACTCACCAATTAATTCCAAATTTACTTTAATACCAGTTCTTTTAATGTGACGTGTCAGTACCCACCTTCATGGCGTGGTTCCAATCGCCAAGAAGTTACACCAGAAGACTCCCCATCAATGCATCCGACTGAGAATTTCCGTCCAACATGTCTTCTAATTCTTTTGGCATACCGCCATGTGTCATAACTAACTACACACATCCTCTTTTTTCTAATTCTTTTGCTATGCGCATAACGCGTGCATTTCCATAGTATATATATATATATAAATTGTATCTCATTATTATTGATATTATAACTTGTTGTAAGCATAAAAGTTAATAACATAGTTAATACACTGGCAAAAAAAACCAATGTGATATAATCCCATATAATAGTAAAAAAACATAGGATTAGAGCTGGTTAGCTTAAGTAGAGGGGTGCTTCTAGGATGCTATGTGATAGCTAAGTTCTACTTGGATTAAATGCTAAGTTCTATAAGATAGCAATTAGACCAACTGTTTTGTATGGTATAGAATGTTAGATGGCAAAGAAACAACATATTTAGAAGGTCAGTGATAAAAAGATGAGGATGCTAAGATGGAGGCGTAGGAAAATTAGAAAAGACAAAGTAAGAAATGAAGATATTCAAAAGTGGTTAGGCATAGCATGCATTAGGGATAAAATTGAAGAGAGTAAATTAAACTGGTTTGAACATATAAAGCGGAGACCTAGAGTTTCACATTGTAAGAAAGTGTGCAAGGATGCATATTGAAAGGCCTAATAGGTACAAATGAAGACCTAAAAAGACATGGATGGAGTCAATAAAACAAGCTTACATAAACATAACTTAATTGAAGGTATGATTATTGATAGAATGAAATGGAAAGACAAGATTTGTGGTGCCAAACCCACTTTTTTGGGAAATTGGCTTATGATGATGATGATGATGATGCTATGGTCCCGGATGTTTGAAGAAACGAATACAAATTATTATCAGTTATTTGGCACTTGCATATCATATCATCCACTATCTAGTTCATTCTCCCCCATTGGGCTTCCTGAACTACACTGAAATTTATGTCCACTCTCCCTCATTAGAGCGGTAGAATACAGAGTGACATTTGTATCGTGTTAGGCTAGCTGGATGAGATTGTAATTCTGTCCACTCTCCCTCATCAAGCAAGCAGGACAAGGTCGTGATGTTAGTGGTCCATTTTCACCTGTTGAGTCAGCTGGATGGGACTCATAATATTGATACACAAAATCTCTTGCAAGCAATACTATCATGTATCAGCCATCTTCCAAGCCTTACAACATGTGAGAACTTAATTCATAACAAAGTTTCAATTTCTGGTAATTTTGCCAGATTCAATTACGGCTCATCGTAAGTTTCATAACTGCATGTTGTAAATAACAAAGAGATCAAGTCTAATAAATGATTGCTTTTGGGTTTTTATGGCATGCTGTAAGTCCAATTACGACTTGCCATAATTCATGTAAGTGGGTTATTCTCCATATTTTTCGGAGTTCCCATTGCTCATATTTTTATTCAACTTCTAAACCATTCATTCCATTACTCAATCAACATCGAAACAAGCATCCAAGCACAAAGAATACCGTAAATCACATCATATCATGCATTGAAACATGAAGTATCTTCATTAAACATGCTTGCATGCAATTTCCAAGCAACTCTTATGCATGCTTACAATACATAGGAACATAGTCATGATCAATAAAAAATAAGCCAATAATCTCCAAAATATCTCTCTGATCATATGATTTCATTAGTTTAGTTCCATAATCATTAACAAAACAATCACTAATAGCCTAAGATTATGCTATTGTGCTATAGGAGACAGAATAACACCACCTAACTTGATCGAACGCGGTCTAAATGTGTCAAAATTGTTGGAAATCGTGTAGAATCCTGATTCTCCTTCTTCTTCCTTGCCACAAGCTTGCAGCACTTCCTAATTTGATCACAAAATGAGTTTTGAATTATATTAGGTGATATGTATGTATGTATGTGTGTGTGTGTGTATATATATATATATAACTATCTATATAACCCTAATTAAACTTTTAATGAAACGACCTTTCTGCCCTTCACTTAAATATAAATTCCCCTTTAATCTGGGGCTTAGGGTTTAAATATTGATCTTGGTCCTACGGCTGTGAAACTAGGAATCTCTTATGATTCCGCCAATGAAAACCCTTCTCATTGTGGAAGTTTGACTAGCCTAGCTTTGACCCTTGGTCAAAATCATAGTTCAGACCAGATCGTTACAGAAGGGGAACCAAAACTGCCCCTATCCATCCTCTCTCATAAGCAAATCAAGATAAAATGCTTAACCATAAAGTATCTGCTTCTTCTTTGAAGAGCATCTGCAGTATTTACCCTCTAAAACAGTGTCACAAACAAGAATCTTAAAAAATGAAACTCAAATATAGTAGAGAAAAACAAATGAAACAAGACAAGCCTTATTCAGCCTATTAAAACAATGAATTCACCATAATTTTTTATTTCCATTTTGCTTTTATCAATTTTTTTAATGCACATAAGATCACTCAAACGACACACGTGCTCATAAAAAACAAACAAAGCTTCTGTATTCTGCATGTGTTCGGCCATTATCGAACACAACCAAGCTTACCTAACCTTTCATATATAATTTCTACTCTGTCCATCCCGAAACTACTGCACTTTTTCCAAAATGAAACAAATGAATTGAACTATTGTGCTTGGCAATGGCCGAACTTAGTGATGTTCAACCATTGCCAAACATACTTGAATACACCTCATTTTCTGCATTTTTTTATTGCACTGCATGCTCATCACCTTAATACAACTAAACAAAGGAAAGGATTTGAGTTACAGTGTCTGGAAATGGCCGAACATGATCTACAGTATGATTCGGCCATTGCTGAACGTGCAACTGCCCCCACTCACTCATTGGTGAGGTTGAGTTGGTTCTTTGAACGACAGCCCTGGTATTTTACCTTTTTTCAGAAGCTGATAATGGGTTCCACCAAACATGGGAGTATGCCGTTTGATATGGTCCATACAAGCAATAAAAAAAAGCATGTGTCAACTGAGAGATCTCATGGATTATATCTTTCATTTTTTTTTCTTTTTTGAAGCTTACTTCAACACTAAACTGATATCATTAAGCAAATGTGCCAAGAAAGTTTCAGAATTTAAAATGGGGGGAATGATTCTTTTCAGTATCCAAACATAGAGATTTACCTGTTGTATCGGACACTAAACCAGGTTCAGAAACTCGGCACCATGGACAGCTGCCCTCTCTCTTTCTGATGGGTTGTTCTACACTTCTTTGCGATTTGAGTTCAGGTGCTTTACTCGACCAAGACCATTCCTTCCAGCTGTTTCAACGGAGAACCTCTTCTTCTCTCTGAATTCGTCCCCAAGAGTCTCACGTTTTTCTTTTTTCTTTCCTCTCCAAGTTTCCTTCTCCTCCCTCCTATAAGAGGTTACCCATGAGTTGGACGAGAATCTCCATTTTTAGGAGAGTCTTTCAACCCCCAAGCTTCCTTATTAAATTTTTCTTCTTGAAACTTTTAAAAAAGTATTTACTTTTTAATTTTTTTCCCTTCTAAAAGACCCAACAACTTACTTTGAAAATTTTCTCTTTCTTAATGAACAAGGCCTCAATATTTTTGGCCACATGGAAACAAACATGGCTGCCACATTGTGCCCAATTCCAGTTTCTGAATGACCTTTCGACTTCTTTTATTCAGTTGCCTGTTTGAGGTTTGATTTGAGCATGATTGGTGCATTAGAATCAGCTTGAAATCTTCCATATTATGGATTTGTTATTTAAAAAAGATGGGGCCTTTGTTCCAACCTTGGTTTGTGTTCCCACATATGTGCCAGTTTAGGTTTTGCACCTTGGCAATTTTATGGTGCGAAATTAGGGTGCTTACAACCATAATGGCAGGTTTAATTCAGCCTGATATATTTTGATAGGTAAATTCAAAGATTCATTCAAATAAAAAGATGAAAGAAAGAAAGATAACAAAAGGTTCAAATGGGTGATGTACACGAAATGTGTAGCATCCCCCAAACAAAACAAAAAAAGGCCCTTCCTCAGATATCTGAGAAGGTACTGCAATTCAATTCTGTGATAGCTCTTTTCTTCTTACTTTCCTAGTCCCCAAATATTCCAAGAAGCAATCTTCATCAAGGAGCTTGTGTTTGTCCTAACACCTTTCCTTAAACCCCTGCACTGGCTCCTGAATGGAACAAGCCTATCTGGTCGAGTACACCTATCAACAACTGCTTTAGTAAACGTTTCCATCCCGTCACACACATCTATATCTCCTTGGTATTCAACAAGGTTTTTGGTATGGAAACACTCCCTTACCCCTTCAGCCTCATGGAGGAACTCCTCTACCAACCCACAGTTTCTGAAAACCACTTGTGGCTCTAGAAATGGCAATTCAGAATTGATATCAGCATCAATGTGTTCATCATTGCGTATCACCACATAAGAAGCACTAACAGATTGAGAATTAACACTTTGACATGGCATTAGCAACTTACCTAAGGTAATCCGATTATTAACTGGAGGCCAGATTGTGCTGGGAAGAGCAGCAAAAGGTGATTGTTGGCTTTATTGGCAAAGGAACACTCAGCCACTAGCCTTTTGAAGATTTCGGACCTCCCACTCTACTTGCTGATTTGGGAGAAATTGCTTTTGTTCTTCCGAGATGATGTTTCTCTCCCTCTTTCCCTGCGCATGAGACTTCCTAGACCAGAAGCACCCATTGCCATGCCTCTCCCTGATGTTGGAGAGCCAAACAATATAAGCATGAAAATATTTGCTGCTGTGATACCAACCCCATCTGCTTCTAAATTTTTTGAAAAAGCTTTTGAACCTTGCAAAATCTTGCTATAACGGCAACTGTCTGCACATTCTTTACTGTGAATCAAGCTAGAGTCTGATTCCTGCTCCTTGTGTTGATCTACTGAAGCCTCTGCTGTTGATGCTAACTCTGTCTCGCCCCCACCTTAAGCCTAGTAGTCTCATTCTTCACCTGCAATTGGTTCAAAAGGGAAAGCAGAGTAGGCTATACTGGTATGCTGAAAGATCTATTTTCAGGGACTGTGAGTCGCAATTTGGGCTCCCGTTGATCATGCATAGGATCTGAGAATGATTACCGATTTCATGTGCTGAGTCTGAGACTGGATCGTTACTGTTACATGTGTCCAACTCTGATGGATGAGGGTGTACAGGTGGGGTCAGCCTTTCTCCAGGGTCATTGGTCTGATTCCTATCTGAGACGTGTGGATTTTGAGAATAAAAGGCCTACGACTTCTTACTCTAGACCACTGCACCTACTGCATCCTGCAAGCCTCCTTATAAATGCTACCTGTAACACCTAGGTTCCTATGCTTATGGCTGATTCTGGGCACAACATTTGGAATGATCACTTTTTATTTTTATTTTTTCCTGACTTCAGTTTTTACGTACACTGCTCCGTGAGGTTATGCTGGTTGGCTGAAGACGGTCTTATTTGAAGGACCTGCTGCCAAGTGACTTTCACCTATAGGCCTGTGTGACCTATTTTCTGGATCTTTATTTTATATTTTATCTTACATAATTGTTTGTTCTATGTGATCTTAGTTGCCTGTATTGGAAAGTTTCTAACTGATTGGCCTCCTGACTAGCTTTGATGTTTTGTATGGTTTTTAAAGGCACACGAAAACTTTTTTTGTAACAGTTGTATACTCACATGTTATTTTATCTCAGATCTATTTGCTGGAATTATAAGGGAATTGTCCATACCCTAGTACTCAGGCTGAAGTTCAACATGCAGCAGCATGCACTGTTTTCTACGAAGTGCATGTATTTGTGCACAAAAGAGATAGGTGCTCAATTGTTGGCAATTCTGGTGTGAGACAATTTTCACACTTGGTGAGACCCATAAGGTCTATGTGTCTTTGAAATTATTCTTCTCATGTGAAGTTTCAGTTTGAATTATATCTGACACATGAAAAAACATTCTCCAAACTCTAAGCATCTTTCATGTGTTAATATTCCCTATTACTGCTGTTGAATACATGAAACAACTGTGGTTGTGGTGGTTGCTTACTAAAAGTCCCGTGCACATACTAGTCTGTTAATTTCTCATGTATTTTGGCCCCCGACTTTTATTAATAGTGTAGTAAATAGAAGCCATCCTATATGCTTCCATTTAACTTTTTTTGCAAATTTCCCAAGAAAATACTGATCTGAAGACTTCTTGCTGACTGCAATTAATGACCATTTCATTACTACATTGATCCCATATAACAGGGGAAGATCAAGTCTCTTATCAACCAAGCGTATGAAAAGTGGTTACAAGTTCCTGGATAAGGGTCCAAAGTTACTCTTCTTTAACGACAAAATTTTCACTATTATGTTAGTTTGATCTTGTTGAATATTGTGGCTGTTGAATTTTGTCCAAATCTGGAGTTTCTAACCCTATACTTGAATCATAGACTTCTTGGCTTCTTAATCTTATTGTGGAGATTTTATTTGTTTCCTTTTCTTTAAATAAGATGGAACATATAGCCTTGCCAGTAATTTGTTTCTTTTCACGGGAACTTGGTCCATTTAATTTAATTTTTTATGAGAATTTAATCATTCCCAACCTTGATTTTTGGCAGTACTAACCAAGGTATCAAATGCTGAACATCAGTCAAACATTCGGTGGCGTAGTGGGTCCTGTGCTGCTTCAGTTCCTTCTGACACATCTAAACCCCAGAGAGGAAAGAAAAGAGTGACAAAAAATGAACGGATTGTTATGGTGGCGTCTTTTGTTGACAAGTATGGCTCTTCCTTGCCGTACCTGGTAGTTATAATTTTGTTATACAGATGTTTATGTCACAAATCAGTTTCCTTGTTTGTGTTTGCTTATTATTCTCAAAAGTTGAAGCTGCAGACTAATTGCTTTGCTGCAGACTAATTGCTTTGTACACATCATTAACCAAGGAACAGATTACATGTGTTCTAGGGTGGTAGGATTAGTTTATTTTATTTTACATATTTGGGTTGGTTTTTTTTGGGTTGTTTGTTGTTTAAAAATCCTTTTTTTTTCCTTTGGTTGGTGTTATTACTTTGCAGGTATAGGGAATCTAATGCTGGAAAATTTCCTACTCCTTCTGCTGTTAAAAAAGAAGTGGGTGGCGATTACTATTTTGTAAGGAAGATCATTCAGGAACTTGAATACAATTTTAAAGTACAATCCATGAGCAAGAGGCATGAATCTTTAACTAAAGTTGAGTTCGTCTCTAGCTCTGTGGCTGTAGTGGATGGTACCTCTTCTGAACTTAGCTTGGGGTTTGAATTTTGATAATGTTGAATGGGTTGAAAGCTCTGCAACTACTGCCGTTTATAATTCTTCTAAACTTAATTCAGGTGCTGTCAAAGATTCACAGTCTGTCACCAATGGTATAGGTATGAATGAAGCTAGTGGCAACCATGTTGAGATGAAAAAACACCCAGTTTCTGGTTGGGATGACAATGCCTTGTTTGATGAGTCTTCACAGCGCATAACATCTGTAAGTGTTGTTGATTTTCTGTATCATATTTGGGTTTGGGAATAACTCATGAGGCAGAGAAAACTCATATTGTATTGGAAAGACCCAATCTGAAACATGTTGCATATTCAGGTAGGTAGGGACCATTATGCGACAACCAGCAATCTTATTCAAAGTAATACTCTACTAATGTTTGACTGGGTGCTAATTGTTCACCAGTGGGAGGTGAAAAAGGAAGAATAACCCAGACACTAATGGATTTTTTGTGATCATTTCAAACCATACATCTTAGTGATTGGATGGATAAGATCGTAGTATCAGGTTTTGATTTTGATATCTGTCCATTGAAGAACCCATTTAAAATTCGTGTATCCTTTACTGGCCTGTTATGGCATTAACGATGGCTTCTCCAATTTTCTGTGGGCCTGAATTTTTCTCTTCTTATTTGATTGTTGTTGAACTGCTTTTCATTTCCTTAACATGCAAGATTGGGCTTTCTTATGCAGGATGATTATCCTAGTTTGCATCAGGCACATGATCATCAGATTAAAGTGGAAACAGAGGAAATCTGTCCTGGAAAAACAGAAAATCATAAAATGGATGAAGCCAGTTTTGAAGGTTTATTGGCTTCTAATAGTCCAAAGAGTGAGGTCATGCAGGCTCAAGAAATATCCGGATCAGACAAGTCTGTCAAGTAAGCTTGTTCTTTCCCCTTTTCCTTTTTTTTTTCCTTTTTCCTAATTGTAGCAGTTGGTGTTTGAAAATAATGGGTTACTAATTTTCCCTAAATGGAATGCTTTCTTCATTTGATTACTATGAGAAAAATGAAAGCTGTGTGCCTCGATTTGGAGAATCAGATGAACAAAGAACCTCTATCATGTTGTTGATGATCCGGTAATGTGGCTGGTCATATGGACAGTATATTGCCTGCTCCTAATGGGGCAGGTTTGATAAGTCATAAAATTTGGTCCACGATTGTTCTAATCCAACCCTTACCTGCCCTGTTATGAGTCAAGTACCTATAGATTATATAATGTTTTACTTGAAAAGCTGTGATTTATTTGTAAAACATGATGAAGCTGCATCTACCCAGACTCAACAAAACCAATTGGTTTAGGAACAGGTTTAATGCATATTTGACTCCGGTAGGGTTGTTGGGTTTTGTATTGCCATATCTTTTGGGTATTGCCTATTCCAAGTCCGAATATAGGAAGGGTGGTTGTTTCAGGTTGACAGCTGAAGTGTAACTTTGCTAGACTTATTTTGAAATGAATTCTCAAATTTATGCAAGGGAATCCCCAAGAAATAATGCACTGCAATGGAGTGCAGCAGTAGTGACAAGTGAGCAAGGGTTAGCTGGGGCATCATTTGGAAACAACATGCATCAACAATGCCTAGTTGTAATGATAACAGATTAGAGTCAGATTGATTTTCCCTTCTTGATAGAAATAAGTTAGTAACTTGCAAAGATTTCAAATTTCTCCAGAAGAGAGTCTTACTACACAGAATAGGCTGATGGCGATGGATGTTACTATAAAGAGTTGGAATAGTATATGTACTGAAAATATTCCAAGAATAAAGTGGTGGAAATTAGAAGGAGAAAAATTAGTGGTTTATAAAGATAAATGGATGAAAAAAGGGACAGAGGATTTAGAAATAATCTTTACACAAATGTGAGATGAAACTGTAAATTGTATTAAAAGAATAGGAAAATGCATCCTAAGAGAATTTAGGGATTAAGTTCAATTCATAAAGAGACTTTTTCGTTTTAATGGTGGAGTGATATTCTTCAAAAGGTTGTTGAAGAGAAAAGGTTTTATTTTGAAACATGGCAAAGAAATAAGAACTGAGAAGATTGATGCAGGAGATTTTTTAGAAGCTACTAAATAAAGCTAAAAGCTGTTTAGAAATTTTGTTTCTAGAAAGTTTCTTATTTCAGTAGTTTCATATTTCAATAGTTTCCTATTTCAATATTAGGAAAGACTTTCTATTTTCTATTTTAGTTTAGGAAGGCAGCTGTAGTTTCTTATTTTGATGTTTCCAATTTTAGTTTTAGGGAAGTTTCTATGTTTTGTTTTAGTATTAAGAGACTTGGAATATTTCTATTTCAACTTTAGAAGTTTCTATTATTTCTTTATAGGAAGCTTTGTAATATCTATAAAAAGGGGAATAGTTTCATAATGGATTATTGGAGAATTATACAGCAAATCAGTTGTTCAAGAAGAGATTCCTTAGTCTAAGCTCAAGTTGAAAAGCCAAGATCTTGGGGGGTGAGATGCCTTCCCTTGGTTCTTTTTCCTCTTAAGTTTTCTGTTCTAAATTCCTGAGTATCCTAGCTTGAGAATTCCATCTTATATTCTTAAGCTACATTAGTTGGTATCAGAGCAAAAGGTTGGAAAACCCTACCATCTTGAATCTATCATGATTACAAGAAGTGGGGTTACCTTATAGTGCTGAAAGAGGCAATACTAGTGAAGTGCAAGTTGATCCAATGCTTGCATTGATAGAGATGTTGAAGAAACTTGATGCCAAACTTGATGCAAGGACCGATGATCAAAACAAACGTTTTGATAGCCAAGAAAGAAGCATTAAAACCAGCATCCAACGAACCGGTTCCTTGTGGAAATTAGTGTTTGATTCAAGGCTTGAAGTATACACTAATGGTGATTCCAGTACTAATTCTCATTTTGATCAGCCCAGAAATGAACCTGGGGATGGCAACAATCATGACTACGTGATGAAAACATCTAGGAGGAATGAGAGGTGTCCTTACTGAGGCTTTAATGAGCAACAAGAGGGCAGATTTGATAACATGCCAGATTTTCTTGATTTGGCCAGCAAATATGTCAAATTCGAAGTCCCAGATTTCTATGGAAAGGTAGAACCTTATGTCTTTCATGATTGGTTAATTGCAATTGAAGGTTTCTTTTGTTATTCAAGATTTCTAGCAGAGCAGAAAGTCTGGTTTGTGACTATGAAACTAAAGGGACAAGCTCGAGTATGGTGGCAAAACATTGAGGATCAACGTTATCAAATGGGGCTTAATGAGATTACCGATTGGACAACTCTGAAGGAGAGATTGCAAGAAAAATTCTTACCTGCTGATTTTAATGAAAGCTTGTACGAGAAGTACTTAAACATTCGTCAAGGCACCAACTTGGTAAATGACTACACTAACAAGTTTCATGAACTTAACACCAAGGGGCGTGCTCGTGAAGATGTATTCCAGCTTATCACTCACTATAGGAACGGGTTGCATGAGGAGATCAAGGATCAATTAATAACCTTGAGATCCTCAAGCATTGAGGAGGCTTATCAGATGGCCTTGAAGATAGAGCAGCAACTGATGAACAAAGCAAAGGAGAGTGTTCTTAGTGCTGGATTTTCTAATGCTTGAGGGAATTTTCAACCACGAGGCAACTTTCAGCCATTAGACCAATTTTCTAAACCCCAAGAGGGCTAGAAACCATTCCAAAAGTTCACAGACAAAGGGAAACGACCTATGGAGCGTGGACTAGCAGACCAAAAGCCTTGTTTCAAGTGTGGCCAGCCAGGTCACTTTGCTTTTGTATGCCGTTTTAAGAACCAAAGATATGCTTTATTATGTGATGGAGACATAGTGGATGATGAGCAACTTGAGGAGAAAATAGCTAGAGCATTAGCCCATCAAGAATAAAAACAAGATGACACGGAAGAGGTTTTGGAGGCATTGGACATTCCAACATACGTGATGGGGCCACTTCTCACTAGACAGAAGCAGCAAACAAAGGAGGACTGGCGAAGATCCAACATATTTTATACCCGAGTCAAGTTTATGAAAAAGAGTTTGAATGTAATCATTGATGGAGGTAGTGGCATGAATGTCGTCTCAAAGGAATTGGTAAAGAAATTGAAGCTTCTTGCACAACAAATAGCCGAGTCATATAAGATTAGCTAGGTAGATGACACTTCTATCCCAGTTACGCATTGATGCCTCATATCATTCCAACTTGGAAGATACGCCTATTCAGTTTGGTGCGATATGATTCTTATGAAGGCTTGTCACATGCTCTTGGACGGTCATGGTAGTTTGATAGAGACGCTCAACATGATGGAAAGAACAATACTTACACATTTATGTTCAACAAGAAGAGGATTATGTTGAAGCCACTCAAGTTGTAGGATTTTAACGGTTCTGAGGTGGAAGCATCCAGCAAGGCATTAAACATGCAAATATTTGAGGCTGAAGGAAAGGAGCGTGAATTGATGTTTATGCTTTTTGTTAAGGTTGTGGGGTAGGCACTTGAACTAACACAACACCCAATCATTCAAAAGTTGCTTAAAGAGTTTGAAGATATCATGCCAGATGAGTTGCCACAGACTCTTCCACCTATGAGGGACATCTAGCATGTGATTGACTTAATACTTGGGGCAACTTTGCCTAATCTACCAGCATATAGAATGAGCCCAACCGAGCATGCAGAGTTGCAGAAACAATTCCAAGACTTGTTGAAACGTGGCTTCTTGAAGGAAAGCATGAGCCCATGCGCAGTACCAGCACTTCTCACGCTGAATAAATATGGGAGTTGGCGTATGTGTGTTGATAGCCGAGCAATAAACAAGATCACAATCAAATACCGCTTTCCGATACCACGTGTGGATGACATGTTGAACATGTTGCATGGTGCATCAATCTTTTCAAAGATTGACCTAAGAAGTGGGTATCATCAAATTAGGATTCGTCTGGGAAATGAATGGAAGACTGCATTCAAGACTAAGGAAGGTCTATATGGTGGTTAGTTATGTCTTTTGGCCTCACCAACGCACCAGCAACATTCATGAGAGATGACCCAGATTTTAAAGCCATTCTTGGGAAAGTTCGTGGTTGTGTACTTCGATGATATCCTTATCTATAGTATTTCTTTTGAGCAGCATGTGGACCATCTCAGTCAAGTTTTTCAGGTACTTAAATTTGAAAGTTTCTTTATAAATCTGCAAAAGTGTACTTTTGCATAGTCACGTGTAATATTCTTGGGGTCTATCTGAAAGAGGGGTTGTAGCTGATCCCTCCAAAGTGCAAGCCATCATGGATTGGCCAACTCCTACCAACATCCATGAAGCACGAAGTTTCCATGGCCTAGCAACATTTTATAGGCGATTCATTTGCAACTTCAGTAGTATCATGGCCCCTATCATAGATTGCACAAAGAAAGGAATTTTTTTTGTGGAGTGTAGGTGTATAGAAGGCTTTTGAGGTGGTCAAGAAGAAGATGACAGAAGCACCCATCTTGAGCTTACTAGACATTTCCAAGGTGTTTGAAGTTGCTTGCGATGCCTCACAAGTTGGCATAGGCAGTGTACTAAGCCAAGAGGGCCATCCTATTGCCTATTTTAGTGAAAAACTAAATGAGACAATGAGTAGGTATTCAGCCTATGACTTAGAATCTTATGCACTGATTCAAACTTTGAAGCATTGGAGACACTATTTGGTGCATAAGGAATTTGTTCTTTATTTTGATCATGATGCATTGAAGCATCTCCAAAGCCGACCAAAGTTGAGTGCCAAGCATGCTAGATGGATGACTTATTTGCGGCAGTTCACGTTTGTGATTAAACACAAATCAGGGGAGGAGAACAAGGTAGCTGACGCCTTAAGCCGAAGAAGTCATTTGCTCACTACCTTAGCTGCTAGTGTCATAGGTTTTGATATTGTCAATTCCTTGTACCATATAGGCAAGGATTTTGGAGGCATTTATAGGGGTTTGAAGAGTGGTACATCAGTGCAACCATCTTTTTATACTATTGTGGATGATTACTTATTCTTCCAAAATAGATTGTGTCTACCAGATTCATCCCTACGGCAGCATGTTATCATGAAACTTCATTCAGGGGGATTAGCAGGGAATTTTGGTAGAGATAAGTCTACTAGCCTTGTAGAAGATTGCTTTTATTGGCCAAGTTTGAAGAGAGATGTGTTTATGGTCGTGAAGCATTGCTGAACGTGCCAATTTGCTAAAGGACATTGGCAAAATACAGGCCTGTACACGCCATTGCCAATTCTAGAACGACCTTGGGAAGACCTTAATATGGACTTCGTGCTAGGTCTACCAAAGACAATGCGAGGGCATGATTCCATTTATTATGTAGTGGTGGATCGATTTTCGAAAATGGCGCATTTCATACCATGTTCACGCACAAATGGTGCCTATAACACTGCGGTACTTTTCTTTAAGGAGGTAGCAAGGTTACATGGGCTTCCAAAGACTATAGTTTCAGATCAAGACGTGAAGTTTGTGAGCTATTTCTGGAGAACCTTATGGGCAAAGATTGGAACAAAGTTGCAATTTTCTAGTGCTTTTCATCCACAGAGTGATGGTCAAATGGAGGTAGTGAATCGAAGTCTTGGCAACTTGTTGCGTTGCCTTGTGATATGGGATTTATTGTTGCCACAAGCAGAGTTCGCTTACAACAACTCTGTTAATCGAAGCACTGTTATGACACCATTTGAAATTGTTACAGGTAGCAAACCGTGGGCACCGATTGATTTGGTACCTTTGCCAATCAACACAAGAGTTAGTGAGAGTGCGGAGGACTTCATACGACGCATACAATCCATACATGATGATGTAAGGAAGAAGATTGCGTTGAGTAATGAAGTCTACAAGTAGAATGTGGATGTTCATAGTCGGGAGGCAAACTTCAAGGTTGGAGATATGGTGATGATCCACTTGAGTCAGAAAGATTTCCAAGGGGAACCTTGCACAAGTTGCATTCTAAGCGTGTAGGGCCTTATAAAATACTGAAGAAGCTAGGTTCAAATGCCTACTTGTTGGAGCTACGTGATGATATGCAAATCAGTCCAATATTTAATGTGACAGGCCTTAAACTTTACTATAGAGATAATGGAAGTTCAACAAGCACAACACATCCATGAGTTCTAGTTGTTCAACAAAAAAAGGAAGAAATTGAAGATATTTTGGATGATCAAATTGTTTCCACTCGTAAAGATGGTTATCAGAAGTTTCTAGTAAAGTGGAAAGGGTGTCCGGTGTCTGATTGTTTCTAGATTACTACAACGGAATTGCAAAATCAAGCTCCTGATCTTTATGAGTGGTACATTTCCTTATACTCGTCGGAGCCAAGTCTCGTGAAGGGGAGAGGAAATTGATGCAGGAGATTTTTTAGAAGCTACTAAACAAAGCTACAAGTTGTTTAGCAATTTTGTTTCTCGAAAGTTTCTTATTTCAGTAGTTTCCTATTTCAATATTAGGAAAGACTTTCTATTTTCTATTTTAATTTAGGAAGGTAGCTGTAGTTTCTTATTTTAGTTTTAGAGAAGTTTCTATGTTTTGTTTTAGTATGAAGAGAGTTGGAATATTTCTATTTCAACTTTAGAAAGTTTCTATTATTTCTTTATAATAAGTTTTGTGACCTCTATAAAAAAGGGGAATTTAATGGATTATTGTAGAATTATACAGCAAATCAGTTGTTCGAGGAGAGATTCCTTAGAGTAAGCTCAAGATGAGAAGCCAAGAGCTTGGGGGGTGAGATGCCTTCCCTTAATTATTTTTCCTCTTAATTTTTTTGTTTTAAATTCCTGGGTATCCTAGCTTGAGAATTCCATTCTATATTCTTAAGCTACATTAAAACTTTAAAAAGATACAGAAGTATTAGGCAAGGAACTAAAAGGTTGATAAGTGAGGAAAAACAAGCATGTGATAACTTGTATAATAAGCTACATACGAAGAGGGTGAGAAATTGCATGTAAACTTATAAGAGTATGAGAAAGGAAGACAATAGATTTAATCAAGTTGGATAAATTATGACTTGGGATTGAAAAGTATTAAGAAGGGATGAGGAAATGAAAGAAAGACGATGAATATTTTCAAAAATTACGAAATGGTGAAAAGTATTAGGAAGGGATGAGGAAATAAAAGAAAGACAATGAGTATTTTCAAAACTACTAAATGGTGAAGGTATGAAGAACCTTGTTTTGGGTACAAATGTAGTTATTACAAAGTCAGTAAAATATTGTTATACTAGTAGAATTAAAGACTCTAAAGTGAGGGGGTGCTAAAATAAATGTAAGAAAGGCTTTAAGACCAAATTGTATTCCAATTGAACTGTTGAAGTGCATGGAAATGACTGCAGTGATGTGGTTAAACAAATTATGAGAGGGAATTTTGAGGACTAGAAAAATGCCAAATGCTTGAAGGAAGAGCATGATGGTGACTATACATGAGTAAAGGAGACATCTAGAATTGCAACAATTATTGTGGAATTAAGCTTATGAGCTATATCATAAAATAATGAAAAAGAGTGGTATAACCAAGGCTAAGAAAAAGAACCAAAGGTCAAAAAAGGCAGTTCAGCTTTGTGCCATGAAGGTCTATGAATGAGGCAATCATAGAAAATTATTAGAAAAAGCTTAGAGAAGAAGAGAGACCTTCATATGATTTTACTAACCTAACAAAACATATGATAGAGTCCCAAGTGAATTAATTGGGCAGATTTTGGAAAAAGTGGAGCACAAATGGGGCATAGTGTAGTTGTTAAAGACATATATGAGGGATCACTAATTAAAGTGAGAGTGGGAGGTAGTAACACAAATGAGTTCCTAGTAATGATAGGAACTTTGAGCCCTTATCTTTTTACTTCAATTATGGATGATTTAACTAGAAATATTCAAGAGGAAGTGTCTTGGCATATGTTATTTGCATATGATATAGTTTGGTGGACCAAACTAGGAAGGGAGTAAGTGCAAAATTGGAGTTATGAATGAATATTTTGGAATTATTGGGTTTTAAACCAAGTCAAATTATGGAGTGTAGCTTTAAAATAAATAATGCTAAAATTAAAACAATAATAAGAATTAAGAATCAAAATTTTCCTAAAATTAATCAATTTTGTTATCTTATATCAACCATTCATACTAAGGGGAGATATTGATTAGGATGTTACAAATAGAACTAGGCTGGATGGTTTATATATGTGGCGCATCTCAGGTCATGTATGATCAATGTGTCCCACTTAAAATAATAGGAAAAATTTATAAGATAGTCGTTAAGTCTGTTCTTATGAATTGATTTGGATGGTTGGCAACCAAAAAGCAACATATGCATAGGATGAGTGTCATTAAGATGTTGATGTTGAGAAGGATTATTAGAAGATTAAGAAAGATAAGAAACGAACACATTCAAGAGTTTTAGGTGTTGCTTCAATAATTGATAAAGGAAAGTAGGTTAACATGGTTTAACATGTAAATTGAAGACTTAAGGAAGCAACTATGAGAAATTGTAAAATGCTTTTCATTGGAAGATCAAAGAGGCAACGGGGGATCAAAGAGAACATGGATGGAGTCAGTTAGATTGGATATAGATACCCATAGGCTGACTGAAGATATGGTACTTGATAGATTGGGTTAAAGGAACACAATTCATGTTTTTGGCCCTTTCTAGTTGAGATAAGATATTCAGCTTTAATTGATTGAGGGGTAGCTGGGGTTTATCAAAACCAAACTTTTTGCCATAGTTTAAATTAGGTTGAGGTGGTACAAGAGAATGGTTATTGAGGGATTTCAATTGCATAGAGAATGACCAAAGGAGAAAATTAATGAAGGATTTCAATTGCATAGAGGATGACCTAAGGAGAAATGGATGGAGCTTGTGTGAAATGATTTGAAGACCCATATGACAGGCAATTTCCTTTTTGATAGTTTGGGATGATGAAACAATATTCCTATTATCAATATGGATTAGAGATGATAAAGGCTGCTCCACCCCTAATAGGGCAAGGTTGAAAAATCATAGACTTGGGTCTAGGGTTGGTCCGGCCAGATGTTAACCTGCTCTGTTGCCAATTCAGTTTCTGTTGGTTATATACGTTTTGTATAAAAGCATATAAAAAGTAAATATCTGAAGAATATATTTATTTAATATGAAATAGGTAACATTTCAAAAAACTATGTTTATATGCATGTTTCACTCCTTTAGGGATGGTTTGGTTTGTCAAAATCAACCCTATTGTCGTCCATAATTTGAATTAGTTTAAGCCATTTTATTATTTTGATATATTTGATGGAATAAATATTCAGGTTTGAAGGGTTCAACCTGTGGCGGACAACATTTCAATTCTAGCATCTCATGGCCTAACCACAAAAACACTAGAATTGGTATGCCAGCCAATAAGCATATCCGGAATTTAATCATAGATTAAGGAAAATAAAGCCCGACTTCGCGCATCAATGAACTTAAACTATCATCTGATACCCACAGATAATCCATGCTCATCAACAATATCAAATAAACATAAAGCAGAAGACTTAATAAACTGAACTTCAATTTATACCATCTCGAAACCACAATATAGAATTATACAATTCTCTGAAATGAAATAAGACCTAATATCTCCATAGAGAGGAAATCAGAATAAAATGAAACAAATAACACAACTCTAAATACAATACACGAGGATGATGATAGTTCTACGTCCAACTTTGATCTAACCAACACCCGACTCCAACTGCCAAGACTCAGGAATCTTCTCAACCAAACTGAACTAAATCTGCAAGATATATACATATATACTAAAAGTTAGATTTGCAATCTCAGTAAGCCATCATGTTATAAAGTAAATAACAATTCATCATATAACCAAAAACTATGATACATCACAAAACATCAGGCACTAAGTGAGAAACATAATAATCTCACTGAATAACATAAATACACAACAATGTTTTGAAGAATTACAATAATTATTAACATTAGGCGCTAAGTGAGAAACATAATAATCTCATTGAATAACATAAATACACAACAATTTTAAGAAGAATTACAATAATTATTACTAGAATATATAAATCCATTTATAACTTAAAAACCAAACCAATCCAATTAATTTGATAAACCATTCATACTATATCACAAGACTAATCAAAATATTGTCCAGCCAAAACTATACACATTGCCTCGGGCTATAACTATACTAGTTAGGTTGGGATGCATAGACCTTGGATCCAAGATCACCACACACAACATATCTTGGTTAAAACCTCTTCTACCAGGTAATACCAATCATCACTATCATCCATATCAAAAGGAATCATACATCTCTCTGGCTCATCACCAAATTGAATGAAAAAGGAAAACATTCTTGGAGGAATCTCAACATAACCAGCTTTGCCTCTACAATCAGTACGAATTCATGGGACTCCTAACTGAAGAGCCCTTACATACTCAAGTTTTAATTATATTTTTAATATCCATGCAAGCTATTAAATATAAAAAGCATAATAAGGATCTCATTTAGATCAAATAGTGAAATTCATTTAGGCCTTACTAACTAGTAAACTGCTATCCATATTGATAAGTTAAAACTTATTGTAGGATAAAAGTCATTAACTGGGGTCCTAAATATACAAGCTAAAACTTAAATCAAGTGTTTATGTGTCATTTCTACCTCAATATTCCTACTTTTCCCAATACAAGGTATGATAGGTATAAATGCACTTTATAAACCATGCCTGTGGAATTCTCGTGAAATTCATAATTCAAGGGTAAACAACATTTTTTGAAGAATTATCAAACTATTTGATAAAATCTCTGTTATGATGTTTTGGGTTAAAGAATGAATCATAAAATCCTATCTCACTTTCACTTATAAAATTCCTCAAGTTTGGTCTAATTTTACTCCAAAATCCCTTTTTCATGCAATCACTCAGTTAGTGATACAAGCATTGACTTTTGCTGTAAACCTGCTTCCTGCTTTTCCTTAGAATTTGCATTGTTCGACATGTCGGCTATGCTTGCTTGATGTGTGAAGCATATTGAAGAAGCACATTGAAGACTTTTGCCAAACATATGCTGATAAAACATAATCCAATATAATTGGATTCGATTCAAACTCAATTTGAACCTAATATAAGTTCCAATCATTTTGAAACCGATTTAGGAATGTTCCCAAATTCATTTGAACACTTAAAATATTGCATCTTTAACTTACAATCACATGCAATTAAACCCCATTTCGATCCCCATTTAAAAAAAATTTTAATAAGGAAAAACCCCTGAATTTTACTGCTGTCTAGAGCATTGTCTAGGAGCTTACTGTGGCAGTAAACACCTGAAAGGGCCGAAACCAGAATACCGAGAAACCCTGCCAACAGTGTGCTGTGAAGGGATTTACAGCCTGCCAAAATGGGTTTCGGCGTGTATGAAACTCTCGTACTGCGTGCTGTAGAACCCATAATTGGGTTTTCTGAGATCTGAGTCCATCCAAAATCCCAACTCTGATTCTACCTATTCTAGTCCATTTCTAACCATTTAAAACATTAAATTCTATTCCTAAGATGCATATAAACCCATTAAAACTCATGAAATGTAATCTAAAATCCATTCATGTAACCATCTTCCAGAAGTCTTGAACGAGCTTCTGTTAATTATGGTTTCTGTTTGGGAAACCAACCCTTGATTAACTGCTCAGATTTATAGGATAAAACAGAATAACACCGATCTAAAACTTATAGAAATCTATCTCAATGCAACCCATTCGAATTCCAGAGATCATACAAATATATTTCACATAACAATTAGATTCCAAAATTAAAATAAATGATAGCTTACCATTCATGCAGATCCAACAGCTGCTGAAACCCAATGACCACCCAACTTTCCTAGCTGAACAAAACTTTACCAAAAGGAAACTTCTTTTCAGTTCGGAGTCTGCAACACACTAACAACAGCAGAAATCTAGGCCTAAACAAGAAGAAGAGGAAGAAGATGAATAGAAGAGAGAAAAGGAGGAAGGAGGGAACTCATTAGGATATTTGTCAACTGAAACCAAATGAAACCAAACCCCTTATATAAACTTAAAGCTGACTTGGTGCAACACAGGCCCACACAGCCTACCGTACAGCATCCCTAAGGCCCAATCAAAACAGTCATCCAGACTCAAGAAATTTCTGTGGACCAACTCCTGAACACCACAAGACCATCCTCAAACCCTATGGAACAATCAGATAAAAGACAAATCATAAATGCATATAAATCCCAGTTAAATCATATAAATTCCCAAAGAGTCACTAAGATTACAGGAAATAACTCTAATCAATTATGAGTAATTATGCATCTAAATATAGCTAAATAATTTAAATGATTAAGATCCTTAATTATTACAATTTCAATAAATAGCACAATAATCAATAGGAAAATCCTGTACTTAATCAAAATAGCAGAAACACCAATAAATCAAAATGTTACACAACCTGAAACCATCCTTTATATTGCTTTTGATTTTGAGATCCACCCAACTCAGACTCTTCCTAATGAGGACGTACTATTTGTTTTATTTATTGCTAGGGTTATTAGGGTATGTTGCTTTTTAATGTTAGTGTTGAACCTAGTTGGAAGTTAATCAGGAAAATTATAATGCATAGTTGTTCCCTCCTTTCCCTCTTTCTCTTGTCGTCTCCTACCTTTCTCTTCTTTTGTCTTCTTTCTCTCTTCTCCTAATTTCATTACCAGTTTTACATCATTTCCCCTCATATATGGCACATGATAAGGCATAGAAGGTTGCATAAAGGATTTAAAGTCACTAAACACCAAAAAGAAAAAGTAAAAATGCTTCATGGAATCTATCTGAAATTATTTGAAGACAGACTCGAAATGATATTTGTTGTTTGATAGCTCCTGATGTTGGAATAAGATTAAATGTTGCCGAACTCGAGTAGTTTGGTTGAGGCAGTTTATTTTTCTTGCAGTTCTTGAATAATATTAGCAAGGATACAATGACCTGTCAGGTTGAAGGGCTCAATCAAAACTTTAGTCCATCTATTGATGTGTTAACACAAACCTATGCTGCTTCAAATAGCGGGTAGCTTTTTTGGATTGGATCACTTTTTGCCAGGTCTAGTGTGTTTGCATTGTTAGATTGGGCAGCTTTGGGCTGGTGGATTGGATCACTTTTTGCCAGGTCTAGTGTGTTTACATTTTTAGATGTGCATTCAATTGAGATAAATGGTAATTTTGTTATATGGCCTCCCAACAACGCGCAAAAGAGGAAAGGAAAAATTTTTGGGTGATATTATAATTGGTTCATGATTGCTGACTCCTTTGAACTTTATACTGTATTTCGAGTTTACTTTTTGATATTGTATATATCTTTACATAACAAATTATTCACTCCTACTATTACAGTTTGTAATGTTACAATGATCCCTTCAATGTCATTTTCAGAGAAATTTCAAAACAGGAGATAAACAACGACAAGTTATTAAAGAAATCTACATTGTGGGGAAATCTCAAGTCACTTGCAGATGGTATCATCAATTTATGGAGAAAATCTTAAATTTTTGCCAAGGTACCATGCGACGGCTGTGTGAAATGATTTGTTCTGTTATGCATGCTGAAGGCTGTATAGAAATTTGTAACGAGTTTTCCGGAATCTGGATTGTAGTGGATGGTTTATCTGGAAACAAGACCATGTCCATTTACATCTGGCCAGAAAATCTTAACAACTGTTCAGAATGCATGACCCACTGTGATCATATGGGGTTGTGGGAGGATTTTTGTCAATATGTAGGTGCAGAGAGATGTTCCCTGCAAACTAATGAGGGGAATCAGCCACCTTTTGCATACATTGACAGGTTTGTCATTCTGAGTTACTATTGCTGTTTTCTGTTTAAGAGGAGCTTTGGCTGCTGCTGTAGAAACAAGGTTCTCAGAAGAGATTACGACAATCTTTGATTGTTACAAGAGATTCTGGGTTGAGTCCTCAGCAACTGCCGTCAAGGCTACTGGAAACAGCAATGATGGCAGAGACAACATGCACGTCAACTTTGTCATTGTTTCCCTTTTTCTTATTGCCGATTTGAGGAGCCTTTGGGATGACGAAATATGTAATTTCAACAATTACTTGGATCCTATGAAGCTCATTGTGTATGCGTGGCCCATTTTGCGGTTGGCTAAAGAAAGCATTGGCATTCTGGCCTTTCGTACCATACTGTTTTGGGTTGTAAGTTTTTCCCTCTTCATTTACATAATCAATGAACACAAAAGCAAGAGGAAAGCAATAAGAAAAAGAAAAGAAAATGTGTAGGAAGGGAAATTTTTGAGATTGAAAAATGCTAATGGCAAAATCTTATAAAAAATGTGTGGACCCCACTTAGAGATAAAATTCTTCACATAAAATAAATAGAATTCTCTCTACAACAAGTTATGTAAATTGTTGTGGGCCCCAATTGAATAATTATTTATTTTGATAATTCTCAAAATAAATGAATTATTTTTAAACATTAATAATTCTTCAAAAATAGAGAATCATCTGTAAATTATAATAATTTTCTAAAGAGTTTTAGATCTGGAGTACTCTACTCTCCTACATCTCCATTCTACACACAGAAGAAGAAGCGAAGCCTTGCTATTTTGAAGATTCAAAGCCTTGAAGAACTTAAGCTCTCTTATTTTGAAGACCTATTTTGAAGCCTTGAAGAACTCAAAAAGCCTTGAAGCTCAAAAATAGCATTCAAGATCTAAAGTTCAAGCACTTTGAACGTAATTGAGAAATCTAGTTTTTGGAACACTTGACTATTATTTAATTATTAGAACATCTCTAAATTACACTATAAACCAGATAATTACATAAAGAGAATTCAGAACTCAAATAACCCGAATATTGAAGTAATTGACAAATTTAACCTTTATATGCCGCTAGGCACCAACTCTTATAGAAATATTATATTTTAGGGAATTTTTGGAGTCGAGTGGGCATAGCTGGTTATGGATCCATAGTTGTGGCTAGATAGCTAAGAGATATTTCAGTTGGGTTGAGTTTCTCCCTTGTGCGAGTACGCTTTCTTTGCAAGTTAGTTTGTTTGGTAAGGTTCTATGTCTAGAGAGACACCTCGGTGTGCCGCTGGTGATTCCCTGTACATGTGGATAAGCGACCATCTCCATGCATTGATTCTGGTGCTGCATGCTGGTGGTACATGCCAACTCTGATGGGTACGTGTGCAATAAGTCAGTGACTACGGCTCTTGGCTAAGCTGCGCTGCATGGGACTTGAGTATCATTAGTAGCATTGCTCCTAAGCCGCACGGTTGTATAGCAATTGGTCGAGAATCATCTCAAAATGATTATCTATCTTTGTGAGTCCTACAATGACACTAAAATCACTAACACTTATTATTATTGTATGCATGCTGGAGGCATATAATTGAGATATTGGTCGGATGTGACTATTTAGTACATCCTAGTAACGTATGGATTTTGTTATTGATTCTGATATTGGATTCCTATAATATAACATGCTAAAATTCATCTTTAGAACTATTTATCATACTGTTTTGTATTCATGAATGATACGGATGATTATAGGAGCCTGGTTAGTCGAGATTGCTTAATCGTGCATGAACTATTATTTTACCTATATGAACTGTTTAAACATGCTTGTGTTACCTACTAGGATATTCGTATCTCACCCTACTTTTATTTCATTTTTCAGCTGATACGCGAGAGGGGGATCATAGTGATTTCCAGGGAGAGGTAGCTGAGTATTCACCGGAGGATTACTTTTACCTGGATATTGTCTGGGGTTGTGGATTGTCATAGACTTAGTTATTTTGATCAGATTATTATTAATTTTGGTTTGATGTACTAGAGAGATGAGAGATTAGTGACCTTTTATTTTTACCAGACTTTGATATTAATGTTGATGATTAACTATATTGGTTCTTGAGGATTTTAGATTACACTTCCGCACATACTTGTTCCGCACTCTGATAGTTACTTAATTGAATGGATTCTTATTTCTTTAGTCTGGTATATTTCTTGATGATGTATTTGATATGGGCCAGTAACACCTCGGATTTGGTTGATGAATTGAATTCGGGTTGTTACAGTAGCGAACCGGGTTCGGGTCGGGTGCCGGATTGCAATGACTCGGGTTCGAGGCGTTACAAACGTAGCGACCGACCAATCCAGGAGCGGTACCATCCTCGAGATGATGGAATGCTTCAGACACAGAATTCAAACCCCTCTAATACACATTTCACTTACTAGCTATTCTATGGATCCATATAACTGCTAAGCCCACTCAACAGTGAGAAAACCAACCAGGGTAAAGGACATAATTCTCAATATCACCCACCAAACACAGAGCCTTATCTGTATAACCAAATCCACCCATGCGAGAAACAATAAGTGAGGCACCAGCTTTGTCACACCAGTGACCCAAAACCAAAACAGAATTCACCAAGTCATATGTCCAAAACTCCAGGTTTCAATGGGCCAATATGTCCCGAATGTGTATTGACTCCATCGATGCACAAAATACCTTCATATCACCCAAATACAGGTGTATGAACTCACAAAACCACCTTGGTTAAAAGTAAAATCTTTTGGAACAATGGAATCAAGTAAAAGTGCCTCTTTAGAAACATCTACCCAAAATCTTTATAAAATTGAATTTTGAACATCCGACAGTGCAAACAATCCCCAAATACCACAATCTTGATGGTACCTAGGTTAAAATTTGATAAAAATACTTCCGTAGTGAAAAACTAGGTTGAAAGACAAGTTTTCCAAAATCTGATAGACAGGTCGCTCGAGTGGCTAAGGGAGGTCGAACGGCCTTCACAATAGGTTGTTTCAGGGGAGGTCGCTCGAGCGACTGTTCTAGCGACAGTTCAATTTGGGAAAAATTGCTCTCGGGTTTTGAATAAATACATAGGGCGCTCGAGCAATTGCTCAGGTGGCCCGATACGTGAAAATCCGTAACTTTGCGAAATTCAACAAAAATTCCACAACTCAATATTCAATGCATCAAAACCATTATAAATCATTCTAAAACACTTTATAAACATGTTAGAACAATTCCCAACAATTAAAACATCATAAATAAAAAATACAACGCATTAAATCATCGATTAACCATGTATATCGTCTAAACACGAATTTGTATTTAAGCAAGCGTCAAAGAGACTACTTACCTGTTTCTAGGACTTAAACCTTCTCTAAGAGCAACGAAAAATCACTCCTAAGATTGCTAAACAATCACAACAAGCCTTGATCACGTCTGGGTTAAGAAAATCACCACTTTAGGAACCCAACAACACTTCTATCTCTCAAAAACAGAACTTTCCGTTGACTTGCTCTTACCTGAGTTTCTATGCATGAAAATCCTCTCTTTTCCTTCTCTAAGATGGCTCCAATAGGTGCGGGTTAGGTTTTGATCACAAGAAGTGAGGAGAAGAATAGAGGCAACAAGAGAAGGAACCCTGGATTTTCCTAAAAATAAAATAAATAAATAAGGGATAAATTATGGAGAAAATACTAAGAAATATAATAGTAGGAGAATTAAAGAGAGATTTAAAGGTTAAAATAGGAAATTAAAGATAAAGGGTAATTTGGTCATTTCAAAATTTGTTAAATTCATGAAAGGAGAAAGATAATAAATTTTTAAGTCAACAAATCCAATTAAACCAAATTTTAGCTCAGTTGGATGTAAATAATGAAACTAAGGCTTAAAGGGAGGAAAAATGGCTTAATGGTAATTATATTATTTAGGACCCAAAATTTAGGTATTTTGAGTGGATAATAAAAGTCTAATTAAAAAGTTAGAATTAGGATTAAGAATAAGCACAAAATTTTATTAGGAGATTACTTAAAAGAGAGTTTAAGGAGGTGAATTAAAAGGAACGGTAAAAGAGGAATTAGTTTGGAGTTTAAGTAAGCTAAGCCTAATTAGGGTTTGATTAATTAGTGAGGCTATAAAAGAGAGGTTTAAAGAGAGTTTTAGGGTTTTGAAAACAAGTTAGAATGAGAAAAATTCGTGCATGAGTTAATGGAGCAAAATAGAAGGAAAGAAGAGAGAAAAGAAAGGAGAAAATTAGAAATAAGGAGAGTTGCAGAAATGACCGACCAGCCAACTTCGAACGACGAGATAGGAAGATCTAACCGTTGGAATTGGCTGAAATTTTAGGATTTTGATCTAGTCATGAAGGACTTTAAACTGAACAGTGAAGATTTGAATTGGAGGAGTCTAGAGGGTGCGGTCGAGCTCAGAAAACGAGCACAGAAGCAGTTTTTGAAAAATCTAGGTTCATTCAAAGAGGCAAGTAGCTTAGCAAACCCTTGAAACTGGAGGAATTGCATGTTTTCTTTGTATTTTGGATGTTTGATCGAAGTGTTAATCGAGTTAGATTTCGTTTGCAACTGCTGGTGATTTGGAAAACTTGTTTTGGGTGTTTTAACTTTCTTTTGAAACAAGAAAAGGATGGATCATGGTGATTATACATTTGAAAGAAAACGCTATATAAGTAGAAAGGTGATGGGATTAGTTTAGGATTGTCTTAAAACTAGTTTAGGATGAAAATCATATGTTTAGAATCAAATCAGCTTAGTATTAGACTTAGGATGATAAAAAATTTCAGCAAAAACCAAGAAACAATGATTTAGTCTGTGCGCCCGAGCTACATCTCGAGCGTACTCATGGGCGATCTGCCTGTGAAACTCAAACAGAACCTGAAAACCCAGCCGCTCGAATAGTCGCCTGAGCGCCCCTTCGAGCGACCAATTGTCAGAATTTTCAAAACTTGGGATTCGTGCCTAGATTTAATTTTTAATAATTTTTCTTGAAATTTTAAGGTTGTAACACCTATAATTAGAGTAACTTGAGATGTAGGAAGTGATGGAATTAAATTTGGATTAAAGGGTAATTATTTGGGACAATGAATGTATTTAGAAACAAGGTAGTATAGTTTTGATGGAACCTATGCACTCAGATAACTTTTATTGGGAATTTAGGTATGAAACCTTGTCTAACAAACCATAATAGACCTAAACAAACCTCCGGAAAGAACCAATAGCATTACCCAATGGTTTTAGAGATTTAGGGTATTAGTTGGTAAATAAGGATTTTAAAGTAAGGATTATAGGATGGACCAAAGCATAGGATTTGGGATAAAATTCGTACGAAATAATTATTAACATGAATACTGATTTAGAAAGATAATTTAAGAATGCCCACACTAACACAACTCAAATTTGAACCTTTTCATTAAGAATTTGTGTATACTCTCGTACCTTTCTTATTAAATGACCTGGAACATTGTTTAAGAGCTGTATAATGGTTATTTTGGATATCTTTTGGTTTGACACCGTGGTTTTGGAAATTACTATAGGACACGTCATTGGGATATGTTTATGATTACTAGTATGTGGTTTATCACTGAATATTGAAATGCTTTGATTGAGAGTTGTGTCTAGTGGGCAATGCTTAGTATGGATCCATATCTTAGCTAGGAACTGAAATGGAATTGTCTGGTAAGTTATTTTTGTTCGGAACTCCCCAATATGCGTTCCGTCGTACTTGCAGGTGCAGTGCAATATTGGCAGCAATCCCCGACTGCTGCAGGTGCGGCCTGGTCTTAGCCGGGTTTGTCGATCGGCAACGGTTTATTGGATTATTTGTTATTTGGGTTACCACCGTGTGCTTCAATGAAACATCGATCTTCACGAGCTTTATATTGGTCATGTGGATAGGTTACTTGTGACTCGCACATTTGAGCTATGATTTGGCCGTGCTTGAAGTTCACTCGTGACTTGTACATGCACTGGTATTAGTCGTGATGTCGAGGATCCATATATCTTTGATCGGATTGATATTCCCTGATTTGTTATTTCCACGGAAGCGGGTTTTCTTGGTTTTGGACTGGGGATTGTACTCGCCAACCCATTCGTGGGTGATCCATGTTGGTGGTTGACGAAGGAGATGGTAGTGACTGCAGGTGCGGGCTCCATCTATCATGTAAGTTGTGCTATGGCGAAATATGGGGGCAGGAATATCTTATTAAGTGGTTTTAGATCATGAGTCCTGTCTGGTTACACATGTTTGGTTTGATAATTGATTGTGAATATTATCGTGGTTTTTTTTTTATTGTTTCAATTCATGACTATTATTGTAAAAATTATAGACTGTTTTACATCATGCATATTGCTACTTGTTGAGATTTATTCTCACTCCGATTTCTCCCAATTTTTTTTCAGGTACTCTTGGCGAGGACGATAAACTTTGGGCTAGTTATAAAGGGGTAGTTTTATAGTTGTATTGGAATCCTTTGTATATGATAATCATTAATTAATAATGAAATTTACTTTAGGTTTCTGCATTTACTCTGATAATAAAGTAGTAAAAGTTTCAAATTACCCTGTTCTTTAGTTGCTTTTGTTACTTACCATAACTCCTCGGGTTTTGGGGAATGGACCTAGAACCGGGGGCGTTACAAGGGGTACTTAGCGAATTCTAATATTTGCTATTTTGTTGTGAATGTGAAGTTGGAGAAATCCAAGTTTGAAGTCAATTAAGTGGCTAAGCCAAGGCTTGTTCAAAAATGCACCGAGGTAAAGTATCTCTCATTGGAGCAATTCTTAGAATGTTAAATAAATTTACTCCATGTGAGAGACAATGGCTTAGCTGTAAATTTTGTGTGCAATAGGAGGAGTGGCAAGATGGTGAATATTGGTGTCTAGAGGGGAGAACGCCAAACTAGGCATTTTACCTTAAAGCATTTGAGGTAAGTGTCATTAAGTGCCAAAAGAGAGGTTTTTGCCCCATACGAATGAACACAAAACCCCCTCCTCTTCATCTTCTCCTCCACTCTCTCCACTCTCCCACACTCTCATCTCCTTCCCACATTCTTCTCTCCCATCTTCTATTGGAAAGAAAGTCTTGCAAGAAAAGAATAAGAAGGAGACAAAGCTTGGTGATTTTCGTTTGGGGAAAAAGCTTGGAGGATTGAGGAGAACAAACCAAGGAAGCACAAGGATTGCTGTACGTGGCTTGATTTAGGAGCTAGGGAACGTGCTGGTTAGCTTGCTAGAGGTAAGCAACACCCCCCCCCCCCCCCAACCTAAAGATTTTCGTTTTCTCGTTTTTGGATGGAATGTGAGCATTTGGGGGTTTTTACATAATCTAGTTTCCTTCACAAATAGGGGATCTATTTGTTAGGGGTTTGATGAGTAATAGGTAACCACACATTTTAGAGACAATTTGGAGACCAAAAACCATAGAAATAAATGAGTGAGATTGAAGAATACCTAGAAAAGTTATGAAATTCGGAAATTCACGACGTGGGAAATCACCAGGGCGCTCGAGCGCGATGTCGAGCGCCCATTGTAATTTTTGGTCATAGGTGAGGCCACTCGTTGGCGCTTGAGGGCCATCGCGAGCGCCCCGCCTGTGTTTTTATTTAAAACTTAGAATCTGATAGTTGAGTTTTTAGTTAAGCTGGGCACCCAAGCCAGTGCTTGAGCGCGCACTCAGGCACCCAGAACATTTTTTGAGTATTTTGGGATTTTAGTGCAAATCCAACTACGGATTGTTTTTAATTGAATCCAACCCATGTACAAATAGGATTTAGGTGTCTAGGAAGTGTTCTCATGGGAATCATCTCAAAATTTCAAATAACCAAGATTTTGGGTATGTTCTACTGAAATAGGTTTCCTAGAGAGTTTATGTTCCAGTTGTTTATAAGAATGAGATAATTTAATTCCACCACTTAGAACACCTTCCAAATGATCCTTGGAAGTAGAAAACCAAAGCCCAATCAAGGGTGTACATGTTTCCAAAGAGTTGGGGCCTAGGTTGCCCAAGTGAGGTATGAAATTCAGGATTTAATACCATGAATGTATCTTATTGTTATTGATTATTGTTGTGAGCATGTGATATATGGTGAAGGGCATTGACCCAATTGATAACACCAGGTATGAAGGGTAGTAGACTAGATATTGATATGTGTATGGAGGGCAGTGGCCCGGTTCCAAGAGATATTGCATGAAGGGCAGTGGCCCAAGTTGACTCAGTTAAGGCTATGTGCTACCCTTGAGATTGTACATGCATGACTGTCATGGTTTGACATATGGAATTGATTAAAAGAACTTGCATAATGAACTACCTTAAGTTATGGATCCATAAATTTAAGTGGGTGTGTTTATGTATAATGCCATGACCAAGTTACATTCTTCTATTGTATTGTTTGTATCATCCTGGCACCAAGCAACATCGGTGGCCAATGCCCATTGCTACGGGGAATCGGCATGGATGCCCTACGTCAGGGGTAATCAGCGTATGGATGCCTAATGTCAAGGGTAATCGATGTTGGATGCCTAGCCCACCATGAGGAACTGGTGGAGTTAGATGGGGTCATGTGCAATATATATTAAGCCACCTAGATAATAATGTCATATAATTTGATGTGTGATATCCTTATTGCTTGTCTTGTACACATAAGCACAGAACTACACCAATTGTATCACACTGAATTGTTGATGATTTAACTAGTGTTTCAACTACCCGCATGTCATGGTTTATATCGAATGATATTAGCATGAACTGTATTTTATCGATCATGCATGTGTTGCTTACTAAGACATCCATCTCATAAGTTGTTTTATCGTTTTGTTTTCAGAGCCGTCAACGTCCGACGTGAAGGATCGGATTGGGGATAGAGGAAAGGAGAAAGCTCAGGGGTCTAGAGAGGAGGATTACTACCATCCTACATAGGACTTTATCTTCCTGTACATGTTAGCTGTACCTTTTTGGATTGTAAAGCTTTTAATTGAGAGGAGTGATTAGAACCTATCTTTTGTAACAGCCAAATTAACTTGTATTTAACTTTGAAGTCCACGGGACTTGTTATTGTTTATACATACACACTTTTGATATGCACATGCATGAGCTATCCTACTACTTTCACTCGTATTAGGAAAAAGATTTTAAATTATCCGCACTTTTACTTGGTCGAAAGACCAACCCGTGACGACCGGGGACAGGTGAGTGCCTTGGAGAGGTAGACCTGGTACTGGGTCATTACAATTTCTAGTATTAGAGCAAAATAAGGTCCTAAACCTAGAAATAGAAGCCTTAGGTTGGTTTTGGGGAATGAGTGCATGATAGCTAGATTCATTTGGTTGTTTTTAGGGATTCGTTTCCTTATTTTTGAATGAGTAATTATTACTATTACCTTATGTGATTGTATTTGATGAACCAAATGTATTTGGTTATACTGAGGTAATGTGAAGCATCGGCCAATGTTGAATATGTACCTAAGTGGTTAACCTTATACAAGTGGGATAGCTTATTAGCTAAATTTTGCATGAAATAAGTATATACCTACATATATATTTTGATGAAGTAATTAGAGAGGGAATTTTCATGACAATCACCCCAACCTTCGTATAGCTGCAGATATACTGAAGGGAGGGGTAGTGATAAGTCATAAGTATTCCTTTAAATTACTTTCCTTTTTGTAATTGGTAATGCATGTAGATTCTCTTGTGTTAACTGAATGTGTTTTTAAATTTCAGTTTTTATGGCTCCTAGACTGAGAGGTAGAGCTTGTAAAGCGGCAGCTACAGCTGCCTACATTCTGGTTTATGATCCCACAAATATTCCAGTAGATGATCCTGTTGTAGATCCAGCTGACGTCCCAGCTGAGGATCCTATTGGAGCTCCGGTTGGTGTTCCAGCTACTGCAGATATGCCATTTGATGCCCCACCCGATATCCCAGTTACTAGGGGACATATAGATTAGGTCTAGAGCGTCTTGGGCGAGGTGTCCACTTTTTTCTAGCAGCAGGTTGCTGCGAACCATCAGCACGGGTAGAATTCGCCCGGACATGAGAGAGGTGACCAGATAGCAGATGCTATGAGACAGTTTAGGAGGATGTCTCCTCCTCCCTTTCATGGGCATCCTGATCCCATGGAAGCAGAGAGGTGGTTGTTGAGGATCGAAAAGATCTTTGCAGCCATAGGATGCAGAGAGGAAGACAAGGTAGGCTTGGCTACCTATGTTTTAGAGGGCGAAGCTGACTTCTAGTGGAGGTCAGTGATGACGGAGATGACTGTAGAGGGAGTCCCACTTAGTTGGGAAGAGTTTAAGGATCGGTTCTTCAACCAATACTTTCTTGAGGAGGTGAGGATACAGAAGGAGGCAGAGTTCCTCCATATATCCCAGGGGAGCTAGTCTATGGCTCATTATGTGGCGAGGTTCATGGAGTTGTCGAGATTCGTCCCACACATCGTCGATACAGAAGGCAAGAAGACTCGACACTTCGAGAGAGGCCTTCGACGGGACATCAGGGATAGAGTAGAGGTGTTCCTGAGTAATAGTTTCTCTAAGTCTTTGAGTAGAGCTACAGTGGTTAAGAGGACGCAGTCCAGGGGAGTCGAGGAGGCGAGAGCACAGAGGGTGCCGCCTAGACATCAGAGGCCACATCCATACCGAGGAGGTTGTGGAGGCCCAAGGCAGCATGTAATGCCCCGGATCCAGGTTTATTTAAACACATAAACCCAAATCTGGTTCGTTAGGGAAAATGGCCCAAAAAACTATTCCAGACTTAAACAATTTCATTTATTATATCAGAGTGCGGAAATAAAAACATCTTTCAGAAAGTGCGGAATTAAACTACCAAAATAATCCTTTTATATTTCATCCAAAAGTCTGGAAAATGTTCAACTAAATAACATAAATGACATCCACCAAGGGTGTGGAATAAATATACTAATAATCCTTCAAATAACATCAAACTCCTCAAACAAAATACTAAAATTAATCCCTAAGAAAATAAATCTAAATGTCTTTCCATGTCCCTCTGGACCTACACAGGAATGAAATAGTCTTTTTCCTGGTAATCACAGTAATCCCCCGGAGTCTCTACCCCAGCAACGTCCTCTCCAGGAATATCTGAAAACAAAACCGATAAAACAATAATGTGAGAAACAACATCTCAGTAAGCAGTCATTCAAATAGTTGACCACAATAAAATATGCAACACTAAATCTGAATAATCACAATAAAGTACAAGACAACAATGAAATACAATTTGTCCACCTCATGGGACTCATGAAATAGTATACCAGATAAAGAGAGTAGACATGTGCCAGTATGCTACCTAATCAAATTACGATGGACCAGCTGCCTTGCAGTCTGGCTATTCAACACCAACGGAAGAACCCAACCATGAGTTAGCATGTACGGCCCAACCAATCCAGGAGTGGGTAACGTAGCGACCGACTAATCCAGGAGCGGTACCATCCTCGAGATGATGGAATGCCTCAGACATAGAATTCAAACTCCTCTAATACACATTTCACTTACTAGCTATTCTATGGATCCATATAACTGCTAAGCCCACTTAACAGTGAGAAAACCAACCAGGGTAATGGACATACTTCTCAATAACACCCACCAAAATACAGAACTATATCTGTAACCAAATCCACCATGCGGGATACAATAAATCAAGCACCTACCTTGTCACACCAGTGACCCAAAACCAAAACAGAATGCACCAAGTCATATGTCCAAAACTCCAGGTTTCAACGGGCCAATATGTCCCGAATGTGTATCGACTCCATCGATGCACAAAATACTTTCATATCACCCACTTACAGGTGTATGACCTCACAAAACCAATCTTTGTTAAAAGTAAATTCTTTTGGAACAATAGAATCAAGTAAAAGTGCCTCTTTAGAAACATCTACCCAAAATCTTTATAAAATTGAATTTTAAACATCCGCTAGTGCAAACACTTCCCAAATACCCCAATCTTGATGGTACATAGGTTAAAATTGAATAGAAACACTTCCATAGTGAAAACTAGGTTGAAAAGACAAGTTTTCCAAAATCTGACAGACTGGTTGCTTGAGCGGCCAAGGGCGCTCGATCAGCCTTACAGTACAGGTTAATTCAGGGTAGGTCGCTCGATAGGTCACTTGAGCGACTGTTCTAGCGACAGTTCAATCTGGGTAAAATTGCTCTTGAGTTTTGAATAAATACATAGGTCGCTCGAGCGACTGCTTAGGCGGCCTGATACGTGAAAAATCCGTAACTTTGCGAAATTCCATAAAAATTCCACAACTCAATATTCAATGCATCAAAACCATTCTAAATCATTCTAAAATACTTTATAAACATGCTAGAACAATTCCCAACAATTAAAACATCATAAATAACAAAAACAACGCATCAAAACACCAAATAACCATGAATATCGTCTAAACACGAATTTACATTTTATGCAAGCGTCAAGGGACTACTTACCTGGTTTAAGGAACTTAAATCTTCTCTAAGAGCCACGAAATATCACCCCAAAGTTTGCCAAACGATCCCAACACACCTCGATCACGTCTGGATTCAAAAATCACACTTTTAAGACTCTAGCAACATATCTATCTCTCCAAAAACAGAATTGTTTATTAGTTGCTCTTACCTGAGTTCTTTGTGCATGAAAATACTCCTCCTTCTTCTCTAAGACGGCTCCAACAGGTGTTTTAGGGTTAGGTTTGATCACAAGGCAACTAGGAAAAGGATAGAGGAAACAAGCAAGGACGCATGGCTCTTTATATTTTTGTGTTTTGTTCTCAACGTGAATAACCACTCCATGCACTACTAGGTTTAGTTTATTATTTAAAGTCTTTTACTAAATTGCCCTCTCTTCATTAAACCAATTACAACCAAACCTTCTTAAACCAACTCAACCCTCGGGTCAACCCACTATCATTGGGTTCGACCAAACTCCTTTTATTGTCCTTGTTTATAATATGATTAATCCTTACTAATATAACCATAGCAACAATAATTATTAAATTAAAATTATATTTGGTTAATAATTAGGAGCTCACCTTATATAGGCTCTCCTATCATCTCCGGTTCATCTTGAACTCCTTCGGGTTGAACCAAAATCTCATCTCCTGCATATTATTAACCAATTAGTCTAGTTACTAAAATCTGGGATTTTACACAGCAGGGTAGACCTATGGGTAGAGGTGGACCACAGCAGACAGAGCAGAGGTCACAGCTTGCACCACTGCAGCCACAGCCTCTACAGGCCAGAGCCTTTGTAGTTGCCCCACCTATTTAGCCCAGGCCAGATGTACCGCCAGTTGTAGGAGGTACTATATTTATTTCTAGTCATTCTACCATAAGTTTATTTGATTCGGGAGCTACCCATTCGTTTATTATACCTGACTGTGTATGCCATATTGGGTTAGTCCCTTCCTGCCTAGAGTCTGTTTTATCTATCCATACACCTTTGGGTGAGACCAGCGATGTAGAGACAATTTATAAGGACTGTATGATTAGATTAGGCAAGATGGAGTTGCCTGGAGACTTGATCAGTCTAAATTTTAGTGGATATGATGTGATCTTGGGTATGGACTGGTTGTCGAGACACCATGTGATTATTGATTATCATAACAAGTCAATTATAGTCAGTAAACCCGATAGTCCAATCCATTGCTTCATGAGTCAAGGGTTGAATACCTGCATCAGTTTGGTTGCTTCGGTTGAAGTAGAACCAACGAAGGGTAAGGAGTTGAATATTGAAGAAGTGCCAGTAGTCTGTGAGTTCACAGAAGTATTTCTAGATGATTTACCTGGGTTGCCACCTCAGAGGGAGTTGGAATTCAAGATCCAACTTGTGCCTAGCACACATCTTGTTTCAAAACAACCACATAGAATGTCTAGACTAGAATATGATGAGTTGAAAGTGCAGATTGATGATTTGTTGGCTAAGGGGTTTATTAGACACAGTGCATTGCCTTGGGGGTGCACCAGTGTTATTTGTACAGAAGAAGGATGGCAGTATGAGATTATGCATTGATTATAGAAAGTTGAATCAAGTGACTGTCAAGAACAAGTACCTGTTGCCAAGAATAGATGATCTCTTTGATCAGTTGAAGGGAGCCTCCTGGTTTTCTAAGATAGACCCGAGATCAGGTTATCACCAATTGAGAGTAGCTCCAGATGATGTGGAGAAGATGGCATTTCGTATGAGGTATGGCCACTTCGAGTTTTTGGTGATGTCGTTTGGGTTGACGAATGCCCCGTCAGTATTTATGGACTTGATGAATCGGATCTTCCACGAGTACTTGGACCACTTTGTGGTTGTCTTTATAGACGATATCTTGGTCTATTCAAGGACAAGGGAAGAGCATGAAGGTCATCTTAAGATGGTATTGCATACTTTACGCAGCCACTAGTTGTATGCTAAGTTTAGTAAGTGTTAGTTCTGGTTGAAGCAGATTTCCTTCCTAGGGCACATTATATCTGAAGATGGCATATCAATGAATCCATCCAAGGTGAAGGTAGTGGCAGACTGGCCTAGATCTACCACTATTTTAGAGATTCGCAGCTTAGGAATGGCTAGGTATTATTGTAGATTCATTGAGGGGTTTTCTAAGATTGCCGCCCCGTTATCCAATTTGACCAAAAAGACTGTGATCTTTCAATGGGATAAGACGTGTGAAGATAGTTTTCAAGAGTTGAAAAGCAGGTTGACATCAGCACCAATTCTGATTATTCCATTGGTGAATGAGGGTTTTGCAGTGTATTGTGATGCATCTGGCATTGGACTAGGCTGTGTGTTGATGCAGAGTGGTAGGGTAGTGGCATATGCTTCACGACTATTGAGGCCACATGAGCGTAATTACCCTACGCACGACCTTGAGCTTGTGGCCATCTTGTTTGCCTTGAAGATTTGGCGACACTACCTATTTGGCGCACAATTTGTGATATACTCAGATTACAAAAGCTTAAGGTACATCTTCTCTCAAAGAGACTTGAATATGAGGCAAAGAAGATGGTTAGACCTGTTGAAGGATTATAGATTTGACATTTAGTACCACCTGGGGAAAGCTAACGTGGTAGCTAATGCACTGAGCCGCAGTGGAGTTTCAGATGAGTCCATTGCCACCCTAGCATCATTTATGGCTAGCCAGTGCAGTCTTGTAGCTATGATTAGAGATTGGCCTGGAGAGTTCCTACTCTTTAGTCAGGGGGTGAGTATGGCTCGTATACAGATAGAGCCAGATCTTATGCACAGAATCAGAGAGAGGCAGTTTTCAGATCCTGAATTTCAGAAAACAAGAGAGTTGATGAGCAGAGGTTTAGATAAGGTCATGGAATTCAGTGTCAGTGATGGCATACTGAGATTCAGGGGTAGAATCTATGTACCCAATGACGATGACATCAAGAGGGTGATTCTGGAGGAAGGACACAGGTCAAGGTATGTAGTATACCCTGGAAGCACCAAAATGTACAGAAACCTTAGAGATATCTATTGGTGGTCTGGAATGAAAAGGGAAATTGCTGAATATGTGTCGAAGTGTTTGGTGTGCCAGCGGGTGAAGGCTGAGCACAATAGGCCACCTGGATTGTTGCAACCGCTTCCCATCCCTGAATGGAAGTGGGAACATGTGACCATGGACTTCGTTTCGAGTCTGCCTAGGACAGTGAAGCAGCAAGATTCTATTTGGGTCATTGTAGACAGACTGATTAAGTCCGCTCACTTCCTACCTGTTCAGAAGGATCAGCCCCTACGATCACTTGCTGAGTTGTACATACGTGAGATCGTCAGATTGCACGGCGTTCCAGTGTCTATTGTATCTGACCGCAATCCACGATTCACTTTCAAGTTTTGGGAGAGTCTACATGAGGCCTCAGGGACTCAACTGAAATTCAGTACCAGTTTCCATCCACAAACTGATGGACAGTCCGAGCATACTATTCAGACCTTAGAAGACATGCTGAGATGTTGTGTATTGGACTTTGGAGTAAACATTTGGACTTGGTGGAATTCGCGTATAATAACAGTTACCAAGCGAGCATTAAGATGGCTCCATTTGAAGCCCTGTACGGGAGGACTTGTAGATCCCCATTGTGTTAGGAAGAAGTAGGAGAAAGACAGTACTTGGGGATTATTCAAGACAATGTGGATAAGGTGAATTTGATTAGAAAACGTCTAAAAGCAGCCCAAAGTCGTCAAAAGAGCTACGCGATGTAAGAAGGCGAGAGTTGAAGTTTGAAATAGGGGATATGGTGTTTTTGAAGGTATCTCCCTACTGTGGCATAGTAAGGTTCAGTAAGCAAGGGAAGTGTAAGCACCTTATTTTTGCATCCCTGGAAGTGTTGAAAATCAAAACCCGGCTAAAAAGTCAAACGCAGAGGGGTCGAAATTTGACCTTTTGATCAAGTGATAATTGGCCACCTTGCTTTATCTCAATGGATAGATAATCCCGGCACGAGTCCAACGCAACTGAGTTTGCTGGAATCGGAGTCCGGATGAAGGTTCTGTGGGCCGGTCAAACTTGAGGGTGAGCCGAAAGTTGACTTTTTTTGAACCCCGAACCAGGTGCTTAGCCCTACATCATTGGATAGAGGGCTCCGATACGAGTCCAACGCAATTGAGTTTGCCCAAATCGGAGTCCTGATGAAGGAGATATGAGCTGTCAAAGTTTCCGTGCAGCAAAGCCGGAAGCTGCACACGTGGCAAAGAAACTGCACACGTGGCAGCGAATGCAGCAAAATATCTCAGGGGGCGATCCCTAAATATCCAAAACTTGCCAAATATCTCAGGGACTAAACCAAAAATCGTACGGGGCAATCCGTAGATATCCAAAAGTGTCAAATCAGTCGAATCGGTCAAGTCGAGGGGCAAATCCGTAATTTTTTGATTTGTATCCGACATAATATGCCGGATACACTTGCTCCTCTTCATATCCGACATCAAATGTCGGATACAAAGATTTGCTCGGTGAGATTCGCGCCGATTCGCCAACAGATTCGCGATGGCATTTAATTTTCGAAATTATTATGTCTTGTATCCGATATAATATGCCGGATACAAAGGAAGTGCAATGTATCCAACATAATATGCCGGATACAAAGGAAGTGTAGTGTATCCGACATTAAATGCCGGATACAAAAATTTATCTATAAAAAGGCAACAGCAGTCTCATTTCCGGGGTTGGCTGGGTTTTGGCTGTTTTCCACTTCTTCTCCCCCATGAACCTTGCTCCAAGATCCCTCCTCCAAGCCCTTCCTTGCCCCCATAGCCCCTCAAACATCCCACCTTGAGCTTCTCTTTCTCTCTTCACTTCTTCTTCTCCATTTTTTTACCCAAGACAAAGGAGGCCGGCTGCTGGTAGTGGTGCAAGAGGAAGGCTCCAGCTGCTTCCTTCACTTCAAGGAAGCTCCACACACCTCAAAAGGGTGTTAAAACACCAAGGTATTGTTCCTCACCACCATTTACTCCACATATGTAAAAATGAAGTGATTTTGAGCATATTGGAAAGTTTTATTTTGTCTTGCCATGAGGTGTTCTCCAGCATGTTGTTCCCCCATCTTTCCTTTATTTTCTTCATGAAGATGGCCTCCCATGGTAAGAGGAAAGTTTAGTATCCGAATGGGAAGACGAGAGGCCTTGACAAGCGTGTCTAGGATCCCATTGGGAAGCACTTGTCATGTTTCTTTTGGCTTGTCTCACCATTATTCCAAGGGAGCATGTTCCCTTTCTTGTGTGAGTCTCATGTATCCCACATGTAACCCCCCTTATTCCTTTCTTTAGATACTATTTTAGCTAGATGTGTGATTTGGACTCATAGGTTTATAGTACATGTGATGTGCGATACATGTTTTTTTTATTCATTCATATATGATTATAGTTAGGTATGCATGCAATCTTACCCTCATGGGTAGGTGTTTAAAGCATGTGTATGAATGAAGCATGGTGTTAGTATATGGCAAGTTTGATAAGCATGTTTATTTTACTATTTTATGTACTTTAATCGGGGTTCTAAGTCATGTTTGGTTGCTGTTTTGACTATCATGTGAGGTCAATCCTATCTTCGCATGCATAGAAGTGTTTTTTTTAGTTCCTAAACACATAAAGCACACACCACACGTTTTTATGATGCAAGATACTCTTTGAGTCCATTAGATGATCCATATGTGGATTTACTCATGTGTAGAGATTGCTGAAAATTTTAGAGTGAGAAGAAACCAAAGCAGGGACACTTAAGTCCCTACTTAGTTGCTAGTTTTAGCCCAAATGAGGGAGAAGATGGATCTTAATCCATCTCCCTTGGCCTTGATTTCAAAACCCTTGAAGGGAGTCTCGTTTGATTCCATGTGAACCACTGTGGGCCCACACAGGGGCCCACACAACCATGTAAACATCCTAGAAGACCCAGAAACCCAACCCCCTTTGAAAAATCCGAAAAAAAGGCTTCTGTATGTTGATCCGGCAACTCAGGTCGGATCAACAGAGCCTTATTCATAGCTGGCTAAAGATGCCGGATACACTGAGCCTTGTGTGTAACCGGCATCTCAGGCCGGCTACACTGCCCGACTGCATGTTTGCTAATTTTGTGATATTTTGCTAATTTTCTTGGTTTATTTGATCAATCCGAATGAACCAGAAGGGTTTTCGGGTCACCCTGAAACCCGAGATGGGCCTTGGACACCCGGTCCAATTTGATTCCAGTGGGCCTTCCAACGGGGCCCACTAAGCCCGACCAACATCCTTTTTGTTAAATAAAGGTAATTAAATTGATTGAGTGGGCCAAACCCATTAGGCCCACCAAAGCCCAATTCGGGGCATGCATGCTTAAATTATGTTGTGGTTTGGCCGAGACCAAGGGCAAGGCTTGTCGGGCCCACTAAGCCCATTGAACCCAACAAAGATTAGGGCACCCAGGCCCTAACTCAGGAAGCCTTGGGCTTTCAAGCCCAAGCCCAGGTAAAGGGCCCCAAGCCAAGCCTGGCCCATTTTGGCAAAGATTAATCAAAAATAAACTTAAAACAATTGGCAACCAGGACGAGGCCCACTCAGGGGCCCGCAAGTCAATCCAGACTCACTTTTGCATGGAACTAAATTTAATCTCCAACTTGAACATTAAATAAAATCAATTCACTTGAACCAAAGCCCAAAGGGCCTCTCAAGTTAGTCTGAGGCCCACCAAAGGAGACGTGGGCTCAACCAAGCCCACCAATGAATCCACGGGCCTTCCAACGGGGCCCGCCCAATCCAACTCAGATCATTTTAACTAAAAAGATAAAATCAAATAAAGGGACCCACACCGCTTTGGTGGTCCCGCCAGACTTAGCCAAATTTGAATGTTGGATTAGGAATAGGGTGAGTGAGAGACCAAAGTTGACTCAAAACCAGGGAATTCTATGGGACCCGTCATTCGACGGGGTGGACTGGGGTGTCTACGGACTTCCCCAGACCGCAACCGATACCTTACTTAGAATCTCAAGCCGCAGACCAAGCCTTAATAGAAGAACTTAGGCACTCAGGTGTCTGCCTGCACTCCATCAAGCAGTGGCGACTCCAAACAAATCCCGAGGCACACTTCATTTTGCATGCGCCTCGTCGTGCGACCGAAATCAAGTGCGCACAGGAAGCTGTCACCCAGATTCATTGGTCCATTCCATATCATTGGGACAGTTGGGCTTGTAGCTTATAAATTGGAGTTACCACTTCAGCTAGCCCGTGTACATGACGTATTCCACATATCTATGCTTCGACAATATGTACCGGATCCTAGCTATATTATTGATCTTGAGCCACTAGAGGTATATGAGGATGCGACGTTTGAAGACTGTCTCATTCAAATTCTAGATAAAAGAGAGCAAGTTCTCCGCACCAAGAATGTTCCGTTGGCGAAAGTCTTGTGGCAACATCGCTACATGGAAGAACGAAGCCGAGATGAGAAAGAAATACCCTACACTCTTTGGTGAATCACAAGGTAAAATTTTGAGGACGAAATTTCTTTTGTAGGAGGGTAGAATGTGAGACCCCGGATTCTTACACTGATTGCTTAAGTGCTAATCAAGGGGTACTTAGCGAATTCTAATATTAGCTATTTTGTTGTGAAGGTGAAGTTGGAGAAATCCAAGTTTGAAGTCAATTAAGTGGCTAAGCCAAGGCTTGTTAAAAAATGCACCGAGGTAAAGTATCTCTCATTGGAGCAATTCTTAGAATGTTAAATAAATTTACTCCATGTGAGAGACAATGGCTTAGCTGTAAATTTGTGTGCAGTAGGAGGAGTGGCAAGACGGTGAATATTGGTGTCTAGAGGGGAGAAGGTCAAACTAGGCATTTTACCTTAAAGCATTTGAGGTAAGTGTCGTTAAGTGCCAAAAGAGGGGTTTTTGCCCATACGAAGGAACACAAAACCCCCTTCTCTTCATCTTCTCCTCCACTCTCCCACACTCTCATCTCCTTCCCACATTCTTCTCTCCCATCTTCTATTGGAAAGAAAGTCTTGCAAGAAAAGAATAAGAAGGAGACAAAGCTTGGTGATTTTCGTTTGGGGAAAAAGCTTGGAGGATTGAGGAGAACCAACCAAGGAAGCACAAGGAGTGTTGTACGTTACTTGATTTAGGAGCTAGGGGACATGCTAGTTAGCTTTCTAGAGGTAAGCAACACCCCGCCTGTAACGCCCTGGAATTGGGTTACGTAATGAAACCGTAACTCTTTCCCGAGGAGTCAACTTTTCTATACAGGATCGCTATATCAGAGTAAGGAAAACATGAAATGGCAATAACATAATCAGAGTCAACTAAAATTTTTCCCAACTCACCTGAACCAAGCATATACCCGCCTATATCGACCTCTCTGAATTCTGAAAACAAAACAAAACAGTGAGATACGACTACCTCAGCAAGTAGCAATGGATGCACAAAATATAGTTATAACAGTACTAAAACATGCACGATTAAAACATACACGACGATTAACCACGGATAATCCGTCTAATCTCAGAAATACATTGTCAATCACAATTCTTGTCCAAATAAGATTCGGAAAACATTATATATTGGGACTTGTGAAGTTTGTCTATTTTGTGTGGCTAAGCACTAAAGTTCCAGACAATCCAGTCGAATAGCTGCAACAGCTCGAACCATCCAATGTATCGCCCTCATGGCGCAAAAATACTCAAGTGACGTCACCCTCATGGTGGAAACGGAGTTGCTGCAGCCGCTTCCCTCATGGAGGAAATGCATGAAGGAACTCCAGACTTAAATCCAAACAAAACATACAACTTCCACCTACAACTAGACTTCGGATCCACACTAAGTCTTGCCCTAGTACTTTGGCAAAAATATCGTATACCATGTAAGATTATCATAAACGTGCCTTTAGTAAAAGAAACCAACATATATAGTTAAGAATATGAAATTCATTTTCACATACACACTAGAATCATTCCAACAGTAAAAGTGTATGTAAATTGGCCCTATCCGATAAAAGTCTATACTTTTCCGCAAAAAGAATTCAACAGTATGTTATGCAACCATTTAAATTACTTTTCGGGACAAAACAAAATTTAGGATAGTTCAAGAACAAGATAAAACGAAATTTAGATGAGTCAACCAAAAGCTTAAGTTCATATCCATGGACATTACGATAAATCCATTGATTTTCCACACTTATTACAAATCCCCGTTTGATAACCAGTTCTTTACAAAACTCAGAAGTCATAACAGAAATCAGTAGTTTGATATAAAACCAGAAACTGCTCAAGAATGCACTAACAGATTTTCTCTGGACGCTATAGTTGCATTCACTATCATTAAACTCAACATGACCTCCAAATCTGATTTATTCTCTTATGGAAATCCTAATTTTCTTTCACCAAATTCTTCCTATGATTATCGGAGTGTTAAAGAACTTTAATCCAATCATTTAAACTTGTTTCAGGTGTTAACAATCAATTCATACAAGAAAAATCACAACAGCCGCACTCTGTGTAGAATTTTGATTTGGCGCGAACCTGGTAAGGTTGGCGCCAGGTGATTTCCCCTTAGCGCCAGTATATTTAGAGTCTGGCGCTAACCTATTTGAGGTTAGCGCCAGCATCAATAGGTTGGCGCTAGGTATCCTTTAACTCGATAATTTCTCCAACTTGCGGCAAAGTCATATTCCACCATTCTGAATCAAAAACCAACCTCAAGAAACCTTCTAGTACAACACATAGGATCATAAGAATTCATCAAATCCATCTTCGAAAACAAACCAACCAGATTATACAATTATCAAAATCAAACGCTCAAGAATGTAAACGGAACCTGGAAATTTGTTCTTTGATATAAGTGTTATCTTTTGTAGTTTGCGTGTTTGATTGCATGTGATTGTTAGTTTTGTTAGGTGTGTGAAAGCATGATTATGATTCATTGTTTTACATGCCTCTCACCCACTTCACCCCTAGTCTCTATGGAGCACATTATGATGGACATGTAGGATGATACACTTGGAAGCATGATTCTTCTTTCTTATTGAGCATGATATTTGGCTTTTGTTATACACATCGATATGATGCACACCTACCACTGATTTCCCACATGTATTAGGTGTTTCATTCTATTTTATCTCATGTCCTGATTGTTGTTTGGGCACGTATATGGGGAATGTATATGGTGTGGCTGTATAGACTTGCAAGCTCTAGGCCTTTTGGGCCTTTGGTTTAGCTTCCTAGAATAAGGAACTTTACCTTTAGCTTAAAACCAAGGTAGGGAATCTCTTCCCTACTTGAAAATCCTGAGCTCACACTCAAGTGGGATGCAAAGGAAGTTCCAAGCTTCCTTTCCTCTCTTTTGGGATTTAAGTTACCTAGATAATAGGTTTACATGCTTAAAATCAACCAAGAAAGCCATTGTGGGTCAACAAAGTGACCCACAGTCTCTCATCAGACCCACAAGAAAAAGGGGAACCCTGAAATCCCCCGAAAATTCAACTATGTATAGTTTCTGGGCTGCACCGTAATCTTAGGCCGGTGCAGCAGTCACCGTAAACTATCTACGGTTACCTCATAACCAAATGATATTTACGGTGACACCCAGAAACTTTCATATTTGGGGTTTCTTGTTAATTTGTGGTTAAAATCAATTGTAATTAGATTCCAATAAGCCAGAATGGTCACTGGGCAACCAGAGACCCCTTTGGGACTTGGGTTTGTCTCTAAAACCTAAATGGACTCAAGTGGGCCTTCCAACGGGGCCCACATGAGTCGAGACCTAAAAATCCATTTCCAAATGGATTCGAGACCAACAGGACATCACTGTGGGCTATTCCCAAGCCCACTGTCCATTAAAAATCCAAAGAATATAATTTAAAGCAAGAAAAGATGGAAATAAAAGTGATATGCTCAGCACCATATGGGCAATACAATGGTCACCATATTGACCATGCGGTTATGCCATAACCACTCTCTTACGGTGACGGCATATAACAGTATCCATTGTACTAACTATATTGTGGCATTGTTCTGAGCAAACCATAACCCCTTTTTAACCCTCTTTCTCTTAAAATCACCCCCAAATCGAATCTAACCTAATCCAGAAGGGTTGCTTTCTGATACAGCACACCACATTGGGACTCAGGCCTTCTTTAGGTCTAACTTGGCATCTCGTGGGCCTTCCAGCGAGGCCCATGCATTAGACAAAGATTACCTCAGCTAAGAAAGATAAAAATCACATTGGAAGGGACCTACACGACTCATGTGGTCCCACTCAAACTTAATAAAGTGTGCATGTTGGCTTAGGACGGGTGAGATAAGTGAGTTAACTCGATTCTCCTTAACCAGGGGTGACCCATGGGACCCGTCCTTTAACAGGGCGGACCGAGGTGTCCACAGACTTCCCTAGACCGTAATTGGGCACTTAACCAGAATCTCGATACGTGGACCACCTAATTAGACAGCTTTCTAGGCATCCAGGTGTCTACCTACACCCCATCAGGCAGTGGCGACTCCCAAATCCCTTTTATCCTTTTCCGATATCCCGATTCCGAAAGTGTCCAATCCTTCATGCTTTCACCGAAGAGCATTGCTGGGCATTTTCTCGATAGGGGGTGAACCCACAAGACCCCCTCCCACGTGCGACACGGATCGACATGAACACAAAAGTCATGGGAATCTTCATGCAATTCATGATGTGTTGAGGCATCCCCATGATTGTGGCATTAAATAAAGTAGTGCGACCAGCTTGGGATAACATTTTGGCTTTCCAACTAGCTAACCTTTTGGAGACTCTAGCCATCCAATCAGAATTGATCTATCTTAAGCCTACCATGTATGATGGGAGCCCCCAAATCGGTTTCAAATTTGCTCATAGGTGTGACATTGAATATTCTAATGACATCACCCTTCCTTTTTTTTTTCTTAAATAGAAGGGCTGAGAAACATTTCTGAGTTGTTATGATTGATTTCTTGACCAGCAAAGTCACAATATGATTTCAGAATTTTTGCACAGTTAACAGCAACCTCAGAGTTAGCTCTGCCACAGATTAGAAGATCATCTGCGTACATTAAGTGTGTAACAGGTCAGCTATGTCTAGTGATGCAGATTCCTTTAACACTGCTCTCATTCTCAGTCTTTTGAAGAGCTAAAGAGAGGAATTGCTGAGTGACGATATGTATGGGGATAATGGATCCCCTTGTCTTATTCCTCTCTCCGGGGTAATGACGCCACAAGTAGAGCCATTTATAAAGATACTATAGGTGTCACAACCCGGAACTAGGTCTACCCCTCCAAGGCACAACCCGTCCCAGACCGTGGCAAGTGGACCATTATACTTAACAAAACACAAAGGATTTTAAAACTTTTTCTATACGAGTGCAAGTGCAAACAGTTTATACATGTGCATATCAAAAGTGTGTTCATATATATATATATTCGGAATGAAACAAGACATGAGAGTTGGTTACAAAATATTGGGTGACTAGCCACTCCTCTCAAAGGTAAGGTTACAGTTCAAAACTATACACGTATGAGCAAAATAAAATCCTAAGGCCTATAGTAGTCTTCCTCTCTATACCTGATGGCCTTTTCCTTACCTCTATTCCCAGCCCGGTCCTTCACACCAGACATCGATGGATTTGAAAAATAAAATAAGAAGCAACTGTGAGACGAATGTCTCAGTAAGCAACACGTACATGAATCGGTGAAAACACAGTTGATGCAAATATCTCACGATAAAACCATGACATGCGGGTAGTTCTAATACTACAAATCCACGGCATCTCATGTGTCATACAATAGTGCACGCATGTGCTTCATTGTACAGATAATCCATTTAATAGCAATCATGTATTCAACATTATCACTTGTTATCTAGGATTTTTATATATACTACACATGGCCTCATCTAGCTTCACCAATTCCACGTGGTGACTAGGCATCGATGCCGATTCCCCTTGACGTAGGCATCCATACGCCGATTCCCTTTGACGTACAGGCATCCACTGCCGATTCCCCGTAGCAAGTGGGCATCGGCTACCGATGTTGCTGGTGCCAGGATGATATCACAATAGAAGCAGTAACAATAACAATAACAATAACACTGGCCATGGCATATGTATACAAACATTCCCATTTAAGTTTATAGATCCATACCTTAAGGGTTCATTATGCTGATGTGTTCATTTATCCATTTCACAACAAGTATAACAATAAAGAACACAAATATAACACTTAAGTATCCCAAGCTTGAGTGGAGGATGCTAGTTCTCTATCTCCAAGTTGGGAGGAACAACGGTCCACTACCCCAACTGAGATGAACCGCTCACAACCCACCAAGACTTACTGGTCAATCATCCATATCAATACTTCATGCACACTTGCATGGAAAATGCTCAAGGGTAGCCCACGGCCTTACCCGACTCAATCTTGGGCCAAGCCCTCTGCTCAATACATCTCAATGTCATTGGGGCACTGCCCTCTCATTCATAGTGTAAAATATCAGGCCGAAGCCCATCTGGTCATAGGTGGTGTACTCACATTGATGGTCAATGGTAAAGGTTTGGTTTTGTTTTCTAGAATTCTACATTTCATGACTCTTTTGGGGCAACCTATGCCTCAACTCTTTTGATACTTGTATAACTTGGTTTTGGTTCTTGATTTCTACTTCTAAGGGTTATTTGGAAGGTGTTTGAAGTGGTGGAATCAAGTTATCCTATTTCTATAGTAATCTGGGACAAAAACTCTTTCTAAGGCCTTCTTTGGCAAAACATACCCAAAATCCTTGTTATTTGAAATTTTGAGATACTTCCAGTTGGAACACCTCCTAGACACCTAACTCTCACTTATACATAGGTTAGATTTGAATAAAAACAAAGGGTAGTTCAATTTGGGCTAAAAACTCAAAATATGGAAATTCCGATAAGGGCACTCGATAGGTCGCTTGAGCCTGCTTCGAGCGGCCTACAATTAGCTCTCGGGTTCCTTTGTTAAGACAATCGCTAGAACAGTCGCTCGAGCGGCCATGCCTTAAATCACTTCCTAAAACTACCGCCCAATGCCACGCTCGAGTGGCTATTCAGGCGGTTGGGTTTTTGACAGTTCGCAAAATCCGAACTTTTGGGGATTTTGATCTTTCTCAAATCTCACTCATTCCTAATGTTTTTGGGCTCTAAATTACTCCTAGCATATGTAGATATCTACTACCAACAAAACCCCCTCAAAGAAATCCCTCCCATTTGGCCTAGGACTCGTTTTCACATCTCAACCCTAACATTTATCTAAACATGCGATTTTTGGCCGAAATTGGGAAAATAAGGTTGGGGTGGTGTCGCTTACCTCTTTCAATCACTTGAGCAAGTTGTATAACTTCCAATGCAAGCCACGAACAGCACCTTGCTTGCTTTCTTCTTGGTTGATTTCTCACAAAACTCCACCAAGAACACCTGTGCACACTCGATTTCAGTCGCACAACGAGGCACACGCAAAACGATGCGTGCCTCGGGATTTGTTTGGAGTCGCCACTGCCTGATGGGGTGTAGGCAGACACCTGGGTGCCTAAGTTCTTCTACTAAGGCTTGGTCTGCGGCTTGAGATTCTAAGTAGGTTCTCGGTTGCGGTCTAGGGAAGTCCGTAGACACCCCAGTCCACCCCGTCAAGTGACGGGTCCCATAAGTTTCCCTGGTTTGAGTCAACTCAGTTGGTCTCTCACTCACCCGATTCCTAATCCAACATTCAATTTTGGTTAAGTCTGGCGGGACCGCCAAAGTGGTGTGGGTCCCTTTATTTGATTTTATCTTTTTAATTAAAGTGATGTGAGTCTGATTGGGCGGGCCCCATTGGAAGGCCCACGGATTCCTTGGTGGGCTTGGTTGAGCCCACGTGTCCCTTGGTGGGCCTCGGCCTAGCCTGAGAGGCCCTTTGGGCTTTGGTTCAAGTGAATTGATTTTACTTTAAAGTTTAAGTTGAATTTAAAGTGATTTTTATGCAAAAACGGGCTGGGTTGGTTTGTGGGCCCTTGAGTGGGCCACACTATTGGTTGCCAAATGATTTAGTTTATCTTTGATTATCCGTGCAAAAATGGGCCAGGCCTTGGGCTTGGGGCCCTTTACCTGGGCTTGGGCTTGAAAGCCCAAGACTTCTCGAGTTAGGGTTTTGAAACCCTAACCTTAGTTGGTTAATGGGCTTGGTGGGCCCGATAGGCCCTGCCCTTTACCTCGGCCAAACCATGCATAAATATGATCAACATGCTTCACAAGTGGCCTTTGGCGGGCCTCCAATGGTGTGGCCCACTCAACTAGATTGATTTTATCTTTATTTAACAAAATGAGTTTGTCAGGCTTGGTGGGCCCCGTTGGAAGGCCCACCGGGAATCAAGTTGGACCGGGTCGGTCCGTGGCCCATCTTGGGTTTCCGGGTGACCCGAAAACCCTTCTGGTTCGTCCGGATTGATCAATCAAACCAACAAAATAGCACAAAATCATAAAACAGTAAAAACAACATTCTGGCAGTGTAGCCGACCTGAGATGCCGGTTACACACAAGTCTCGGTGTATCCGGCATCTTTTGCCGGCTACAAGTGGGCTTCTGTTGATCCGGCCTGAGTTGCCGGATCAACCTACAGAAGCTATTTTTTCGGATTTTTGCTATGGGCTTGGATTCTTAGGCTCCTTGGGGTGCTCCAGGGATTGTGTGGGCTCCTATGTGAGCCCACGTTGGTTCAGGTGAGAGCCACTTGGCTCTCTTCTTGGTGTTTTGAAAACTAAAGGGAGGAGATGGTGGCCGGGGCTTGCCTCCTCCTCTTTTCCGGACCCACTTGATGCACAGACAGGGACTCAAGTGTCCCTGTCTTGGGTTCCTTTTCCTACTAGAAGATCCACCATTATCCTACATAAAACATCGAGCAAAGTGGAGCATCCACAAACATGCTTCAAGTACACAAAGACCCAATCCAGCCCCATGGAACATGTGCAAAGGGGGGACTAACTTTTCATGACCAAAACAGCAACTAAACATGAGTTATAACCCTAAGTGAACATATGCAAAAGTAACGAAAACCAAGCATGCTTAAAGCTATGATCCTATCCACATGAGTAAAGGAACATATATCACCCATCCCTCCTATTATAACAATATGCACCCAACTCACACATCTACTAAAAAGTGTCTAAAGAAGGGAATATGGGGGATTAAATGGGGGATACATTAGAATGAAATGGAAGGAACATGCTCCTCCATTAAACATAAAATGATACCAACATAAATATCTCTACGGAATAGCAACCCTATACCACTTAAAACCATGCTTAAGGGACTCTCCTTCTCCTAAAATACCCATCTTACCTCATGAAAGCAACATCCTTGTGATGGCAAATATCAAACAAAATAGTGAAAACAAGGGAACAAGCATGCATTTACCCTAGTAGCAAGCACATGACATGCACAAAAAACCAACATGCTTCAAATCATGTCATCTTCATATATGTGAAACAAGACAAAGAAAGGGGCTCACCTTGGGAGTTTAGACCCCTTTTTGAATGTGTGGAACTCCTTAGAAGCTCCACCAGCAGCCGACCACCTCCTTTGGTTCCTCCAAGGAGCAACTCCAAGCTCCTTCCAAGACTTGCAATGAAGGAGAAGAAGGAAGGGGAAGGGTCGTAGAGTCTTAAGGTTATGTTTGAGGGTTAAGGGAGCCAAAGGAAAGTAAGGTGAGGGGAGAAGGAAGGGAGAGAGAATGGAGCTAGTGAGTGAGGTGGGAGAACTCCTAAACCAAATGAGCCGACCATGAGAAAGGGTGCTAGGGTTGCCTTTTATATGCCTTGACTAAAAATCAATTACTTTTGCACTCTATCACCAAAGCCTTAATCATTTCAATTCATGCCCCTTTTTTAAACAAAAGCCATGATTGCTTCAAGACTTAGCTCCCAAGTAAACTTAGAGGCCAAGCTTGCTTGAACGAATTCTCTACATGGGAGAATTTGTCCAATCATATTTTTTTATTTTCCTTTTTCTTTATTTAATCCATATTGTACTTTTATTATTATTTTATTAAGATTTTTGTTTTAGGTTTTGGATGCACATGCATCTTTTAATTTTCTTTTCTTTTTCTTTTATTTTAAATACTTTAATTAGATTTTTAGCAAAAATATTATTTTTTAATTCAAAACATTTTACTTTGCTGCTCTTTCTTCACTATTTGCCACGTGTGCAGATTTTCAGAAACTTTAACCGCCCACAACTCGCTCGTCTGATATCCGATTTTAGCAAACTTAGTGGCGTTGGAATCAGTGCGAGATTCCCTATCCACTGAACTTCAGTTTAGCAGCAAATTCGAGTTTTTTGGCAGAAGCGCCGGGCCGCGTCCCGGAGCCAATTTTGCTCATATTTCCCTATCCGGGACCCCGATTCCAGCAAACTCAGTTGCGTTGGAATCGTGTCGAGATGCTCTTTCTGCTGGTATCAAATGGGGTAGCTGATCTGGGGTTTAGCAGAAAGTCAATTTCTGCTTTTCTCAAATTTGACCAGTCCATAACTTCTTCATTTGGACTCCGATTTAAGCAAACTTTGTTCCATTAGAACCGTATCGGAATCCTCTTTCAAATGGTGGGAAGCATGGTGACTGATTTGCACCAGATAAAAAGTCAACTTTTTGACTTTCTCCAGTTTGACTTTCTCAAGTTTGACTTTTTCAATTAAAATTTCATTTTCTGCATTTTGGGAGATGCAAAAATGAGGTGCTTACAACACCCACACTAAAATACCCTCTTTGGTTTCTTCTTTCTCTTTTCTCGCAAACAAACTCCTCCAATGAGTTGGAAATGGATGGAGGATGAAAAAAGGGGAAGATGGAGAAGAAATGGGAGAGGAAACGAGAGAGTGGGAGAGGAGGAGAGGAAGAAAGGGTTTGGGCAAAGGGTTGGTCGTGAATGGGGCTTCCCTTTGGCTTCCTCACTTAAGTGGCTTTCCACAAAACACAACTATTTACGAGTTTGCCACTCTCCTCCTATTTGCACATAACACCAATCAACACTTAGCTATTTCCTCATTTAGTATCTAACTTTATTCAACAACTAGAGATTGCCCACCTCCATGGCTACTGACAGCGAGGGACTTAGCCACTTTGACTGGCTTTAGGCTTGAGCTCCTCCAGCTTCACCTACACATCAAGCTTACTAATTAGGGTGTGCTAGGGATATTGGAACGGGGTTTCACAATAGGTCACTGTAGTGATGCTGTAGACACCCCAAATTACACTGCATAAAAGTGAATAATTGGCCGAAATTATAAAAAAGGAAGTCCTTCTTTTGTGACTGAAATCAAATTTTGGATAAAGGTTAATCTCTTTGTATCCGAAAATAGATTTCAGATACACACTTGTTTGTTTGTATCCGAAATATAATTTCAGATACAAAGAGGTTTGTTTGTATCCGACCTGTTTTGTCGAATACTAATGTTTTGCTCCAAATTTGAAAATCCCGAGAGTTTTCACTTTATTACTGTTTTACCTCTGTCAGAGAAGTAGGGATTACCAAATTTAACCTCCGAAATTAACCCTATTCTTCCAAGTCTATACTTTAGGGTTAAGTTGGAGGGTTCTAGACACATTTTTGTGTCTACCATTAGGGCTTCATTCCCTTGAGTTTGCCCTAATCCTTGCCTATAAATAGAGGGCCTCCCCTCAAGCAAATGGCCAGAAAGTGGAGATTGAAGAGCTCCAAGTGAAGAAGGGAACCCCTGCCTCTCTGCTTTCAGAACTCCAAGTAAGCCTTCAACCCTTTTCTTTTCTAGTTTTAATTTCTAAGATTATTCTGTCTTCTACTTTCTTCTGGCAAGGGGCCGCGAAAAAGAGTGGCAAGGGGCTGGGACATTGTGAATGCACCTTTAATTTCAAATGCACTTGAGCACTTTAAACCTGTTGCATAGCCTACCCATTACCTATAGGAAGTTGAATCCAAATGTGTGTGGCTTGGCACACCAAGGTTGTTACTTCGGAAAGAGAAAGTAAAAGCATTCACCTTAGAACTTTGAGCTAATGATGTGATGACATTGTGGATCTTTGATTCTGGTCATCACTAGGCTTGAGATCTAAGTTGCCATCAACCAAAACCCAAAACCATACGCTTGAAGGTGGAGAAACACTTTTTCAACTAAAGTAAACAATTACGATGGGGAAATGGGTTTGTAATTGAGGGAAGGCCGTTTGCATGTTTCACTAGCCAAGGTATGATATGGATACCATATTGAAGTTAAGCACAAGGTAACAAGGTAATATCAATTTTATTTTTTTAGTTACCTTCATATCATGTAAAGTAAATGTCATGGTGTCCATATGTTTGGGATGAAATGTTGCCCAATAAGGTTTGTATCCTAGGATTGGTGTGTCCTATAGGAAGAGTTTTTTTTTACTCTTCTCGGAAGTCATCTTACCCAAAATCCATGTTAGAGGCAACAAAAAATACAAAGTCCATGAACATGGTGTCTAACTTTGGAGGGAACATGTCCCTCATGAGCATTCATGCATTTGTGCAATTATAGTGTCAAAATCCCATTTTGGGACTGTATTTAGAAGCCAAATTAAGGTGTGCATTAAATATGAATAAAGAAACATAATGTATAAAAATTTGGGGAACAGCTGAATCAAAAAAAGGCCATTTTGGCATTAACCGAAAACTCAGGTCGGTAAAGCTATGTTGTCCTTGTATCCGACTTTTATTTTCGGCAAAAGGGTTTTATGTGTGTATCCGAACACTTATTTCGGATACAATAAATCATGCCTTTATCCGACCTGATATGTCGGATACAGTCCAGAAACTTCCAAATTGATTTTTTATCCCAACTTTCATGAATATAAAATGCCCAAAACATTGTAAATAACCTGTGGGCACCTCAATGGGAGTATGGAAAGATAATCTAAGGGTTCAAATTTCAATTTAATCTTGGAACACAAATCCATCATTTCCTTCAAGCTTAAAGAAGATACATCAAAAGGGAATCAAGGTGTCATATTTCTTGATATCAATTCATCTTAAACATGTTTCAATCAAACTTTTGAACTAGAAAACAAATGAAAATTTTCAAATAGGCTCAAACTTCTAACTTTGGGACATCTCTGGGGGACACTTGGAAGCCATTAAATTCCAAGCAAAAAAAACAAAAACAAAAACAAAAACAGAAGAAAAATCAGAAATAAAGGATTTAAAAATCAACTTGAGTTTCTTTTTTCAACTCAAAAAGTCTTAAAGAAGGTTCAAAATTTCCATGGGCCTCTGAAAGCCTTTGAATTTCAGATATTTTTTTTCAAAATTTCCATGGGCCTCTGAAAGCCTTTGAATTTCAGATTTTCTTCAAATAACCCATAGGCCTCTAAAAGCCTTTGAATTTCAGACCCTTCATAGGCATCTGAAAGCCTTGGAATTTCAGAAAATCAATTCATAGGACAACTGAAGGCCTTCAAAAACTTCAGATTTCATGGGCCACCAGTAGCCTTTGAATTTCAAATTCTCATAAGCCTTAGGGAAGCTTGAGCAATTCCTTAACCTCATAGGCCTTCTAAAGCTTGAATTTAGAAACTCATAGGATCTCTGAAAGCCTGAAATTTCAGAACTTTTTCTTCATAAGCCTCTAGAAGCTTGCATGATTCTAGAACCCTTCATAGACTCCTGAAAGCCTGCGTAATTTCAGGAGGCTTTGGAAGCTTTAATTCCAATTTCATATCTTGTGGGGCATGTTGGAAGCCCTAAAATATTCCAACACCTCTCTGCATGGTCTTTTTCGTACCAACCAATTCATAAGCCATTGGAAGCTTGAGTAATTCCAAGACACCCTGTGATTTATCTAAAAGCTTTTATTTTGGATATTTCATATTCAGTGGGACATGTTGGAAGCCCTAAAATATTCCAACAATTCTTTTAACAAAAAAAACAAAAAACAAAAAAAAATATAAAATAAAAACATAAAAAAATAAAATACAAACTCATGGTCACCTAATTTGCATACATGCATTCATAGGTGTGTGAATAAGCTATGAATTGGTACTGATATATTTCTTTCTTAATCTAGGTACTAAGATAATTGCAAACATTGCTCCTGTGACTAGATCAAGGGCCCGCACAATGAATCCAACTGAGAATCAAACCAATGAGCCTGCCCAAGACTTCGCTCAGCTGCAAGAGCAAGTAGCAGGGATCGCCCAAATGCTAGAAAATTTGCTGGCAGCCCAAGCCCAGAACCAAGCCTCTACTTATCACCAAGCACCACCACCAGAACCTCAAATACCCATTCCACCTCAGCCACAACCTCAACCTGAATTTCACCAACCAATTCCTGAACCTATACTGATCAAGGAAGACAGTGTTGAATCTGAAAAGGAGAAGGAAAAAAAAGAGTAAGGGAGGAAATGGAAAGAAAATTTTTGCACAGGCTGGAGAGCATCCAAGAGGAATTGAGGGAAGTAAAAGGGGTGAATAATTTCGGAGGTACTAATTTCGAAGACTTGTGCATGTACCCCGATGTCTGCTTACCGGCCAAATTCAAGTGCCCGGACTTTGACAAGTACGACGGTACTGGTTGCCCATGAGCCATCTAAAGCTCTATTGTGGGGCCCCATGCCAATTTAGTTGGGATGATGGCATTCTGATCTAGCTATTCCAGAGAAGTTTGACGGGAGCTGCTTTGAGGTGGTTTGCCACCATGGATCATGGAAGAATAAGGAGGTGGAAGGACTTAGCGGATGCCTTTCTAGCCTAGTACAAGTTCAATTCTGAGATCGTGCCAGATAGGTACGATGTGATGAGAATGAGTAAAAGTAAAGACGAGTCAGTGAGGCAATATGCCAAGAGGTGGAGGGAGACTGCTTCTCAGGTCAGGCCACCTATGTTGGAACCAGAAATGATTTCAACATTCATCAGCACACTGGGGCAACCATTTTACAGTCACTTGGTGGGTCAGACTACCACCAACTTTGCTGTCCTAGTACAAGTGGCGGACCGGATTGAAGATGGGATCAGATCCGGCAAGATAATGGATCATTCGTCCATGGTCAATCAGCAGGACCCCAACATGAAGAAAGGAGACGGGTTTAAGAAAAATGGGAACAAAAAAGAAGGGAAGGTGAACATGGTACAGCAACCATCCATCCCCAAGAATCCTATCCAAATCAATGTTTCCAACCCTCTTCACACTCTGGTGTCATCGGCCCAGTCCACCCAACAAGCACCTATAAGAGTTAATGTTCCTGCAGCACAATCAAACCAGAAAAGAGTTTTTACTATGGAGGAAAGGGATGCCTAGATGGCATCGAGGAGGAATAGGGCCATCCCAATGTCTCCATCCCAATTGCTACCCACTCTATTGCAAGCAGGGTATGTTACCTTAAGAGAGCCGAATCCGAATGCCTTCAAGGGGAGAAATTTTGACCCCTCCACCACTTGTGATTTCCACATGGGTGCACCTAGGCACCCTACTAACAAGTGTTGGCCATTGAAGCACACCATTCAGGATTTGCTAGACCAAAATACCCTATCTTTCAATACGAGGGCTCCTGCTCCTCCTAGAACTAACATTGGCCAAAACCCTCTACCCCAGCATCATGGGGCAAACCCATCTAATGTTATTGGGGCAACTTTCTCTGGGGAAATAACCTTTGACCCAACTCAGTTAATTGCTCCTATAGGAACCTCAGTCAAGGTTTATTTTTCTAAAGAAAGTGGGGAATAGGAAATAAACATGATTTCAAAAAGGAATGATCGTGCTACTAGGGATATTAACTCCTCTCTGAACCGGGTCTCTTCCCTCATGGCCCAGATAAATATTGCAAAACCTCCCTTGGTTATCAATTGCAATCCACCCACTGTTTCTTCACCCATTCCATCAAAGCCACCCTTGGTTGTAAATGTGCCTTCTACTCATGCTTTTTCCTCTAAGTCCAAACTTCCCCCGCTTGTGATAAATGTCCCGAAGCCTTCTTATTCTGAATCAACTGTACCGTGGAACTACAGTGTATGCTTCACAACCACAATTCCAGCGGTTGAGGGAGAAAATAAGAAAGAAGTGAACCTCATGATGAGGTCAGGGAAATGTGTGGGAGAGGGAGAGAAACAAAAGAAAACGGAGAAAGAAAGTAAAGAAGCTAAGAAAGAGAAAGTAAAGGGAAAGGCAAAGGTAGGGGAAGACACCCCTCAGGTAACTGACAGTGAGGCTGCTGACCTCATCAAGATAATTCGAAAGAGTGAATTCAACATTGTTGAGCAGTTAAACAAGGTCCCAGCCCAGATTTCAATACTGGGATTACTGCTGAATTCGGAAAAGCATAGGGATTCTCTGTTAAGGGTACTTCAAGGAGCACATGTGCCTAAAAATATTGAACTAGACCAACTAGACAAGATGGTTGGGCAAATGTTGTCTCATAATGTCATATCCTTTTCTGAAACTGAGATTAGCCCAACTAGGTACCACTATGTTGATCCTTTGCACATAGCTGTGCTTTGCAAGGGTTGCATGGTGGTGCGGGTTTTAATTGATAACGGGTCGGCTCTGAATGTCTGCCCGTTGATAACATTTGTCAAACTCGGTTTGGAGCAGAATAAAATCAAGCAAAATAGGAGGATCATAAGAGCTTTTGATTGCTCCAAAACACATTTCCTAAGGGAGGTTGAACTGCCGGTCACTATTGGACCGTATATATTCAATATCACATTTGAAGTGATGGATATATCGGCGGCCTTCAACCTACTCCTAGGAAGGCCGTGGATTCATACGGCTCAAAGAGTAAAATACATCCGAGGGCAAAAGGTGATAACGGTCCTAGCCGAGAATTTGGTTCCTCCCATGGTGTCCCCTGACGTACCCTATATTAACATTGAAATGACTTCAGACAAAATGGCATTTCATTCTTTCCAGTGCGAAACGGTCAATTTCATACCTGGGGGATATGAGGATAAGAAGGGTAAAATGACCAGTGCTGAAAGGATGGTGGAGAAGGTGTTAAAAAAATATCACTTCCACCCAGGGAAGGGTCTGGGAATTAATTTACAAGGAAGGTTGGAGCCGATAAGGGCGAAGAAACTAGTCCCTAAGGCCGGACTGGGAATGAAGCCAGGGAAATGGAGAAGGCAGAAGCAGACAGAAGAAGGAAACGCAGAAAGAAAATTCCCTCATTTAAGGGAAACTTTTCTGAAACTCTCTTGCACGATCCAACTATCTCCTCCCACGGATCCGTCTAGGCCTCCATACCGCAACATCAATCCCTTTCAAAAGCCATCTGTTCCAACCCTGCAACTATACCACCCACCTTCTACACTTAAGGCAATGGGCGGGCCTGGGCCACAGCCAGAAAAGCAGCAGGATTTCACTGAAGACATTGGGGCTTTCTTCAACCATGACTGAAGGTGAAATATCTGAGGAAGATAAGGAGCTGCCTTTCATTGATTGGGCAGCAGTGAGGATTCCAAATGAGGTTATATCTAGATTGGGCCCCGTGGCAGAAGAGGGCAGTACAATTCATCCGGTGATGATGGCATCGGATTCTGAGCTTGAGGAGCAGGCTTGCACCATTTTACATGCTCCAAAAGAATTTATTATGAACAATTGGGAGGAAATTCCCCTTACCTTTGAAGCGGCGTTTGATTGGCAAATAGGCGCAGCTTCCAAAAAAAACTCCATTAGTGGAATGCCATTTTCCTGAAGGTTTTAATGAGCCTTCGTTTTCAGGAAAAGCTTTTTTAGAAGGCTCACAAAAAACCCAAAAAGATTTTTCTATTTTTTCTAGAAAATTTAAATTTTTTAAAAAGGTCCAAACCATTTATGAACCATATAAGCAAAAGAAATTAGATCAGGTTGAATATGACTTCGACCTTGAGCTCGACTTTGACCTAATGGGGATCGAAGAAGAGACCAAGGTCGAAGAAGACGACCCTCCTAAAGAAATTGCATATCAATTGGAGCGTCATGAAAAGGGTGTTCAACCTAATATTGAAGAGACCATTTCAATAAATCTAGGGACCAAAGATGATCCAAAAATATTGAAGGTTGGGGCTTGCCTGTCTGATGGGCAACATGATGAAATGTCACAATTCTTGGCAGATTATGAGGATGTATTTGCATGGTCGTATCGGGATATGCCGGGATTAGATATCGACGTGGTTGTGCACAAGTACCAATTCTGCCAGGGGTTAAGCCGGTCAAGCAAAAGTTGAGAAGATTAAAACTGGAATGGACACTAAAGGTCAAAGATGAAGTAGTCAAGCAATTCCAAGCAGGATTTTTGGCAGTCTCCACATACCCCGAGTGGCTCGCAAATATAGAGCCAGTACCAAAGAAGGATGGGAAAGTCAGGATGTGCGTAGACTACAGAGATCTGAATAAGGCAAGCCCAAAGGATGATTTTCCACTTCCATATATCGACATTCTAGTCGATAATACTGCTGCACATAGCCTGTTCTCATTCATGGACGGTTTCTCAGGGTATAATCAAATCAAGATGGCAAAGGAAGATCAAGAAAAAATAGCTTTCATTACACTTTGGGGTACCTTCCATTACACTGTCATGCCATTTGACCAACTTAAAGAAGGTGTTTGATCGACTCAGGAATTACAGTTTACGGCTTAAACCAGCAAAATGTGTCTTTGGGGCTACATCAGGAAAATTATTGGGATTTATAGTGAGCAAAAGAGGAATTGAGATTGATCCTGCTAAAGCAAAGGCGATTATTGAAATGCCATCACCCAGAACAGAGAAGGAAGTTAGGGGTTTTCTTGGAAGAATTCAGTACATCAGTACGTTCATAGCACAGCTCACTGCCACCTGTGAACCAATTTTCAAGTTGCTAAGAAAGAACAACCCGACGGTCTTGAATGAGGATTGCCAACATGCCTTTGACAAAATAAACGAATATTTGCTGAATCCACCTGTGCTAGTACCACCAACTCCGGGAAGACCACTGATTCTGTACTTGTCAGTTTTGGATACATCAATGGGGTGTGTTTTGGGGCAGTATGATGAGACGGACAGAAAGGAAAGGGCGATTTACTATCTAAGTAAAAAGTTTACAGAATATGAAGCCAAGTATTCTTCTTTGTAAAAGACCTGTTGTGCTTTAGTGTGGGTCACTCAAAGACTGAGGCATTACTTCCTTAGTCATTCCACATTATTGATATCCCGAATGGACCCTCTGAAGTACCTATTTGAGAAACCGGCACTAACTGGTAGAACAGCAAAGTGGTAACTCTTGCTTCCTGAATTTGACCTCAAGTATATCACTCAAAAGGCAATTAAAGGTCAAGCAATTGCTGATCACTTAGCTGAACATCCCCTGCCAGACTATCAACCTTTAAAGACTAATTTTCCAGACGAGGCAATGTTGTTTACTGAAGAGAGGAAAGTGAAAGCTCCTGGCAGATGTTCTTCGTTGGGGCCGCAAACATGAATGGAAATGGAATTGGGGCAGTTTTGGTCAAGCCAGATGGGTCACATATCCCAATCACAGTAAAGCTGAGATTTCAATGCACAAACAACATAGCAGAATATGAAGCATGCATAATTGGGTTGCAAGTAGCTCTAGACCATGAAGTAGAGGAACTTGGCGTATACGGAGATTCGAGTCTTATCATCTTCCAAACAACCGGTGAATGGAAAACCAAAGATCACAAATTGATCCCATATCACCAGTATTTGGAAGAAATAAGTACCAAATTTACTCGAATTTCCTTCAGCTATATGACAAGGGCCAAGAATCAGTTTGCAGATGCTTTGGCAACATTGGCTTCAATGATCAGTATCCCAGAAGGAGTAGATATCAAACCATTGGAAATTGAAGTCAGAGATGAACCGGCTTATTGTCTTGTTCTAGAAGGAGTGCTAGGAAAAGAAGTACCATGGTTCCATGATATTCAAAAAATTTTGAATGATCGGAGTCTTCCAGAGAATGCTACCTCTACTAAGAAAAGGGCAACACAGAGATTAGCAGGACAATTCCTACTAAGTGGTGGGCAACTATACAAGAGATCACACAATGATATTCTACTCAGATGTGTTGCTAAGGCCGAGTCAGAAAGGTTGATTGAGACTGTACATTGAGGAGTCTGTGGACCCCATATGAACGAGCACATGCTTGCAAAGAAGATTTTGCGATTGGGATACTATTGGTCAACGATTGAGCACAATTGCTGTGTACATGTTAAGAGGTGTCATCTGTGCCAAATATATGCGGATAACAAGCATGCACCAGCAAGTGAGCTGCACAACATGACATCACCATGGCCTTTCTCAATGTGGGGCAAAGATGTTATAGGCATGATCTCCCCAAAGGCATCAAACGGGAACAAATTCATTCTGGTAGCAATTGATTATTTCACCAAGTGGGTTGAAGCCGCTTCATATGCAAATATCACAAGCAACCATGTTATTAAGTTTTTGAAGCACAATATCATTTGTCGCTATGGTTTGCCAAATGCCATAGTATCAGACAACGCTTCAAATATTAAGAACAAGGATATGAAGAAGTTGTGTGAGTAGTTTCAAATCACCCATCACAAGTCAGCTCCGTACAGACCAAAGATGAACGGGGCAGTAGAAGCAGCAAATAAAAATATAAAGAAGATAATTCAAAAAATGGTAGTAAGTTACAGAGATTGGCATGAAATTCTACCACTTGCTCTACATGCCTACAAGACCTCAATCCGGACTTCTACTGGGGCAACCCCATATTCCCTAGTTTATGGAATGGAAGCAATCCTGCCCGTTGAAGTTGAAATCCCGTCACTAGGAGTGCCAATGGAAGCAAAATTGGAAGAAGCTGAATGGATATAGTCAAGACATGATCAACTCAATCTGATAGAGGAAAAGCGTTTGAAGGCGCTTTGTCATGGCCAATTGTATCAGAAGAGAATGGCCAGGGCTTACAATAAGAAGGTGAAGCACAGAACTTTCCAATAAGGAAATTTGGTCTTAAAGAAAATTTTACCATTTTTGGAAAATCCTCGTAGGAAATTCAAGCCAAATTGGGAATGACCTTATGTTGTCAAGAAGGTCTTATCAGGGGGTGCACTCATCTTAACAGAAATGGATGGGAAAGATTTTCCTGAGCCAATTAACTCTGATGCAGTAAAAAGGTATTTGCCTGATTGAATATTACTAGGAAATGATCCAAGGCCATCTTTCATTATTTCCCAAGATTTTAATCCCTAGTCTAGCCAAGTTGAGCCTGTTCGTTTCTTTGATAAACCTAAACTAGGACTTAAAGTTTCATACTGGGGCAAAGCTAATTGGGGCAAAAACGAAAGAAAAAAAGAAAAGAAAATGAAAAAGAAAAAAGCAAGGTATTGTGGCAAATGAAAGCCAAGTGCAAAAAGAAAAGAAATGAAAAAAGATTGGGGAATCAGGGTTATATGCATCGTGACTGTAAGCCCAGTTGACCTATTTTCATGATTGAAAAATTTTGAGCCTTTAATACCCTTTCTTTCATAAACCAAGCCTAGCTTTCATTTCGTCCTATTTATAAGCCCTCGGTGATTTTAGTGTATTCTTTCAACTTTTAGAGTAAAAGATTGGTGATGATGGAATGCAAAAGCTGGCCCTAGTGAAAACCGTAACAAGCGCTAGGGGGCAATGTTGGCAAGAAAAAGAAAAAAAAGGAAAAAAGAAAGATAGAATCAGAGGTTGAGTTGATCATGTTATCCAAGCTTGAAGTGGAAGCAGTATGAGCATTGAATATGGAACAGACTAGGAATAACGGGGTCAAATCTGGAAGAAAAGGCATTTGGGGATGACTCTAAAGGTCCTAGGATGGACAGACCTGATCTCTCCTTATTGCTTGAACCATCCTTTTCATTAGTTAACTTGATTTTAATTCCTTTAATTATGTGTGATTAAGTGTTCTAGACCAAACTTCAATATATATATATATATATATATATATATATATATATATATAAAATACAATAAAAAATTTAATATTTTGGCCAATGATGAGAAATCAAATACTTTTCATAAAACCTTTGTTTTTTACAAGCATCTGAGAATTCTGAGGCCAATAGTATAAAAACTTATTTTTAAATAAAATCCTTTGTCTTTCCACTGTTGAAGTTTGCTTTTGAACAAAGATATGAAAAAAAATGCAATAAAAGGAGCTAGTCCCTATCCCCTAGCTGCTCCTCAAGCTCCCAAATCTGAGCCGCCTGAACCGCAATAATCCTAGAAGCTTCCTCTGCATTTGGATCGCTCAAGAAGGAGATGACCTCATCTGAAAGCGCCTACTTGATACTCATACCTCTAAGGTTGGCTAAAGCATCCTGGTACTTCTGCCGTATCACTCGGACTTTAAAGCGGCGAGCCAACCTCTGTTCCTCAAGTTGTTTTTCCAAAGCAATGCGGCAAGACACCTGCTTTCAATTTGCCTCTCCAAATCAAGGCCTCGTATCCTAAGTTCTTGGGCCTCTCGTACCCAAATTTGTTGAAGCCGTTTGTGAGATGCTCTCTTAGAAACCAGTATGTCTTTGTTAGTGGGTGCAAGAACAGCAGGAGGATCCTCTGGTACTGGGGCACAACTCTGAACCTGCTCTCTAATCCAAAAAAGGTAGTCCTTCATGTAAGCACCTCATTTTTGCACCCCCGAAAGTGCCGGAAATGCAAACCCTAGCTAAAAAGTCAAACCCTGAGGGGACAAAAAGTTGACTTTTTGATCAAGTGATAATTTGCCACCTTGCCCTATCTCAGTGGATAGATAATCCCAACACGATTTCAACGCAACTGAGTTTGCTGGAATCGGAGACCGGATGAAGGATTTACAGGCTGGTTAAACTTAGGGGGAGCAGAAATTGACTTTCTGCTAAGCTCCAGATCAGCTACTTAACCTTATCCCAATGAATAGAAGACTCCGATACGGTTCTAACGCAACTGAGTTTGCCAGAATCGGAGTCCAGATGAGGAAGATATGAGCAGTTGAAGTTTTCGGGCAGCAATGCCAGAAACTGCCCACGTGGCAGAAGAGCAGAAAAAATATCTCATGGGCGAATCCGTGAATATCCAAAATGTTGAAAATATCTCAGGGATTGAATCCGTAAATATCGAAAAGGCTAGAAAAATCTCAGGGACGAATCTGTAAATATTCAGGGGAAAATCCATAAATAATCCAAAAATCAAGATAATATCTCAGGGGCAAATCAGGAAAAATCTCAAAATAATCAAAATTAATTTTCGGTTATACACAAAATATGTATAACCGGAATCCAATTTCGGTTCATAAAGTAAAAATCCAGATTTTTCTGACAGATTTCCCAACAAAATCTCGGATTTCTCATGATTGCATGTCGGGAAAAGGTGTAACCGAAATTGAATTTTGGTTACACAGGTTTATAGTATAACCGAAATTAAATTTCGGTTATACTATATTTTCTTCATAACCGGAATTAAATTCCGGTTAACTTTTTTTGTCTATAAAAGCTACTCAGTAGCTCATTTGCGGGGGTTGGATGGTTTTTGCTCTGCCCTCTCTCCTCCCTCCATCCGAAGCCATTTTCTTCTCCTTCTTAACCCCTCCATACCCCATGAAAGCACACTAAAACCCCTGCTCTACCCTTCTCCTTCATCCTTAACACTTGGAGGAGGCCTCGGAGGATTTGGTGGAGCTTGGGGGAGGTGCCAAAGTGCTGGTGTACCACAAGAGGACTCAAGCACATCTCCAAAGGGATTTTACACTTCAAGGTATGATTCCCCATTGAATTTTATGTAACATATCTTAAAATGAGCATGATCTGAGTATATTGGATTACTTTTTCACAAGGTATGTGCTGTTTCCCCTTGATCCAAGCATGTTTTCTTTCTCTACTAGTCTCTTTTAGGCTCTTTTAAGAGTTGTTATTCCCTCACAGTAAGAGGAGAATTTCCGATAGCTTAAAGAGAGGGAAAGAAGTCTTTTGGTTGATTTAGAGGGTTCATCAGCCACTATTTTGTTTTCTTTTCATCACAAGAGGAGTATGTTCTTCTTGTGTGTGCTATCTCATGTAACCCTTATGTAAGCCCCCTTTCTCTTCCCTTCCTTATATGTTCTTTTCCTTTTTTTTTTAGGGTTGGTCAAGTGATATTAACATGTTAAAAATGCATGAAATGCACGTCTAGTTTCTATCCCATGTATGCATAAAATCTCCTTGTTAGTCATTAGTATTTAAGGCATGCATGCCATGATGTTAGGATCATATAATCGCATTCCTTCTCCACTGTTTCATGTGTTCTCATCATGCTTTTTATCACGTTTTAGTCATTGTTTGTGATCATGAGAAGTCGATCCCTTTTGCATGTAAATCCCATATGCCTACATGCGTTGTCATTAGTTAAGAGCATGTTTTTATGTCGTTTGAGTATAGAGAAAATGTTTTCCAACTCTTAATGGCTCTTAGTCGTGTATTACCTTGTTTACTTTTGCTTTGATTGGAAGCATGCCTATTGTAGTCACTTTGTGTTGATTTTCGTCCATGTGTAGGTAGGATGGTTTGTTTTTTAGAGAAAGAGAAACCAAACTAGGGATACCCAGATCCCTGGCTGGTCTTTATTTTGGTTTGTGAAAGGGGAGTAAACCCTTTAGTTTCTCCTTTGCTATTGATTTTGAAAACCCCGAAGAGGAAGCCAAATGACCTCATTCGAACCACTGTGGGCCCACACAGGGGCCCATTTAGACCTTATTGTAGACACCCCAAATTGCACTACAAAATGAGAAAGTAATAAAAACATGTAATTAGAGCTTAAAACAGGTCAAAATGCATAAAAATTGACTAAGCAGACTTTGCCCATATTTTATTCACGGGCCGGTCGCGCCCGAGATCACTCTACGGTCAGGCGCGCCCGTATTGAATTCACTCCTATAACCTTTGATCCTTCAAATCTGAACTTTCTCCACAAATTCCCTCTTGGTTGATTGTAAAACACTGAAAATTCCATTCAATTCACCTAGATCTGATTTGCTTTGATCAACTTTCTGTGGAAACACGAGAATTGATCCTAAATTCATATTTACTACTTTTCATACCTGAATCCTTTTTCATTTGAACGAAATCTTCGAACTCCTCACTAATCTCAGTCTGAAATTTCCTTCAAATCTTTATTGAGCTCAATCGGCCAACTCAAGAATTCTTTTCTCCTCTTCCTTCTTCTCAATTCTCTTCTTCTCCAGATGTTTCTTAGTTTTTGATCTCAAGTTTCCCTCCAGAAAAATCTAGATTAAACCAAACAAAGTAACATAACTACCATCCCCTATTTATAGACAGAATATTGCCACCCAAATTCCACTTGAAATTCCCTATGATTGGCTGTAGTGCCACATCATGCAACCTATAAGCACAACCAATTAAATTAAATTATTAATGTGCACTGCCACTCCACCGAAACTTTGTTTCCACCAATTAAATAAAAGCGAATTAATTACCTTATTATCTCAATTTTACACCTCTTGATTTGCCTGAAAATTTCCAGATCACTCTCACTCTTCATTCCCTACAATAATACACCACTTGATCAAATTAACAACTATAAAATCCAATTTTAAATAATTATTTTTTAGGATTTTACATTGCGTTTCCTCCAAGTTGGCTAGAGAGGCCTTTCATGAGGTAATTGCTACAGCAAACCTGTTTCCAACATGTATCATGGCAAGATGATGATGATGAAGATGATGTCATTTTTAGTATTGGTATTGGTATTTCATAATTGGGTTTTTACTTATTGACCCATTTGGGTAATCTGCAATCAGTCGATGTTCGGGGGGAAGGCCCGACCTGCGCACGTAAGTTGTGAGGTGGCATTAGATAAGGGACTAATCATTCAAAGAACTTTGTTTCTCATGAGTCGTACTAATTTGTTTCGTTATTTAACATTACATTAGTCTGATACTTTGGTTATTTATTGGCATTGGTTATCACTGCATTTCACTATTTTTAGCTTGGTTATTATTTGATTTCATTTCATTTCTAGCTCAGTCAATTTTGGTTTATCGCATGGTTTTTGGTATAAATATCAGTTTGATTGATTGTCTCGGTTTGTGAACTTCTTGTAGTATTTCAAATAATTGATGATATATTTTATTTGACATGCATGTGTTATTTATTGGGATATATTTATTTCATTCTGTTTTTCAAATGTTTTGTTTACAAATTTAGTGAGGATGTATTAGTTTCATTCAGTGAGTCATTTATTTAGTAGAGGACTTGGACGAGCACTTCTGTCTCATGTAGAATTTCATTTTGTTTTTGTTACTTGTTTGTAAGATACACCCCTAATTATACCTAAGTTACCCCCTAATATACTAAGGTACACCTCCAATTATAATTGATTTGATGTAATAATAGATCTTTTAGAAGACGTCTTTTGATCACCCTATTGTCTAGGATTTGAATCATAGATGTTTTATATTATGGATTGGTGGTTTGCTTCTGCTTGTGTTGTTGAGAATTTAATTTAAAGTTTGATATACGATAGATAGTCTGGACTATATCATGGTTGTGTTTTGGACCTACACGATCCACTCCTTGGTCTCGTGTTTTGTTTAGTATGGTAAATATGGATCCGAGGCATGACATGCACGGTACATCTATATGGAAATTCTAGAAGTTCGGATTCTGGCCATTGTAGACATTTAAAATCAATTAAAACAAAAATAAGTTAAATAGGATCATGGCCATTTTAGCCATTTAAAATCAATTTAGACAAAAAAAAGTTAAACACATTGGCTTTGGAACATTCCAAACTCTAAATCAACTGGGGCTTCCCATTAAGCCCAATTTGGATTTTGCGGGCTTTCCAATGGGGCCCACCTTTTCAGCCCCACTTCACTAGGGATTAAAAAACTAAAAATAAGCAAAAAGATAGGGTTAAACCTAATGTAACATTAAATAGACCAAAAAGAAACTTCCTTGAATAGAAAGGGTGAACCGAACCGAACAACATAAGTCCAATTGGGTTAAAACAAGGGAACCTGCTTCTTAGTAGGATGAACCAAGGTGTCTACAAATTTTCCTGGTTGATAAAAGGGTTAATTACTCTAGCGCCCCGAATCCAAATCTATTCCTTCTGAATAATCCAAACCCGAAGTACTAGTTTTGTGTGCCCAAAGCAACTAATAACCAAGCAATCAATTAATATTCAATTCAATTAAGACATCGGAGTATAAAACTCAAATACTATTAATAATCTTAAAATAATGCAGAAACATGATCAACTAATTCATATTTCAAACGTTAAGTTTGGATAAAATGAATGTCAACTAAACTCTCAAACTCTTTAAACATCAAATAACTCTTCCATGTAAAGCAATAATGATAATATTCTGCTGATAACAAATGAAATGAATCCTACTACAATCCATCTACTCAAATAAAATTCCTACATCAAACAAAATTATTAGTCTTGCTCAACCCCTAGTTATTACCCCGTCAGTCACGTCCTCACCAACAGGATCTAAAAACAAAACATTAAAAACACGGGTGATATATAAAATCCCAGTAAGTAGCAACATACATGAATAAAACAGTCCACATGTTGCTAACTCAAAATACATTTCATGGGTATAAAAATATCAATAAATAAATCCAACTAATCACAATCCATATGCAATAATCATTTAACAAGTACTTGCAAAACAAAACAATAGTCTCCTCATGAGAATTAAAACCAAATATAACTATGTGACTTTATAGAACTCGTGAAATATAACCACTTTGTAAGGTAATTCTAGTCCCAATCGCCACCTTGCGGCTTGTGTGTGAAGCCGGCCTACTCTAGGTTTCGGACATCAACTTATTGGGCAAGAACCCAATCCCTCATAGAATGAGTTGATGAGTACAATCCAGTCAAAGAACAACACTGAAACGTATCCAATAATAAGACCTCACCCTCACGGTGAAAGTAGATCACTGCAACATATTTCCTCATGGAGGAAACACATAAATGAAAACTAAGCTTAAGCCAAACAAAGACAATTACACTTCACTACCTAGCTACAACTATACATCCATAAAGAGCTAAGCCCTCTAGACACGAATAACAAAACCTTATATCAATATAGGTCCTCATGACCAAATCATCATTTAATATAGTGTAGTACCCTTATGGCAAAGTATTAATATTCATGACCCTCATGGCCAATTTAATATCAGTAGTGCCTTCTTGGCAAAACCACTCCCTCATGGAGATAATTTTAATATTACTACACTCATGGCAATTATACTCCAACATGGAGAATAAATCATAAGTGAAATCCCCTCCCTCATGAAGGAAAACTAAGATTTCTCAAAACTGTCAAAATCCAAAAATAGGCTTAATCTACCAAAATCTGTAGGAAAACATTTTTATACAATTCCAGGACGTAAAACAAGTTCAAAATCAATTTTTACAAGTGTGAAAATCAGCCAATTCAAAAGCAAACTAATATAAAAGTCATTTTCCTCTTTTGAACTAAAACATGACCTATTTCAATAGAACATACCCAAAATCTCTTCTATAATTTTATTAAATTATTTAGCTGCTAAAAACCACTCATATATACTTAAATCTTATTTGTATATGTGTTGGATTTGCACAAAATTATTTATAATTGAAAAGTAAGTCAAAACCTCAAATCTAGAAAATCTAACCTTGAGCGCTCCATCTACGCTTGAGCATCAAACTACAAACCAAAATCTACACTCAATGCTTGCTATAACACTCGATATAATGCTCGAGCCTTAGGTTTCTGGGTTCTGTCACTCACAGTGAGGTTCAAACACACATCGAGTGGCCTAAAATTGCTCTTGAGTTTCAATTTTAAACACAATCAGACTTAGTCGCTCGACAGGTCTCTTGAGTGACATTGGGCGGCCACAAAAGATAATGTAATGCCTGAGTAGTGCTTGAGCACAACCTCGGGCGACAGTTATAATTCGCAGAAATTCGAAATTTCTACAACTTTCTGATTTTTCAATTATTTCTTCCAAAATTTGTTTCCATCATTCAAAATCAACTCTACTACATCTAAAATCATTCTCTAAGCATATCAAATCATTCTAAACAAATACTCAACAAATTTCTTCATCAAAATCATATATTTTTATCAAAATCATATTTTAGAATATGAATTTGGTCAAATATGAAAAACTAGTGTTTCACCACTTCAAAACTCAAATACATCACCAAAAGTACACGATCATGCTTTCCAAATCCACAGCAATCACATGAACACTAGGTTTTTCTCCTAAAGATAAATCCTTGCAAGTTTTTGCCAAGGAAAGGTTACTACTTACCTCTTCTCGCAACGATCCAAGCAATCCTTCAACAAGCAACCAAGACTTCTTTAGCACGGCAACAAAACCCATGAAAATCTCCCTTCAAAAAGCTGTACGAACAGGCCTCCTCCTCTATTTTCCTTCCGCCATCCAGCTTTTAGAAACTTTCCAAAAATCCCAAATACTCACACGCCCAAGTCTAAACCCTATTGGAAGTTTCCCAAATATTAGAAACCCTTCAATATGAACTTTCTATTCTTCATAAGCACGCCCGTATATTCATTTTTTTTCATTTAAATAAATCATGATCTCTTACATGCCAATCTATCATGGCTCATGCACTCCACCAATAGAATTAAAGAGAACTACTAATAATTTGCATACTTTATTGTAACACCCCGAATCCGGGTTTTTTTTTTTAATTTTCCCAGATCAAGGCATTACTTAATGTTACATCACAAATCAACTCAAAGGATAAAGAATTAAGAACTAAAAGAATATCAGATTGGGGGGAAAATGAGTCATACAGCACAGCACCATGCATTCTTTTTGAAGCGTCTAAATGATGGATTATGTCAGAATTTTAGTGGGGAAAATCCAAGTAAATTAATTTATCTTGACCATTGAACCAATTATCCGAGATCTATCTTACTTTTCAAGCAAAATATGAATTCTCCATCCCATGTTTAGGAGGCATTGCAAGCTGCAAGTAGACATGCTTGATGCATCAATTGAACATCTGTTAGAAAGCTAATCTAATTTCCATTAAGGCCCTTGGCAATGGGAAAATAAATTCCGACGCAAAAACTCCCTGTTAAATGTAGGCTGAGATTCTCTGTGACATGTCATCCTCGTCAGTAGTAGTAAAGAGACGCCATACAAATTAAGACATCTGTTAAAAGAAGGCCCACAACATCGAACACAAATTTTGGAGCAAATAACCCCCATACCTGCAAGGTGAGTAGGCAGTGCGTGAATCATCAGATAATGTCAGAAAGTATGCACAATGTTCATGTTTCAATATCCATGTAAATTAAAAGGCACAAAGTTACCATCAAATGCCGCCTTTGGATTGCGACACATGCTACCATGAACGTAGCTGTTACAGCAGTGACGAACCCATATATCAAAAACATCTGAAACATTGATGATGAGATCAGTATTTTTACCAAAGATGGATGCTGGCCGCATGGAAAACCTATTTGAAAAATGGACAAACAACCACCTTCAAAGGCTATACCTGGGTTGATCTTACAAAGAGTCCCTTTCTCTGGTAACCATGACTGCTAGGATAGTTAATTGCAATAAGTGGAAGCCCAAATATAGGAAGGATGTGAGAAACCCCAAATGTATCAATAGCAAGAAGGATTGCTTGGCGAATAAGAATGAACTCTTCAAACCTGAAGATCGGAAGCAGGATCAAAATCATTCAGCTGCTGGGCAAATGCTAACCTCAGCCGACCAGAAAACCCAACCACACTGGCTATATCATACGGTTAGAGAGCAACAGGATCAATGGAATAGAAACATACCCAATAAATGCAGCACCATATCGGAGGCCATCAAAACCACACCTGCAAGCATTTTTTTTTTTTTTGGGCAGGAATACACAAATCAGATCTCAATAATGTCAAGAATTTGATGAATAAACAAAACAAAAACAAAACAAAAAAAAAGAGAGAGAGAGAGAATACACAAATCAAAAGCATGTAAATGACCAAAAACAGTAATGATCTTAGAATAATTGCTATGAAATCAAGTTAAGAACAATGAAGAATTCCAAGATGCGAAGTTCACCTTCCAACAACTAGCATAGCACCAAGACTTTCAGGAAATCATGATTCAATGGATCTTATGTAACGCCCCAATCCCTACAGCGATGATATGGTCCTCTTTGGTCCATAGGGCCTCACAGTTTTGCTATCGGGTTTTAGCCTAAAATGCCTCATTGCTTGAGGAGGTCACAAGCCTACATATATAAACCTTTACCTTCTCCTCCCCAAGCAATGTGGAATCCGGGATCTCACATTCTGTAACACTCCAATCCCTACAACATTGATATTGTCCACTTTGGCCCACTAGGCCTCACGGTTTTGCTTATGAGTTTTACCCCAAAAGACCCTGTTGCTTGAGGGAGACACAAGCCTACATATATAGGCCTTCATCTTCTCCTCAAGTAATGTAGGATCTGGGATCTTACATCTTATTATTGCATGATATTTTTAGAGAAATAAATCTAAGCATAAATATCTGCTCCTTTTACCCCAACAAATTAAAGGTGGAAAATGGCAATACAAAGACAAGATAGCCAAAGATGAATAGCATCTTACCAGTGACCAGTATAGAAAAACAGACACACAGCTAAAAGCTTCCATTGTATTACTGGAAAAGGATTGGTGACCAAGGCTCTCACACTACCATCCTTGGTATCCTCTTCCAAATTCTCCAACTTTATTATGCACCACCCTGTCATGTGTGAATCTCATCACTAGATATATATAAAAATAAGAAAACAGGAAGTAATGATGCCAAAAAAATTTTATCAAGCAACAAAAACCTGCAAGAATTTAACATGCAAAATTCTGATGACTGAGGGATCATTACCAGCTAGTGCCCACCAAATTGGGGTCGGCGAGACAAATCTTGTATCTCCCTCCCGTTCTATCAAAAATCATATCTTCAGTTAATTTATATTTATGTAAGTCATGTTTTATTAACTCAAGCCATGTCTTTTTAGGTCATCCTCTTTATCTCTTAGGCCCTTCAATAAGTGCCCTCTCACACCTTACAGGTGCATCTCTAGGTCTCTACTTTATATGTCCAAACCAGCTTAACCTACTCTTCTCAATTTTATCACTAATGCATGCTATGCCTAACCACTTTTTCATATCTTCATTTTCGGCTCTGTCTTTTGTAGTTTTGTCATACGCCCATCTTAGCATCCTCATCTTCTAAACATTTTTCTTCCTCCCCCCCCCCCCCCCCCCCCCCCCCCCCAACATTTTGTACCATACAACATAGCTGGTGTTAGGGGTGCAACTAGATCTGGTTAAAACCAAACCCAAACCGACTTCGGTTCGGTTGGGTTCGGTCCAAAAACCCTAAACCGAACTAAGTCAGTTCGGTTTTGGATTAGATGCTCAGTTAAACCGAACTGAACCCAATTCATATATATAATACAATATATGTTAAACTTTGAAAGTTTACCTTTAAAATTTGAGGATATTACGAATAATATCTTGTTTGAGCACAAGAATATATTGGTATAACCCGAACCAAACCGAATTGATCTCATGTAATTCGGTTCGGTTTGGTTTGGTTTTCGGTTTTTCTATTTATTTTTGGTTCAGTTTTCGGTTTTGTAGTTTTGGTTTTCAATTCGATTCGTTCGGTTCAATTTGACTACAAATATTTTCGGTTTGGTTTTGGGTTGACCTCAACCCGAACCAAACCGACCCCCTAGCTGGTGTAATTCCTGTCTTATAAAACCTGCTCTTTAATTTAAGTGTAACAGGCATCACACAGTACCCTAAAAGCACCCCTCCAATTAAGCCAAGTAGCTCTAATTCTATGTGCTACATCTTCATCAATTTCCCTATCCTTTTAAACTACTAATCCAAGATACTTGATGACAAAGGGATCATCTACAACCGGAAAAAAATCAAGAGCTTAATTGTATGCTGCCCTGGTAAAGAATCAACAAAATTCTCCAACCTTTATAAAGACCACCACTGCCACACATGAATCTCATTAATAATAGAACATTTCCAATAAAATAATAAATACCCACAATGATTCCTATGAAATTCCATAAGCACAAAAAATTACAAGAGAAAACTTAATTAATTAATATTAAACTAGGAGAACCAAAGGCTTTGATGAAATAAAATAAAACAAAAAGTTGAAGCCTTATGCCAGACCTTGTCCCAAAATAATTGGAGTTGGCAATATTAATCCTATTCGGCTGTCTCAATTTATAAAAAATCATATCTTTAGTCAAGTTATGAATCCAGTTTTTTTCTAATTACATCCAGGTTAATTTTTTGTCTCCCATTGTCATCTTAAATTTGAACAAGTTTCTCCTAATCTCTTCTCACAGCTGTGTCCTTGGGTCTATGCTTTACATACTCAAAACTATCTTAAGCTGCTTTCCTTTATCTTATCACCTATTTGGCCTATACCTAACTACTCTTGAATATACTGTTCTGTTACCTCATCTTTCCCAGTAACTCCTTTGCATCCACCTCAATATCTGTATCTCAATAGCACTCACCCTATGTATCTGTTGCTACTTTGCCACCCAACACCCTATACAAATGCCTTGCAGAAATTTAAGTGGCATAACATCCATGTAAAGAGGCAAATCAAATCTGTAGAAAGTACCAGAAAGTACAAAATCAAAAGGTAAAAATGAACTACCTCCAATTATGGATGCTAAAGCAAGTAAGGGACCTTGTCTTCCCAATAGGAGTATGATTGTTGGACTCCATGTTGATAACATGGCCACTGTTCTCATTACTAAGCATTCTCTGTAATCTGAAGTACTTTCCTGTTGACTCATACAAGCAAACACCAATAATGCCAGCAAGCCAAACCCAAGAGCATATACCATCCGCGGAATGATATATCTTCTGATGCTTTCAAACCCCAAAGGCAGAGCCATTAAGTCACTTTCAAAGGCCCAATGAACTGCAATGAGCACGTAGCTTAAAATGGTTCCAGTGGTAAAGAAGTGCTTAAAACCCCTCCAACAAGAGTAGCCAGCAGTGCTTTTGTACAGCAAGTATGCCAATAAAATTAGAGCTATAATTGGAACTGTTTCAGGAACAAACATCCACACAGGGTTAAGCTCATCAATCCCAAGGATTCGCAAAGGATATATGTTCATGAAACCTGAACTGATAGCCTGCTTTGAAATCCCGTGTTCACTCATAAATCTGAGGACAAATATCAACAGAAGAAACACAGTTGCCTACAAATACAAATGGAAAAAAACAAATAAAGAAATAAATAATAGCAACCACCAATAAGATCCCACAAACTGAAAAGCAACAAAGCTGAGGTGACGTACTTCTATCAACATCTTCTTACTGATTCCATACCGGAAATTGAAAATACCAGTTGTGGCCAAAAGAAAGCTTGCTACTTTTCCCTCTTCCACTGATATCAACAGAACAAAAAATCATAAGGAAAAAGAAACATAGAAATAAGTAACAAGTAGAAGATGTAGATTGGAGATGATAAAACACTGCAAGGGGTAACTTACAAATATAACTATTTGAAAGTAAGCTGCACGCCTGTACAGCCATTATAAATTGAGGAAACATGAACCTTAAAGTAATCATAGAGTTGCCACAGGAAAGATTAGAAAGTGTGTGCAGATTATTTACCCTCCTGATAGCAAGAAGATGGATGAAAAGTGATATTAACAAAATTCCAAAGCCCAGACCCATCATTTTTAAATCAAACTCAGTCCATTTGGCACGTGCAAGTTCAGCAACACTTGCTAGAAAATTAGAATATGCACCAATTTTCCCCTCAATAGTTACTAACGAAGTATCACAACTTTCATTAGGAATTCCATTTGCCGAGAGCAATAGACTCTTCACACCATGCATCCAATTATCCTGTGCTTGTGAGTACTTGTCTGCTATAAGTTGCAAATCCTCAGAGGAAAATCCAATAACTGAGGACTCTGAATAAACATCGATATATCTTTTCACCTGAAAAAGCAAAATTCAAGTGTAACTAAGAGATCAGACCAAATGTTGGCAATCTCTGTCACCAGAAAAAGCAAACTTTTTCAATTCCTATGAAGAAAGGCAACACAAACACAAATCTGACATAATTCTTTCTGCAACTCCAACCGGATTATCAAGTATGATGATTGAAGATAGATCATCAAGAGTCGCAGTATACGGGGCATGAGTCAGGGTGATGATTCTATGTATAGAGAAATAATACTTCAAAATCCTGAGGAAGCAAGAAAAGCAGAAAACTTGGAAATTTTTCTATTTTTCGACCACCAAATGGTTAACGAAATACAAAAGATAGAGATACATACATAGATAAATTAGATAAACAGAAAGATAGATAGATAGGAGAGAGAGAGAGGATCAAAACATAGATTTCCAACAATATATTGGATCAGTAGAACTTCAAATTCTATGACAGATTTTTACATAGTTGTGCACAGGATTTCCTAAAGCAGGTACACTACCAAATGTTGTTTGTTCTACTCATAAACTGACATCAGTACTTCAGCAGAACCGGTCCATTAGATATTAGGAACAAACCCATTGTGAGCATAGACCTGGTCCAAATCCATAACCTCACAGTCAGACATGAATTGATTTAAAGCATGAACACCAAACCTGATAAAAATCCATTTCTTATGGGATTATACGATGATTATAGAGATGTGAGTCTCGGCTAACATATTGAAGTTGATTTAATGATGGAGCAACCTTTATGTAATTTGAAAAGCATATTACCCTGCCTAGCTAGCCAAAGATCACATGCATCTGAATGATTATCAACATGATCCAGTGGAGCTATAAAATGACTTTACGGTCTGAAGACTAACTTTAATTTCCACAGGGGTAAAATATACAAATAAAAAATGAATTTCTAACTCTTTAACACAAAATTTTTTATGAACATAAGTGCTTCATTCATTCATTCATTTATTTATTTATTTTTCTACAATGACAATAGAAGTGTAACCATAAACAATTCTATAGCACAATCACTAAGAGACCTTACAAAGATGTAGGCAGTAAATTGTTCCGAGTTATTCCAACAACATTTGAAAGCTCACCTGCCAAGAATTGATACAGAGAACATTGACATAATTTAGCATCCATTCTTCTAAATTTGACCACTTTTTGCAATTTCTGGCATTGGCACTTGGTTGATTCCATGTATTAGCAACTAAAGCATATAGCTCAGGATTAACACGCCCAATGCTGAAAAAGAGATTCTTTTAATGAGCTCAGAAGACAAGACTTTTGTTCACAGAATCAGGCAAAATAGAATTATATGCACGTATATAAAAGGAAAGAGCTGAAAAAAAATTGATCAAGCATTATCAAAAGTTCGAGCTTTGTATTAAACATACTACAAACAAAAATTTCAGTAAAAAGGATACGATCTGAGAGATAAAATATCTAGCTACAACATGTAATGGTGGCCACCATGTATTGGATCATACTTGTATATGATCAAATTACAACCAACACACACACACACACACAATCAAACACATCTATTTGGTTATATCCCAGAGGCATGCTGAGTAGCCTATCCAATTACTGGCTTTAGCAATAACATAAATCTCTCTCGGGTGTCAACTAAGACATGTTGTCAATGAACACTACCCACAAAACTCACAGAATTTTAGATTTAATAAGGATCAAGTGCTGATGTAGTGGGAAGATAAGGATATAGACTCAAATAGCAGAAAGAATGCAAGCAGAAAATAAGTGATGAAGGGTGCATGGAAGAAAGGAATACTAGATTAAGATCTAGTTGGCTGGCGTCTGAAGATGAGGAGACAGTATGCCTGTTCAAAATCCTAGAGGGCTTGAATGGCAAGGCCAGGACGACAGGGCCTCTGGGAACATGCAGAGGTAAAGATGGAGTGTTTGTTGCAGATGAAGGACATAACGTTATAAGTGAATTCATTAGAGTCTTTCCCTCAGGGAAATATCAGAGAAAAAACTCGATTATCTTACCTGCTATGGGTCTTACAAAGGATACGTGTACATTAAGAATGCAATCAAACAAGTGTTAACCATGTGAGGCCCCAGATTCTTACACTGATTGCTTAAGTGCTAATCAAGGGGTACTTAGCGAATTCTAATATTTGCTATTTTGTTGTGAAGGTGAAGTTGGAGAAATCCAAATTTGAAGCCAATCAAGTAGCTAAGCCAAGGCTTGTCCAAAAATGCACCTAGGTAAAGTATCTTTCATTGGAGCAATTCCTAGAATATTAAATAAATTTATTATTGTGAGAGAGAATGGCTTAGTTGTAATTTGTTGTGTGCAATAGGAGGAGAATGGCAAGATGGTTAATATAGGTGTCTAGAGGGAGAAGGGCAAACTTGGAATTTTGCCTTAGAGCATTAGGGGAGAAATTTCATTAAGTGTCAAAAGAAGGGTTTTACCCCATACGTATGAATCAAAAGGCTCAAACCCTCTCTTCTCCACTCCTCTCTTTCACACTCTTCTCTTCCACACACTCTCTTCTCTTCTCCCCATTCTCTCCATCTGGTTGGGCAAAGTGAAAGGAGAGACTCTTGCAAAGAAGAAGAAGAACTCAAGACATGGTGATTTTCGTTTAGGGGTTTTCTTGGAGGATTGTGGAGAACCAACCAAAGAGGCACAAAGAGCACTGTTCGTGGCTTGCTTTAGGAACTAAAAGACGTGCTGGCTTGCTTGCTAAGAGGTAAGCAACACCCTCCCAACCCAAAACTATTGTTTTCTCGTTTTTAGAAGAAATGTGAAATTGGGGGTTTTGAAAAGTAATCTTGTTCCCTTCGTCAATAGATGTAAATGTTGGGGGTTTGATAAGTACTAGGTAACTACACATTCTAGAGAAAATTTAGAGAAAAAAACCATAGAAACAAGTGAGATTGAAAAAAACCTAGAAAAAATCACGAATTCGGAAATTCGCGACCTGGGAAATCACCGGGGCGCCCGACAAAGCACTCGAGCACGATGTCGAGAGCCCATTTTAATTTCTAGTCATAGGCGTGGCCGCTCATGGGTGCTTGAGCTCGAGCGCGATCGTGAGCGCCCCGCCTGTGTTTTTTTTAACTCAGAACCCGAGAGTTGACAATTTTGACTAAACCGGGCGCCCAAGCCAGCGCTCGAGCTCGCACTAAGGCGCCTTGGACAGTTTTGGAGTATTTTTGGATTTTAGAGCAAATCCAACAATGGATTTTTTTTTATTTGAATCCAACCCATGTACAAATAGGATTTAGGTGTCTAAGAAGTGTACCCACTGGAATCATCTCAAAATTCCAAATAACCAAGAGTTTGGGTCATATAGGTGATGAAGAAAGGAAAGAGGAGAGGCAAGAGACGGGGGGAGAGAGACAAAAACGGGAGAGGCGAGAAAGAGAGGGGAGGGGGCTGCTAGAGGTGAAGGATAGAGAGAGAGTGGGGAAGAGGGGCTAAAGGTGGGGATTGGCAAACCTAGTTCCGTTGCCATCGCCTTCTCTATCTTCTCTATTGGGTTCTATTGAAGCTCCTATCCTCGCTATCAATCAAGTGTGTGTAATATATATATATATTATATTTTTTTATTATTATTAATAACAATAAAAAAAAGAGAGCATGAAATATTTTAGTATTTATAAAAGAATTAGAATTTGCATTCAGACAAGAATGTCTAAACAGTAAACAAAAATCAAGTCCATATTATGCGAATTTCTAAAAGACCAAAATCGAGATAATGATATGATATAGGTATCTGCATCTCCAAGAAAGGACTGGGACAATATCTGAACGCCAAAAGCACAGATAGCGTCCTCAAGATGAGTCAAAATTGAGCCACACCATGCTTCCCAACATCAAGCATTTCTGAAGAAAAAAAATTTTAAAGGACTTAGTCTATCGAAAGTTTAGATAGAATTTGAGGAGTGCTAATTAGGGTTCTTTTTATTCCTTGTCATCAACAAGGTGACATCGGAAAAGATGGACAGTTGTAAGTACCCTAATTTCGCACGGATTTTAATACTTGAAAGTGTGCACATAAGCCTGATCCTCAAAAGAGCAAAAACTAATAAAATTAGTAAATGAGGCACAAAATGGAAATTTGACACATGATTTTTAGAAGTCCTAATTTTAGGCTGAGTGGATTTCAAATTGCGAAAGCTTGCAAAAAAATCTCCACTTAAAAAGTCCTTACAATAAAAAAATAGAGCAAATTGAAAAATAAGGGCGATTATCATAAATTCAAGGGACCCTTTCTAAAATCCTTTAAAATGGGCACATGTCATCATCTGGGAGTGCCCAATGGCACCTATATAGCATGACACATGTCATGGTTCAGCGTGGCATGTGGCACTCAATTTTGGTGCCATGTGACACTGTACATTTGCAACATGCCACAAGCATTAAACAAAACATGGCATCATGTGGCATCACAGTGAGCTACGTGCCACGGATGATGTGGCAGCATGCTCAATGACCTGGTCAACCCAATCAATATATATATAGAAAAGGGGGAATTAGACTTTAAGTGAGAGAAGAAAATTCTCATCCAGAAGGGTGATCTTACCCGTCTTTATGAAATTTGGAAACAGTTTCTTACGCTCAAGAAGGGTGATCTTAGTTTAGAAAATTATTATTCGAAGATGATGAGTGTTTGTGAAGAGCATAATTTGTATCAACCTCTATCATCTGATGTGGCTACCATGACTAAACAACGCCAAGATATTGATGTCGTTCTTTTTTTGGTTGGCTTGCCTTCCGAGTATGAGCCACTTCAAGCTCAAATTTTGGGTGATACTCAGCTTCCTTCTTTACCAGAGGTCTTTTCCCGACTCCAACGTGCCACCTTGTCTGAGAATGATCCCTTTTTGAAATCTAACTAGCAAGGAGATAGATAAGCCTTTGTTGCTTCCCATGGTGGTTCTCATGATTCTACTGGATGAACTCGTCCACCGAGTAATCGGGGTAGTCATGCTAGCCATGGTTCTCGTGGTGGTCGTAATACCCGTGGTGGAAGTCGTGATGGGAGCCGTGAGACTAAGAAGTGTTCTCATTGTGGTCGTTCCAATCACACGGTGAATTTTTGTTGGGACTTACTTGGTCACCCTGCTAGCCCTACTCATCATGCCCCCACTGATGATCCACCCCCCTCTGGCTCCTCTTCTGATGAGACTGAGATGATTTTTATTCCACATGATGCGTATGCCAAGTTTCTGAGTCAACAGCAGGCTACCTCCACTTCCACGGCTACTCTTGCTCAGTCAGGTACTCCACCTGCCTGTCTTTATTCCTCCACTCCAGCTCCTTGGGTTATCGATTCCGGTGCCTCTAAACATATGACTAGTTTGTCTAACTCTTTATCTAATTATATTCCTTGTCCTTGACCACAAAGTGTTACACTTGCTAATGGTTCCCTAGTTTTAGTAGCAAGTTCAGGAGTCCTTAATCTAACTCCTTATATCAATTTGTTATATGTCCTTCATATTCCTGATTTTCCTTTTAATTTACTTTCCATTAGCAAGCTTACTAAGACTCTCTAGTGTTCTGTAACCTTTTACCCCTCCTTGTGTATATTTCAAGATCTCAAGATGACGAGAATGACTAGTATGGGGCGTGAAGTTGATGGCCTGTAATATTTGGATATTGCACCTGTCTCTCCTCTTCAAGCTCTTCACTCTTCCTCATCTCCTTTCTAGTGGCACTGTCATCTTGGCCATCCGTCTCTTTCCGCCCTGAAGCGTCAAGTAGTGAGTTTTACACGTGTCATAGTTAGATTGTGAAATTTATCAATTGAGTAAACATCATCGTGTGTCGTTTCCACCTCAGTCTAATAGTTGTGTGTCGAGCCATTTTGAGTTAGTTCATTTTGATGTATGGGGACCCTTTCGAGTTGATTCTAATAAATATCACTACTTTGTTACCTTTGTTGATGATCATTCTCGTATGACTTGGTTATTTCTCATGCAAAATCAATCTGAATTATTGTATCTTTCAGCTGTTTCAGAATGATATTAAAACTCAGTTTGGACAGCCAATTCGCATTTTGCGTTCTGATAATGCCAAAGAATATACCTCTGCTGCTTCCACACAATATCTTTCTTCTAAAGGTATTATTCATCAAACCTCTTGCGCTCACACACCACAACAAAACGGTGTAGCTTAGGCACAAGAACCGTCATTTACTAGAGGTTGCTCGCGCTCTTATGTTTTAAATGAATGTCCCAAAACAATTTTGGAGTGATGCTATCCTAACTGGTTATTACCTAATTAACCGCATGCCTTCCGTTATTCTTGATAATGTCTCTCCTCATTCTATCTTATTTCCACATTCTCAACCCTTTTCCCTTTCTCCTAAAATTTTTGGATGTGTCTGCTTTGTTCATAATCTCGGTCCCAGTTTTGACAAGTTTAATCCCCGCTCCTGCAAATGTATTTTTCTTGGATATTCTCATACGCAAAAAGGTTATTGTTTCTATAGTCCTACTCTTCGTCGTTATTTCACTAGTGCTGATGTTACCTTTCTTGAGTCTACCCCGTATTTCTCTACTACCCATTCCCTTCATGATTGTATATTTCCTCCTTCTGTTCCCTTACCGGTTCCAAGTCTTTCTTTTGAGGGGGATCATCCCCCTAACATTGAAGGTGTATCCAAGTCATCTTGTTTCCCAGTTCCATTGAAGGTGTATTCTCGTCATGCACAGCCATCTACTTCTGCGGCTCTACCATCTGAACCGACGCCTGTGGATCCTAAAGACTCTAGTAGTTCCCAGTCATTACCCATTTCTCTTCGGAAAAGGTACTCGTTCTTGTGTTACTAGTCATCCTATCGGCAATCATGTCTCCTATCATAACTTTTCTCCATCTTTCTCATCTTTTACTTCTCTTGTCTCCAATACTTGTGTTACTAAACAGTACAGGAGGCCTTATCTAATACAAGATGGAGGATAGCCATGGAATTGGAGATGGCTGCATCGCATCAAAATGATACTTGGGATCTTGTTCCGCTACTGAGGGGTAAGACACCAGTTGGTTGTCGGTGAGTGTATACTGTGAAATGCAACCCGAATGGCTCTATTGAGTGCCTAAAGGCCCGCTTGGTGGAAAAGGGGTATACTCAGACTTATGGCATCGATTATGATGAGACATTCTCTCCGGTTGCCAAGATATCTCCAGTGCGTATCTTGATTTCTCTTGCCGCTAATTTTGATTGGCCTTTATTTCAGTTGGATCTTAAAAATGCTTTCCTTCATGGTGACTTACTTGAAAAAGTGTATATGGAGCAACCACCTGGGTTTGTGCTAAGGGGGAGTATTGAGGTAGTATATGTAAGTTGAAAAAGGCCTTGTATGGTTTGAAGCAGTCACCAAGAGCATGGTTTGGGAAGTTTTCTGATGCTGTGTCAGAATTTGGCCTTCATAGATGTCAGATAGATCATTCGGTTTTCCATTCTCGTACTGATGCAAGTTATACTCTTCTCATTGTGTATGTAGATGATATTGTGATTACTAGGGATGACCATGACAAGATCTCCAAGTTGAAGGAATTCTTACAGGCTTGATTTCATACCAAAGCCTTGGGCAAGCTTCGATACTTCCTAGGTATTGAGGTTGCTAGGTCTCAAGAAGGTATCAATCTGTCTCAAAGGATATACACCCTTGATTTGTTGGAAGAAACAAGGTTGTTATGAGCTCGACCAGTTGAAAGCCCTATGGAACCGAACCAAAAATTGTTAAAGGATGATGTTGAGGTGTTTGAAGAAACTAGCAGATATCATCTGTTGGTAGATAAGCTGATTTACTTAACTATCACTTGACCTAACATTTCTTACGCAGTGAGTGTTGTTAGTCAATTCTTGGATGCTCCAAGAATTCCACATTGGGAGGCTATGCTTCGTATCGTTCGTTATCTAAAGAAAGCACCTGGTCTTGGGCTTCTTTACAAACGGAATGGACATTTAGTGTAGAGGGTTTTATTGATGCCAATTGGGCTGGATCTCCTTCAAATTGAAGATCTACTACAGGTTACTATACTTTTCTAGGTGGCAATCTAGTTACTTCGAAGAGTAAGAAACAGACTGTAGTAGCACGGTGTAGTGCAGAAGCACAATACAGGACAATGGCTCACACCACTAGTAAGTTGACATGGATGCAGCACTATCTTCGAGAGATTGGATTTATCATCCCAACTCCAAATCCATTGAATTGTGATAATCAAGCGGCTCTACACATATCGTCCAATCTTGTCTTTCATGAACAAATGAAGCACATTGAGGTTGACTGTCATTTTATCCGAGATAAGATTCTTAATGAAGATATTTCTACATCTTATGTGAAGACTAGAGATCAACTAGCATATATATTTACAAAACCTATATGTGGGAATCAATTGGGATTTATTTGTTCCAAGCTGGGCTTATATGATATATATGCTCCAGCTTGAGGGGGAGTGTTATAGAAAGAAGTGATTTACGTAGTGATTTATGGTTGTGTTATGGAAAATCTTATTATAGAAAGTAGTGATTTATGGGTGTATGTTAGTGATTTATGGTTGTGTTATGGAAAATCTTATTATAGAAAGTAGTGATTTATGGGTGTATGTTACGGAAAGTTTGAGAGATAGAAAGCTTCCTTTCATGTACACTACTAAATACTATATAGATATATGGAAATCACAAGGAAAATTCAATTGATTCTCCCTCTCTTCTCTCTATTTTCTCTCTCGTTTACAATTATAAATAACTATGTTATTAAAGGCGGTCGCCTAGGCGCCTAGGCGACTAGGCGGTGTCGCAAGGCTCGGGCGGTAGCCCGCCTATGCGAGCTATGCCTAGGCGCCCAGGCGATCGACTGCTCGCCTAGGCGAGCAAAAGAAGCGGAAAAAAAAAAAAAAAAAAAAACAAAGGAAGAGGGAGAGTTTGAAACATCGTCGACACACAACATGCAAAAAGAGGAAAACTAAAGAGGCTACAAGGAGAAATCTGAAGAGGAAAATCCGAAGAGAAAGCTACAAGGAGAAGCTGCAAGTCTTCATCACAAGGTACGTCGACGACTTTTTTTTTTTTTTTCTCTTCTTCTCCAACACGTCGTCTATCTCTTCTCTTTCTCGCTCTGTCTCTGTTTTTTCTCTCTGTCTCGCCCTCCCTCTCGCTCCCTCCCTCTCTCTGTCGCTCCCTATCTCTCTCGTTCCCTCTATTTCTCTCGCTCCCTCTCTCTGTCTCCTCTATTTCTCTCACTCCCTCTCTCTGTCTCGCTCCCTATCTCTATCACTCTCTCTGTTTCTCTCGTTCCCTCTCTTTTGCTCCCTCTCTTGCTCCCTCTCTGTCTTACTCCCTCTATCTCTCTCGACCTCTCTCTGTCTCGCTCTCTATCTCTCGCTCCCTCTGTCGTTCGCTACCTCTATCTCTCTCGTTGTCGCTCCCTGTTGTGGCTCCCTGCTCCCTCTATCTCTCTCAATTTCTTTCTGTCTCTCTTATTCCTATTTTTTTTTTTTGGTACTAAGAACAGAAACGTCATTCCAAACTTTCACTGTTGAAGAACACTTGTATTTTAAGAGTGAAGAACACTTGTATTCCAAACGTCATTCCAACTTTACAATCTTTCGTTCTCCCTCTTATTCTTTTAAGAGAGAAGAACACTTGTATTTTTTTGGTGATTTTAAATTTGATGTATGAAAAATGAGTATCCATGACTGGACCAGCCTCACCCAAAATTCATACGTAATTAGTAATTATATATGATTCAAGCCTCAAGTCAATTAGCTTTTATCGTTTTTCTTTTTTAAAATCTACACTGTTTTGTTTAATTACTTAATAAAAGTGTTTGGTGTTTGTCTATTTGAAGAATGGATGATGAATATATTTTGATTATTTTGAAATGAAAAATTGTCGCCTAGGCGACCGCCTAGGCGCCTAAGCGATCGCCTAGGCTACAAGCAGGTCTATCGCCTGGCATCGCCTAGGCGTTTTCACAACTATGATAAATAAGATCCATAAGAGGAAAGTTCAGCCTTTGATTTTGAATAGAAATACAAAAGGAATCAGGTTCGATTTGCATGACCGAACCTAGCTTTTGGCATCACCTTCCCTTTCTACAAGCCTCTTTAAATCTTTCTCTTCCTTGCTAAATAACTGATTTAATATCAGAAATGGATTTAAGAAAAAAAATTTTGTAAGGATGAAATAAGAACACATGTTCCATCATTCATTTGAACTATAGAAAACACCAAGTTTGCCTGCAACACATGTAAGGTTCCAAGAGAGTTAATTTGGTGGACTTTGTATGAAAAAGGTATACCAATGAAATATATTGATATAATGAAGGATATATATGAGGGAGCCTTAACTAAAGTAAAAACTATTGGCAGTAAGACAATTGATTTCCCGATTAGGATAGGTTTGCATCAAGGATTAACTATTAGACCTTATCCTTTCACTTTAATTATGGATGAGTTAACGAGTCATATCCAAGATGATGTGCCTTGGTGTATGTTATTTGCAGATGATGTAGTATTGAAGGGTCACACTAGAGAAGAGATAAATACTAAACCAAAATTGTGGAGAGATACCTTAAAATCAAAGGGTTTTAAAATAAGCCGTGCAAAGACTGAATATATGAAATGCTCATTTAATACAAATAGCAAAATAACTAATGAAACTATTAGAATTTAACAATCAGGATATCCCTTTAAGTAATATGTTCAAATATCTTAAATCAATGATACAAAAAGATAGATAAATTGATGAAAATGTAGTACATAGGATTAGAACTGGTTGGCTTAAGTGGAGGGTTGCTTCTAAGGTATTAAGTAATAAGCGTGTTCCTCTTAAATTAAAGGGTAAATTTTATAAGACAGCCATTAGACCAACTAGCCATGTTGTATGGTACAGAATGTTGAGCGGAAAAGAATCAACATGTTTAGAAGATGAGTGTTACCAAGATGAGGATGCTAAGATGGACTTGTGGCAAAACTAAGAAAGACAAAATAAGAAATAAAGACATTTGAAAGTGGTTAGACATAGCATGCATTAGGGATAAAATAGAGGAAAGTAGGTTAAGGTGGCTTGGTCATGTAAAGCAGAGACCTAAAGATTCACCTGTTAGAAGGTGTGAGAGTATGCATATTAAAGAACCTAAGCAAGCAAGAAGGAAATCGAAAAAGACATAAATGGAGTCTATAAAACAAAATCTACCAAAACATAAATTAACTGAAGATACAAATTTTGATATAGCGAGATGGAGAAACAATATTCATGTCACCGATGCCACTTTGGTAAGAACTGGCTTATCATGATGATGAATGTTGCTAAACAAACCAAGTAATTGTTTGATTTTTAATTTTATCTCTTGTTTACGTTCTCCTTATGCGTTTTTTGCAAAAATGATTGTTCAAACAAAGTTGTCAACCTTTCACCATAGGTCTAATTTTTTTTTTCATTTTCAACACATCATAGCCTATTATCTTCATTCTTCTAAATGTGTACATGGTTTAAAAATGGATATGGAAGATTTTATGATCAAATAGGAAACTCCAATTCACGCCATGGACATGACGTATCACAACCATCTCTCCTGCATTTTTTCTTACATGCTATTATTTCACCTATGCTCAACCCATTTTTAAACACTCCGATTGGAGAGGTTTGCCTTGTGACATTGGGTTCTCTGAATCCGGTATTCAACTCCCAAGACCATGCCTGAAATGTTTTATCAAAATTGGCTAGAGATTGACTTAATGTTTGCATCTCATTCTTGCATTAATAGTTTGTTGTTTTTCTATGAATCAGAGACTGTAATTGAATATTGCGTAAAATGAATAAAAAAAGGTGATGCCAATCTAAATAAACAAGAATGAAACAAGTGGTGCCAATCAAAAATCGATATTTGATTATCTGATTGTTTTAGTCGGAAAACCAAGAAAAAAAGTAATATTGTTCAGATTGTTATCATCATGTGGTCAATTTTTTTTATAAGTTCACAATAGGAAAATATTGTTGCTTATTTCTCCTCCTATGTTTCTTTGCCTCTCCGAAATGTGCATATGAAATGAGAATATCTTAATAAACAAAATAGTCCAATTTTTGTGGAGTTCGGCCATGATTGGCCAATGTTAGCAAACTTTTTTAGTTATTGTTTATTTCATATTAGATTGTTTGATTTCCAATTTTGTTTAGTTTATCAATTGGTGTTCAATAACTTTGTTTATATGTTTAGTTTTTTTAATATTATTTTGTTTATCTCATGCGCTCTTTTTAATGGAATTCTTCATTTATTACTTTGTTGGCATCATAGCCTTATTTCATGGGTCATATTTTTTAATGAGGGGCATTATTTGGGTTAATTCTTGTTTTGACAGTTAATAGAAAAGTTTAGTGAATAGAAAAAAGATTTGCATATGATTTTTATTGATTTAAAAAAATACAAAGCATATGATAAGGTTCCAAGAGAATTAATTTGGTGGACTTTATATAAAAAAAGGTGTACCAACGAAATATATTTATGTAATGAAGTAATTAAAGTAAAAACTATTGGTGGTGAGACAACTAATTTCCCTATTAAGATAGGTTTGCATCAAGGGTCAGCTATTAGAATCATTTCGCTTTAGTTATAAATAAGTTGACTAGTCATATTCAAGATGAGGTGCCTTTGGAGTATTCTATTTGCAGATGATGTAGTATTGGTGGGTCACGGTAGAGAAGAAGTAAATATTAAGCTAGAATAGTAGATAGATACCTTGAATTCAAAGGGTCTTAAAATAAGCCGTTCGAAGACTGAATATTTTATGAAATTATTAAATGGGGACAATAAACAAAGATCTGGATTCTACATGGACAATATCAGTAATTGAAGTAGAGAATAGGAAAAGTCTTGGGCCTAGATGGCATCCCTATAGAGGTGTGTAATTGCGTGGAAGATGTTGGTGTATTTTGGTTGACTAAATTATTTAATGTAATTTTAAAAATTGGAAGAATACCAAATGCTTGGAGGATTAGTACAATAATACTAACATATAAGAATAAGGGAGATGTACAGGAGTGTTCAAATTACCGTGGCATTAAACTTATGAGTCGCACTATTAAATGGTGGGAAAGAGTGATTAAACATAGAATAAGGCTAATAACTAGAGTGACAGAAAAGAAATTTGGATTTATGCCTGGAAGATCCACTACTAAAGCTATATTTTTATTTAGACGGTTAATAGAAAAGTCTAGAGAAAAGAAAAAGGATTTGCATATGGTTTTTATTGATTTATAAAAAGCATACAATAGCTTTCCAAGAAAATTTAACTTAGTGGGCTTTATAAAAAAGGTATACCAATGAAATATATTGATGTAACGAAGGATATGTATGGGGGAATGTTAACTAAAATGAAAATTGTTGGTCGAGACAACTGATTTTCCGGTCAAGATAGGTTTGCATCAAGGGTTATATATCCACCCTTATCTTTTGGCCTTAGTTATGGATGCGTTTATGTGTTTATGTGTTTATGTGTCAAATTCAAGATGAGGTGCCTTGGTGTGTGTTATTTGCAAATGATGTAGTATTGGTAGGTCACAAGCTAGAATTGTAAAGACTGAATATATGAAATGTCATTTTAATGCAAATAACAATATAACTAAAACAACTATTAGAATTGACAATCATGATATCCCTTTAAGTAATAAGTTCAAATATCATGGATCAATGATGCAAAAAAGATAGAGAAATTGATGAAAATGTTGCACATAAAATCAGAGCTGATTGGCTTAAATGGAGGGGTGCTTCTGAGGTTTTGTGTGATAAGCGCATTCCACTTAAATTAAAGAATAAGTTTTATAAGACAGCAATTCCACCAGCTATATTGTATGATGCAGAATGTTGGGCGGCAAAGAATCAACATGTTCAAAAGATGAGTGTTACAAATATGAGGATGCTAAGAAGGATTTGTGGGAGAAATAAAAAAGGCAAAATAAGAAATAAAGACATTCGAAAGTTGTTAGGCATAGCATGCATTAGAGATAAAACAGAGAGTAGGCTAAGATAGTTTGGTCATCATATACATATGATGCTTTTTAGTTGCCCAAGATTACAAATTATATATCAAACAGGCCTAATGACTCTCTTATAAAATGTTCCTACTAGTTTCAATGGGTTACATTGATCATATAACACTTCAAGCACGCCTCTCCACTTAAGCAATCCAACCTTAATTCTTAGGGATGGCAATTGTGCGGGTTAAATTGGAAACCCGCCCTGCAACGCCCCTAATGGTTAGGGTTTGGTAAATAGGTTTTCGAGTTAGGGGCAGTTTTGGTTTTAGTATACAAAACCGAGTCGGGTTCAGGATGGGCTCAGGTTTAGGATGATCTGCCCCCTCGGGTCATTACCCATGTCGAACCCCCCCCTCCCTCCCTCCCTCCCCCCCCCCCCCCCCCCCCCCCCCCCCTCCTCTCTTTTATGATTTTTATTCCACTCCGTTGAAGATTCTAGACAATACCATTGAAGGTTGAAGGTTGAAGAAAATGGAAGCCATTGTTGAAGGTCAAAGTTTGATGAAGACTATTTGCCCTAAAACTTTCTTCCTCTTAATCACACCTTTCAAGCAATCTTTATCCTTGGAGGTTAAAACGCAAGCACCATTGCTTAAAAAAAAAAAAACTTGGATTTTCAGGTATATTTCCTTCACTTCTTTTTTTCACCCTCAAGTGTTGTTCGTTGTTTGGGTTCTCCTTCTTTGATTCCTATTTACCCCATTTCAACCCATTTCCAAGAAAAGCAATCTCTATTCTCTAACCCATTTTTAGGATTTGCAATACAAGCAATCTCTAACCCTTTTTTAGGGTTTGCATATCCAAGCAAAGCAATCTATATCCATTGAAGATCCCTTTTTCTAATCCCTTTTTTTTTATTACTTAACAGATCCTAATCTCCAAGAGCATCGTTGCAAGAAGGCTTTGGTTTTGTAGTCTTCCCTTTTTATGGGCAAAGTTAGATAATTGGATTTCATTATTTGTGAATCATTCCAATCAATCACAAGAATCTTATTGAGTGTGCTTCTTGCTATGCTTTACTCTTGCAATGCAGTACTTTCTCTTAATAGTTTTATTTTAATGGGTACTTTTCAATTAATCAATTCGAGCTACAATTTGCTGGGTTGATTTTTTTTTTTTCAGATTGATAATTTTCATTGAATCAAGCCTGCAATTTGCAGGATATCGTTTTTTTTTTTTTTTTCAGATTATTTTTTTTGTGAGAATTAAGCGGCCACCTCTTGCCCTGCCCTGATTCATTAGGGGCAGGGCAGAAACAGGTTTTGCTATCCCATTATGAGGAATGGTATTTAAGACTTTGTCCCAACCCTTGGGGCAGATCGGGGTTGGGGCAACCTCTACTCAATTAGGGAGCGGGGTCGGAGGAGTAGGAACCTGCCCCAAAACCACCCTACTGCCATCCCCACTAATTATATGTGCAATATTATCATCAATTCAATACGAATAGTTGATCCAAGATAATGAAATTGATTACTTTCAAGAACCTCTTGATTCTTAATTCTTATTTTTGCTTCATCTTTACCATTTGTTTGTATTAAAGTTAGAACCACATATTCTATCTTAGTTCGGCATACGTTATAGACATTTGATTCTAAAAGCATCCCTTCATAACCCTAATTTTGCACTTACTCCTTCCCTAGTTTGGTGCACCAAAAATATATCATCTACAAATAATATTCACTAAGGCACATGGATTTTGCACTTAAAAACATGGCAAAATGGCATTCACAATATTCAATATATTTCTTTAATAGAAATCAGACTTTTAGAAGTGTACAATTGCGATTACCAAGGACAAAGTCTGACTTAGAGTAAAGGGCTCATGGGTCAAAATATTGTCCACATGGCCTATACAAGGTATCGATATTAATCTAGTAGTCTATAATTCCACTTAATTGCTCCACATCACATAAACCCATGTGTAGCTAGACATGATGAGGTGGAAAACATTTTGCCAAACTATAAACTTGAAAGTAAAAAATCTAAGAGGACTAGTTGTTTGAGCTATTCTCCAAAAATACTTTGCTGTAGGTAATAAGCACAAGGAACTTATCATGAAAACCCCACTTCTCTAGATATATTACAAATCAATCTTAGGGTGATCCAACTGAATTCTCCTCATAGTGGGCTGACCTAACACTACCATTTTTCTTTGTACATAACTTAAAGAACATTAAAAATTTGGTGGCCATTATACACGTGTAAAGAACTATTACTTATGGATTAGTGGGGATCATATAGCTTAAGATCAAAAAGACAGATCAGAATTGATCATATCACTAGTTCACACGACAAAAATGATTTTGCAACAACAGCAAACTAAAGCTGTTGTGACAGAACAGGATATCTTCCACCAAAAACTAATCACCCAACTGTCATGCTATAACGGGATGCCAAATTAGAATGAACATTATAGCATCATATTCCAACACAGAAAGGGTGCTTACACTGCACCTTCCAAAAGGAAAAGGAATGCCAAGCAGCGCTGCCATTGTTACTGCAAAATCAAGCTGCAAAAGATCATCTGACTAAATGTACATGGCAAGAGAGAAAGTCGCTCATAGGAAGTAAATTGAAAGGGGTTCACCAGATTTACTAACTATAAAGGAGTAATTATTTAACCTGTTGGATGGAGCTAATGCAAATCATCTGGCCGTCCTGAAATTGTAAGAAAAATTTGATAAACCAATTATCAAAATTGCTCACTTTATCCAATTGGGCTCATTGAGTTATAGCTAATTAAATCAACAAGTAATCAAATCATAGCTAATTAATCTATGATTTCAAGAGAACAGTGGTCAACCATATCTGATTTACAGGAAGAAGTATCAAGTTTGGCTGGTATAGAAGCTGGAGGCTTCTTCAAACTCATTGCGAAAATTGATGTTTCGACCTGCATGGATATCCTTCAGATTAGCCTAAGAGAATTTGATTAAACAAAGAAGAAGAAGAATTGGGTAAAAGATTACACCTCTTCAGCAGCCCCTCCACCATGATCACCATTTATAGTCTGGCCATGATCTCCCATCACAAGAAAAAAGGTATTTTCATGCAAGCCACCTGGCCCAGACTGATTCTTCAGCACATCTATTACTTTCTGTAGGAATACAGTTCGTTGTTTTAAATGCTTGGAAAAGATAAACGGCAACTTCTTAATATAAAACTAGTGAACTTTAAAAGAACCATAACAACACGTCTTTACAGTAATAACCAACAGAAAAGGTAAGAGTAAAGTAATGAGTCCAAAATTCACAGCAAAAATATAGGAATCAACCTCTTGATATGTGAGTAAGCAATTGCATTCTTGAGAGATAAACACTAGGAATACAAACTAGAAAAATCCATTGCTTGCTTGAGTTGAAAATTTAAAACAAAAACACATTCGAACATGAATATCCACCTACCCAAAGCAAGAAATTAGAAGATAAGCATGTAAGAAACTCTTAAAATCAAAATAATTACATTTAACAAGGTGATGAAGAGAAAAAATTCCAGAATATGAAAATATTATTGAAACGAGATCTATACATGTCTGGAAGTCATACCTCTAAGATGCTATTATATTGCTCCAACTTTTCTATCATTTGCTTGGAATCAACGCCAAATATGTGCCCAGCATGATCCTGAACAATATTTGGGATCATGAGAACAACTTCTAGCTCTCTTGAATACAAGAAGCAAAAATGTGAGCAAAAACTTGTGCTGGCTGCAAGGTGTAATGGAACTGATTCAACGCTATGTGAAGCTCCAATTTACTAAAGTGGTGCTAATTTTTCTCAATGAAAGGTTCATTTGGAAGGCAACAACTTGCATGGTGCTACTCAAAAATATATGTTTGAGTGATCTATATGTGGTGGGAGAGTGTGGAGAAAGAGCTTTTGTTGTTTTGGGGGACTCTTGCTTATTCTTTCTCTTGTATTCTATATACTTTTTGTACTTTCTTCTATCCTAATGAAAGATTTCACCACTTATCAAAAAAAATGATAAATATAACAGAAATACATAATTACATATAGAATTGACGGATGCATTGAAGATTGCTGGAAGATGGAATGCTCAAATAGAGAGAATTTACAATGAAATATACGTTAATCTAGGATATTTATTCCACTACACAAATGAAGGAATGCAAACATACCACACCAAGGAAATGTGCGATAAGAACATCCCAATCATCCTTATAAAGAGATGGAATCAAGTGCTCAATACAACCATTGTCTACCTGCAAAAGAATCTCAGAATAAGATGCAGATGAAGAAAACTAAAGTGGGCAAAAAAGAAGGGGGTTTTGGTGTTTCAAAGTTGAATAGTTGACAAAAGGTTCATAGAGGCATACTGTATGAAGATCTTTGACATTAAATGAAGGATAGGGATAAGATTTTTTGAAATGGTCAGGAAACAACTGCAACCAGGTGTCATCGCCCATCATTAAAACTCTCTTTCCATTTTGAGCCATCTGCAGATTGGTCCATGTATCAGATTAATCACAAGCAATGATCTAGCTTGTAAAACAAAAATATTACCATAAAACATAAACCAGAGCAACAACCTGAAAGAAGAAATTAACCAAAAAACAAACCTGATGTATCAAATTATCTTCAACGATTGCTGGAGCCCCAAAGCTATTCCCTACATCAATGAATGTTGGAAGTCCACCAGTTGTCAAACCCTGATATAATTACAACAGAAAAAGGACACATTTTCACTTAAAATCCATGTTTGGCTCATATAATGTGCACCTAAGCTCATCGAATGCAAATAGTAGCAATTTTGGAACTTTAACAAGTTCGATTCACCATCCATTATCTTTTGTTAGAGATGTTATCTACCTACCCATTTCATTTTAAAAGTTCCTCTATGAGAGTGAGGCACATAGAGAGAGAGAGAGAGTACTACACAAGAGTCCCTAACAGAAAAGCTCAGTCTTATGAGTTAGACTGATAGACACACCATCCTGCAGTACTCATGTTTGTGCATTCAAATTGAAAGTAATGAAATATATGTAATATTTTGGCATAGCCCCCTTTTTTCTTTTCTGTTTTTTCTTCTTCTTCTTTTTTTTTTTTTTTTTTGGTTTTCCAACACTTCAATATGCCCAAGTCTATCCCCTATAGTTTTGCAACACATATTTAAAATGCAAGTGCCACTCCATGGCAATAAATTTCAACATTAAAGGATAGAACATATAAAATACGAATTACATGAAATTAGGAAGTCAGGTAATTTTTTTTTTAATCAGTAATAATGAAAATCTATTAAGTCAAAAGATTTCAGAGAACGCATACAAAAAAAGTGTACAGCAACTACGACTCCATGAAATTCTCACAAGAAAAAAATTCCTAACTGTCTAAACCTCTATAAGAGTCTTTACTCGAAGCCCAGAAAATAAGACAGCTTAGAGATGATTGAACTAATGCCCTTGTGGAGCAAGATACGTCCTTGAAATTTGCTCAGGTAAATATTGAGCAACAGAAAAAATATCCAGATGTTTTTCCATCATAAAATAACAGCAGCGCTTACCTTTAGCCGTTGTAAACTGGTTGTAGGTGGATCTGCAATAGCCTTGAAAATCCTAGCTGATAATCCTTCATGGAAAGCAAGCTTTTGCAGAACTTGTAACTTATCCATCCATGGCTTCGTTTCTGAAAGAAAAGCATATCTCTGAACCTCCATAAAGTTAAAAAAAGGCAACAAATCATGCCCATCTTTTATTTAAGGTATACCATGCATTCATCATGATATCTAATAACAAGGATAAAGCTTACTGTGGCATTCCTTATCATCATTGATCTATCAAATACAATAACGCTCATAAAGAAATCACTGCTCCTCAGAAAAATGAATATGATAAAGATCAAAAATTCACCATCAAAGAAGGTACTTGGAGCGACGAAATCAAACCTGAAATACAACGAAAAATGATGAACAAATATAAAAGAACATCCAAACCTCGAGGTAAATAACAACAAAACTTCAAAACAAAGATAGCACATCATCAAGCATCAACAATGTGAAATATTGTGATAACTAAGACCACCAACTTGGATCATAACTAGACAAATTGGTTCAACTTGATATACAAATACAGTAAAACGAGTTTGATGAACACTATAATCTTAGACACGCTCACTTGGTTAAAATACAGTTACATCAAAATAAGCCATATGATCAAATAAATTGTGTATGGATATAGTTTCATTTTTTTCACATTTTTCAGTAAGTTTGGGGATAGATGATAGTAAAATATAAGTTGATACGGCATCCTACCCAATATTTTAGCAGTTTAGGTTCAAATTGGGTCAACATAATGTACAACTTCTTAATTGGATCAACCTGAACCTGCATAAATAATAAATGATCTGGGTAGGGTTTGCATGTTTGCATTATAAACATGTCATCAGCCCAAATCCAAGCAACTCACTCATTACATGGGCATGTCAGATTGATCATTTTTAGAACAGTCCCACTTCTGACCTAGCACAATATGGCCAATTCTAATCCATAGTTAGTACACAGTTCTATAACAATTGATGCAAGACTAATAAGGCCAGGTCTATCAAAGTATTGCATCAAGATCTGAGCTCGATTCAAATACGATCCCAAAAAAAAAGAAAAAAAGCAAATGGCTTGTTATCTAACAACAATGAAATCCAATTTCATGCATGTGCATATGGATGTATGTATATGTATTTTTGTGTTTCTGTTTGCGGGGTTGCTAAGAATTAAAAATATAGTAATAAATAAATCATTTATTTATCATGTTTTTGAAAAATTAAGAACCATTAAATTCAGTTCCAGTGAAATATAGCGAAATTCAGATGGTAATCAGAACAAAATCCATCAGATTCCGAATGGCATATCAAAAGCCCCAACCTTTGACCAACATAAGCAGCCCAAAGCCTTGTGTCAGTTGAAACTTGCTAAATTTTAGCATGACACTGATGAATTCCCCTGAGGATCTGTTTAAAAGGAAAGAAAGTTTGGAAATTTTGAAACAAAGGAGAAATTAAAGGGAGAAAATTGATATGATTTGCACTGTTCCATGAATATCAATGAAGAGGACTTTGATGTTGCAAGCTGTCCATTCTAGAGGATAAGGAAAAAGTCAATGAGGATGATGATGAATCTTATAGCAGTATATAACAAGAAGCTGGTAACACAGAAAACTGTGAAAGGTTACTCGGACAGATGATGTTCCTGGTATGGTCGCCCTAGCATAACTAGAATTCAAAGTGATAACTCAGCGGGTTTCTCTGAGTATTTGGAACGTTAACTCCAGAATCTGGCTGGTTCATTGGGCAATTTGAGAAGATTACCCTTGATTTTAAGAGATAATGCTTAATTATTTCAGGAATACATAAATTTCCATCACTCGGATGTGAGACTTCTGATTTAACTCATCAACGTTGTGCTTCGAACACAGGTTTAGAATAAGAAAGATTTACGAGCACATGGAATTACCAAATATACGGTTTTTAATTGCCTGAAACTGGTGGCGAATTATAAACAGGAAAAAAAAACTCGATTCATTGCTTACATCTACATAGATGCATAGACAGCTCGGCTCAAACCCGCCCATGTTAAAAATTCAAGTTAAAGCTGTGGCTGTCAAATTGGAGTTCTCACACCAGGAAACGCCAAATGAAAAGCAAGAAGATCACTAGAAGAAGTAAAATTCAACTCACCGCAATGCATCAAGAATGATAATCACAAGGCGATCGGTTGCCGGCTTTGTCCAACAACGTTGATCCGGATGGGTCCCGTTAAGGAGATCATCGAAGGAGGAGGAGAAGCAAGGCGAGTGTGAGACATCAGAGCACTGGCTGAAAGAGGTGAGCTCGGTACGAGTGAGAAGAAAGCCTCGAGTGAATAAGAGAACGGCAACGCAGTGAAGGGCCAGAATCAAAAAGAATGGCCATACTAATCGCCATTTCTCTGTGGACGATCTCTCCATTTCTTCACCGGTCTCCATGCGCACCCCCAAGCCCAAGGGACGCCTGTTTTGGCAAACCCTATATAAAAGCCCCGCGAACACGCCACATTTTTCAAATAATAATTTTTGTGCCCTTATTTTTATTTTTGCATTTCGAGAGAATGTAAATATTTTTTCTTGGGAAAATTATTGAAAGGACGGCTTTTTTCAAGTATTTACAATAACATACTTTGAAAAAGTCCAAATACACATTTTCCCGTATAATTATGATTTAGTCCGAAATCATTGTTGCTCGATTAATTACAAAATTTACAATTAATTGAAATCACTGTAACACTTTTTAAAGTTCAAAAATTGTCTTTCGATTAATCGTACAAAAGTACAATTAATCGAAACTGAATGAACTTATGAACATTGAATTGGACTTTAATCATGTGTCCATGAATTTCGATCAATCGATACCTTTCGATTAATCACAAAACAACAATTTAAGATTCTGGTTAATCGAAATTTCAAATCATTGAAGGATCCATATTAGATCTTCAAGAATATCAGACGGATAAAAGTATGATCTTCGTGGGATACATACAATATTAGGTTGACCATCGTGGAAACAATCATGATCATCATAAGATACAAGTTTAATAATCCACGGATACACGTTAGTTCATCGTGAATCTTCGATAATCGTCGCAACTTTTCGATTAATCAAAAATACCAATCGATTAATCAACAATAATCGACAAATCTCAATGTTCATTGTTCGATTGATGTAATTGAACATTTTATCGATTAATCGCAAAATTTGCAATTAATCAAGCTACAGTAATTTCGAACTGAAATACAATTACAGGAGAAAAGTTGCACATTTTTTAATATTTAACTTTTTCAAAGCATGTTTTTGTAAATACTTGGAAAAAGGCGGTCCTTTCCATAATTTTCCCTTTTTTCTTTCGTTTAGTTGGAATAAAAGGAATCAACTTTCTTTGCCCCTTTGCCTTTGTTTGTGTCACCAAAAAATATTTTATGTAAGAAAATTTTGTAAGAAAAAAATTTCCCTTTTTTGTTTTTTCCAAGTATTTGGATGCAACATGAAAAATGTTTTAGAACTTTGTTCTTTTTCTTTTCTTGTACAATTATAGCTACATACATCTTCCCTGGAACCGAAGTGGCTTGTGTGCTTACTTTCTATGTGACTTTTAAATCACTAGTGAGAGGGCACGTGTGTTGCACGTGGAGCCATTAATTGTATTGCTAATAATATTTTATTAATGCTTTTGGGTTAAATTCCATATTATAATAATGTTTCATATGGAATTTTAAAAAAATTTGAACTACTAATCTTTTAGCTCAACTTTAGCTCAAAAAAAAAAATTTGTTTTATTGTAGTAGAATGATATGAGCTTCAAATACAGCTAAAATACTAAAAATTATTTTAAGCGTCCTTTCAAAAGTTATTTTAAGGCCCTAATTATGTACATATAATTTGGAAAAATCATATAATATTGTTTATAATGGAAACTTTTTTTTGTATTTTTTCAAAGTGTATTGTTAATTAATAATCTAAATAATTCTTATCATATTAAAAAGGATATTATTTAATTTATAGTATATTAAATATGTTATTATTTTACCTTGTTATTTATTATAATAAAATTATTGTGAACGAAAAAACAAATTCTTTTTCTTTAAAATTTACCTCTTCACCTACATCCTAATAATTATTATTTATAAAGGATTATAAGTAAAAATCATATTATTAATTATAATATAATAATAACTATATGTAATTTCTTATTACATATAGGTATTTAATATAATTATCTATAGTAATTTTTCTATATATATGTTCTTATATTATAAATAATAAACACTTTCTTACATAGAGTCATTTATAGATAATAATTATATATATTGTAGCCAATTTATATTAAGACTATACTAATATTTATGGCTATCGTTATTAATTATATTAAAATACAATTAATCAAACATTAATTAAATAAGGAAAAGTGATATTTAGATAGAATTCTAGAAAAGTGAGAAATATTATTATTAATAGAAAAATATAATATAAGAACAAATAATCCTATTTATTCTTTCTTTCACTCTAAAGGATAAAGACTATTTTAATATAAATAATGAAAAAAAGACGTTACATATAATTCCAGATTGGGTAACTCGTTCTTTTATTTATTTAAGCATCAATGATACAAGAGTCTAAAATGGCTAGATGATTTTAAATAAAAATAAAATGGAGTTTTTAAAAAGGATAATAGGCTATTATCATTGATAAATTTCAGATAAGAAGAAAATAACAATTATCCTCGTATATTATTAATTAATAGTCTAAATAATATCTTATTAGTTAGAAAAGAGTTCCAATTTTTGGGATTTGCTTATTTTGATTTTATTATATAAGGGTTTGGAATTGATCATGTGGATCATGACTTAGGATAAACATCTTCCATTTAATAAATAATTTTTTTCCTTTAATCCCGTCAAACCCTACAAGATGAGATTTTATTTAAAGAAAAAAAAAAGGATTCATTCCTCTAACTAAAGATAAGTAGATAAGGAAAATCTTAGAGAATTATAACAAAAGATAATGTGTAAAATTTTTTAAGTAGGTGAGTATTAGAGAAGGAAAATATAATTCACTTTTATTTTTTTATTAAAATTCTTTTAATTGGATTAATAGTTTAGAAAATAACAAACATGTAATGTGAAATTAAAGATTATAGGGAAGGATATTTTAGGCATATGAAAATAAAAACACTTAAGGTAGTTTGTGATTTTAATAGTAATATAGATTTACTTCCTTAGAGTTTATAAAAACATCTCTTATCTAGCCCTAGCAAGTTGGATATGGGATGGGCAATGGTCTTATCATCCACGATACGTAAGATGGATGGTAGACTGGAACCCCACCACCACTATTATCTTGTTAAAAGGTGGTGTATTATAAGAACCTTTAAAGTGAGCCAATGCAAGTGAAAAAAATGGCCAACTAATTACATGTGGATTCTTCCCAACAAAAGAGACAATCTTTATCAAATTGCTCCCCTTCTCATAGCACAAATTGTAATCCCCCACATTTTCCTTTGATTATTTAATTATTTTAATTTAGGAATTATTGGGAAGTGTGCCTAATGGATTATATGGATTTGGATAGGTGGATGTCAGCTCCTCATTTTTTGCGCACCAGAAGTGCCGAATATGAAAACCCTAACTGAAAAGTCAAACCCTTAAGGGTTAAAAAGTTGACTTTTTGATCAGGTGCAAATTGACCATCGAACTTCTTTCCATTGAAAAGAGGATTCCAATACAGTTCTAACGACACCAAGTTCACCCCAATTGGAGTCCGGATGAGGAAGTTATAGGCTAGTCAAACCTGAGGGGAATAGAAATCAGCTTCTGCTAAACCCCAGATCAGCTGTCCAGTTTTATCCTAGCAGAAATAGCATCTCAATACAATTCCAACACAACTGAGTTTGCTAGAATCGGTGTCCCGGATAAAGAGATATAAGCAAAACTGGCTCTTGGGTAGCAGTTTCATGCTTCTGCTAAAAGTCCGAATTTGCTGCCAAACTCAAGCTCAGTGGATAGAGAGTCTCGAGCTGATTCCAACGCCACTAAGTTTGCTAAAATCAGACACCAGATGAAAGAGTTATAAGCAATCAAAGTTCTGGTAAAACTGCACACATGGCAAGAATTAAAGAAAGGACAAATAATAATAATAATAATAAAATAAAAATCTAACAATAAAATAATATTATATCATAAAAATCTATTGATTAAATTAAATAGAAAATAAAAAGAAAATAAAAAATGCATGTGCGTCTAAACCAAAAAAAATCAATGAATAAAATAATAATAAAATCATAAAAATCAAATGATTAAAATAAATAAAAAATAAAATGAAAAATGGATTGAAGCACATGGATAATGCGCAAACCACATGAGCTGGTGGATAAGAATGGCCCAAAGCAATCATTAGTTTTTTTAATAAAAGGGTATGATATGAAAAGTATTCATATTTTGGTCATATAGCACATGTATTGATATGAACTCTCATTTTTTTTTGGCACTCACTCACCCCTTCTCATCTCTCAAGGTTGGCCCCCCTCTTCCTCCACTCCCCCTACCTTGCACGACCCCCTTTGCTTGCACCCTTCCTAGCTTCTCTGAAGCTCCACCCACTCACCCAAACCCCTATTTCCTATAATACCCTCGGCCTTCCTTCGTTCTTCCCTCCTCTTCATTTCTACTCATAAAAAGAGAGCAAGAGGGAGGTACTTGAAGCCTAAAGGGAGCTCTTGAGGTGCTGTCCATATCATTGGGAGGATCAAGACTCCTTCTAAAGATAAAGGTAACCCCAAGGTTGGTTTTATTGTTAACTTTTATCTCACATAAGTGAAAATCAAGATGTTATGAGCATGTATTTCTCTAGACAGTTAGAGCTTGTTCTTTTCATTTATTTCTCAACATTTTTTCTCTTTTATGTTAAGAGACCACACCAACCACCCACCCACCCACCCACCCCCCCCCCCCCCCCCCCCCCCCCCCCGGGCGCGGGTAAGAGGGAAATCATCATACAGAAAAGGGAGGAGAGCCTTAACACGTAGCTAAAGTCTTGCTTAAGTTATTTAGGAGTTAGAGCTTGTTCTTTTCATTTATTTCTCAACATTTTTTCTCTTTTTATGTTAAGAGACCACACCAACCACCCACCCACCCACCCCCCCCCCCCCCCCCCCCCCCCCCCCCCCGGGGCGCGGGTAAGAGGGAAATCATCATACAGAAAAGGGAGGAGAGCCTTAACACGTAGCTAAAGTCTTGCTTAAGTTATTTAGGAGTTTTCTTATATTATGGAATCATTTTTTTAAGAGGGAAATTGTCCTCTATAGAAATCTATTGTACCCGAAATATTCCTTTCCCTCTCTCC